>NW_020769310.1:12206903-12463713 GCF_900518735.1 Pseudonaja textilis
ATAGATAGATAGATAGATAGATAGATAGATAGATAGATAGATAGATAATGGATGCACAGACAGTCAGATAGACAATAACCTAATATACAATACATTGTTTATGTAAGCTACTAATATTCTCTCATTTAAAATGAATACCATTACTACTACATTCTCCTGTTTGAAGGCGAAGGAAGGAAAGAAGAGAGGGAGGAAAAAAGGAAGGAAGGAAAAAAGGAAGGGAGGGAGGGAATTCTCAATGAAGATATACAGGACTTAGTAAAAAAGGTGAATCATTTTTTTAAAGTTTAGCACAAAGAGATAACATTCAGAAGTGACTCAGACAAATGCATCTCTAATTCCCTGGAGTGGAGAGCATGGGTGGCACAATCAGATTTATAAGATTCTTATATCCAGTCCTAATAAAAATAATTTTACAGTGGAGTTGATTTCCTAGGCTGGTCTAAATAGTAGAGTTGACAAAAAGCAAAGAAAAGTCTATAATCAAGGACATAAGTGTCCAACCAATCCCTGACTATTAATTATAAAATGAAGAAGAAGATAGGGATCAGCCCATGCTCCCATCATCTGCTCCTCTGTGTTTTGTCTATTGGATTGTGAAGCCCTAAATGAAAATCTTCCTTTAAACAAATTCCCAAAGCTTATTAGAGAACAGTTAGTTTTTCATTCATTTGTTTCTTTGGGTCTTTATATTCACTTTTCTTAATTGTCTGCTGTAAATGGTGAATTCATATAAGGTCACATTTATCTTAGGATGTATCATTCCTCAAGTCCCGGACAGCTTGCCTGGTCCAAATGGTTTAATATATCACTCACTTAAAAGAAATACAAAGAAGACCTTTGGCCATGCTTGTTCAAATTGTTGGTAGTTTCTGCATCACTGCAAAAAAAAAAAAAAAAGTGAGGTCCCCACTTTTTAAATTTTTTTCCTGTCATATAGAAAAATATAAAATCTGTAAATTCTGCAATATATACATGCACTGAGTTGTCTTATTTTGTGTTCAAGGATACTATCCCCAAAAAGCTTTTGAAACTGTTCGTCTCTTCAATTTCCTTTAAAACTGATATAAGCAAAGACCCTACCAGGGCTCATTTGCTGCAAAATTCATGCAGCTGTTGACAAAATTACAGAAATGTTCTTAATGGGAATGAAACATAGAAACAAAATGGGATGAAATAAAAGCCAGGGCTAGCAAAGAATGCAGAACTAGTATCTAGCCCAGCCTTTGGCAGAATTGTCTATATCAGGAGATAACAAACAAGTTAATTTGTCCTGCCCAAGTGACTTGTACAATAGCCAAGGAACAGAAGGATCTGAAGTGTCACGTCATATCCATCAGATATTTTTTATGGTTATAAGATGATGCTGGATGAAAGGTTCTCTATAAATGTTTATTTAAATTTGTTTATTGTTAAACCCAAGTAGACTTGTCACTGATCTGTAGGTTTCTAAGCAGAGTTTGTAGCTTTCTGCTAGCACTTCCATTTCTTCAATTGTTGCTCAGGACTGGGAAGTGATTTGAGATAAGTGGGCCAAATTTATGGCAAACCAGGAATGTTAACACTATGTCATAATAAATTTCATAAAGCCTAGACTTCACGCTGTAAGAAAAGGAGGGCAGGAGGATCAACCTGGTTTATTTGTTATAACATTTATACAGAATTCTTCATCCAACATTATCTTATAACCATAAAAAAAAATCATATGGATATGCAAACAAAGACTATACAGCAAACAGCTAACACCCTAGAAGATAGACTCAAGATCCAGATGGATCTTGATAGACTTGAACCCTGGGCCCTATCTAACAAAATGAAATTCAGTGTAGAGAAAAGTAAAATCTTACACTTAGGCAAGAAAAACTAAAAGTACACATATAGACAGGCTTAATAGCAGTAACTATGAGAGGGATCTCGGAGTCTTAGTGGACAACCAGTTAAATATGAACCAGCAGTGTGCAGCGGCAGCCAAAAAAGCCAACACAATCCTAAATTGAATTAACAGAGGGATACAATCAAGATCAAGTGCGGTACTAATACCACTCTATAAAGCCTTAGTAAGACCATACCTAGAGTACTGCATCCAGTTTTGGCTACCACATAATAAAAAAGATGTTGAGACTCTAGAAGAAGTACAGAGAAGAACAACCAGGATGATGAGGGGACTGGAGACTAAAATATAGAGGAACTGGGCATGGCTAATCTAGTGAACAGAAGGAATGGGGAGACATGATATCAGTCTTCCAATATTTGAGGGGCTGCCACAGAGAGGAGGGGATCAAGCTATTTTCCAAGGCACCTGAAGGCCAGACAAGGAATAATGGATGGAAACTGATCAAGGAGAAGTTCAACCTAGAAATAATGGGAAATTTTCTGATAGTGAGAACAATCAACCAATGGAATAGCTTGCCTTCAGAAGTTATGAGAGCTTCATCACTGGAGGCTTTCAAGAAGAGACTGGACTGCCATTTGTCAGAAATGGTGTGGGGTCTCCTGCTTGGGTGGGGGGGGGTTGGACTAGATGACCTACAAGGTCCCTTTCAACTCTGTTAATCTAATCTAAAAGCAAATGAAAGGCTATTCTAATCCAGCAAAAGTTTTTAATATAAAGGTACAACCTCATAACTGCAGTACATAGTAACATGCTCATCCCACAAACATCATTTAAAACAAGTTGTTATGATTAACGCATTTTAGCCTTCTTCTTAAGATCTAAACTTAATTTTTTTCCATAGTAGAATTGTCTAATTCCCACTAAACCCATGCCTCTTTTGTCTGATTCCCGGCTAAATAAACATACGGGTTTATATCATGCACAGTGAATGAAATATTGTGGTATCTTAACTGAGCTAAAGCTTCGGTTGCTTCTCTCTGCCTTCCATTAAAATGTCAGTTGATAAACACTATAATCAGGATTAAATCTTTCAGAAACATTTGTTTTACGGAGAGTGATTTATTTTCTATTTGTTTATCCTGCATTATGCCTTATCCCACAGAAGGAAAAATATGTTCTTTTTCTAATGTTGATGGTTATTTCCTGACATAGCGATGAAGAAGAAAACAAACAGCAGGTGCTTATGTCTGGCCAACATAGAAAAACTGCCTTTTATCATCATATATTGTGGTACACTAATCTGTGACTCTTAAAAGAAAGAGCTGAATCATTAAGCAGGCAAACACTTCATTTTCTTCAAATAGATGTTCTAGGCAATACGGTGAAACGCAGCTATGGAGCTAAATAAATGAGTCAGAAATATTACACATTAATTGAAGCATAAAGGTTAAACTCGGCAAAGGACAGGGCCAGGCAAGTTGGATCAACTTAATTTTAATATTCTTATATTCAAACAAGGCTGCTCTCTTGTTTGTTCTTCTATATTTGGTCCCATCATACAATCTGCAGGACAAGTGCACCCGTTATTACTCCAGTATTACACAGACTGTCGTATGAGATACACTAGACATGTTCAAGTATCCTTGATGAAGGTATGATTTCTCTCCAGTCAATGCATAAAAGTTGGGGAATAGCAGAGATAAATTGCAAAGATACAGGGAATTGGAGCTAACCTGAGTAGTTTCATCTTCTGGTTCAGGAGTGTCAAACTCGCATGGTCACAGCATCATCACGTGATGTATCATGACTTTTTCTCCCTTTGCTAAACCAAGCGTGGGCGTGGCAAACACACATGATACATCTGGCCTGTGGGTCATGAGTTTGACAGCCCTGTTCTGGTTAATCAAATGACACTTATTCATGCAAAGCATTTGAAAAAGAGTCTACTGCCAATTCTTCTGTTTGGACCAAGAAAAGTCTGGTTACTCAACAAACCAGAAAATATTCCTCAAGAAATGAGAATCAGGAGACCTGAAGCCGTTCCTGTTCCATTTACATCCAGTGCTAGATATCCTGGCATCTTTCCAAGAGCTCACAAGAGAAATGAGCCTCTACTGAAGAAATTTCAGCTTCAACTGCAACTATACAAGAGCACACAGCAGATACAAATTCAATGTTAACCGCTCCAAACTTGATTGCAGAAAGTACGACTTCAGCAACAGAGTGGTCAATGCCTGGAATGCAAAACCTGACTCTGTTGTTACATCCTCAAACCCCAACTCATTTAACCTCAAACTATCCACTATTGACCTCACCCCGTTCCTAAGAGGTCTGAAAGGGGCATGCATAAGTGCACCATTGTGTCTCCCATCCCTGTCCTATTGTCCCCATTTATTCGTGCCTATTTCCTGTATTCTGTTATGTCCCTGGAACTTGCCAAAGTCCCCACCCAGGTCCGTTCATGCTGCGGGGGCGTTTGTTGCCCCTCATTGGCTGGCTTCCCTCGACAGCCGGCTATAAAAGCCAGCTGCAGGGTTCAGTCAGCCGCTGTTCGCTGTGAGCCTGCTCCAGGCAGGGCTAACACGTTCAGTCCTTTATTACTTTAATAAAGTCTTGTTGCATCCATGCCCTGGTCTAGCCTCTCATTGCTCAATCTACAACACTGGCGACGAAGGTGGGATGGCTACCAGAGGCAATCCGCAACAGCTGAAATCACTCAATTGCTGATCCGCAGCCGCGCCGCCGGAGAGCTCGGTCAGCAAAAGCGAAAGGAAGAGCGTCTGTAGCCGCTCGGTTAGCAAGCTACAGGGAAAGTGAAGCGCTGCGAGCCGCAGCCGCTCAGCTCAAAAAGGGCGCGAAATTCAAACGGCTGTCGTTTGAATTCGAGTCGGAGTACAGTGCGGTGCTGTCATTCCGGGAGTCTCTGATGCCAGCACAGGGCGCGAGATTCAAATCACTGTCAGCTGCGGTCAGCCATTACTGCCTACGCTCTCCAGGAGCGCGAAATTCAAATAACGCTGCCAACGACCGTTGCAGCCTGAGCCATAGCGTAACCCAGAGAGAACAGAGAGATTCTGTGTAACCTCTCAAGAGCTGAAGTCACTAGTCTGACAAGAGCACGAAGGGCCATTTGTCGTCCCAGAGAGATCTCACAGCAGTGTAACCTGCAGAAGTTCACAACATGAACTCCAACCCAGCCTTCCCACCATTCAAGCCTGATGAAGAAAAGTGGGAGTCATACAAAAATCGTTTTAACCACTACATCGATGCCATTGGTCTGGCTGATGCTGGGGAGCACAGAAAGAAATCATTCTTCCTCAGTTATTGCAGAGCCATCGTTTTTGATACCGCCACAGCACTCGTTGCTCCACGTGAGTTAAAGAATGTTCCCTGGGCAGAATTACTGGAGATCCTCACCAATCATTACTCCCCCAGGCCCTCACAGATCACGAGGCGTTTCACCTTCCGGATGAGGAAGCAAGCTGAAAAGGAAACCGTCAACCAGTACATGGCCGCCTTGAGGACTGCAGCTCTCCACTGCGGGTTCGGGAACTATTTAGATGACATGCTCCTCGACCAGCTCGTCTGCGGGGTCAAGGACCTTCACCTCCAAAGGCGACTGCTTGCCAGGAAGGACCTCAACCTCTCCCAGGCCGTCGAGGAAGCCTTGGCTGCAGAACTGGCAACCCAGTCAGCCACCGAGATTCAAGGTCCCGTTCCCAAACAAAGCTGTGCCACCATCCACTCAGAAGAGGTGGTCAACGAAGATGATCCCAACGATCAAACAGACATCCACCGCCTCGCTCATGCCAAACAACCACAGGTAGGAACCAGGCAAGAAAGCAACAGTGCGCCCAAACACATCATCCTATGCCTATCCTGTGGCGGACCTCACTCGAGAGCTTCGTGCAAATTCAAAGGTGCCATCTGCAACAATTGCCACAAAAAAGGCCACATCGCCAGAGTCTGCCAGGCCGCGCACAACTCAGCACAAAAGGTTCCTTCCTTTTCCCATTCTGGACCCCAAAGGCAAGTACTAAATTGTCACACTTGCTACCATGCTAACCACACCTGTCATTCTATTAGTAAAATCACACTCTCCATTTTATTAGAAGGTAAACCTTGTCGTATGGAGGTTGACACGGGGTCAGCGCTCTCAATCATCTCTTGGAGCACTCTCAAGAAAATCCAGCCCAGACTATCCAGAAACCAGCTCCAGAAGTGCCAGATCACCTTGAGGGAATATCAAGGGAAGGACATTCCAGTACTCGGCAAAGGCAAGTTCCTTGTTAATTTTAAAGCTTTCAAAGGCCACCTGCCTCTAGTGGTAGTTAACAGCAACCTCCCTAGTCTCTTGGGGCTTGATTGGTTCCCCTACCTCGGCCTAGGGTTAACAGGAGTCCATGCTGTCTCAGCTTCTGACACTGACTCCTTATTCACTGACTACTCAGACGTATTCAGCGATGAGTTGGGGTGTTATAACGGTACCCCCATCTCATTTGCAGTGGACCCCCAAGCGGTTCCAGTCCGGCTGAAACCTCGTAGAGTCCCATTCGCCATTCGGCCTAAACTGGACGCAGAGCTGGATAAATTATTAAAGCAAGGGGTCATTGATCCGACAGACTTCACCAAATGGGAGACGCCAATTGTCACACCCCTTAAAAAGGATGGCAGTCTGAGAATTTGTTCGGATTACAAAACAACAATTAACCGCTTTCTACAAGTTAGCGCTTACCCAGTCCCGGTCATTCAACATTTATTGCATACCTTTGAGCCTGGCAACATTTTTGCCAAATTGGACATGTCACAAGCGTATCAACAGTTCCCTGTTGACAACCAAACAGCCGAATTACAAACTATTGTGACCCACAGGGGTGCCTTCCTGTGCAGGCATCTCCAGTTTGGCGTAAGTGTTGCCCCTGGCATCTTCCAATCCCTCATGAAGCGTATACTTCAGGGCCTCCCTGGCGTAGTGCCCTACTTCGACGACATATTGGTCTCGGCCAGGGACAGGCCCCAACTCTTCCAGAGAGTCAGAGCAGTGTTAGACAGGTTCAGACAGCATGGCCTCAAATTAAAAAGGGAGAAATGTGCCATTGCCACTAGACAGGTGGACTTTCTGGGCTATAGAATTGACGCCTCAGGCATTCACCCCCTAGAATCCAAGGTCAAGGCAATCCATGAGGCACCCACGCCAACCACTAAAGCCGAGCTACAAGCCTTTTTGGGATTATTGAACTTCTATGCGTCATTCCTACCTCACAAAGCATCAGTAGCAGAGCCTTTACACAGGCTCTTAGATAAAAAATCACCTTGGCACTGGGGACACAAGGAAGACACCGCTTTTCGCGCAGTCAAATCACTGCTCACATCAGACGCGGTCCTTATTCAATTTGACCCACACCTCCCATTGGTACTAGCAGCGGATGCATCCCCTTTTGGGATTGGAGCCGTATTAAGCCATAGACTACCCAACGGCTCCGAGGCACCAATCGCTTTCTTTTCCAGAACGCTCTCAGCAACAGAGCGTAACTATAGTCAAATCGACAAGGAGGCTTTAGCCGCAGTGGCAGCGGTAAAGAAATTTCATGAATTCCTTTTTGGCCACAACTTCGAACTAATCACGGACCACAAGCCTCTCCTGGGTCTTCTATCTGGAGACAAGCAGACTCCCCAAGTGTTGTCTCCCAGAATGACGAGGTGGACCTTGTTCCTGGCGGCATACTCGTACAAGCTCATCCACCGCCCAGGAAAAACGTTAAGCCACGCAGACGCCCTCAGCCGCTGCCCCCTGCCAGCTCCAGCTGAGGACCCGGCCCCGGTCCATGCCATCTTCGATGTCACCGAGCTCGACCTTCCTGTCACCGCTCTCGACATCGCCACCAAATCCAAGACGGACAAAACAATCGCCCAGGTACTGGACTGGGTGAGGAGGGGGTGGCCGGGCTCTAACCTCGCAGCCGAATTCACACCTTTTAAGACCCGTCAACAGGAACTATCTAGCTTACAGGGCTGCCTGTTGTGGGGCACCCGAGTTGTCATTCCGGCCTCGCTTTGCACACCAGTCTTAGAGGCACTACATGAGGGCCACCCGGGCATCGTCCGGATGAAGGCGTTGGCTCGGAGTTACGTCTGGTGGCCTGGCTTGGATGACAACATCGTCAAGTGGGTAAGCTCTTGCCAACCCTGTCAGGAATCCAGACCATCCCCTCCAGTCACCACCCCCACAAAGTGGGAGAGCGCCAACGCGCCTTGGTCAAGGCTTCACATTGACTTAGCGGGGCCAATACACGGCAAAACCTTCTTGGTGGTCGTAGATTCATACTCTAAATGGATCGATGTGGCCCAACTATCCACGACCACCACGCAAGCGGTTACCAAGGCCTTGACCCGCCTATTCGTAACACACGGGCTACCAGATATCATAGTTTCGGATAATGGCCCCCAGTTTGCCTCAACAGAATTTAGCCGCTTTGCCACCAATCTTGGCATCCGACACATCTTCACGGCCCCCTTTCATCCTGCCAGCAACGGACTGGTGGAGAGAGCCGTTAGATCCACAAAAGAAGCGTTAGCCAGATTCAGCAAAGAAGACTGGCATCACAGACTCTCCCGCTTCTTACTAAGCCAACACTCAACCCCTTGCATGGTCACCAACAAATCCCCAGCTGAACTTCTGGGTAGACGCCTAAGAACTGTGTTGGATAGGCTCCACCCTCACTATTGCCCTGACACCCCTCTCGCTTCAATGACGGGGGTCAGAGATTTTGTCTTGCAGGAACATGTCTTTGCAAGGAACTATGCCAGAGACCCACTTTGGATTCCAGGAGAGATAGTAGCCATCACCGGCCCCAGGTCGTACCGAGTCCAGCTGGAAGACGGCCGCATCTGGAGAAGGCACCTGGACCAGCTAAGGAAGCGACAGGGTACCCTCGCCAGTGCCGGATCGTGGGCTCAGGTCAGCCCCCAGGTGCCTCACCAAACTCTCATCGAAGACCATGCCAGAGGCTCTTCGCCACCATCACCCGAGCCAAGGGAGCAGGCAGTAGACCGGGACTGCCCGATGGGTCCTCCGCCTGAACCAGCAGATGGGGCCACGACATCGCCGGCCAGAAGCACTGCACCGGTACCAGCGCAGACCTCCGAGTGAGGTTGCACCCCATCACCAACCCTACCGGTTTCCTCGAACTCTGAGACACTTGGTAACTCACCAGAGTTACGACGCTCAGGGCGCCAGCACAGACCGCCCGCTTATTTAAATGACTATGCGTGTTCGCATCTGGGGGGAAGGGGTGTTATGTCCCTGGAACTTGCCAAAGTCCCCACCCAGGTCCGTTCATGCTGCGGGGGCGTTTGCTGCCCCTCATTGGCTGGCTTCCCTCGACAGCCGGCTATAAAAGCCAGCTGCAGGGTTCGGTCAGCCGCTGTTCGCTGTGAGCCTGCTCCAGGCAGGGCTAACACGTTCAGTCCTTTATTACTTTAATAAAGTCTTGTTGCATCCATGCCCTGGTCTAGCCTCTCATTGCTCAATCTACAACATATTCTTACTCATGTTTATACTTATACCTATTATCTTGTAAGCGATTGACAAATAAAATAAATAAATAAATTTCAACTAATCAGGAGCGCTGGTTAAAAGGCCTACTTCTAGCTTATACTTGGAAAGAGAATGCTGAAACAGATTCAAGCTATGACACACCGGCTATTTCCTTAAGATATGCATCTCTAAATGAAGGGTAACCCAACAAAGTCAGATATTTGAGATGGCAGCCCTCTGGTCTTGATGTCTTTTTTTACACAATTATTTTACATGCCCATCCGACATTCCCAGCCACCAGAGAGGCAGCTGCCTTTGGAAGCTGATATAAGTGAGGAGGAAGAACAGTTGGGGCCTGTTCCAGATGCACGTATGCGCAAAGCTGTTAGGAGTGGAGAACAATGGAGGTCAAGGAGTCAATTTGGGAAACAAAGCACATGTGAACACTGAATGTCCCCTCCCTGGCTGGGGAATAAATAGAAGGAAAAAGGGAGTGGTGGTTGTAGGAGACATCAGTTCAGATTTCTGAAGATTTGGCTCATCAGATTTTGTGCCTCAGACACTGGGAGCTCACTGTCTGGCAATTATCTCAAGGAACTGATGAGGACTGTTATTTCATTTAACTATTTGAAGGACTATTGTCTGGACTTTTCAGTGTGTAAATGCCATTAATTCACAGGAGATAAATAAAGAGGGGTTTTTAGAGACAAGGAATCTGTTTCTTGTTTCTGCTGAGACCGGGTCAGAACACACACGTCTTACAAAACACTACTGTAAATCATTTATAGATACTAACTAAAATTTATTCATTTCATAAGAATAAGAAAAGCTTGAACTAATGCTAAATAATAAAAGAGATGGAGGTGGATAAGTCCTCTTTGAAATGACAACTGTGACTGTAATTTATGGAATTATATTGTCAATTTCTCACATATTCAAACAGAAATTCTTTGAGGACCTAGAATATTTTAAAGGGAGAGAGAAAGAGGGAAGATACTTGTTTCATGAATTGCTGAAAATACGATGTATAATTTAAGAAATTCTGGAACAAAGTGGACAATGTGAGCAACTGAGAGATATATCACAAAGCAGCTCAGTCTATCTCTGAAGATACCAAGCACAGCTACTGGTAAAAAGAGAACTAGATCACCGCCATTCAGCCTGAAGGCTCATCACTGCTTCAGTAGGAAGGGATCTGATCAATGATGGGATTCAAATAATTTAACAACCAGTTTGCCCAGGGTCAGGTTGGCTGTCATGGAGGCGTGGCCCGTTCTCATCCTCCAACTCCACTGCACATACGGGACATCCTGACCCTGGGTGAACTGGTTGTTAAATTACCCAGCCACCCTGCTACCAAAGTAGATCCGGGGCACTACACTGCAACGGAGAAATGGGCAATGGAGCAAATGGTACGACAGAATGAGGAGGAGCAGGGAGAAGAAAAAGGGAAAGCAGTGTTCTCCTTCCCTTGCGCCATTGCCCATTTCTCCATTGCAGCACAGTGCAGCTCCCAGAATCCACTTTGATAGTGGGGGTGAGTAATTTAACAACCGGTTCACCTGAACCAGTGTGAACTGGCTGAATTCCACCACTGGATCTGATCATATAATATATATATATATAAATAGAACAAGTGACCCTCTGAACTTTTTCTTAGATTATCTCCTTTTTATACATCTTATAAAAAGAACCAGTAATTTTTAAGGATCAATAATATTCATTTCATGGCACCTTTTGGATGGAGCCATTTATAACATATGCAGCATATAGTCCCAATATATGACTATTTGAAGAACAATTGTGAAATAACAGTAAAACAGTTAAAATATATCATTAAAAAAGCCAGAAAATATTTTGTTTTGAAATATTCATTTTCATCTGGTAACCCTAATCAATACAGGATAGCCCATAATCTGAAACAGGTCATCTTCTTCAAAAAAGACAGTTTAAACTTAGCCTCAAGTCTAGAACCAACCTCAATCACTGTGTGTTTCTCAGTCTCTGGGTGATTATCTAATTGTTATCAAAAGACTAGAACATCTTTGAGAAAAAGTAATGCAGTGGGAGTTCATTTCTTTCAGAAATTGTTTTCCGAAAAATGGGCTGTTTTAATCACTGACCACTGAGCTGTGAATGGCAGTTGTTCCACACCAAGTCCTCTCACCATCTTTTCACCTTTCCTTCTGTTGCACCCTAATTAAAAAATTCAGATGAAGTGCAGTTCTGTACTGCACTCCCCACAATTGATTTTAACAAGCATTACCTTAAATTATTAATAAAATACAAATGTCAAACCATTATAATACAGTTTAAAAGTTTCAAAATATATTTACTGCTTCCAGCTGAAAAATGTTTCCCTTTGTTATTTTTTAAAAAAGAAATCCTCAGCACCTTCCCACTGTTTGGATGAAGACTGTTTTAATAGCTTTACTTTTACCTCAGACACAAGGCTATTAACAGCAACTGAAAATCCCCGGGTAGACATTTACATTTTCATGGCTCAGCAATACAACAATTCAATTAGTAGCCTAAGAGTTTGCATCCTCAGCTTGGTTTTCAAGTTTCTTTCCAAAAGAAATGATGCCCATGATATATTTTTTTAAAAAAACATGTCAAGCAAAAATACCCCAGCCAAAATGAAGAAAATACAGAACTAGGTGGAAATATTTAATTTCATTAAATATGTTGATAGGGTTTTAATGCACATATGATGTTACATTATATTGAGCAGGGTTGGGATCCAACTGGTATTACTACTGGTTCAGTGACTACATTTGCGTGCAGGTGTAAAAAATCCTGAAGCTGTGCTGCCTAGATGGCTGAAAAGCGCTGCGCACAGGCGTGCAGCATTTGAAAAACCTCTTTTTTCCTGCTTTTTCAACCTCAGCTGTGCCATGCAAAGCAGATGAAGTTGAAAAAGCAGGAAATAAAGGACAGGTAAGAGCCCGGGAGGGCAGGTGGCCAAATAGCAGCAAACACCAAAATGGTTCGGTGTCTGCTGCTCTTCAGAGCTACCGGTTCTATAGAACCAGGCAGAACCGGTAGCATCCGGTTCTACAACCCCTGATTCTACCAGTTTATAACCCCTGATATTGAGTCATAATGAGTTCTTTCTCTAGGATAAATTGGCAGTGCCTCCCAATAAGGCTTCGAGAAAAAGGTTTAGCTTTTAATGTATGTATTAAATTTATAACCCACTTAAAGTCCTGAAGGAATACATCAGGTTATAATATGTCAGATAGATACATTTGATCCTAATCTGGATATGCCAGAGACTAAATCTGGTACTTTCTGCATTCAAGACAAATTCACTATCAGTAATCTGAGGTCCATCCCCCAAATAATAAACTATTCCTTCATTTTAATTTTATTTATACAAGCACACACATATGAAACTCAGGCAATTCAAAATATATTCCATCAATATGCAAATGCACATATTCTATTAATGTTAGGACTTTCTTCTGCATAACAGCACAAGATTTATTGTATGACTATGTTATTTTTTTAAAATTCATTGCGACAAGTCAGTCACAAAGAAATACAAACTAATACAGGAAAGTGCTCATTGCTAATTCTCCTTAATGGCGCCCATTTATTTCATCGCCCTCTCCCCCAAACATTAAGAACTGAACGCCCAACTGGAAATCATTCTCCATAAAGTATTATTTGCATTTGCCTTCTTGCTGAGATGAATCAGCAATATTACATTTTCTAGATCAAAATACGTCAATAGATTATATATATTAAATAAAATCCCTGGTGACTAAATAATAATACCCAGATATGTCAAGCCATTCATTTCTCATTTGGCATAATAGTCTTGCTACAAGGGCAAAAATACATTTTGTTTCTTAAAGTGAACAATTTATACACTGGGAAACATAATCATTTCCTCTGATGAATGATCATAGGATGGCATGATGATCCACATGACTATTATTGAATAGATGCCTGGTTTCTGACAAGCTAATCTTTATCTTTGGAGACTAAATAGGATGTGACAGAAATTAAACTGTTAGACTAACATTAAATTGGCACAACTTTTAGAGCTCTTGTCCCAAGGGTGCTTTTCAAAGATAACTGGATTTCCTTGTTTTTTTCTTTCTTCTTTGAAGACATTTAGCTTCTCATCTAAGAAGCTTCTTAAGTTCTTCAGAAATCATAAAAGAACATCTAGAAGATATTGGAAAAGATATGTCCTCAAAAAGAATAAATAGTGTGGAACGAGCAAAGGGCTGTCAAAATATACTCAAGAAGTCAAGGAATTCAAAGAAACCAAAAAAGCTCCATCAGATATTTTCTAAGTAAAAGAAAACCAAAACAAACCAGTACATACAGCACCCAATGGTATCAGAAAATGACTACCACAGCATCCACACTTCTGTTTCCTTCAATACCTGTATTTTTATCTGAGAAAGATAAATTGTTTGTCTTTAACCAAAAATGGATGAAATCAAAGAAGGTGAAAGGATACAAAAAGGTCTTGCTGAAGATTAAAATAAAAGAGCATTTCTACCTTCTTTGAAAAGGAAGATGACAGTAACAGTTTGCACAAGTTGTTTGTGACTCTCAGTACATTGGTTGCTGTAGCAACTAATGTGGAATGAATTGTCATGTTGCTGTTGCTGTCCTGAAACACTCATAAAACACTAATATATATTCTATCCATAGAATATTTATATTCGATTACTGGTGGATGACTGGAAAACTAGGCCATAGAAATATGAAGTTTTTCTTTATTATACTGAGGTGTCATCTTGTTTTATAGATATCATCTTGGTTATTCATTATGAATAATTTCATAATTTTACTAAAATATGGAGTTGTAAAGCAGGATATCTATAATTCAGATATTATCACTGCTATGTATTTCCCGTCAGGTGAAATACCTATAAAGATTGTGAGGATGGGTGTCCCTTCAGAAAAATAAAGCCAGGAACAAAAGTATAATGGATTGTTTAGCCAGCTTTAATCATTGTCTCCTGGAACTTAATGGAAGATTAGATGATAGACAGATGATAGACAGATGATAGACAGATAGGCAGATAGGCAGACAGATCAGACAGACAGACAATACAAATAGAGCTGGATTGGATCTTAGAGGTGTGCTAGTCCAACCCCTTGTTCAAGCAGGAGACCCTATACCATTTCAGATAAGTAGCTGTCCAGTCTCTTCTTAAAAGCCTTCAGTGATGGAGCACCCCAACTTCTGAAGGCAAGCTGTTCCACTGGATAATTGTCCTCATAGTTCAGAAGTATCTCTTTAATTCCAGGTTGTTTCTCTCCTTGCTTGGTTTCCATTCATTGTTTCTTGTCTTGCCTTCTGGTGTTTCGACCCTTTCTTCTTTGTGGCACCTCAAATACTGGAATACTACTATCATGTCAGATAAGAAAGAAAGAAAGAAAGAAAGAAAGAAAGAAAGAAAGGGGGGGGGAAGGAGGAGGGGGAGAGAGAGATGGCCATGTACTTTCCTTGGCAGCAGCAGTAGTTTGCCATGGTTTTTTCTGCTTTTTTGTGTGTATGTATGTAATCTAATTTACAGATTTGAGGATTTTTGCTGGTCTCCCATCTAGTTACTAACCTGATCTTAACTTAGCTTTTTCAAGACCAATCAATGTAAGGTACATGTTGCCACATGCTGTGCTAAAGGACTTGACATCTAGCCAAGAAAATTATACTATAGTTACTCAGTAATTAGCCACAGAGTAAGAATATTTCCCTTCAGAGAATTCCACAGAATCCCCCAAATGAGTTGTCCCTCAGATGTATACCAAAATTTCCCTTAAGTTCCTTCCATGTCTCAAATTTGCATTGATTCTCGATTAGCTCTGTACTTTTATGATCTCATACCATTATCTCTTGGGGAGGATGTCTCTCTTTATTTTCATTGCTCGGAGTACTTTAGAAATTGCTAGGTTTTCTATATGAAATGCTTGGTCTCTGTCGATATTCAGCATGGATTATTTTTCCATTGGTAAGTACTTCATAGTTTCTGCCTTCTGGGCTCCCCTTTCATCCCACACTGGTACTGTGAGAAGAGCAAGCAGAGTGTAGGGGCAGAATCAAAAGAGGACTCAATCTAGAATCCTTATGTGTCTGCAAACACTCCAGGTCTGGCCTTCTTTGAATCTCATTAACTCTTATCTAGCACCAATTTAGTGCTGACCATTTGTTGACCAGATACTTGGGTATAGACTTGAGCAACATATCTTCTGAACTGGAATTTACATGTGATCCTGATTCTTAGCTTTTGAGCCCACAGTGATTTTTTACGATTACCAAATATACATACACACTGTGGGAGGGAGCAAGACACTATTGGAACATAGAGTGTGTGTGTGCTCTTCAGTTGGTCGACATCTTGAGGTGAAAACAGACTTGGCTCATGTTTAGATTTTTTTCTGACGTTTTGAGGAATGATAATAGAGGTGGTGAGAAAGTGCACTTATTCCTTTTCTCTGGGATCACTGGCCATCTAGAGGAAGCTGATAGGCCAGGGGTGTCAAACTCACGTTGTCAAGGTGGCATCACGTGATGTATCAGGACTTTTTTCGCCTTCGCTAAACTGGGTGTGGCTGTGGCCAGCACGTGATGCATTTGGCCGGATTGACAGCCCTGTGACAGGCTATGGAGGAAAAAGGCCTTTTCATTTGTGGTATCTCATTTTTTCAGCTCTTTGAGGTACTCCAGACAAGAAGTACAATCCATGAGTACTAACATTACATTTATGGTAAAGTTTCAGTAACATAATCTTGCACTTCTCTGAAAGCACTTATCCCATTTTTTGCTTTTACTTTCCAAAAAACTAAGTAAACACTTCCCACACCTTTTTCCTTCTGTGTCTGAGATACCTGATGGTTGTCTAACCTACACCTCTTCCCCCTGTCTCCCAAGGTCTTTTGGGCATACAATTACATTTTTGTGATTCATTTCCCAAGAATTGGCTAGTGCCAATTTTTTAGGTGCTAATCCAAACTGGGATGGAGGGGATGAGAAAAGAGGTGTGACAATATTATCATTCAAATGCCACTATTTAACGCATACATCAGATGTTGGAACGCCATATATAATTGTGGCATTCATATGGCATCACTATATGCACCATTATTTAACTTTTCTGATGTTTAATTTTTTTCACTTTTTTATGGCTTGATATGGACAGTTATCAAAAATAAATACACATTTTTAATTAGGTTCTGATTGTGTTTTTTTATCAGTTATGAACTGTCCCAAAATTTTAAAATAAAATGTAGTGTAGAGATTTATATCCTAATTAAAAAGAAAGAATGAATCTCAATGATCTCCTTTCTCTATCTGCAACATTATATGAATAATGCTGGCCTGTCTTGGACATAAGTGAAAATGTTTGCAAGAATATATTAATGCTAATTATTATTATTGTTGTTCAAATAAAGAACTTCAGTCTATTTATAAAAATGAAAGGGTAAAATTATAGCAGAGTTGCATATTTATTCTCTGTAATATTGTTGACCATTGAAATTAAGAATCGTGACATTAGCAGGGAAAAAAAACCAGAGTCTGAGGAAATGAGGATTTCTGTATAATTCAGCAGACGCCTTTGGCAAGAGAAATATATAAATTGCCACTAATTTCTTTTTTCAAATATGTTAATCTGACCTTTTTCAAAAGGCAACAGAGACTTTTTATGAAGTGTAAATATTAAAACTGAATTTTGCTGGCCCAGGATCTTGTAGAAAGAAGCAAGGTTATAATGAAAACCTGCTGGAAATCAATTTCAAAGGTACGGGAAGAACAGCAAATGGAGCAATATTTGCTATTTGAAAAGTAGATCTGAACTATTTAGAAATGTAGTTTAATTATTGGTAAAGTTTGGTAAAGTTCAACGTTTTATTTGGATTGCTGATTGTGGTTGCTTTGGATTTTCTTTTACTGGGATTTAACTATTTTTATATTTTGTTGCATGCATTTTATATTATTTTATGTTATTCTGCATATCGGTCCACGGATCCATACTTTTGTTTGCTTTGTTAGTTTTGCTATAGCGCTCTATGGATCCAAAGACTGGGTACAATTTAAAATAGTGATATTAGTAACTCAGAAGAGTAGCTTAAGGCTTCATAAGATTGATGGATGGGAACTGTGGTTAGCTGCAACTTAAATAGGAATAAATGTATAGAATTCATTCTGCTTACTGTGTGGAGGAATTAGAGAAACTACTTAAGCCTGGTCATTTGAGTCATAGATAATAATATAATAATACCGGTATGTAACCAATGACACTTAAGAAGTTGCCAAACTATAATTCTCAACATTCCTAGGAAGCATAGATAGCAGTGAGGGATGTTGGAAGTTATAATTCAGCGACACCTGAATTTTAGTTTGCAAACCCATGTTCTAGTGCCTAATATTCCAGATTAGTTTTCTCTAGAATTTGCAAGTTATCTATTCCACAGGAAGCACTTGTATCCAATTGCTAAAGTCATACATTTTCACTTCATTGCTTATTGGACTTTCAGGTGCCTATATGAGAACTATTAATTCTAAAAATAGTGAATGCATGAAACATAAATAATATTTTAAGGCCCCACGGTTTTCATGTGCTAATCTTAAATTTAAATTTGGGGGCTGTTCAATTTGCCAATTTATGGCCTAAATCAATTATTTGTGGAACTCCTGGAGCCTTACCATGTATAACCATACCCTCACATCCTGGGCATAAATTGTTTCAATTTCTACCCTCAAAACATTACAGGGCATTGCACACCAGGACAACTAGACACAAGGACAGTTTTTTCCCCACATGCCATCACTCTGCTAAATAACTAATTCCCACAACACTGTCAAACTATTTACTAGTTTAGTACCCTGCGACTAAGTGCCTCACAAGGTATTTAGTTTTGTAGGGGGCGTGCATAAGTGCACCAACGTTCCTACTGTCCCTGTCCTATTGTTTCTTTTTTTCTTATTCGTATCCATTACATGTATTCATAACTATATTTATACTTATATCTATTATCTTATAATCGCTTGACAAAATAAAAATAAAATAAAACTAAGACTGTATTACTATTCTTCTTCTCATACTTCCTATTACCTATCTCCTTAAGATTATAATCTTGTTGCTTGTATCTTATGATTTATATTGTTTTATTTAGTTTCCTAGAATGATTTTGATTGCTTATTTAGTATCCTATGATGATCACTAAGGGTTGCATCTTATGATTTATGATGAATGAATTTATGATGAATATGATCATGGTTCATCACTTATATCTTTCATATAAACTGAGAGCTTATGCACCAAAGACAAATTCTTTGGGTGTCCAATCACACTTGGCCAATAAATTCTATTTTAATCTGTAAGAAATAGAAAACTCTTGTCCACTGTTTTAGGCATACACTAAGGCTAAGGTTTGTTCAAGCATTCATCTAAGCCTCTGAATGCCCATAAACAGATGGAAAAATGTGGGAAGACATACACTAATCCTCTCAAAATATCCTGGCCCTCAATTACCTTGCTCTTTGGTCTTCCTTAGTTCACAAGATCTGAAGTGGAGCTGTCCTCATAGTCATGTGAATATAAGAGCAGTCCTCAATCAATCCATTCCAACTAAATTTGGTACCAGGTTACAGGGTTCTCCCCCCCCCCCCCCCACTGAAGCTATTTAAGAACAACTCACCTTCATTTGTCCTACTCAGGACATAATAGGACAAGATAGGACAGTCAGACTACAGGGACATAAGTGAAATGCTTCATCCTCTACTCATTTTAAGCCCTCACACAATTAAGCAAATGATTGTACAGGCTATAAAATGTTTTCAAAATACTTCTTAATCCAGGGATAGATAATCCATGTGGATTGCATTTGGCCTCTCAAGGCCTCTGTGGCTCCCTCCAGATTACTTCTGGAATGATGAGGTCAACGTTTTTTAACATTTGAGGAATGAAGCATTTTGGCAAGGTTGCATGCATGCTCCATAACAATGACTAGGCATCGTGTTATGGAACATTATGGAAACTATCCATATTTCATGTGGCAGAGTTTATTTCTGCATCTCCACTCTTTTCATTGTAGCAAAATTGGCCTTAAGTATAATGGATAACATATTTTGTGTAGAAATAATTGAAGAAATTACGAATGATTTATATGTACACAGAAATGTGAATAAGTCTGTCATAAAACATAATATATTGCTGTATTTTTTATAAAATATGAATTAAAATGTCTTGTGTAACAACTATACTATATAGAGCAAATGGAATTTTTTTGTGGTTTGTAGGAATCACAATCAAGTGTTAAAATGTCTTAGACATACAAACAGAAGATTTCATAAAGTATTTATATCTATGGATGAGGTTGTTGTGAACAAGGTGTTGAAGTAGGATCCTACTTGAATTACATTGCTGTTGACAGATCCTGGGGACAGATTCCTTTGCTAGCCAAAGTATATAAACAATCTGTTGCTGGAGGAACTAAATATCCATGTCCAAGATACATGTTGCTACAGGGACTAATTGTCTGACATCAGGTGTGTCTTTTTTGGAATAAGAGAACTATTTGGGAAAAGCTGTCTAGGTGTAAACATGAGAAACAAGTTCTAATTTTGGGTGATTAAAAACAGAGTTTTAGATTCTGTGAGCATCTTAATGCCAGTTAAATAAAGTTGCTCAGCATTAGAAATAAATCAATTTTTCTAGGTTATTATGTGGATCCAATAAAGGATTCTTCTTCTTGTGCCATATCCATCATTGGATGTCAGCAATCATGTTGGCAATCCTATTTTTATCAACAGCCGCACGAAAAAGTGCTGCTGAATTTTGTCCAAACTAGTCCCTTAGATTTTGAAGCCACGATGTTCTTCTTTTGCCTGGACCTCATTTGCCTTCAATCTTTCCCTGGAGGATGAAGTGAAGTATGCCATATTTTTCTGGGTATTGCATCACATGTCCAAAATATTCTAACTTTTGCTTTTTTATGGTTTTGATTATTTCCCTTGTCTTTCCCAGGCAGCTTATCCCCTCCTCATTTCTGATTTTGTCAACTCAGCTTATAGGTAACAGCTGTCTGTAAATCCACATTTCAAATGCTTCTAGTCTCTTCAAGTGGCTTTCTGTCAGAGACCAACTCTCTACTCCGTAGAGCAGGATAGAAAAGATGTAGCATCTGACAAGCCTTACTTTCAATCTTAGGCTTATGTCGTGACTGCAGAAGACTTTTTATTCATTTTGAGGATTACTGTAACCTAAATGCAAGCCATTGTTTGGTAATAAATTGGAAAACACCAGACGGTATTATATCTGTAGTTTTTACTAAGTAACACCCATTTTTCTTTCTATACATTATTACATCCTGCAAAAACAGGACATACAATTTCTAGGTTTCTAGGGACATACAATTGCTCTAGTATGCAATATGGTCGGAGATTTTTATTTACCTAAAAATACATATATCGCCCTTCTAATATATATGCAACACCCATGCCCAATGCAGATAAATATAGGCAGTCCTTGTTTACTGTCTCATACAATATCCTTTGTTACAACAATGATGAAAAATAACTGTGTGACTGGTCTTTGCATTTAGGATACATGTTAACTTGCAGTTATTTGCATATGTCCCAATGCAGCCTTTTTCTTGGTGTATAGCTTCTGACAAATATGTCTGTGGTAGGGGTGTCAAACTCAAGGCACGGGGGCCAAATCTGGCCCACAAGGTACTTAGATCTGGCCTTCAGGGGAGCCCTGGAAATATTGAAGGACTGGCCTGCGGTGTCTCTGCCAGCGAAAATGCGGTCCTCCCAAGCTCTGTTTTTGCTGGCAGAGGATTGCAGGAGGCCGTTCCAGCTGAAAATGGAGTTCGGGAGCTCGTTTTCTCTGGCAGAGCATTTGGGCCACAGGTGCCCCAGACACGAGTGATGTCAAGCTGGCCACGCCTACCCTGGCCATGGCCACCCAGCCCCCAAGGTCAAACACAACCCTGATGCAGCCCTCAATGAAATCGAGTGACACCCCTGGTCTATGGTACACATAAATGTGTGCTTTATTGTTGATCTGTGAAATAACAAAGCATGAATCATATATATGATCATAAATTATGACTTGGAGCAATTATATCATTTTGATACTTACATAAATGAAGTAAACTAACATATATCATGCGTTTTGCATCATTTATATATGGACATAATTATAGAAATGACATAAACCATTTTATGGCTACAAATGGCAATGTGACCCAGGGAAACTGCAACCATAACGAAACACCAAATGTTGCCAAATCTTAATCACATGATTGTGGGGGTGCTGCAATGGTCATAAGTATGAGGAGTAGTCATAAGTCACTTTTTTTCAGTGCCATCATAACTTCAAACGATTGTCAAATGAGTGATCATAAGTTGAGGACTGTCCTGAAGGTATCTGAACACCTAGGAAGCACGCCTTTCTCACAGATCAAGAAATGAGGCCCTGAACATGTTAAATAATACCCAGTTATGTGATTTATTACAAAATAATTAAGATCCTGGAAGAATGAACCAACTATCAGAGTGGGCAAGCATTTTTTCCTTTCTGGGTTCCAGAGTTTTTGTATTGCTTGGGAAGGAGAATTAAAACAGTCCCACCCAAGAGTTTGTTTTAGAAAAAGGAACTGAAAGCAAGCCTGGGTGCGGTGCATTAAGAAAAATGGCACAGGAAAAATAAAACCAGCAGCGATGTGTGAAAAATAAACCTTCAATCTAAAGAGAAGCAGCTCAGTTGCATCCTCAGAGGAGCGCAGGAGACAACTGCATTATGTGGAAGTGTGAGAATGACTGAGAAGCAGAGGTGAGAGATGCTGGAGGAAAAGAGACCGATCAGAGTTTGCAAGCCCAAGTAAGCCTGCAAATTAAAAAAAAACCCGAAGCCTACCGCCTGCAAGCAGCCTCAAGGCAGAACTCCACAAATCAACTCCAGAAACAGCTGGAGCTGTGAACGCTGACAAAAGGCCATTTGCAAATCTATAGAGGAGTGAAAGAGGGTTTTTGCATGCATGCATGTGGACTGGGAATGGCTACAAGAGTTGAAGGAAAAATAGAAAGATTTAAAAGCTAAGAAATAGTTGAAATCAGAAAAGATTGTGCTACAAACACATGGCAATAGAAACCCATAGATCAAGTAATAAAAATAGTTTCAAGCTTATAGTATCAGGAGGCCACTAGAACAAAACAATTAAGAAAACAGAAGCATAGAGTTAGCATTCAGCTTAGAAGAAAGGAATAGGAATTTAATCCTACACAGTAAACACTTTGGGGCTGGGTGCGGAATAAATGCAACAAATGGGATTGTGTCTTCTACACCATATGAGAAAAACCTTAACTTCCCTATTATTGGGAAGTTAATCTTATATCTTAATGTGAGATAGTTATGTGAATGAATATACAGTATATATTTCCAGTGTATCTATAGTGTATTACTATGCATTTAAATGAATTTGACCACACTGACCATACTATATGTGTTTCTAAATCAAATATTTCAAGTGATAAAATGGCATGTTGAAGAATACAATTTTCCACAGCTGGTTACCTTAGGTTGGTAAGATTGGGAAATGGTACAGGAC
This sequence comes from Pseudonaja textilis, assembly GCF_900518735.1. Next base: position 12,229,862 of record NW_020769310.1, read on the forward strand.
ACTTTTCTGTGTTTATAATTCTACCTTTTCTTCCTGTGTAGTGGAGGATCTTAAATTCAGGGTCATGAGGACATAAGATTTTCTGCAGAGTAAGTCACTTCTCCCCCTAACTTTATTCACCCTGTTCTTTTTACATCTCTCCAGACTCCCATTTGCCGAACAGCATAGAAAAGCTACAGATGGAAGCACAGAAAAGCTACAGATGGATCCAGCGGACTTCTTGTCAACTGAATGGCAATCCTATTGGGTGCCTTGTTGACCTCTGATATTGGGCACTTGAGAGGAAACTGTGACCAGGAGTGCTTTTTGCACAGCTTTCGTCGGTGAGCCAATTGCAGCCTTAGCTTAAATAGAATGCACTTAAGACATCCACTCATGCTCCTGCCAACTCTAAATTACTATAATTCGCTCTATATGGGGCTGCCACTCAAGCCAGAAACAGTGGTACATGCTTAATGGTCAGATGTGGTAAGTGGGTAGAATGGCAGAATTAATGAACTAAGCCTCTCCCAAAAGAAACAGAAACTGTCATTTGATTTTATGAACTCAGAGGCATTCATGTAGTGTTTTATTTTTTATTTCAAGCAGCAACAACATCCACTTCTATTTGTGTCTTCCTCTTCAGTGCCTTGGCTAAGATTTTGAGTGGTAGAAGGCTAGTGAAAACAAGGAGCCTAGGCAAGTCTCAGAAATGAAGCCACAGCTACTGAAACATCAGTCCCATTGAGGATTTTGCATATACACATATTTTCCAGATTGCAGCCCACAACAACCAGACCTATTATTAGAAGGCAATCTATTTGCCTGGAAAATATCTTGTTTCAAGGCGCATGGGATGTTGAGCAATAATACTTGTTTACTCCCACTATTAATGACGGCAATATCAACTGTATTTCCAGCGACAGCAGGGATTATATTCTAAGGGACAACATTGTTTTTATTTGTCACATCAATTGCTTTCTTCACCACCCTGAGTTTCTCATGCCTTTAAACTTATCTGCTATTTTTACTGCAGCCAGGTTTCTCTTCAAGTAATAACCATCCAATATGCCTGTCAACTGTGTTTTGCTTAGTTTTTTTAATTATAATGACAAGTTTGATGTTTGTTTGGTTTATTTTAATGATTTAGTACATACTGAGCTGAAATTGGAAGTTGGGGGTGTTTCAGATAATGCAAAATGAAAAGCCATTTGATACAGAGAATGCCATAATATCCAAAACCAGAACCAATTATTTTGATCACATTTGTTCTTTCTACATTCTTTTTCTGCAAGAGGATACTTTGACACAATTGACAACTTGGCAGCCTATGCTTCTCTGTACAAAAAGCAATGAATTAACTTAGGGAAAGGAACAGAGAATTGGATCAATCCATCAGAGCTAGTACAAAATTCGGTTAAGATTTTCTCCAGTCAGTTAAGATTATCTCTATTTCAACATTTGCTATTATAAATATACTATTACTATTACTGCTTTTGTTGAAATTATAATTCACATTCCTACAAAGTGATCAAGAGTTTTTTTAGGAAGTAAAAAAAGCTACTTGAAGTACCGCCATAATCAAAAGGGAAAATATAATCACTATACCGTAATCTTGCCAATCATTCTTTGTAGTTTATTCTTTCCACATTGTAGTGGGAAAACTTCAGGTATTTCAAATACACAACAGAGCATGTTCTGATACATCTGTTGACTAATTACATGGTCAAATGCACCATTCCATTACCACTGTATATGACTGAAATGTCATCAGTTATTTGATTGACTGTGATATTCAATGAACTTCTAACTCTGAACCTGCTGTTGTCCCAAGCATTGAAGAACACAGAAACTTCCCTACCTTGATCAGATTTTTGTTCCAGGGTTCTCTCGGGATTTTCACTGAAAACAGCTCTGGAGAATTTTAGGGATGCCAGATGAAGGAATTCATGGTATGATGCATGAGTAGCGTTTACCCTACGGACCTTCCCAACAAGATCGGTGCATCTATACGACTAAATGATTTGTTACATTGTATTAATCTTAAGCCAGGTGTTTTTATTATGAACAAAAAAATAGTTGGGGTTTCTGATTCAGAACTGCAAGACAGAAGATAGAATTATAGAAGCAAAGTTTGATTGTGATGGAATGTAAATCTGGCCCAGGGAATGAGGAAAGGATAAATAAACCATGATGAAAAGAGTTTCATAAAAATTACTTAGCCTTGGGAACAAAGAATGCATGAGAAAGAAATCAGAATACCTTTTCTCTCCCTTAATTTTGATTGGTAGAAGATGGTGTAGAGCAGCGGTCGCCAACCGGTGGGCTGTGGAACAATTTTGGTGGGCCGCAGAAATGGCCCCTGAAAGCAATTAATCTGGGCCATGCAATTCTCGCGCCTCCTGGCTCTTCGAGGGACCCCGGAGTCAGGCCCCTGAGATGCACGCACCAACCAGCTCCCACACACAGTGGGCAGTGGCAACAACAGTCCCCACCCCAGTGCCCACTGTCAGCTCTCCCCATTAATTCTCTAGTTTTGAATTGCTACCACCTCTCTCTCTTTCCTTCCCCCTCCCCCCCACGCCCACGTACAGGCAGCCAAGGAAAGGGAGACAGAGCCGTGCGCAGCTCTTGGCTCCTTAGACCGCACTGCCTTTCCCAACATTGAAGCCTCAGAGATGCAAGCAAAGCCACCACAGTAGTGGCGCCAGAGTTGCCTTAGCATGCTCAGTTAGTTAAGAATCGCCCTACCCAGAGAAGGAAGTGGTGCTGGAGGAGGAGGAGGCAGTAGTGGAGAAGTAAGCAACTCAGGGCGCTACCTCTGTGGTGGCTTTGCCTGCATCTCTGAGGCTTCAGTGTTGGGAGAGGCAGTGAGGGCTGCAGGAGCTGAGAGCTGCGCATGGCTCCATCTCCCTTACCTTGGCTGCCTGCACGTGGGTGTGGGGGGAAGGGGGAAGGAAAGAGAGGCGGGAGCAATTCAAAACTAGAGAACTAATGGGGAAGAGCTGACAGCGGGCGCTGGACTGTTACTGCCGCTGTTTGTGGGAGCTGGTTGGCACATGCAACTCAGGGACCTGACTCCAGGGTCCTTTGAAGAGCTGGGAGGTGCGAAAACTGCAAGTGGGAGCATTTAGTGATTTCAAAGAACTCCTGGAACATGGTAGATTTATGTTTTGTAGGTCTCGGTGAAAGAGTGAGCTTTATTTCGTCTCCTTTCCTCCCCTGGTAATGCGAGATTTTTTTTTCTCTCTCTCTCTCCCCTCTCCCCCTTCCCCCAAATAATTACTGGCTGTGGCTGGGTTTGGCAGCAAAATGCTAAAGCGAGCAAAGTGCCCCCAGGGACACTTTTCCTTGCCTGTCTCCAGGTGAGACTGGAAGAGCCCCCCCTCCCCACAGCTTTTCCTCAGCTGCAGATCTGAGCTCTCTCGATTCTCCACCTGGGATCGGAAAGGAGCTCCCACTTTCTCCTCCCCTCCCCCAATTAATCACCCAGAGTCCTTCTGTAGGCAGATGCCTGATGAGAAGCCCCTGGAGTGGCAGCCAAGGGGCGCTGCCCCTGCAAGAGCAAAGCCCCCTTTCTGCCTCTGCTTCTCCAGCCTGGAACGTTTTATTTTGTTATCATTAAGCATTTACATTTTTGTTATAATTAAGTGTGTTTGTGTATAATTTTTTTAATATTAAATATATTAGCTTTTTTTAAAAAATCATATTGGTGGTCCTCAGGATTTAAAAGTTGAGTTTGGTGGTCCCTGAGGTCCCAAAGTTTGGCAACCCCTGGTGTAGACAGAAATTCTGACGGGTCTTCAAGATTCTGACATTGTGTTCTGTGACAATAAACAGAATCCGTTGCTCCCTTTTGTGGCCTTGCCTACCTCAAAAGGCTGACAGCATTGGACCATATGTGGACTTCAGCACAATACTCTTACATCTTTATGTTATGACCATATCCGCTGTTATTGGGCGGGGGGAAGCAGAGAAGTAATGTTCAGTCTCCCATAACAGTTCTTACACAGAATTCCTTCTTGTGATAAACCACTTCATCCTTTTTCTGAAGATATCACTTGGATTTTTGGCACGCAAAGGACGTTGTCCATCAACAAACCCTACCAACTTTCATTTCCCCCCTTTACTGCTGTCTTTTCTCCTTTCTATTAAATTTATGCATGCTTGGTAAAGGGATATTTCTCCTCTTTCTCCTTCTCCTCCTCCTCCTCCTCCTCTTCCCAAATCTTATTGCACTCAATTATTTATTTTGATGTATTTGTTATTTGCCCATGTGTATTAATTTCACATTCTTTATTACTGTTCATATGGGTTTTTGAGAAAAGGAATCCTATTAACAGATATTTAAATATGTTGCCTTCCCAACCCATGGCATACAAATGATCTTTTCAAATTCTTCCTCAGATCTGTGGGCTGAAAAATTGTGTAGAAGAAGAAACTATTCAACAATTTCTCAAGAACAGGACTTTACTTTAAGGCAAAGCACTAGTGTGAGAAAAACAAAAACAAAAAAAGAACATACAAGCAGAATCATCCATTAACGTCCCTGGAGACTGAATAGGAATAGGTAGTCAGAGAAGCTGCAGAACACTCAAGAGATGGTTGGATAAAAGTCTTTAATGCATACTCCAAGTTATAATTTTAAAAATGCAGGAAAACTCACCATGATGAGTCACCCATGAGTATTTCTCCAAACTTCTGTCCATTGCTGAAAAGGATGTCTAAAGGACATTATCTTCAATCATTCTGAAATAGAACTCCCTGGTAAGAATGTAGGAGATTTTCATTCCAACAAGTCTTGACATCTGATAGATCAGCTCCCCTCGTACTGGAATTTGCAAGATGAAATTCCTACTTGAAATGAGAAACACACTTATTTGTAAAAAAATAATCTTTCTTTTAAAAGTGTTGTTTTAGTGCCTTGAAATGCTGCTCTAGCACTTTTTTTCTCCTAAGTTCACATGGAACTTAGAAGGTCTTTACTTAGATCCATGAACTTCCATTCTGGATTTGCTAAAAATGATACATCTGTAAGAATTTCATTTTTTCCCCTTGTACTTTTCTGAGTGTAAAACAAAAATGATTATAACAGTAAGCATGAATTTTAAACATTCTTCATTTGCACAAATACAGTATGCCCTGGCAACTGTTCTTGGTTCTGCCATGTCCAACCTTACCCAGAAGCACCCTCAAGATATATAAAACCTATTATATTTATCACCCATTAACTTGGGGAAAGTCAGGTGACTGTAGTGACTGGGAATAATGGAAGAATAAAACAAGATTGGGATTGACACTGGGAGCAAAAATAAATAAATCATGCTGATATATATTTTCAATGATTCCCAGAAAGATAGATAACACATCAAATAAGCAGTGAAGAAAAGCCCATTAGCTGAAATTAACACAGCACACTTATTCATAATGTGGCTTGTCTCATTTTGGCTCATTGTGCAAATGCAGTCTCTGTGCTTTACTGCTTTGAAACTGTGCAAAAACCTAAGTTTAGAAAGCCATGGCTTTTAGGGCAACATGCAAATTGTCATTTTTTATTTCTGTCGTTATAATCTAATACCTCCTTTAGATGACGGTAATATTTGTAGCTAAAAAGTCAGGAGTCCCCTAGCACTTTGTTGGACTAAAAAAAACGTAAACAGACATAAATGGTACCTAGGACACATTCTGAGATGAGATGGTTGGAAAAACATGCAAGTCTGTTCCACAGTTAATTCCTCCGAGGAAATGTTTGAGAAGTATGGGACTGCGTCTGTTGAGTTCTCAGAGAAGTTGGCTATCAGTAAGAAATTTTCACATTATAAAATAAATTGCCAACTTGACTAATTTCTGACATTTGAAATAATGTCTCTCCAGAGATTTTATTAACCCTCATCTTAGTCAAAAGAGCTCTTAAAAGCTGGCCATTCCCCAGAATGGGTGGGTGATGGGCCTTTGGTCTGTGATGTGACTGTTTTTAAATTCATACAGATGAAAAAGCAAAAGGTTTTTAATAGTAATAATAATAATAGATTTTATATTGCTTTTTCACCTGTATCTCTAAGTTGTTTTAATTCAGTGCACTACCCAGACTTGCACTGGAAACAGGCCTTTTACATTAATAAATGACATTACATGAAACTAGTACAAATATATGCCAACTGCAAATATAACAACTAATGTGAAATGAATGGTCATCATCAGAGTACGTTACTTAACTGGGGCAGAGAGGCAGTGGAATTAACCATTCTGAAAGGTGGGGAGAACTGTGAAATTTTTGCACTGGAATACAATTTGACGTACAACTATTTGTTTAGCAACCATTCAAAGTTACAATAGCGCTGAAAAAAGTGACATGCAGCTGGTCCTCACATTTACAAATGTTGTAGCATCTCCATGGTCATGTTATCAACATTTGGGTTCTTGACAACTGATTTGTATTTAGGATGATTGAAATGTCCCGAGATCATGTGATCACCATTTGTGACATTCCCAGCCAGCTTCTGAAAGAGGAAGAAAAGTGCCAAATAAAACAGTTGCTAACAGAAGAGAAGACAGAATCTGAGGTCTCTGTGCTCGCCTGCGCAAGGACAGCAAAGAGACAAGAAGATATAAATAAGACCTGCCCAAGGATTTTTCAAGTAAGAAATAAAGGCCACCCCTATCATATCCTGCTTGAGAAGTGCCAAAGGCAACTGCTGGAAAATAGAGACCTTGAAATGAGAGTGTTCTGTCCTTATACTTGTCATAATAATACATTATCACTCTGTATTATTAGTAATATATACATTTAATATTATAATGAGATGTGAGCATTTGTAAAGAAAAAGAGCTTGCTGGGTTTAAAAACGAAGCCTATTTTTCACATAAAATTCTTCAGGTGCTTTCAGAAGAAGGAATGGGTACAAACTACGTGCAGGGATGAGGCTGAATAGATATAAAATAAGGCACAATCATTTTGATTCTCTCTGTGACCAGCTCATCGAGAATGATTGAAATGGATGACTGCCAGCGTCAAAACTTTTTAAATCTGAGTGCAGTCATTTGAAATGAAATAGGAGATAAGAATGAAATTACCCTTTCCCAATGCAAAAATTAAGGGTGAGGGATTGAAATAAATGCTGGTAATAAAATGGGCCTACTGTTATTGGTGTAGCCTAGCAACAACTGTCAGGCTGAAAAGCCAACAGCAGCTCAAAAGCCAACTAAATAATTTAGCCTCTGTTAGCTGAGGCTGGTGTTCGATCTAATAGTTTTTCTTTATTAATATTCGGGAATAATTTTAAAAGAAGAAAAAAACTCTATACATTGAGAGCAATACAATGCATTCCTTATTGTGACAAATGGAAAGTCAGAGCCCAGGAAGCAAGCATACGGTATTAAAAACGTGTGTCTGATTGATAGCGAATCCAAAAGCTTGTATTAATGATTATTGATTGCTATTCTACAGAAGGGGAGAGTCATCTACCAAAGATTCAGCAGTACAAGACAAAGCATGAAATGATTTACTTTCAGCCTGTAACTTAATGAAACATTTTCCAATTGGTATATGATGTAAAACTATTATCAAAAATTTAAACCTCATTACATTCAACAGATAAAGGGCATGCCTTATTGAGATTAGAATGGTTCAATGAAAAGCAAAAAGTAGGGGTTTTTATGTATAAAAAAGCTAAAGAGCTAAACTATAATGTAAAACTGCATTGTTAAACACTATATTGTAAAACTATATTGGATAAACCTATATTGTAAAAATATCTTCTAATTTAAACGGCACACAAAAATAAAGTAAAAAGGAGGCTGTACTTAAAAAGGGAGTAAAAGGAAGATTTGAGACAATCTTTTTCAAACTTGGCAATTTTAAGATGCGTGGACTTTTAACCTCTAGAATTACTGTTCTCTCTCCTTTACACTTTCTGCTTCACAAAAAAAAAGAAAAGAAAAGAAACTAGCAATAATGCTGCTGCCTTTACCTATCTCAGCTAGCATATGATATAGGTGTTTCTCTCTGTGTTCTCTCCCTTCTTCCCATTATTTTTTTACAAGTGGACACATTTTTTTCTCTCTGGCAGAATGCTGAGCAGCATTTATTGAAACAGTTAGCCATGGTGCTAAGCAAAATCAGAAGTCAAAAGCCAGTACAAAAATATAAGATTTTACACTATGATATTTCCACAGCATCCGATTCTTCCTAGTCTAGAGGTGCTGTACCATCCCCTCACCGCCTTTAATGGGGACATTAAGGTAGGACAGAATATGCCAATACTTCATTCATGCCATTTGCAAGCTACCTTTAGCTTAGACTGTTGGACATTACACATGCGGTACAAAACTCTCAAGGGCATTCACAAAGATCGGCATTTGTGTTGTTAATGTATTCCATATCTATCTACATCTACATCATCTATCTATCCGGGGTGGGATTCAGTTTTTTTAACTGGTTCTGTGGGCATGACTTAGTTGGTGGGTGTGGTTTGGTGGTTATGTGACTGGGTGGGTATGGCCAACTCGACATCACTCATGTCAAGGGGTGCTTCTCCTCCCTGGCCTCTCATGACAGTGGGGATGCTGCAATGGTCATAAGTGTGAAAAATGGTCATAGGTCACTTTTTTCAGTGCCATTGTAACTTTGAATGGTCACTAAATGAACTGTTATAAGTCAAGGATTACCTGTACAAAAATACAAAAAGCTTCTTTGCTTGCAAAAAGCTGCTCTAAAAACCAATCATTAGATTAAAAATACCTGTAAGCCAGAGTTACAAATCAGGCAGGGTGCCAGAGCACCTTGAGGAATGAAAATAGTTAAAATGCAGTAATAACTATCAAGCAGCCACCTCTTTCTCATAAAGTGAAACCCTTTAGCAGAGAGGTCATTTAAGCTTTCCAGAAAAAGCATACCCAGAAAAAGCAATCCTTAGATCCATTTGCATCACTTAAAGATACTATCTGGTCTCACTCACCTCACAAGATATCCTAAGGAAATCATCCAGATTTAAGGAAAGGTCACAGGTCCCCCAGAAAGGCAGTAAAAAAAAATCAGTGTCAAGCTTGCATCCTGCCTCTTGGAAGTATACCCCAAAAGGACAGTGCCAGATAGTACTAAAGCAATGAAGGAAGACCCCCTCCCCAGATAGAAAAAGAAACCATGAGGCAGGGAAAAATTCAAACACAATACAAATCACAAAGGAGCTGTTGCTTGTTGAAGCTGAATAGGGAAAATTATCCCATCAATAAACACAGGATTAAACGTCACCAAGCATAGAATTAACCTTCACCAAAAACCAGTTTTAGACCAAAACTCAGAAAGGGTATGTAAACTCACATTTGAATGTCAATCTTTCTAGCTAGTCAAGAAACCTTGATGAATGTTGGTTCCTTGTCACTAAAAGCTTTGCTTCATTATTCAATGATTTCTTCAAAGTGCTGATTGTCCAAGGAAGTATTTCCTCCCAACAGCAGTGTAAAAATCTTAAAACAACCCTTCCCCTCTAAGAAAGTCAAGCCTCTGAAACTCCGGAGATAGAAAGTCTAGGCATTCTGGCAAGAATGTAATAAGGGTGGGGAAAAAAAGGAGATCACTTCTAACTACTGGTTCTTCGAACTGCTTAGAAAGTTACAAGGGGTTCTATAGAACAGGACAGAACCGGTAGAATCCCACCCCTCTATCTATCTATCTATCTATCTATCTATCTATCTATCTATCTATCTATCTAATCTATCCTCTATTGATAATGTTTTTCTTCTTTTAAAATATTAAAATAGGAGATTCTGATGCAGTTATGCTTACTCAGCCCACCTCATCTCACCTCACAGAACTGCTTTGGAGATAAAATTAAGAAAGAAGAGGATTCCATGTGTGGAACTCTAAATTGTCAGGAAAAGGATGGCATTAAACCCCCACCACCATCCACCCATGCAGTTCAATGCAATGCAGTAAATAAAAACACATGTTCTTTAATAATTGCAACTGAAATGTGAAGAGAGAACATATTAACCAGCACACAAATTTCTATCCAGACCAATCTGCCAGCTACTAGAAAGGGAAGGAGTGCAGAAGTGAGATTTTAAAGAGAAAACAAAAACAGAAGAATGTGTCTGTATATAGGCTGAGGTCACAGCCTTTATCCTGGTCTAGAGTCCTTGACAGACTAACCCTGAAGAAATGAGATTATTGGTAGAGAGGATAAATATTTTTTTCTTTTGGAAGCTTCAGAAGCAAGGACCTGAAAGGGATCTCCCCAGCTTCTGCACCTAGTTTTGGAAAGCCAATGAAGTTAGTTTCACTTTTATAATCACAAAAAAAATATTATAAGGGCAAGATGGTGTCCTTTGGAGAAAGATATATAATGTATTTGGGCTTTCCAAAGGTCTCAGGATGGACCCAGGGGTGGGATTCAGCCGGTTTGGACTGGTTCAAGTGAACCAGATGATAAATTTACATCTGGTTTGCCGAACCGGTAGTTGAACCAACCGGCTGGCCCTGCCCGCCCTATCCTGCCACTCCCAGAAGTCTCCACATGGCCTGTTTTGGATGCAGGTAAGTGCAGGATCCATGCAGAGGCTCTGGGAGGGTGAAATATGGCCCTCCCGGAAGTTTCAGAAGTCTGAAAACAAGCCTGTTTCTGGATTTCAGAGGGCCTCTGGAGTCCAGGGGAGGCCATTTGCACCCTTCCAGAGGTCCAAGGGAAGCCTCTCCACTCTGGGGAAGGTGAAAAACTGCCCTCCCAGAAGTTCTGGTAAGCCACACCCACCATGGCCACACGCATCCAGCAACCAGGCAGAGAACCGGTTGTTGGGATTTTTGAATCCCACCCCTGCCGTGGACCATTTATCCATAGCATGTATTCCACCATTTCCTATAGTTTAATGGGTGAGGCATACTCACTATGAGTCATGATAAAGAGGAACGCTGCTACCGAATCAATGAAAAGTGGAACCATCCATATACTGGAATGGAGATGAATGGAACCTTCACTTCTAACGATAACATCAAGGCCAGAAGTCCAACATGGTAAAACAAACTCTCCCAAGGATTAATTGTTGAACAGCCACTTATTTCCAAGATTTCCATTTAAACTGGTCATATATCCCCAAAACAAAGCTAACATTCTTCTTGAACTGAAATTTCAGTAAATAAACAAGAGCAAAGAGGAAGGGTACCCTTTTAATGATGTATTAACTATTGTATCGATGTGTGTGTGTGTGTGAGAGAGAGGGAGACAGAGAGGAGGGAGGGAGAGAGAGGAAGGAGGGGGAGAGAGAGGGAGAGGAAGAAGGGGAGAGAGGGAGGGGGGGAGGAATGTTAAATCAGGATATCTCCTTATTTACTCCAGATTATCTTATTATCTGTATGAAATTTAACATGTGAAAGACATTAGTTACAGGTTTATCATAGGGCAGTTATCTTTTCTATGCATATTTATTATGTCTGTTTCCCTATGTGTATTTTCTGGGGCAATTATTTGCCAATATAAATGAAACCAATTACAGAATAAGGCTTATTAGATTTTCAATCAACATTCTTTCTTCCAAAGAACTTGCAACCTCCTTTAGTTTTATGCCATCAGCTGGTTTGTTTTGGTTATCATACTTTTGCCTGATCTAACCTGGGTATTATAAATGACTTAGGTACTGATGCTGATGTTCCAGCCAAGTCTGATTGATGTCTGCAGAAAAAATAAACACTTAAGTCATAGGGGAAAAAGAATATTACCAAAAGAGATTCCCCAAAAGTGGGCATACATATTAGTAATTGAAGCAATTGCTAAATGCAGCACTATACAAAACAGTGCTCAACTCAGAAGTAAATCTCTTTGGCTTTCCCTTTTAAAGTGTGTTTTAGAACTGCTTGCTAGCCAAGACATACATTATGGATAGGAATTCTCTAAAACCAAACTTACCAATTGTCCAATCTTGGCAGAGGATTCAGAGCAAAGCAAAAATTCAAAGCAAAATCATTTAAAGATGGGAACATATTACTTAAAAAAATATGCAGATGCAGCAGATAAATAAAAAAACATTAGATATATGGAACATGTGCCAATAGAAAGAATCTAAGCACCAGCCTTAAATATTGGCAAAAATGATAATAATCAGAAAATAAAATACAAGCTGAATGGACATGACCTTTTAGACAATCCACACTCTGTCAAGGACCTTGGAGTCCTCATCTCTAATGATCTAAATGCTAGAGCCTCTGTAACAACATAGCCAAAAAGGCATTAAGAGTTGTCAACCTAATCCTGCATAGCTTTTTCTCTAGTAATATTGTACTACTAACTAGAGCATACAAAACATTTGCTAGACCAATTCTCAAATACAGCTCGTCTGTCTGGAACCTGCATTGCATGTCAGACATTAACACAATTGAAAGAGTCCAGAGGTATTTCATGAGAAGAGTTTTTCACTCCTCTACTGGTAACAGAATACTTTATGTCACCAGACTTGAAATTTTAGGCTTAGACAACTTAGAACTATGCCACCTTCAGTCCGACCTAAGCATAGTACATAAAATTATCTATTGCAATATCCTCCCTGTCAATGACTACTTTAGCTTCAACCACAACAGTACACAAGAACACAATAAATACAAACTCAAGGTAAACCGCATCAAACTTGATTGCAGGAAATACGACTTCAGCAACAAAGTAGTCAATGTCTGGAATTCACTACCTGACTCTCTGGTTTCTTCCCCAAAAACTTTAACCTTAGACTGTCTACCTCACCCTATTCTAAGAGGATTGTAAGGGGCATGCATAAGTGCACCAATGTGCTTACCATCCCTGTCCTAATTTTCCCTTTTACTTGTATCCATTTAAGCATCATGATTATACAGTACTTATATCTGTTATCTAATAATACATGCTCAACAAAAATAAATAAAGAAAGAAAACCTGGCTAACTTCCTCTAAATTTGAAAGCTATAAGGGACAGGCCCTGTTTAGTGCATGGATGTGAAATAGATTGGATTAGATTGGGAAGCTTAATGAATGGATTGGGGTACTGGCTGGCAAATCATCTATTTTATCTTCTTATTGTTTAGATATAGGGTGAAGAGATACTTGTTATTCAGTATTTGCTGCAAGTGTGGAAAGGATACTGACAGTTAAACTTAAAGTAAGCAAAGATTGGCCCCATGTTATTCTCAGAAATTTGTGGTCCACAAATGTGAATGTGATTACTGGTTGGCTTCAAACTACTTTGTGAGAGACTAGGGGCTGGAAGTGGTGTGGTAAGAGGCTAAGTAAAGTTCTTCTATATATCCTATCAGGATGTTAGCCATTATATGCATTTTGAATTAGCTTCCCAAATTTCCTTTCAGCATCATTTTGTGAGAGAACATTGAATGTTTCCTGAATGTTGTTGCTAATTTTGGATGTTTAATTCTCTTTGGTACTAAAAGTATAATCTTTCCATTTTTCAAATTAATTTTACAAATTGAATGGCTCAAGCAGCTTCACCAGCTCTGTCTTCCCACTAATTCTGCTTTTATTTTTCAAAAGGCAGAGATGGTGAGTCACCACTGGTAAAGTGACTTCACAAGGTACTTTCATCAATGTGGTTCTATACTCTGTTATCTCGCAAAAAATAACCAGTAGCAGTATTATTTTGTACAAGAACTTGATCAGATTGCAAATATTGTCTCTAAATGTCACAGTTCCGTGTAGAAAAAAGCAAACTGATGTGGGTGGATTACAAAAGACTGAGAATATTGCATTTTCCCTTGAACCAATTTCTTGACTGATTCCAGTTCCCAGAAACTAATATTGCAGGCAACAAGCAAGGTTGGTAAATGATGATTTACCATGTTCAAAATTTATGCCAGTTCAAAATTAAATCTACAACTGAATGCAACGATAATGATGATTTGCTACAGCAGATGGTGTTTAATTAACCATGAATTGGTCACACTGAAAAATGATGGATGGTCCAAGAAGTCAAACCATTTTCAATCTGTTGGCAAAAAAAACATCAGTATAATAATGTAATTAGAAATTAGATACAACCTAAGAAATCCTTTCCTCTTACAAGTAGTTCTCATTTAGCAACTACTTTGTTTAGTAACCATTTGAAGTTATGGTAGTGATGAAAAAATAATTTTCTGACCAATCCTCACATTTATAACCTTTGCAAGTAAAGCTGAAGTAAGATCTGAATCAGATTTGCAGTTTCCCTTGGTGACCACTTCATTTAACGCCTGAGTTGCTGGTCCCAATGTGATTTGCTAAACAAATTCTATCTGCATTCTAAATTTCATTTAGAAAATAGGATGTAAAGCGGAAAATGTTCTCTGACATTATGTTCCTTTATTAGTAAAGTACAGCACTTTCCATCATCCCCGTGGCACAATCCTGATTGTGCTGTCAAGACAGTATATAGGTAATTGGGAATTGAGATAATTAAGTTAGAATTGGGAGCTGTCCCCTTAAGGGAATGCCTCATGGTAAATGTAGTTAATGCATCATGGGAAATGTAGTTCATGTCATGTGGTCACATCTGTAATCCTGACTGGACACTGAATTGACCCTTGGTTGGGTTGGGGGAGTTTCCTTCACTCTTGCCTGGAACCCAGCAGCGTGCTGGTGCCTCACCCCCTTGCTCCTTCGTTATGGGATGAAAGATCACTATGCTTTTACACTGTGAAGTCATTTGTGCAAAGAGTTGGACATTAGATGAATCTCAACACAACTGTGAGTTATACTTTGAGAATGCCTTGTGAGCCAATAAAGGAACTTTGTATGGAAGCCTTTGTAGAGTTGCCTGTCTGTCTTTATATTCAGCCAGGAATTTGATTATACACTGATTATATCTTACTTGTATCTTGATGTATGCAAATCCATCAACAAATCCAGTTCCCAGCTGGCAGCTGTGCCTACACAGTAAAGGACGTCTTGGTTATGTAAGGATTCTAAACAATGCCATCCAACTCAGAGACCTAAACTAGGAAGCAAAGGGAGGTGCAATCAAGTCCCAACAACCCAAGTAGAGGAGGTCATGAAAAATATGTGGAGGCGGGTGATTACAAAGGAATGGAAAGCTGACCTTGGATTAGATGAACTGTTAAGAGACAAAGAATAGTAACTCAGTCCTCAGAATGGGAAGCATAAGAAAAATCTCTCAAAACACCCCCATTTTGATTTTGACTGGTATAAAATGAGGTTCAAAGAAACTCTCACAGCCTTTCAAGGTTACCTATAATAATAAAATAGCATTTCTAGAATCCCTGCAGTGTATGTTTTCTGACCTGGTTTACTATGAATGGCTGATACTAATTTATGAGCTCTATGAACTCCTACAAGAAGGGAGTTTTTATTCAAGTCCCTATGGTATGCATGCTGGAAGCAGCACACAGAGCCATTTCTGCCAGCACGTGATAGCTCGCCCAGAAGAGCCCCACTGCACATGCGCATGCACCACCACCACCTGACAGCTGATTGTCAGGTATCTGGCGCGCATGTGCGGGGGCAGGGGTGCGTGGGAGATGCACGTGTATGCACAGAGACACGTGGTGCACATGCGGGGGGAATCGCGTGCATGCGCAGATGCATGGCATCCATGTGGGGGATCGCATATGCATGCGCAGATGCACGTGTGCACATGTGCAGAGGGCGTGGGGGGGCCAGCATGCATTGCCTTCTGGGTGCTGGCACACAAGTGCGAGCGCAATTATTGGCACAGCAGCCAAAAAAGGTTAGCTACCACTGATCTAGAGTAAAGGTCTTCAAATTTGGCAAGGTTAAGATTTGTGGACTTCAACTCCCAGAATTCCTGAGCTAACAGGAGAAGGAATTCTGGGAGCTGAAGTCCACAAGTCTTAAAGCTGTCAAGTTTGAAGACCCCTGACCTAGAGCATGGATGCCCAACCAGAGGACCTAGGTACATATGATGCCTGAGAGTTGTGATCATTCATCAAAGCCCCTCTGGAAAAATGTCCATATATTATCATTTTAAATATGATAGAAGGTGTACTCACATTAACAAATGAAAACCAACTTTAATCCTGGTCCTAATCATTACTTTATCCAGCCTCACATTCTCTTCAGAACATAGATATTCACATTTAAAAGCCAAGTGAGATTCCTGCTCCCCCCCCACCCAAAAGCTGACAGGAGATTAGGAGCAGACTATTGAATTTGGTCTATGGGCCAGTGGTGGGGTTCAGTTTTTTTTTACTACCGGTTCTGTGGGCGTGGCTTGGTGGGTGTGGTAGGGAAAGGATATTGTAAAACCTCCAGTCAGTGATTTTATTTGCTGGTTCTCCAAACTCTCAAAATTTCCACTTCTGGTTCTCCAGAACTGGTCAGAACTTGCTGAAGACCACCTCTATGGGCACACCTCCTCCTTTTCACAAGAGAAGGCAAAAGAAAGTGTAGGAGGGGGCTGATTTAGGAATAAGACTAAGAAATGCACACTTTCCCAATATTTCATTTCATTACCCTACCTACTCCAACCAGGAGTGGCCTATTAGATTACCCAGGGAAATGTTACTTATAATGCCACAATTTTGAAGCTCAAGGGGGCTGAAGCCAGAAAGAGTAGCTTTTCTGGAACAGAACTGATATTTTGAAACAACCTCTTGATGGATATCAAGCTAGCCTCCTGTGTAGGAGACAGACTGGCCAAGCCAGGAGGGCGGAGTCAAAGTGGAATTTAGTCTAGATTCCCCACATGGGCATAAGAAGGCAAAGTCCAATCCTTCCTCCGGAATGCCATTGAAGCTTATCTAGTCTCATTGAGGTGCAGACCATTAATCTAAGAACATTCCTGTCTATAGGCTTGAGAAGTAAAACAGGTAACTGAACTCTTCAAATTGGGGCCTGGTTGTTTGTGTCTGATGCCTTGCCAATGCTTAAGAAAAAGCTGAAGACCAAACTCTTACCCTGTATATAGTGCAATCTTTTTTTGATTGATATTCCCTGCTTTTTTACAATTGTCAATCATTTCTGTATTTTTTGTCTGGGGTTTCAATTAGAACATGGGTATTTTATTGTATTCTTTCCTAGGATGTCACCAAGAATTGTATGATTGTAGCAGGGCAGAAGATAGAGGCAAAAGCTGCTTGCAGTCCCATAATCTGGGCATTCATTAATGTTCGCCAATATTTTTCAAAATTAGGTCTGCAAAGTAAGAAGTAAGCCAGTGCGAACACTTGGAAATTTCTCTGCACTCAAAATAAGAGGGGCTTTGAATTACTGTAAATATACAAAAAACAACAAGTGCTTCCATGAAGCAAATAACACCTTACCACTTTAAAATAAAAATGTAAACAGACTTTCTTAAAGTCATGTTAGTTGATTTATTAGATTTATATCCTGCCTTCCAGTATAGGCACTCCAGGAACATACATAATACTCCTTCCTATTTCCCCTCATAGCAACAACTCAATGAGGTAAATATTATTTTAATTAATTTTAATTAAAAAATTAATTCTAAGAAACACATCCCAATTCCTAATTCCTAATTGCTTTCATTAATTTGCTTCTTTATTGCATATAGTTGACTTCTGTTTTATTGTTTTTCTTTTATCTGCAGCATTCAACTTCTGCAGGAAGCAATTCAAAAACTTTACCACAGTTTCATATAGCCTTCATGTTTTCTTCTAGCCCTTAAGAAAAACAACCTCTTTTCATGCACATGATGGTACACCATCCTGCACGTATTCCTGTCAAAATGTGGTCAGGATGTGTGTTTTATATACAAATGTGTCATAACAAGATAATTTCAAAGGCATTTTATTCACTAATCAATACAAAGCAGAATGGAGGTGAAGGAAAGTTACTGTTTTGTATTTTCACCTGGTAATAGATAAGACATTTCAACTGCAAAGGAACAGGGGAATGAACCTATTTGAACACAACCTATTGTTTCTCCTACTGCTTCTCCAATATACTGTTTAAAAACTTTAATTCACAGGATAGTTATAAATCATGCACAAGCAATCTTCTAGTATGATGAATTACAACTCCCACCATAGTCAGCTATTTAAGAGGGCCCTGGAATTATAGTCAAACAATATGGTGGGCACCAGATTATTTTTTCCCATAAACTAAGGAATGGAGGACAGGCAGGTCAGCATAGAACAGCAGTCCTGATTTTTTTTGCAAACATTTGGTTATCTACTGCTAGAAATAAAATAGTAGACTAACTTAGTGTTGAGCCTGATCCAGCTTCACTGGATTTGTACCATTGAGCTTCTTCATCCCCTAAAGATACTAAGTTGGAAGATACTAAGTGGAATATTTTATTAAGGTGTAGAAAAGAAGGGATTGTCCAGACGGGTAGTTTAAAATAACCTTTCCTTCCTACTGCTAGTCAGTTATGCTAGACTACAATTCCCATGGCATCTGGGAATTCTCATTTAACTATCTATAAGACACTATTTGGAAGAGACATTTTAAAAATTGAGGTTGTGTTGAGCAGGGATGTCAAACTCAAGGTCTGCAAGCTGCTTAAATCTGGCCCGCTGGGCCAGCCTGGAATATCAAAGGACCAGCTCCTGGAGCCTCTGCTGGCCAAAACAGGGTGTGGGGACATGCATGAGACACTGGGGCCTGTTTTTTGGCCTCTACAACTTCCAGCACTCTGCTGGCCGAAAATGGGCTTGGTTTTGGCCAGGAGAGTGCTGCAGAAGGCCATGGAGGCCAAAAACAGGCCACAAGGAGATCTTGCACAGCTTCCCTGGGGCCCATTTTTGGCCCGCAGAGTGCTGCAGGCGGCCATAAAGGCTGAAAATGGGCTGTGGGAGGGGTGCGAGGGCCCCCATGCCCTGCTTTGGCCAGCAGAGTGCTGCAGGAGGCAAAATCTGGCTGTGTTTGACTTCGGAGGGCTGGGGACCAGGGTAAGTGTGGCCAGCTCAACATCACCCATGTTGTGGTGGCCTGTGGTGGCCTGAGTGCTCTGCCAGCAAAAACAGGCTCCCAAGCTTCATTTTCGGCTGCAACGGCCTCCTGCAATTCTCTGCCAGAGGCACCGCAGGCCAGTCCTTTACTGTTTCCAGGGCGACCCCATGGGCCAGATCTAAGCACCCCCACAGGCTGGATCTGGCGCAAGGGCCTTAAGTTTGACATCACTGTTACCATATAGAGCATGTTCCTCCTCTCAGATCTGATGGGGTGGGTAGAGATAATTATCTGCCATTTCAAGTGTTGAAATAATGCTAATAATGTAGCTTGTTTTATGGACATATTTTAAAAACTATGTTTATGAAATGGAAAAAAAAGGTATCTCAAAGGTGCTTTTCCAAAAAGCAACTAAACTTTATTGGTTTTTTCTTTGAAAATTTTCACTTCTCAGCCAAAAAGCTTATTCAGTTTCTGAAGGACCGCCCCCACCTCCAAAAAAAAAAAAAGTCCAGTTGCCTTTTGGGACAAATATGACCTGGATGATCAAGAATTTCCAAACGAAAGGAAAAAGTGTTATAGTTATTTCCCTGTACAGACACACAGACATATACAAGAAACTATGATGAGGAAAGAAAGTTTTCATCACAATCATTTTAGAACAGGGGTGTCAAAGTCAAGGCCCGAGGCCCACAACTGGCCCATGGGGTGCTTAAATGTGGTCCACAGGGCCAGCCTAGAAATATCAAAAGACC
Organism: Pseudonaja textilis; assembly: GCF_900518735.1. The sequence goes on from NW_020769310.1 coordinate 12,249,432, forward strand.
AGCACCTTTTTGGCCTCCCCAGCCTCCAGCAGCACTCTGCTAGCCAAAAATGGGCCTCCCGGGGCTTCCCTGCAACCTGTTTTTGGCCAGCAAAGTGCTGCAGGAGGATTGGATTGAACTGCATTACAATTATGAGGCCTCAAGCAAGTGCCTGATTTGGATAGAAAACAAGAACATCCTATGTTAATACTACAGTTTAATGCCAGATTTTACATACTGTAGGTCCATTTAATCTACAATCAACCGTCTATAATTGATAGCCATTTCTATTTACTATCCTGGAAATTTACCTCTGGTATTAGATCTTGTATTATCATGTTATTTATGCTATTGTAGTTTTATTATTAGTTGAATAATAAAAATATAATAGTATAGCTTTTCTGCCTGGAAAAGCAATTTACTATTAAACAATGGGGTATAAATTTAGAAATAAAAGGTTTTGTGGAGTACGAAGAATAACTAATAAATATTTGCCAGTAATATCTGGTAGAAGAAATAGGAAAATGATTATAGTAAAGAACTGTGGAAAGAAAGAAGACAGGGGGGGAATGCATCTTGAGCCTCTGTCAAACACTCACCATGCCTCCCAGTTCCCCCACATGGCCCTCCGAGGTCAAACACAACCCTGATGTGGCCTTCAATGAAATCAAGTTTGACACCCCTGTTTCAGAAAGTTCTATAAGTAGTCTTCGACTTACAAGCATTTGTTTAGCCAGTAACCATTTGTTTCGAAGTTATAACAGCATAGAAAAAATGACTTACAACCAGTCCTCACACTTCCAACCATAGCAGCATCTTCATGGCCACATGATCAAAGTTGGCAATCAGAATGTATTAACAATTGCAATGTCCTAGGGTCCTGTTTTTGCCATTTGCAATCCTCCCAGCTGGCTTCTGACAAGCAAAGTCATTATTGTTGTTGTTGTTGTTGTTATTATTATTATTTAATATCTAATACAAAAGTACAAAAGAAAATGGTAGGAAAATAGGGGAAAGAAAAGGGAAGGGAAAAGTATGGGGCAAGGGGAAAAAAAAAGGTGTTGAGTCGACCTCCAACTCCCTTTGCTGCAGTAAAATAAGATAGTAAGATCAAACCTCAACCTTTTAATTTCACATAAAATAAAAACTAGCCATTTTTATAACAACAAACCTATTAATTGGTAAAACCCAAAATCAAAGTTTCATTTTTTCCATCTCAAACACAAAGTCCAGAAGTGGTCCAGAAGTAATTGTATTTTTTTCTTTAATAGTCAATTTGGCCCTCTCTGCTAACTCCATCAATTTTTGCAACCATTCAGCCATTGTAGGAATCAAAGTATTCTTCCATTTTTGTGCATAATGTTGCTGCTGTCAACATATATAACATCAAAGTTCTCCCCAAAATTTTTCCAAATATTTTTCCATTAAACCCAGAAGAAAATTTTCTGGTTTTATCTTTATATTCAGTTTGAAAATCTTTATTAAGATGTGAATCTTACTCTGGAAGTAAAGCCAATGGGGGAAGCTGGATTTGATTAATGACTACATGATTCACTTAACAACTGTAGTAAAAAATGGTCATAAAATTGGGCATGACTCACTCATCTTGCTTGGCAATAGAAATTCTGGCTTCAATTGTGGTCATAAATTGAGGACTACCTGCAGTGGTGATGATCAGATTTTTTTATTTTAATTATAAGTTAACAAATTAAGTTTATCATCTCTCTGTCCTCCATGGAAGTCAGATTCCTCCTGGTATGGAGGGGAGAAATGGAGCTTCTAGGAAAACACAGAAGAGCATATTTGAATCTAATGATTTCACAATGTATGTTCTCTGGAAGCAGCCCAGACTTAGTAGAATTTATTCTGGAATTTGATACTGGATTAGAATTGTCCTGCAATAATGCCGCAAGTTTTGATCTTTGCTCTGAATTCTAGCATTTATTTGGCCAGAATAAACAAGACCTTGATACAAGAGAAAAACAAAATGAAGCAATTTAAATCTATTATTAAAAAAGTACAACAGCGAAATAGAAAATATCTGCCTTACTATATAAATCTGCTTATATTGCTCTTATTGAATAATTCCAGATCTGCAGACTTTTTAACTGCAAAAAGCCCTACATTTCATCCCTGTGTTTTATTCTTATTGAAAAATAAGACCACACCCTAATCTGTTGTGCTCCAAACGGGAGGATTTGTAGCCCACTAGTATACAAGTTTTCTCAACCCTATGGAATTCAACTGGGGGTTGGCCTCCTGCATACAGGTGCCTACCGTAATTTATAGTTTCCTGAGCACCATTGTCCTCCTGCAGAAACTTCTTAAGTGCTAGCTACCTCTTTGAATCTCCAATCTATGGACATGTATTCCCACTGAATTAAACAAGAATTATGCAAAGAAAACCACACCAAGGGGCCACAATGCAATTCAATCCTTGGAAGGGCATTGTGCCGAGCTTTCCTGTATCATTACAATACTTTCCTGTTTAATATTCAGGGACTGCATTCACAAATGACATCAAAACATGGCATGACTCTGATTTACTGAATGAAACAGTTCTTCAACACACCCCTGAGACTGGCAGAGAGCAATTGCAGAAACGGGGACTGCAACATGATGCAAAGCCCCATTTCTTGCCTGCCTGCCCGTGATGCCATGACACAATCCTGAAGGGTAGAGCTTGCCTCATGATGCCATGATGCGTATTCCATCATTTTTACCGCATCGTGTCTAGCTGCCCATGGCTAAGGATCTCACTGTATTAAGCTCCAGCACTGTATTAAGCTCCAGTGTAAGTGCTGCCAATGCTCCTAAGTAAGGTGAAAATAGTACTTCCATTGTAGCACCTTCTAGACAAGTTGTTAGAATTCAAGGGAACTGCATATGCCTAACTTTGAGGAAAGACGGCCAAGAGGGAATATGATAGTACTCTTCAGGAATTTAAAGGGAATGCATAGAGAAGGCATCATAATTTCAGAGTTCAGGTTAGGTGAGGTCTTAAGTTCCAGGAAGGCAGATATTGACTGGATGATAGGAAAAGCATCTTAACAACAAGAATTCTTTGGCAGTGGAACCAATTAAAGTAGTAGATATGTTCAAGCACACTTGGATAGCCATCTGTTATGAGCACTTAATTTAGATCCCCCACTGGCCAGATAGTGGAGCTTCATGGTCTAAATAGCCCCTTCCAACTCTATTTTTCTACCCTTTGCACGAGTTCTGGCTGCCAGCTCAGATCCTTTGCTTTCTGCTTCTTCTGCTGTCTCTAGTCAGACAGGAAACAGATCAAACAGCAGGAGTCTCTCTACTCTCACTTCTGCACTGGCTCTTTTCATTCACTCATATGTGCACAGACTGTCTTTTATAGTTTCCTATGAGGACGTTTGTTTCTGATTTAACAGAAAGGTAAAGCGATTTCCCAGTGAGGTTTATTTTTCAGGTTTTTCTTAGATACATTTGTCACTAAAATAAAGAGATAAATTACCATTATATAGCTTAAATGCGTTTATCCATGGGTTGTCTTTCTCAGCCTCCAAGTAACTGGAATATTGCTATAAACACCATTCAATGAGGTAAATACTTTTCTTCCTCTCCTTTAAAAAAGAAAGATCTGAGCCTTTCCACACCTGTATGGAAAGTTCTTCACTGAAATCCTTTAGTATTTTATCAAAACCTATACCTGTCACTTTTCCATGTTTCATGTCCACAGGAACCAGTTTACGTTGCGCTATGGATGCCATCCCCATACTAAAACCATTGAGATCTCTGGATGAAGTATCAGTACTTCTCTGAGTGATCAATAAGACACTCTTAATAAAAAAAAAAAAAAAACCTGCAGGAGTAGTAGTAGTAGCAGAACCACCCTTTTCTTGAATTTTATATCCATAGAACAAATAATAATAGGTTAGAAGGGACCTTAGAAGTCTTCTAGTCTTCTAACTAGTGTTCTAACTGGTCTTCTAGTCTGCAGTTCAGCGGTTCAAATCCCTAGCGCCGCATAACGGAGTAAGCTCCCATTACTTGTCCCAGCTTCTGCCAAACTAGCAATTCGAAAGCATGTAAAAATGGAAGCAGAAAAATAGGGACCACTTTGATGAGAAGGTAACAGCATTCTGTGCGCCTTTGGCACACAGCCACACAACCACAGAGAAGTCTTCGGACAGTGCTGGCTCTTCGGCTTTGTAATGGAGATGAGCACCGCTGCCTAGAGCCAGAAACAATTAGCATGTATGTGCAAGGGGAACCAACCTTGCTCAACTAGAAGACCCTATACTGTTCTCAATAGATGGCTATCCAGTCTCTTCTTGAAAATCTCTAGTGATGGAACACCCACAGTTTCTGCAGGCAAGCCATTCCATTGATTATTCTGTCAGGAAATTTCTCCTTAGTTCTAGACTGGATCGCTCTTAAATTATCTTCTACCTGTTATTTTCTTGTGCTTCAGGTGCTTTGAAGACCCCTCTCTTCTGTGTGACAGCCTCTCAAGTACTGGAAGACTGCTCTCATACCATCCCTAGTTCTTCTCTTCATTAGACTACATACCTAGTTCCCTCAATTGTTCATTGTACAGTTTAGCCTTCAGATCCCTTATCATTTTTGTTGTTCTGTGCACTCTTAAACTGAGAGTAATTTAGGGGTAGTACAGCAATTTTTAATTGCTCCTTTGTGGGTCAATGATCCAGTTTGGGAATACCAATTTAGAGACATTTGTATAAAACAACAGTGGGGTTTTTTGTGAAGGTAATGATAATTAATCAGTTTGAGATCTCCTCCTCCAAACATTTCATATGATGCATTGTTTTGAGAGAGAAAAAATGCTTGACATCTAATACTATGCAACTGGTTTTTGAGCCGTGGTGGTGTAGTGATTAGTATGTAGTACTCCAGGCTACACTACACTACTCGTTCCAGTTCGATTCTGAACACCTTAAGGTTGGCTCAGCCTTCCATCCTTCTGAAGTTGGTAAAGTGAGGACCCAGATTGTTGGGGCCAATAGGCTGACTCTGTAAACCACTTAGAGAGGGCTATACACCGCTTCATAAAGTACTATGAAGCGGTATATAAGTCTTAAGTGCTATTGCTACTGCTCTTTTCCTTTGTTCATTCCTTTGTTTATTTACTGTCCTGAAAACTCTAAAAATATTTGTATTAAAATTAAAATATTGTAAAAGCCTGTTTTAATGGGGGTTCTAGGGCCATAATACATAAGCGTCAGTTGTGGAGGAAGAGCTCCTGTCAGTGAAAATAGGAGGTAGGGAAAGGTGGTAGAACAAAAGGATATTTTTTGCCAATTGGAAACTCTCTCCAAATTCCTTTTTTTCCATTAGTGCTAGAAAAATGTACCAGTGGACCTCAACTTATGACCATAATTGAAGTTGGTATTTTAATTGTAATACATTGAGGTCATAAATCAAATAAACATGTGATTTGGCCATGCTCATTAAGATTCATTGGAGTCAAGTGACTAAAGCAATTCAAGTCAATTCATGTAATGAATTGTCAAGTGAATCACATGGTCATAAATCCAAATTCAACTTAGCCAATGGCCATTTTTGGCTGGAAAATGGAAAAACAGGTCACAAAATGAGAACACATGACCACAGAACAATGCAACCGTTGTAAATGCAAGTTGGTTGCAAAGCAGCCAAAATGCAATCACATGACCACAGGCAGTCATAATACCAAGGAATAGGTTGTAAGTAACATTTTCAAATCCATCAGAACTTTGATCATTAAGGGACCAGTTGTAAGCCATGGACTACCTGTATTTACTCCTTCTGTGCCAAAGTTGAGACAGAAATTAATTAACTTAGCTGCTGAACAATAACAAGGAGCATCACCTCAATCTTGAAGCAGTGCCAAGCGACTCCATGGAGGTGTCCTGAGCTTGTAATTCAGCCCAAGCTTGTGCGATCAATGCCTCTCTCCTCTTGGACAATAAGCAAGTCAATGGTGCTGTAATGAATAATAATAGCTCCACCGGGACCCTCAGGGCACCAAAGCAGTGAGATTTCTGGAATGCTGATGCTTTTTTCCACTATTGCAATACTGAAGTTACAAAACTAAGCTTTTGTAATTGGTGGAGCAAAAGTCAATGATGACATGAGGATAAAGAAATAAAATCTCATTTAAATGAAACTCAACCCTAAGGATGAGCATCCACATCAGTTATATAACCTTAGCAACAGTATGGAAATAATTTATCATTGCATTGCATTGCATTGAGAAGGACCAGAGGTGACATAATAGCAGTCTTCCAATATTTGAGGGGCTGCCACAGAGAGGAAGGGGTCAAGCTATTTTCTAAAGTGCATGTAGGCTAGACAAGGAATAACAGATGGAAACTGAACAAGGAGAGATTTAACCTGGAAGTAAGGAGAAACTTTCTGACAGTGAGAACGATCAACCAATGGAACAGCTTGCCCTCGGAAGTTGTGAGAGCGCCATCACTTGAGACTTTCAAAAAGAGCTTGGACTGCCATTTGTCAGAAATGGTGTAGGGTCTCCCGCTTAGGTGAGGGGTTGGACTAGATGACTTACAAGGTCCCTTACAACTCTGATTATCTGTTATCTGTTATCTGCCTTTGTGCAGTCTAGCCTACAGCCCTGAAATTTTCTGAAGGTCTCTCATCCAAGAACCGTAATTTTGATTACCAGGTGTTCTTCCAATCACCAGTTTCCCAAATATTTATGGGTATGGTCATTGTGGCCAAGATGGACTATCAATTTTCCCAGAGGTGTTTGCCATTTTCATCTTTTTCCCAGAAAAGATAGCTACGTGTTGCAAGCCCACCCTTGATGTCTAGACAATGAAGCCCACTTCATCCATACCTATCACCTTCATACCATACCATACCATTAAATACTAAATTCAATCCATTATTTTTACCCACAGACTATTCTATCTGGGTTTGTACTTTTATTTATATTGCTTTCTCACTAGTCCTGAACCGATTCTTTCTTCCATATGTTTCGTAAAGCATTCACCCATCCACATTGAATTAAATAAATGTCTATGCAGGAATATGCATAGTGATTGCATTAAATGTAGAACAAGAGGCAACTGTTGCAACTATCTTTAGCTGAGATAACTATCTTGATTGTAAATAAAATAAAAGCTGTTTTCTGTCTTTTGGTGGGGGGAAATGACTCCAGGCATTGTTTCAAATGCCTAGTGAAGCCTTCAGCCCAGGAAAAGGTATCTTGGCAGCAGTCCCACATTTGTAATTCAATATATTGACACAAGTATACTGTCGGCCAGGGTACAAGTATATTGACAGCCCAAGTATGGGAAGCCAAAAATTTGCTCACAAGTGGGCAAAAGGAAAAATATTAGAAAAAAAAAGTGAGAACTGGGTGGGAAAGTTTTGCTGCCCCCTCCTTTTGAATTCCCCCCCCCCCCAAGACATTGGGTAGCTATTGCTGAGATTCTTGAATCGCTCCGTTTGCAGCATTAAAGTTCTCGCACTAGGCAGGGAACCGCCCCCTCCCCTGACAGAAAAAAAGAAAGAAAGAAAGAAAGAAAAGAAGGCGATATTAATATCTGGGCAAAAAGTGACACGCACCAATTCGCAACTCCTCTTTCGGCGGCCCGGCCAGCAATCAGAGCTCCCACGAAGGCAGGAACCTCCCCTCAACCATCTGCCCGCCTCGGGCCGCGACCGACCAGCCAGCGCCGCCCGCCCCCGCCCCCCCCCACCCCCCGAACAACCCGGGATCAGAAAGTGAGAGAGCAAGGCCGTCCTAAAAGGGTTTTAACCCTTTCCCCTTTGTCTCCCCCACAACTAAGCAGCTGCTTCTTCACCCCCTCCCACTCCAACCACACCTCCCCGGCCCCAGCCCGACGATTGAGCTCCCCAACTCTAGCCCCGGGGCAGGCAGCCATGGCAAGGAAGAGAGGCGGCGGCGGTAACGGGCGCCGTGGCTGTGACAAGTAAAGCGCCCGCAACGGCCAAGCAGTCTGGGGGGCGCAGCCGGGGGCGTAGCTGTTTTGTTCCAGAGCTCCATGCACCGTGGCGGAGACGCGGCGCCAAGAAGGCAGGGTTACAAACCCAGCCCGTCACCCCGCGCCTGGCTGCAAACCGAGGTAGGGGCGCACTGTTTTGTTTTTGTTTTTTTTTTGAGCGGGGGTCGAGGAGGGGGTGCAAAGGTGGAATAACGGGAGGTATTTCTGTTGGTTTTTGCGACCCGCGTGGTGGACCGATGCTGGGGCGTTTGGGGCTGAGGACGAGGCGCGCCCGCATTTCCTTTTCGACCAAGTTGCGGCGACTGTGGGTTGGAGTCCGCCGTCCCAGGATCCGAGCTCCGGGCGAGTATTTTCCCCTCCGAAGGAGCCGTAGAAGCGGGCGCCTTTTTTTTTCTTCTTTACGGTAACATCGGCCGAACTCTTCGCTCAGGTAGAAGAAGGAACAGCAGCCGCCTGTTGCGCGCCAACTTCTAGGAAGTTTCCCCGAGCCTTGAAAATCCAGGGTAGGATTCGCTTCCTCGGGCAATGGGAAGTTGGAGTGGCGAAGCGGGTGCGGGGAGAGGGAGGGTTGGAGGAAAAAAAAATCTCCCGGTGCGGGAATCGGTAGCAAAAGAAAAGAAAAAAGAAAGAAAAAAGCAGCGTCTGGTTTCTGGCTTTTATGGACGAAAAGGCTGGTTCTATTCACGCAGGGGAATGAATGTTTCTGGAGGATTTCCTGACGGGAGCCCAGCTGTTTTCAATCCGTTGGAGCTAAAAGGAGAACCTTGTGACACTTCAAAAGAAGAGAGAGGAAAGACCGAAGCAAGGGTTCGTGTGAATGGAGGTGCAGCTGGGTTTAGTCGGCCAGATTAGAGGCGTGTTTAAGTGGCCGCCGAATTCTCTGTGGCCTTTTCCAGTGGAGGCATTTCCTTTGGCAAGCATTGGGGAGACTGGAAGCCAGAGAGCTGAGGCAAGAGCCAGAGAGGCAAGCGAGCAGGACGGCTGCAGCTGAAGTAAAACGTGAATGCATAAACGCAAAATAGTATTTAACGAGATATATATTTTAAAAGGCAGTTGCGTTTGGCAGGGTTGCTAAAGTCAATAGCCTTTGGAAAGATCCCCACAAAACTTTCTGACAGTCTTTGACAAACCACCTGCTAGTCCTTGTGCTACAGGTGAAGTTTTTGTCCTTAAAGTTGAAGATGTCCTGTCAGCAACTTCATGTTAAGTTCACCCTGTTCATTTTTCTCCCACATACTGAACTACAATCAACAGTTATTTTAGTTTTCCCCTCTGAAAGGTTTGAAAGATTTAGTCAGACAAAAGAACCTTTTAATTTTTCAAAGATGGGTTAAGATTGCAGGCAGTCTCATAATCTTGTTGGGAAACAACATTTCCTAAAAGTTGCACAATTTTTATGGGTGCTTAACCTGCTGAATTTTCAATGGGATTTTTTCCCAGTATAGTACTGCAAACTTAACATAGGTTATTCACAACATCTTAATAATTTTTCTCATGTCAGGATGATTTGGATATTGTCCACACCTGGAGTAAAAGATTCTATACTGCGTATTTTAGCTGTAGCAAGAATTACATCATTGTATATTAAACTACTCTTTATCCAGCACCTTTGAGGTGCTGCCATGATGGCTACAATCCCATATTTAAGTTTTGGAGAGAAACCTTCAGTGTTAACCTGTCTTTCAGTAGATATACATGGGATTGCTTGCATATTGTCCAGCTTTACATAATGATGCTAAAGCTAGCAAATAAATATAAATACAATTGATGAATTCTTCACACTTAGTTTCAATTACTGTATATACCTGCCTGTAATTTATATCAGTAAATGTAAGATCAACTCGGTTGTGCTATGCATTTTACTTACTTACTCCTGGCTAAGCACGCATAGACTGAAGAGAAAGATGGATTAAGGCAGCAGTTTTAAATTATTCCACCCTGCTTCTATTAATGGGAGGCAGACCTGGGATCCTGTTACCAGCTGTAGGCTTTACACTTATCTACTTTTAAGCTAAGTGTTCTTGTGCTTTGGGTGTTGCAGAGATAAAAAATGGCCAGGGCTGCTCTGATTCATAGACATGCAATTGTAATTTGTGGTTTTTGTGAAGTCTGTTCATAGCCTTAATTTACCATTATATATGTATGAGTGTTAACTGGCAGTAAGTGTTATTAAGCTCAACTGCTTCTTTCCCTTTTCTGCGTTTCGAAAAAGAAAGTTTGATGTAGTATGCCTTTCTTAGATGGAAAATTAGGGTATATCAAAACTTCAGATATCATCAACCAATTAGTATTTGTGTTATTTTATTATAACTGTTCCCAAGTTTAAGGTTTGTTTGTTTATATCTTGTCTGTATTGTTTTTATAAATAACTCAAGGTGGCAAACATACCTAATACTGCTTCCTTCTCTTATTTTCCCCACAACAATCCTGTGAGGTGTGTTAGACCAGGAGAGAGTAACTGGCCCAAAGTCATCTAGTTGGCTTTCACGTACAAGCCAGTTTCCTTGTTTCCAGCCTGATATCTTGAGAGAGAGGGAGGGAAGAGATTTTTTATAATTTCATTTGTATAGTAATAAAAAGACATGACTGTGTTTGCACAGTAGAGTTAACCATATTACTAACTTATTTGGGAGGAAGGTGTATAACACCAACCTATAAATTAACCAAATGAGTTAAAATTAACCAAGATCCCAATGTTGTTCAGATGCTTTCATTGGTTTTTGATTGACCTGGTTAAATATACTGGGTAGAAGTAATGATGGACAGATTCCACCATGCCCTCTCTCATCCTGGGCTTGGCCATCAAGATCTGATAATTGGATGGGGTTCACATTTTGTGCTAAATCCAGACAAGACTCAGTTGGTTTGGTATAGTATGATGCAAGCATTTCCTTTATTTTGATTTATATTACACGTTTTATAATTTAATGTTATACATGAATCCAACCATTGTGACTTATACAATGAAGTATAGAGGTTTAGTTCAATGTGTGATTCCAGTCTACCTCAAGAGTTTTCAGTAGAAGACATTTTCAGAACTGAGAGATTCCAATTTACTTTAATGTTCTGCACTATTCTAATTCAATCCCTTTATAATAGCCTTCTCTAACTTAATGCTCTCCCATGTATTAAATTCCAAGTCCCCTCAACTTCATCCAGGCAGTGTCTGGCTTGGGATGATTAGAAGAGAAAGGGGGGAAAAACCTCCATATGAAGAACATCTAAGAACATCTAAGCTTAGCTTGAAGAACTTCTAGGCTTCTAGGGGTTCCTATACAGTAATTCTCAACAGACCCAGACTTGGCAGACAATAATAATACTGGAAATTATAGTTAAATCCCATTTGCATTTGGTTTGATGCTGAATGCTATCAATTGCAGGAGAAAAAGGTGCAAGCAGATTTGTGTAATTAGATCAGGAGTGTCAAACTCGTGGCATCACATTTTTGTCAAGTGACTTATTGTGACTTTTCCCTCTTGGCTAAACTGGGGGTGGCCAGCACATGATGCATCCAGCCTGCGGCTGCGAGTTTAACACCCCTGAATTAGATAGTCATTGCATTGCTGGTTGACAAACCTCTGATGTTTTTAAAAACAGGTATCTCCTTTTCATTTTAAGTCTGCTAACTTTTTCATGCATTTTATTTTTTGTCTTCTTCCAGCTTGGGTGGTATAATATGACTGATGAGTCCCAAATGCAAGCAGAACGCTTAAGACAATTGCATCGATGTGCCAAAAGTTTATCCTTGCTGCTTGCTCTGTCTTGGCATTTTAAGCTCTTATGTTTGATGGTCAAACAGATGGCTAAAGTTTTATGGGGAAAACTGCCTCCTGTTGCACTAGCAAGTTCCAATATCATATTCATGTCTGTCCTCTACATTTAACATTTCCCAGAATAATTTGACATGTTGCCCTTGATTTAGCATCTTAAATTTCTTTATAGCCTTAACCTGCAATCACCCCCCCTCTTTTTTGGATCATCCTCAAACACAGGTTGTTTCATCCTATTACGGTTAAAGCCTTCGACCTGAACTTTCTTTTGCATTTCAACTGAAATATCACAAGCATTTCCTCCACTGGCTGTTTTTCCTTAATACTATGCAGAAATTAGATTTAAGGACATGGAAAGATGGATCTTTCTTTGGAATCTTTGAGCGTTGCCTTTTCCAGTTTGGTGCCTCCCACATGTCCAAAGATTCCAAGTCTGAATTTCCAGCCAGCCTAAGGAATTCATTACTTTAAAGAAAAGGAGAGACGCAGTAAAATTGTTTTTTCAGCACCATTGTAACTTGGAACGCATCCTGAATGAATAGTGAGGACTATATGTACAGCATATAGAATACAACTTTCAAATACCCAGCTATAAATCAGTGATATACAGCTGTTCATAATTTTGGTGCTTTCTATCTCTGTTGCCTCATATATCTTTCTGTGCCCCTCCTACTTGCAGACAGCATAAAAGTAGGTCTGTATGAAATTGAGATGGGAAATGAAATTGAGATGGGAATCTAAGATTTGCCCTCCATATCTTCATGGAACTTTACTGATGTTCCTCCTTATTCTGACTCTGTCCAAGAGCAGCCTAAAAATGAGCAAAACCAAGTAGGGGTTATCACTTAGCAGTTGATTAGAAGTCAGCTGACTTCAGCTATTTAGAACAGAAGGAACAATAGGATTGGCATTGGCAACAAATGTAATTCCAGTGTAGTTTTTGCAGACTCAAGATTGGTGGAGAAACTTACCTAGTGGGGAAACTTTCCAAGATGCCGTTCATAAATCAGATTGAGGGCCATTACATGTATTAATATACAAGATCCTTTTTTTTGCTAAATAAAAATTTGAAGCTTAACTAACAAGGCACCCTGCCTCCAGTTTAAGGGTTTGCACCTCCAGCATTCCCTACTTTATATGACTTCCAGCTTTTCTCAACCTGGTGAGATCTGATCTTCTGCCTGAAACAGAATAAATCTGGCAGTCTAGAAGATCTTTGCTGATCCCATTTGACCGGAGAAAATATGCTCAGACTTAGCCTAATCTCTCCTCCCATCCTCAACCATTTGACAATCCTTGACAGGGTTATAAAATAAATATCATCTGAGTAGTACAAAGTCTCCATTCTATATGGATGGCCAATCCTTAAGAGTCAATCCTGGTCAATAGCTGGTCAATCCTTAAGAGTCTTAGCAAGAAAAAAATCCAGTGCCATCCCTGATTTTCATGGTATTTTCAACCTTAAGATTGATCCCTGTAAAGGAGACTATAACATTTAGATTTTACAGGACGTATATTGTGTTTTGGAATTCTAGTTCTATTTACAGTGGTCAAATAAATTAGGCCGTCCCCCCAAAAAAGGCCTTTTCTACTGAAATTGCAAATCTGTCATGCAGTCAAGATGTAAATCCATACTGAGCTGTGAGCTTTCTTGTCTCTTTTAAATCCTTGATATCAGAAGGGAAACAACACATCCCTTGTTATCGCATCTCTAAAAGCTTCATTTTGCTCCAGAAACACCTTGTTTGGTTCATAAATAACATTTTAAATCTGCTTCATAAATAAGCTCCCAAAACTTAAAAGCGCATGGCTTTTTAACAAAATTTATCCATTTATAAGGTACTTTTAAATTATAATGGTGACAATCTTCATCATTCTGACTCCTTCAGTTTGTTTTTTTGCAGTAATACAGGTAGTCCTCAACTTACGACCAAAATAGAGCCCACAATTTCTGTTGCAAAGCAAGACAGTTGTTAAATGAGTTTTGCCCCTGTGACCTTTCCAGCATACTTAACTGAATTAGTGCAGTAGTTAAGTTAGTAATATGGTTATTATGTGAATCTGGCTTCTCCATTGACTTTGCTTGGCAGAAGGTTGCAAAAAACGATCATTGCATTTGCAGTGGTTGCAAAAAGTTGCGAAAAATGGACACTGCAATCATCATTAATATGAACCAGTTACCAAGCATCTGAATTTTGGTCATGTGCCCATGGGATCGTAAATGTGAAAAACAGTCGTAAGTCATTCATTTCTGTGCCGTTGTAATTTTGAAAAGTCACTAAACAAATGGTTGTAAGCCAAGGAGTAGTAACTTGGGGTGGCTTTAAGAAAAGAGAACCTTAATCATACAGTTTTGGAAGATGCTTGAAAAAATTACTTTACATGAAAGCCTTCTCTCACCATCCTTACATTTCACTTAGAACATGGGTGTCAAATTGGTCCTGCGAAGGGAAAAACATTGCAATACGTCATGTGATGGCAACATGACATGGCGAGTTTGACACCCGTGACTTAGAAGGTGTTAAAGGATGGGCCAAAGTTATCATGAGATTGATTGATTAAGCAATTATCAAACCACTGGCAATGAATTGATTTCCACAGATATATAGACAGAATGGGAAGACTCCAGAAAATTATTACTCTGTGTGAACTACTGTTGATCTTAACTCAGCATTTGATCTTAAAAGACAACTTTGAGGGAAGCTGTAGTAGACTCAGAGGTGCATATTTTCTCTGGTGACATCCATTTAAGAAAGGCCAGCTATCCCTACCTGAAAAAGTATCAAACAAGGTTGTTTGTTAGCCCTATGGTAATTTACCACATACACTCATTAATTAGGGGCTTTTTTGTACACTGAATATTGTCTGCCAGCTAGTCTGGTTGGTAAACTATTGTTTTATTTTGTTATACATGGATGATGTAGCTTTATCTCATAGGCATAATTTGAATTGAGGAGAGTAGATAGACAGATAGACAGAGATAGAAATATATGATATAGATATAGATAAACACACACACACACACACACACACACACACACACATGCGCACACATGCACACCCACACACAGTATACTAGGAATAATTTTTGATGCTCAATATTATGGAATTATATGCAATGAATGTTGCTTAGAACTCCATCTTTGGAATCTTAAGATTGATTGCAAAGCTGATGGATTCTACGTGCATTTGCCTGCTCTTTTCTTTTTACTCAGCGCCAAAGTTCTGTCTCTTCTGCTATGTGAAACATAGGTGTAATATTATTCTTATTTTTTTATAAGATTGCCCAAAACAAATTTTTAAAGTACTTTTTTGCTGTTCTGAGATGGCATTTTTACTTCCCTTGGTAGCAGGGCAAGCTTTTGTGGAGACAAACTTGGATTATAGTGTTTTATCTGATAAAAAGAAGTTTCCTAGAAAATCTAGGCACACTTACTTTTCTTGATTCTGTCCATTCTTCTTTTGTTGGGAACACTGATGAGATAAGTGTTTTCTAGTTGTTTCTCTGACTTTTGTAAAGATAGGAGACAGTAAAGCAATGGGTTGTGATTGTGAAGCTTGGTTGAGAGGCTGACAATTTTCCTAATGTACCTCCAGTCCAAAGAGTTTAGCAGCCCCTTGGGTAAACCATGATAAGGTTGGTTAATGGTTTAACAAGATATAGGAAGACATCCATTATGGTTTGTTAATCATGTTTAGGCGTTTTATCTGTTGTGCAAAACCAGACAGTTATGGCTTAGCCAATAAACTGGTTAAACCATGCTTAGTACAATACATAAAAGAGTAGGGTTCTATTTTCTCTGTGCTTTTAAGACACCCGTCTTACAAGTAAGATACTTGAACAGAAATAAGCTATTTGGAACACGGTGATTCAATGCTACAGTACTATTTATCATTTAAATTGTTTGTCTACCTAGGATGACTCAAATGGAAGCGAGAGATGTTTGACAGATACATTTACTTCATCACAACAATTAAACTTTGCGCAAAAATCTAGTCTTTCATATTAGTGAAATATCGAAATAGAAATCCTGAAAGGATGGGAAGAATTTTATTAAAATAATCTATCTATTCAAATATACTGTATATTTTAATTACTTAAAAAGAAAAGAAAATAGTCCTATACACCTTTCTTATTATGCTTTGCCTATAAATACAGGAAGAATCTATTTGGTTATGATCCAGAGTTCTATTAGTTTTTGTTCTTCAGTTGCTAAATTATGCCCAACTCTTTGTAACTCCATGGACCATTAGCATACCTGTCCTCTCCTGTTTCCCGGAATCTGCCCAAACCTGTGTTCACTGCGTCGATCACACTATCTAACCATCTCATCCTCTGCCATCTCCTTGTTTTGCTTTCAATCTTTCTCAACATCAGGGTCTTTTCCAATGAGTCTTCTTTTCTTATTTCAGGGGTGCCAAACTCAAAGCTGGATTCGTCACATGCTTACCACGCCCACCCCCATTTTAGCAAAGGGGGGGAAAGTTGTGCTACGTCACATGACAAAGAGTTTGACACCCACTTGGTGGCCAAAGTACTTGAGCTTCAACTTCAGTATCTGTCCTTCCAAAAAGCAACCAGGGTTTTCCTTTGGGGATTGGCTGATTTGATTTTCTTGCAGTCCAAAGTACTCTCCACAGTCTTGTTGAAAACCACAGTTCAAAAGCATCAATTATTCAGCGCTCAAACTTCTTTATGGTCTAATTCTCACAGCCATACATTAGTGCTGGGAAAACAATAGCTTTGACTGTATGGACTTTTGTCAACAAGATCCATCCAGTCAAAGCTAAGGTTTTCCCAGTAGAAATGTATGTGATGATGTCTCTGTGTTTTACTACACTGCCTAGTTTTGCTATAGCTTTCCTCCCAAGGAGAAAGTATCCTTTAATTTCATGACTGCAATCACCATCTGCAGTGTTTTTGGAACCCCCAAAAATCTGTCACTACTTCCATTTCTTCCCCCTTCTATTGGTCAGGAAATGATTAGACCAGATGCCACTTAGTTTTTTTTTTTTAATATTGAGTTTCAAGCCAACTTTGGCATTCTCCTCTTTCACCCTTATCAAGAAACCCTTTAGTTCCTCTTCACTTTCTGCCATTAGAGTGATATTGTCTGCGGTTGTTGATATTTTTCCTGTCGAACTTAATTCCAGCTTGTGATTCATCCACCCAGCATTTATCTATCAATATACCTCTACCAGTTGAGGTATATGCAAAAATTCTGCACATACTTAGAAAATTTAGAATTATGGAATTCTCATCAGGAAATTATGCTCTGAGAAACACAACGGAACAGAATATTGCCCCAGAAATATCCAATCCTGGAACCTTTAAACTCTCCCTATTTAAACAGTGAAGGATGAAACAAACTCATGTGACAGATGCTCCTATAATGTCACGAGTGTCGTGACATTGTTATGCAAATGATGCAAAATAGATCATGATATATGCAATGTTAATTGTTGCTCCTTGTTACCCTGTTTACAAGGGTGTCAAGGGATTGTAGACTTGCTATTATAATCAGCTGGAAATCTATTGCAAATCACCCAAATCAATGGAATTTTCCAGAGTTACCTATTTTCCAACCCATTTTTAAAGTATTAATGAATAAAAACAAGTGATCAATTCATGTTTTTAAAAATTGTTCTTACGTCACATTTTAAGCAAAACATTGATTGCTACGCTCATATAGATTCCAAATAAATATGGGCTTTTCAAAATGTGGGATTTCCCAGAATTCCATCAATATATAAAAATGATCAACATTTATGCATTTCTTATAAATGTGGCAAGAAGCCTTTTTTTTTTGTTGAAGAAATGTGTACATTGACTCATGGATGCCAAGCTATAGTGTGATGATGCTCAATTACCCCGGTTTATCAGAAACCAAAGTTCATGTTTGACTTTCATCTTTAGATTGTCAGGTCCACAATTCCTGCAATATCCAGCCAAAGTTTAAAGCATCTTCAGGTCCCACTTAAATGAGGAACAAAATTATACGGTTAATTAATGAGATATTTAAATTTTAAACAGTTATCATTCAGCTAAAATTTTGGGGAATTTTGAAAGTGCCTGGTGCAAACCTTGGGAAACTTACCTTTTAAGGTCAGTTTCCAAAATCTATTTACGCTGAATGTTGAAAAGGTTGGCTGCATGTTAAAAAATAACAAGGGATTCTAAGCTTAAAACTGGTTTTATATGTCCAAACGACTATTAATAAAGCTTGATAGATTGTCATTCTGGTTTGAGATCATGATTTGAAAGGGGTTGATCATCTTAGTTAAGCCTTAATTTTCACATACTTTCTTGCAAATCACTGTGTATAGAATTGTAACTTACTATATATACTGATTTAAGTATAACAAAATGAGGATTTTCCTGGAAAGCATGCTGCTCTTTACAGAAACTCTGCTATGATAAACACAGTGCTCCAAAACCAGGGAGATCTATTGCATTTCTGTGCTGCTTTCAGGTTCTCATGAGCGTTTAGTTGGCTCCTATTCCAATGCTGGACAGGAAGTGTAGTTAGTTAGATGGCTTTTTCTATATTCTTATGACTTTTAAATCTAGCATTATAATGCCTAGCCAAACCTTTAGATTCCTTATGTGCCTTCTTCCCTACTATCTTCCAAATCACAGAGGGTATAAATCTTGTCCAACCCACAGTTAATTTTTGAAGTTGTGAAAATCCCCAGCCAAACTGGTTTCTCTCATCATATAATTACCCTAGTGCTTTTCTGTGTAGATTCAGGAACCATTTTGGATCTTAAGATAATTCCTTGATATTAGAATACTCATTGTATTGTTACAATGGATGGATGGAGCAAATTTAACAAATTAAAATTCCTAAAAAAGAAAAGAAATACATTTATTTATTTTTATATCAGCATTGTAAACCACTCAAGATGATGAATATACCTACTAGTCCTTCCTTCTTCTACACAACGACCACTACCTTCTGAGGTAAATTGAGTGCGATAGTGTGACTGGCCCAAAGTCATCCGTCAGCTTTCCTGCCTAATGATCAGGTCTCCTGATTTCTGACTCGCCACATTTTATACATTTGTTAATTTTCAATGTTTGTAGATATTCAGGGCCAATTAAAAACCAACCCAGTTTTTAACTAGCATAGATAATTGTGCCTTTAACAATAGAAGGTAATGGGTGGGGTAGGAACATCCATTGCAGGTAATACTATTAAAAATAGACAAGATCATTGGAATTCAGTATAAATATTTTTTCAACATAACAATTATTTTCAGATTCAGAAAATGAAATGAGCTGACTCCTGCAAGCCAAATTGTTATGGACATAAGATTAAATATCCTTGGTGCTCTCTGAGTTTGGCTGTTTTCTTGCAGACATTTCATGAACCAAATTAGGTAACATCATCAGTGCTAGCGTTAGTCTGAGTCATGAAATGTCTGCAAGCAAACAAGCAAGCTTGGAGAATACCAAAGACCCCTCATTTCAGCCCTGAGCTACAAAATATTCTCCTTTACTGGAGACATAAGAATTGTTGTTCTGGTTTTAACATGTTGACATGTTACAGTTTTTAAGATGATGCAATTTCATCTCTCTTAATCCTATTTTGTACCCTTTTTTGGAATGTCTGCAGTTATCATCAGAAGCAAATCATAAAATTTATAACAAAAAACCCGCCACAAGGACAAGCAGTTTGCTTGTTCTCTTTGGCATTGGGTAATCGTACCATGATGGTGAAGCCAGATAGAGACATGGTCGAAATTGGATGGTAAAGAGAACAAATAAAATGAATCTGGGACATTACAGTTGGTTGAGGAGGGTATACTTATTTTAGAACTACATGGTATTTATATAATAGTTTTCGGCCAACATTTCACACTCCACATTATTAGCTTCAATTCTCATTATTTCCCCAACTAGCATTCCTTTTGTGAAAGAGGTACTAGTTAGAGAACTTCTGATCAGAGACTGAATCTAATCAGAATATTGAAGTTGGTTTTCAGCTTCTCTCTGACCTGCACTGATGTCTGGAGCTTGCTTGGTTTGGGAGGATAGATCTACAAAAAAGGCATTTTAAACCCCATAGGAAAGGGCTGTCAGGTGATGAAAATCATTTTGATTGATTAGCTAATAAAGTTTTAAGACTATAAATATACATGGAAATGCAACAGTTTATTTTGATGGGGGAGGGTGGAACAGCAGAATCCTGGAAGAAAAGAATGTAAAATTAGAGAACGTGGAAAATCACTCCAAGCTTGCTTTTATAAGGGGAAAAACATCTTAGTTCTTGATGAAGCAGTACTGCTCTTTAATAGCTCAAAAGCCTTGTAAATTGTAATTCATTAATTCATTAATTGACCAAATGTTGTGGCTCCATTTATTATCCCCTGAATCACAAGAGAAGATATTAAGGTTGCTTTTTTAAAGCTTGCATGACTTGAATCCATTTACTGAGAATTTAAATTAGATTTAAATTTGAGAGCCCCTGGCTCTTGGCTCACCTTAATTCCCAATTGAAAGATCATTATAGTTATGAAAGTCAAAGCCAGGGTACATTCTTTGTGGCCAGAGATTAAAACAGCCTTTGGCATCCATTTTCTCAGTGGCCTTGCTGGCTATCCTTCCACAGCTTTCTTGTGGCATAGTTATTATAATAGATTGGGAAAAGGCTAAGAGTCAAAGCCAGGGATTAACAGACAAGAGAAACTGTTATGGTCAGGATTTAAGAGCCAGCAAATTGGGCCCAATTTGCCTCTTGCTGCTATCGGAAACAACAGTTTATGACTCTCTCCAATCTCAAATCTTAGAATTCAAGTCTCTGGTGCATTACAGAGGGCCTGTATGAAAATACCTACAGCAGAAGATTCAAAAGTGGAAAAAAAACCTGGAAATAAATTGCAGGATGCTTCCAGGTTCTTAAATGAGAATGGTCAGTTGAGAACTGGAAACACCCCCCAATATTCAGGTTTGTCCATTTCCCCCCATAGATGGCAATCAGGTGGTCCAAAGAAGGGAGAACAATTAACAAAAGCCTCAGTAAAAATTCTGTCTTAGGACATCCATGCTCGCTCATCCTCCCTCCCAGAAAATTCACCTAAGGAAAGAAAGAAAGCTGTTTTTCTTGTATAACTTAAAAGCCTTATTGATGAAGATCAACCTCAGAGAGAACATGTCATCTATATATAGAAAAGCGAATTACCATTCACGCATCATCACAAAATCTCCAGAACCATAAAGCCTACAAACTTGAAATTTGTCATATATGTTCCTCTTGGCTTCTAGATGCTCACTAAGAAAGGATTTCTCAAAATGACCATCAGAGCATTAGTATTTCGTATATTAATATATTATGATGCTAAGGAGTTCTATTCCCCCTCCCCACCTGCAAAGAAATCTGCTTCAAATGCAAAACACAAGCAGAGGAGAGGAGTTTCAGTTTCACAGCAGCAACCAGCTTTAGTATAGAACAGTTGAGCTAAGCCACACCCAGGCTCCTTGCTGTCTTCTTGCTCACACAGCAAATACTGTTTCAGTTTCCATGTTTCAGTTTCCAAACAGCCCTCAACTCTCTCACACACTGACAGGATGTTAGCGAAATGAATACCAATCAATACTAGTAGTCAGAGGCACAATTTTTCCCCTTATTTTCCTCCCCAAAAACTAAGCTTCATAGCAAAGCACGGGTATAGAGCTAGTCTATAATATTTAGAAATATCTACTTAGGAATGAATGGCTGAAAGAGTCACAAATTCTAAAGCTGTCATGGTTAATCAAGATTTTAACATATGTAAGGAAAATCATTTTCCCGTTCCAACTACATTGGGAGATTAGCTTCAGTGTCTTGTATTGCACCAAACTACAGTAGCTTGCTGCAAGACAGGTGGTTCCTGTTTCGAGTCTGAGTCTATCAAGCACCAGGCAGATGTCTTCAAAACTTTCCCATCTGCTTTTCCTTTTCTGTTTGGTTTCACTGTCATCTGTCCCAAGGTTGAGCTTGCGGTTTTAAGTACAGGTAGTCCTCAACTTACATCAGTTTGTTTAGTGACCGGTTCAAATGGCACTGAAAAATGTGACTTATGACCGTTTTTCACAGCTAGGACCTTTTTGCAGCATCCCCATGATCCTGTAATCAAAATTCAGATGCTGGGCAACTGACTCATATTTATGACGGATGCATTGTCCCCGATTCATGTGATTCCCTTTTGCGACTTTCTGACAAGCAAAATCAGTGAGGCAGCCAGATTCACTGAACAACCGGGTTACTAACTTATTAACTGCAGTGATTCACATAACGATGGCAAGAAAGGTAATAAAATGGGGCAAAACTCACTTAAGAGATGTTTCACTTAACAACAGAACTTCTGGGCTCAATTGTGGTCGTAAGTCAAGGACCACCTGTAATAATCTGTTCTGTTACCCACTAGGCTGTGTTTTTAAACCTGAGCATTTGTGATGATTGTGTTGTGCAATGAATAGGGGAGCAGGACGAAAATTCAGGTGGCAAGGGTTTCAGACACTCAGAAATATGATTATTTTGTTTTGAAACAGCCTGGTGTTTTCTTGTGCACTTATAATTGGGCACTGCAGTTCACATAGCCAGGGATAAAGGCCACATTTGCACGCTTGGCTGCCGAAGAACTAAATATTAATGTAAATGTAACATGGTATACAATAATACCCTAAGCAAGTGCTGCTTTGGGTTTCAGTATCGGAGATAAACACTTTTGTTGTGTGCATCTAAAGATGCTTTTCTAGTGCTGCATCACTGCCACAATGCCAAGCTCATTTGGTGCATACGTGTTCCTGCACCTGTGTTAAATTTTGGAATTTGTGATACATGGATGGCATGAATGGGTTGTTTAAAAGTGTAGCTTCACTTAATAATCTGAGCCTGCTCTTTGAGCAATCTTTCTTTTTTTTTGGATTCTTCATAACCCCTGAAAGCAAACATTTGTTTTAGCAGATTGATTACAGCAAAAGACACAGAAATC
This sequence comes from Pseudonaja textilis, assembly GCF_900518735.1. The sequence goes on from NW_020769310.1 coordinate 12,272,128, forward strand.
TGATTATTATTTTTTAATCAGTGGCTGCAAATGTCTGGGCAGATTCCAGCCACAAGATTAGAACAGGATTGCTGGATTGCCTGCAGCTTCATGCAATTGAAAGTTCAAACTGAAGCTGCTCTTGGCTCTAGGTCAGAGAATGATCTGTGTAGGATTTACTTGAGGCTTAGAGTAATAAAGCTGGAGTTTGAGCTCAGCGAAGCAGTGTAGATTTCTTCTGCAGCCCTGTTGTTTATAAGAGTTTGCAAAGATGAATTCCAGCCTGTTCAGAGTTCTGATTGGGTAACTTTGGGGATGCTCTCCAAGGTCTGTTGCAAAACTAAAATGTTCCTTTTTCACTTAGTTTTCTGGCATAGTTGGATCAGCAAATGTGGCCAGTGTGAGCAATAATGAGTACAGTTTCTAAAATACTTGGAAAAAGACATTGATTTTCGAGTACATGGGGTCATTATTCTCATTTTGTGCAGCCGAGCCATAATACCACAACACTGTCCCCTTTTTATCTCACATTTACTGTTTGTGCAAATGTGGAGTATTATGTTTCTTCTTGGAAGACCAATGGCAACCAAATATCAGTTGTAAAGAGGGAGCATGGCTTTGGATGGAAAGAACGAAAAGGCGTGAACAAAACCAGAAAAGTTTGGACTTTAAAAACCACAAAGTATGATCATTTTTACTTTCTGGCTGGAGACTATGCTCATAATCAGCCAAGATTGCCCATGGCGAAGGGGAGAAACCTAATCCACATTAAAACAGTGCCATTTATTAGATCTTCTGAAAGCTTAAAAGAAATCATAAGCTCCTGGAAACTTTGCGAACTTCATGCTATTCTTGTATTCTGATAGACACAATGCATTCCAAAATTTACAAAAAGAAGATAATTATTTTGGAATATATCTATGCCTCCATAAAGTTGTTCATGAACCCACTAGAATATAATAAACTATCTTAAAAGAGATCCTTAGTCCACACTGCGCAGTGTTATCTACAAGTAATTCTCAACTTGAAAATCACAGTTGGAGTCAGAATTTCCATTGCAAAAGCAAGCTACTTGTTAAAAGAATTTTACAGACTTTTTTTGCTACAGTTTTTAAGTGAATCACATTCATTGTTAAGTGAATCATGGGATTGTTAAGTGAATCCAGCTTCCCACATTAACTTTTCTTATTGGAAAGCAGCTGAGAAAGTGACAAATGGTGAGGATGTGACCTTAGGACACTACAATGGTTGTAAATACATGCAGATTTTCAAGTGCCTGAATTTTGATGACATGATTGTAGGATGGCTATGATAGTCACAAGTGTGAAGACTGGTTGTAAGTCACTTTTTTCAGTGCTGTTGTAACTTTGAACAGTCATGTAAGTGCAGGACAACCTGTATTTTGCTAATAAAAAAGCTTTCCGAGATTCATCTTTCTGAGTCTTCCTGATAACTTTCTTAGCTGATAAAACCAAGTGCTAAACTCAAGCCTCTGTATGCAAAAACATGGTCCTATCACTCAGATGTGGCCTGCTCTCAAATGTCCAATTCAGCCTAGAATGGCTTTCCAGTCAACTGGCAGAACTGGAGCTACTGAAGGCATCTTCATATCGGACTGGAACATTTCACATTCTTATTACCTGATGATTGCAGGGCCCATTATAGAAGTCAGGTCTTTATGCCTGAAGGAAATTTCTGAGAGTTAGCATATCTAATATAGGATGTCAGTGTTCTTGAAGCACTTCAGCAAGGAGAGTATTTTTAGAAGATAGTTGAAGAGTCAGTCTGCTTCATATTAGTATCTAGTGATTAAAGGAAGATACAACAATTGATTCTCACTAAAGGAAGCAGCCTATTTACTCTGCATTTTTGCAGCATGCTGTTTCAGGCCAATTTGCTCAGTTGTTTGCACATTGATGATTTTACCATTAACAGTACTTCTGCTGGGATATATGTCTTTCACCTGTCCATTTTCTGGGAAGCATGGGAGATTTCTAAGGTTAGCCTACTTAGTCTCACTGTTGCCTCTTCAAGGCAAGGAAGTTTCAAGACCCTCTCAGTATAATTAGAATGAAAGGTCCCAACTTGTAGAAGGTTTATCATACCTTGAAAGATGGCATGTCCATCCATTTACTGAGAATTCTTATGCTAAAAAAATTGCTAACTTCATGGTGTTTCCCTGTCATAGTACTAGATCAGACATAACATTGTTCTGGCTCGGTTTGGGGAATTTTCCTAGGTTAATAGATACCCTTGAGATGTATTGTGACTCCATCATCTTTAGGCATGACTAGCCATGCTATCTGGGATTACAGAAGTCAAATTTCAGTATATTTTAAGAACAGCATCTTGATGACAAACATACTGAATGCAGCTAACCAATTGTTCCTTTGAGTCTATTCTCATCATAGACAGTATGTAGCCTGAAGGAAATTTTGGAGGACCAATTTGATTTCCACAAAGTTCTGCCTTCTCTTTTTTGTTGAGCCCAACACAACCTGGTGTTCTTAGATACTTATAAATTTTTTTTGATGAAGGCTTTGGTTTAACTCTGTGTTATTAAGATTAAGCAAATGACGGTGTCTTGTTTTCATCTTTTCACTAAAGTTCTGTTTGTTTGCTCTGTCCCAGATTTCCCAATCCTTGGCACCCTCCAGATGGATAGATGTCAACTCTCCAAAATCTCAGCAATCACCACACTTCTGCGAGTTGAGGTCCACATATCTGGAAGGTCCCCAGGCTGGGGAAGGCTGCTGGAGCTGATTATCTATTCTGTCTCACTTGAAGTTTAATTGGGAGGTAAGTTTTTGAACCATAACAATTTTTATTCCGTGCCTCTTTTTCTCCCATATTCACCATATGATTACAATGTGGTAAAATATATGCCGTATCAAGAGCCCAGTTATAACTGGTTCCAAAGGCTGAACAATTGCTATGGCCCATTTGTTATGGAGAATAGTAACGGAGCTCTAGTATCATTATCTAGATTTTCTTTTCTCCACAGATCAAGAGACAGCAACTTTGTGATTTGTGAGCACTTTTTTGTTTGTTTGCTGATTTCTAGAAAAAATGTGATTTGCCTAATGACCACAGTGATTCACTTAAAGAATTCCATAAAATTGTCATAAAACTTGAAACTTAAGGCTCAACAAGTTATGACAGAAATTATAGTCCCGATTGTGGTGATAGGTTGAGGGCTATCTGTACTCCATCTTCTCCTTTTAAGCACTCCAAAGACATCTAGTTGGCCACTTTCCAAAGCAAAATTGTAGACTAAGATGGATATACCTTGACCTTCCACCCCCATCCTCCCCACCCCCCAAAAAAAGTTCTTATAACAGCTGATTCCTTTTTACAGGAAAGGGTTTTATTTTTTAAATAAGCAAACAGGGTCAATTTCAGTTGGTTTTGATTACAGTTCCCACCAGTCCATACCACCAGAGCCAGTGGTCAGGAAAGATGAGAATTGTTTAAAACCTCTGAGCAAACATTGACTGACCTCTCTGGACAGTCAAAAGCAGGAAGAGAAATACTGTACTAATGCATTGCCAACAGAAAATTAGTTAACCCATTGAAAATCCACTGAAATGGACAATTGTATTATTCTGGGGAGAAGTGATAAAATCACTTGAAGTGAGTTCCTGCAGAATTTGTCCAATTAGGGCCACTACTGACAAGGATCACAATCTCATCTGAAATGGGGTACCAAGTTATTTAATCCATGTTTCTCACAGCATGCCGGTTAGTCCCTTGTTGCAAAAAATCTACTTTACAGTTTGAAGTATCTTGAGTAAAATTTTAACCCAATTCATCACTCCATCATGCCTATTCCTTCAATATGGATAGACCTGTTGATCAAAGGTACCATTTTTGTAGGATTAAGAAATGGGGAGCAACATCAAAACACTGAAGCTGACCACGATTTCACAGCTTCTGAGATCATACCAGTTGGACAATGTCTGCCCAATCACAGCTATGTCAGATGGAAACAAATCACGTTTAAATCATAGTTTCTAAATAGCTATATCCTATCAATTATGATAGGTGGGATGAAGAATACCTAGGAAAGTGGTTGAAGATAGAGGAGGTCATGGGTCTTTATGGGAGATGGTGCATTGCGATCAAAGTTGCATGTTTTGCTTGTGTCAGTTGCCATACTTGTAAAAAAGGGGGTATAACAATCATGAATCTGTGCTTGTCATCTTGCGGATTTTGATACACACATACAGGGGGAATTTACTATGAAAAGAAAGCAGACAATTGCATCATTGATGGTATAGCACATTGCATGACATTTTTTTATTCTGCAATGCAAAAGGAAGGGTCGGCAGCTATTTTCTTATTTATTTATTAAATTTATATGCCGCTCATCTCATTCCGCAAAGTGGCTTTGACTTTTTTCTCCCAATGGTTGTGCTTTTTTCTCTCTCCAAGAGTTCAAGGAGGTATATCCTGTGTCTTTCATTTTTTTTCCTGTGTGAAATAACTTAGAGATGTAGGTTAGACTGAAAGGAAGAATGTTAAGAAGCTTTCAGTTTCTCTCTTCAGCAACTACAACAGCTAGCTTATCTTAGAATTTTTTATGGAGCAAATAATTAAACTCCAGTAGTTTCATTTTTAAAATAATCATTATCATCCTTCTAGATTACCATTATGTTTAGATTTTGCATAGAATGAATAACTGCATCTTTAAATATAGTTTTCATTATTTTTGTTAGCAGTTTTAAATCCTTTGTAAAAGAAATGTAGTAGAAATATTACCTAAAAATCAGGTGCTTGGCGTGATGTTTAGGGCATTTTGTTTTAGTATAAAAGCATTTTATTTCAATTTTACCAACTATTTTCACCTGTTCCATTAACCCTTACCTTTTCCCTTGCACTCACGCTGCAGAATTTACTCTCTGAGGTTAACTTGGGCTATCTGATACAAGTAAAATATATGGCTCTTAGGCAACTGGGCCTTGAGAGATAACTCTTGCTTACTTAGCTCTTTGTTTTAAAATAGCATTGATAATCTTCTCCAACCTAGAGCCCTCCACATATGTTTGATTACAACTCCCATAATGATAGTTAGGAAAGGCGATTTTAAAAATGGGACTTTGATTCTGCTCTCCTAGCCTAACTTACAGTGGTGCTTCTAAAGGAGACACATTTCCTAACTGGCATTGCAACACTCGCCTCATTATCTCCCCAGCCTTGTGCAAACATCAGAGAATTAATCACTGGTGAATTATTACCTAGTCATTTCTGTTATTCAGGGTGTCTGGAACAGAAGGGCTCTTTGCTTCCAATTCATCACCGCTGATCATTCAGGTGGAAGGATATATTTTGTAGCAACCAGATGGATGGGCAGGTTAGGATCCTTTTAAAAATATGTGGCTACTGTCTGTGATATCTTGGCCCCAAGTGACAATGTCGGTTTGTTGCATTCAGTATTGTGTAGAGTGATTTGTAGCTGTCCTCCAGGATTGCATTTGCAATCTTTCCTGGGCTTCTTATTGCACCTGGGATATTCCCCAAACAAAGGTTGTATTCTGAAATTACAGCTTTTTCCCTCCTCTGTGTTTTTTTGCCTTTGGCTTCTCTCCCCATTTCCTACAGATTCCACAACATTTTTCCCTTCTGTTTCCTGGCTTGCAACATCTGTGTGTTTGGATGGGGGAATCAAAAGTTGGTCTCTCCATCTCGGTCTTGGAGAATATGTTTTCAAAATAATAAAGATTCAAGTGCTTTAAGTATGAATATATCTTTTTAAAACTGCCGATATATGTTCATGGCCTTGGACTTTTATATTATAGAACCAGGGATGAAGAAAAGAAAGCTGTGCTTAATTTGTTGCATTCTGTCAAGCATTGAAAACACTTATAGACCACTTAATCAACAAAAAGAGAGAACTCAGTAGCATAATTTATAAATAAATGTCAAAGCAATGTGGGAGTACATTTTTAATACTTTTGTTAATTGGAGCCTTAGAAATGAGATGTTTAGCATAGTGTGGTGGCAGACAAATAATACTCTTACATCATCATGAATTATCACATGGCACAGCTTTTTAACTTTTCCCCATTTTTAACCATAAGTGTCTCTTATGGCTTGAAAATACTGAATGGGCATAGGATATTTCTATTATGCCTTGTTTTGGAGAAGAAATGGGGAATTTGCAATTATCCTAATTTGTGGTTGAACTGCAACCCACAACAACCATTAGGCATACTGGCTGGAGCCACTGGGAATTGTAATTCAGCAACATCTGGAGGGATACATTTCTCTGACCTTTGCTTTGAAGCAGTTAGTGAGCTTTAAGCATGAGGCAGAGACTGATGATTCAGGGAGCCTGGCTGCTGATGTATATTTATGTAGCAATTGATATGCAATCTATACTGCTGTTATGATGCTAAAGATTAGTGGGTTTGTTGATATAAACCAGTCTTTCTCAACTTTAGCGACTGTAAGATGTGTGGACTTCAAGTCCTTGAAGTCTCCAGTTAGCATGTTGGCCATCTAACGTTCATAAGGCATCCACTGGGATTTAACAGTATACAGATACTGTAAATAAAGAGATCCTCCCTCTAGAGTCTTGGATTATCAACTCTATAAAGTGACTAGGCTGCAATTAAGACTTTAATCTTGGATTTGTAAGGTGTTTAAAAAATAAAAAAGCATATTTCTTCTTTACATACCCATCTCTGATTATGACCACTTGGAGATGGGGTGTAAAGTACAGGCCAAGCAGAGATAGATGTTCCAGAAGATTCATTTATTATTGTTACTATTTTAATTTATATCCAATCTTTCTTCATGGATGAAGTTCTAGACAGCCAACAACAATAAAAACAAAAGCATAAATACAGTATTAAGGTGGTTATAAAAAAAATAAGTTTCAATAAAAAAGGGCATGGTTAAAGAGGAAGGACTTTGCCTCCTTCGAGTGGCCAACACGGGTGGGATGCAAATATTATTACTATTGATTCTGTGGGTGTGGCTAGATGGGTGTGGCCATGTGACTGGGTGGGTGTGGGTTCTTTTTTTTTTTTTTTTGCAGCATCTCCACCCCACCCCCCCATGTCCCTTTTTTTGCCTCCTGGGCCTCAGGGAAGCCACCAGGGAGCAAAAATGGCCTCGCAGGAGACTTCCCTGAGGCCCAGAAGGCCAAAAACAGAGCGCGGAGAGGCCATGCAGCACCCCCCTGCACTCCATTTTTTGCCTCCTGGGCCTCAGGGAAGCCTCCTGGTCGAAGCAGTAAGACAGTGAGGGGGTTCCCGGCACAGCTGATCGTTGGAATAGCTGATTGTCAGGAGGAGAAAAAAATATTGGTTCAGCTGAACCGGTAGCTGTTTTTTACTACCGGTTCAGCCGAACTGTAACATTTTTTACTACTGGTTCTCCCGAACAGGGCAGAACAGGTAGAATACCATCACTGGGTCAACATCTATGGATGTGTTGGAGGAATGTAAAGATTCATTCCAGAGGAGTAAGAGGCAGCTCAGCTCAGATACTATGTGTGAAAGAAAGAGAATGAAGACAACCCCTCCTTAATAGTTCACAGAATATATTCTGTATGCAAATAGCAGGTTGGTCAGTCTGGAAAAAGTTTGTTCTGTTGGTGTGAAACAATAAAAAAATTCAGCTTGGACGAATGGCCATAATCCTCGACTGATGACCACAATTGAGCCAAACATTTCTGTTGTTAAGCAAGGCAGTTGTTAAGTGAGTTTTGTTCCATGTACAACCTTTTTGCCACAGTTGTTAAATGAATCATCCAATCATTAAGTGAATCTGGCTTCCTCCATTGACTTTGCTTGTCAGAAACTGGTTGGGAAGATTACAAATGGTGATCGTATGACCCCAAGACAGTGCAACAGACACAATTAAATTCCAGCTGCCAAACGCCCAGATTTTGATCACATAACTGTAGGGATGCTGCAACAGTCATAAATGTGTAAACCAGTCATAAGTCATTTTTTTCAGTGTTTAAAACACCAGCATAGAGGTCTCAAACTCAAGGCCTGGGGGCCGGATCCAGCCTGCGAGGTACTTAGATCTGTCTGCCCTGGAAACAGTGAAGGACTGGCCCGTGGTGCTTCTGCCAGCAAAAATGGAGCATTGGGAGGGCCGCATGCGGGGGCCCTCGAGCTCTGTTTTCACTGGCAGAGGGTTTCAGGAGGCTGTCGCAGCCGAAAACTCTGCCACAAATGCCCCCAACACAAATGATGTCAAGCTGGCCATGCCCACCCTGGTCTCCCGAGGTGAACACAACCATGATGTGACACCCCTGCATTAGCAGATTCCTGGTTTTGTTTTAATGGCTTGTGTTTTAAATATTTTGTTGCAGTTATAAAAACGGTACAAAAATTGCCGCTTAGAATGAATAACAGAGAGAGAATAAGATATCACATTATCTCCTGTCTCCTTGGATTTTTAAAAATTTGCACACTGATGAAGAAGCTGGAATTTGTCATGACTAAAACTCCACGAACTAATTGTATTTCCCACTCTGTCCTTGGAGCCTGAACAGGTAGCCTATTAGAAGTGGGTCTTTTGAATATAGATCAGTAAATTATGTGTGTCCTTGTATCTTTTCAAAAGCACTTCATAGTGTTGCTTTGTATTTCCATTCACATAAAGGGAAAAGGTACTTCAGTGGCATTTTGGATTGTAAAATTGTAGGTTTTCTTTTCTTTTTTTTTTAAAAAAATAGCATGGTCCCAGGTTATCACTTCTTCATACAGACACAAAACTCAATTTCATGCTCATTTTTATATTCTATTTCATGTCTTATTACTGTTTGATATTTTCTACATAGTTGTTCCCCTCTTTTAATTTTCTCAACTTTATTTTAATTATCTCATCTCAATTCAGATCATTATATTTATACTTTTGTCTGTCCTGTTTCAATTTCATATTATCTTTTCTAATTAAACAAATTTTTCCCTGTAGTTACCAATTAGAGTATGACACCTTTATGTCTTTTAATTTTATCCATTCAAACTCTTCAATGTATACCTTTAAAATTATAGCATTCAATATAATACATAACTTCCAATCCAATTCTGCTTGGTACATTCTTAAAATACACACTACATTCTTAAATATATATATATATTTATATATATCACACATTCCATTCCAATTCAATTCTATCATTAATATTCATTAAAATCTTAACATCTTTAACATTTCTTTTCAATTGAATATCATACTTCCTTGGGAACACTTATAAACTTTCCATAGTTAATTCTTTTTTTTCCATATTTCTCACTTATATTTTTATAAATCATTACTAATAATTAAAATGTTCCCATTTAATTCTCTCAATCACTTTAATTCATTTATTTATTAACAAACATTCCACTACATTACAGTAAATATTTTATCCATCATTTTAATCATATTTTCTAAAATTATTTCTGTTTGTAATATAACAATGCTATCTTATGTACCTTTGCAGAATCCCTTTTGCAATTAAATTTTTACCCATTATCTCTAAACAAGCCTATGGTTACAATCCTTATATCTTTTCCCTGTTTCTCCATTTCTTGTTTCTGTCTTTTACAACTTCTTTTCCTTGCCTTCTTCCCCCTCTTCTTCTCCCTCCCCTTTTTACCCACTCGTCTCTCTATAAAATTGTAGGTGTTCTTGTTGGACTGTTTTTAAGTTTCAAAAGAGGAACAAAAGGGAAAAGAAAAGATAAAAGAAAAAACGCAAGACTGTTTATCCTAATTATGCACAAGGTCAGGGCCAGGATCAGTGATGCTTTTGATTACCTTCTCATCCTCCTTCATTTTTTTCATACTCTCTGCTAGGATTATTTTTGGGCTTAAATTAGTTTTCAAATATTTTCTGTCTCACACTTTTTAGTAATCCCAGGTATAGAATCATCTGGGAATTACGTAAGAGTACCTGTCTGTTGCTTTTGAACTATAGGGAGCCCAACTTGATACAGAGAAATAGGAACATGTTTTGAAACCACTGTCGCTGATATGTCTGATTTTTTTAAATGTCTCAAATGATTTTCATAAAATAGTAAAAAAAACATCAAATGTATATTCAAAAATATTCTGAATGATAGATGGCTGCTTATCAAGATAAAATCTGAAAGCAAAGTTAACAGTTAATAATCAAAGCAACAATATTTTTTCTTTAATAAGTAGAAATGATGCTGGAGAACCATCCTAAAGTGGCAATTATTATTAATTTGATCAACTTGGTTTAGGAGTAGCTGGAAATGGGACTTAGCAAGAAACTATAAGCTTTCCACAAGATCTGGAACAGATCTGAGGTATAGACAACCTTCTCTCCCACCTTACCTCCCATGATTTTTGTATGTATATGTGTTATGAGTATGAGGTAGCAGCCATCATTCCTGTGTCCCATAATTTTTAACTACATCTACAAGTGAATAGTGCATATCTGTGTCAATTTTCAATTTCCATTTTGAGACTGATTGTGATTTCCCCAAAAATAATCTCCTCCATTTATCTTATTTTTGGAATTTTCTACTTTACTGCCAAATGACGATCAGAATCCAAAAATTTGCATTTCAATTATTCCCTGTGAAAATACAGGTAGTCCTTGTTTAGTGACTGCTTTTTTGGTGACTATTCATAATTTTGATGGTGATGAAACAGTAATTTTAGGACAAATCTTGGTGTTTACGACCTTTCCATGTCTAAAGCAAAGAAAACTGAAGTAAGATTTATTATTTTTCACCTTAGTGACCACTTCATGACCACATTGCTGATCCCAGTTGTGGCCGCAGAGCAAGGACTACTTGTATTACAGTAGTGGCTTTTGGATTTATTATTATTATTTTCTTGTAGAGACAATTCACTTTGTTTTTAGGGACCCTGTAGATTAGAGTCTTCCATATTCTGAATTTTTCATCCCGCTCTCTAATTCCGCCTTTCATTCTCTTCAGATGTGAGTCTATCATCAAGACAACTTTTGGCATGGACGATCATCCCTTATCTTTGCTAATGCCTCTAAACCCTATCCATTCCTAAACATTGTTGGTACGGTTTTTTGCTTTAGTGAAAGCTAATCTGAATGGACTCTTTCTTGCCAGTATTTGTGTTCGCTTTGTTTATGTTTTTCTAGAGCTTAAAGGGGATTATTCAGTACTGTACAGAAGATGGGAACCTAACCACAGGATGCAAGTGGGAGGGTGGGCTGAGTTGGCGGGAGGAAAGAACATTCCATTCAGAAATAGCAAAGTCACTGGTACTTTGCAAGCAATAATCTGTCCATGCTATAAATATAATAGAGGAGGAGTTACATGTTGTCCCCCTTAACTACTCACAATATATGTCTAAATTATGTGCAAGAAGGATGGTGCTCCATCACCTTACCCATCAATACATCTTTAGCCATTTTCAAGCCACTCACCCCTCATTGTGGTTTTCATAGCCAGTGCTGGATGCGTCACTTGATCAAAAAAAAAATGAAGGGGAAATGAGAGATAGAAGAAAGGTTAACAATATAAATCATGCCACTGCAACCCACTTTGGTTATTTGGAAATTTTAAAACTGCCAAAATACATGTTGTGGGTGGTCTGGTTGATGTAGATTTACACCTTCCCCTGTTCAGAGAAAACTAACCATGCTTGCTTCTGGGATCTTTTTTTTTTAATCCTCCAGTCTAGCTTTCTATCCTGGAATTTACTGGCCTCCATCCAGATATTAACCGACTCTGATGCTGCTTAGCTTTTGGGGACCGCAAGGTTGGAGATCTGCCACTGAGTATGCCAAGCAAACAGCCAAACAACTTGTGACTAAATGTAAATGTTGCTCCACCACCCTCTTTTGGACTGCAGCTCTGAACATGCTGTTCAAAGCTGGGTGTCGTCCTTGAGTTGACAGATGTTGACATTTCCCCCTGCCTCAAAGAATGGCATCACCAGCCTCCTGCAATTTTCAGAGAAGATCTTGTGAGGAAAAGCCGCAGGATTAGCCATTTTGGAGCGGGAGGGGTGTCATCTCCCTGAGCAAATCTTTGGCATTATATTCCTTAACAAAATACAAAAGGATAAATATTTGAGGATATGCTTTCTCAGAGGTCCTGTTTTCCTTTACCTTCTCAATCCCTTTTTGCTTCAGTCTTTTTAGACTAGGCCAAATTTAGGAAGTCATAAAATCCCAGCTGCTGTTTTTTTCCCTTCAAGTAATGGTACTTCTTATTATCTTGTTCTGAATCTCTTTGTGAGAATTTGTGAGGATGCTGCTGTGATTAAGCTGTAATGCAGGGGCAGAATAAAATCAGCATGAAGAGATCACAGATGAATCACGTAAAATACAATGAGCTGTACGATTATTTATTTTTTGTGTTTTTGTCTTTTCTCTTTGGGACAGAATATTGCTTTTTTTGCCTTCGCTTTTCCCCACTTCTATAATTTTAGTCTCTCCCTATTTTATCTATTATTTAATCTTTTCTGCTTTTCAGCTATGATGCCATTTTAAAAAAACCCTCCATATTCTTTGTTATATATGCAGTGTTCCTGCAAATCATTTTTGTATCTAGATAATTCTGTGGTTTTGTTTGGTATCTTTGTACTTTCTAAACCAGAGGTGGAGAACTATAGCCCCTTTATGACCTATGGACTTTAACTCCCAGATGGCTCAGGAATTCTGGGAGTTGAAGGCCACAGGTCATAAAAAGGCCATAGTTCCCCACCTTGCTCTAAAAACAGTACTTTTTTTATTACTGCGTAAATGCATATGAGCATGAGGAAATTTGATTCTTCAACCGCCAACTGTCTGGACCAACCTTTTGGACCTCAGGGACCACCAAACTCATAATTTTAAATCCCAGGGACCACTAACCAGTTATATGGGAGTGGCCTAATTTTTGGGTATAGTTTGGTGGTCATGTGACTGGCTGGGCATGGCTTGTATGTAAATATTATAAATATTTATATAAATATTGAATTTTTTTATAAAAAAGAGCAACTTTTACCCAAAATCAGGCAAAGCAGGCAGGCAGATTGAGTTGCTCACAGAATCATTCAGTGATCTATCTATCTTCCATTGGCTGGCTCAGTCTGTCACATAAAATTTGCTTGCAAGCAAACTAATAAAATTTGCTAGTAAGCAAACTCACAAAATTAACTCACAACACACCATGTATGTAAATATTGAATTTTTTATAAAAAAAGAGCAACTTTTACCCCAAATCAGTCAAAGCAGGCAGGCAGATTGAGTTGCTCACAGAATCATTCAGTGATCTATCTATCTGCCATCAGCTAGCTCAGTCTCTCAGTCTGCACTGAATAACAGAACCTTCAATCTTAACAGAGGTTTGGCTGTGCTTAAAAGCAGAGCCGAAGATCTAAAGACTAGCTAGAAAGCAAGAAATCCAACAATTTCCTGCTTCCTAGCTGATCTAAATCTCCCAGCACAACAAAACAGATGATGGTCGGAAAAAGGAAAAATAGTAATTTAGCAGGCAAGTTTGACGGGTAACGAGTGAGTGGGTGGGAGCATTCCCGCGGGCCATGTGGACAGCACAGCCTTGTGTTACTGCGCAGCCTGGATTAATTGCTTTGGGGGGATGCTCTGGGGATGAGATTTCTCTGCGGCCTATCAAAATTTTCTCATGGCCCACCAGTGGGCCGCGGCCCACCGGTTAGCGACCACTGTTCTGGACCAACTATATGTTGGGATACAGCTGTTATCTGGAAAAATTTGCTGAAGCCAAAGCAATGTAAATTAATGGGAAAATCAGCCCCAGTGAAATGTAATTAAAGCCACAAGGAAATGAAGCTGACTTTTCAAGGCGTCGATGTCATAGAATCAAAGACAGCTATGCCCCCTCCCTTTTAATCTTGGAGTTAGAGTTGCCTGTGAACCAGATGAAGTTCAGCTAGCTGGCTTTTATGTCTTTAACAGCACATAAGTAGCTTAAATAAAGACCCATACAAACTTAAATAAATGAGCAGGTGACACTTTTCACACTGTGGCGATAAGCCTTATCAGCTGCTAGAGTTTGTATATGTAGTTTCCTTTTGTTTAGATTTTTATCCCCTCCCCCTTTGTTGACTGAAAGTTTGGCAGTTTGAGACCCAAGCACAACACCACTGGGTGAACTCCCATTCTTGCCCCATCTGCTGCCAATCTAGCAGTTCAAAAGCACACAAATGCAAGAAGATAACTTTAGTGGGAAGGTAACAGCGTTCTGTTTGCCTTGGTGTTTAGTCATGCCAGTCACATGACCACGGAAGCTTCTTTGGACAACACTGGCTCCCTCGGCTAGAGACAGAGCTGAGCACTATCCCCTAGAGCAGGGGTATTAAACTTGTGGCCCGTGGGCCGGATGTGTCATGGGCTGACCATGCTGACCCACGGTTTAGCAAAGGAGAAAAAAGTTGCGATACATCATGTGACAACAATATGTCATCACAAGTTTGATACCGCTACCCTAGAGTCAAACATGACTGGACAGGAGAAATCTTTACCTTTTTTCATATATAAATCAAGGTGGAGAATATACCTAATACTCCTATTTTTCCTACAACAACCATCCTTGCCTGAAAGAGACTTGAAAATCTCCCAGCCAGTTTTCATGCCTAAGGTGGGTTTAGAACTCACAAGCTCCTGGTTTCTAGACCAACCCCTTAAGCCAGTATTTCTCAACCTTGACAACTTTACATCTTAAAGTTTTAAGGTTGAGAAACAATACTTAAATCACTACCAAACTGTTTCTCAGTAATTAAAATACTGAGAAGTTGTTATTCATTGATTTGGCTTACATTCCTGGTCTTTCTCTAAGGAGTTTGGAGCAGTTAATGCTTCCCAGGTAAACCTATAAAGGAACCTTCTAGGATCAGACCTGCTTATTATCCTTAGAAGGATTTCATAGGCTTTAACCTATTTGGTGGATATGTAACAAGGGATGAAAACAAATGCCGTGTTGATTCAGAAACTACTGAAAAGAAAATACTTAGGCTACTTTGTCTATTTTAGAAAATTCAAAATATCCATTTGACCCCCTCTCCAATCATATTTTTTTCTGGAAAAAAAAACCAAACACAATTTGGAATATCTATAATACTTCTCTGCAACATGATGTATATTTTTTATAATCTTTGGAAAAGATTTTGAGAGTTCCGCTTTTAGAGAATTTATTCAGCACCTTGTTTTGAATATCCCACTGTTATAGTTTTTTAAACCAAATGCTAAGAATGCAGATAAAAAACAGAATTTAGACTTGGCTGAAAAAAAATAACTTAGCTGAAAAATTAAAGAGTCTCATAGTCTTTTCAGAATGCACAGTTCTGTGTCAAGTGGGCCTGTAGATGGTTTATCCATCAGGGCACAAGTGTTCCTATTATAAATCTTTGTGACACAATCTATTATTCCTTCTGTCTGAAGTTGCAAATATTGATCCGGAGTATCAATTATATTTTTCATTCACCAGCTGTTGTGTTTTTCCTGAATCAATACTTTTACTTTGGTCTACAAGCATTATATTTTCAAGCCATTGTGGCTTGCTCTTAGCTGCATTATTAGCAGTACAGAAGGAAAAGAAGAGAGAGATTCTGAAATTTCTTCATTTTGCTACAAAATCAAATGTAGCTTTTACTTTTTTAATATTTTCAAAGGTGTGTAGAATCTAAGTTAAATACCAGTTCATCACACTGTGATTTCTGAGGGCATGGGATTGAATCCATTCTGAATTCTCAATAGCTTACAGCACTATCCTATATACACCGTGTCCCATTTATGTTCAGGTAATTTTCATGTGAGGAAAGGCTGAACATAAAGACTGTATTCGCAAGGCATGTTTAAGCATTGAAAACTGAACTGTCATTTACTGAACCCAATTGTTCACACTATGGGTTTGCACAATACATTAGATGAAATTGTAATGGGAAAACTTGTGATTTGGTAAGTTGTGGTCAGCCCGTGTTCTAGTTTACATGCACTATTAACTTTCTAGTAAGAAGCCTTTCTTGATAATTTGTTACAGCTGATCTTATTTGGCTAGTAGAATCCTACAATGTGGCCAAAGAAACATCTATTAGCTTGAGTGCAGGAGCCATGAGCTTTTACAAAATTGCTTTTCACATGGATTTGTCTTATGCAGAATTCTAATAGCTTTGTTTGATGATTTGTGTGCATATTCAAAACCACATGCATATGAATGGACATGGAGTTTTGGAATTGCGTGTCATGCCCCTGTGTTTGGGTGTTCATGCCTTATTAACCCATGGGTTCTTTGGCACTGGTTGATAGATTTTATATTTATACCAGTCTTCCTCTGTCAGAAGCCCAGTTGTCTCAATTACTGGTTTCACATAACAGATGGAACTATAAAGTCAGTATGTTAGCTGAGTTTGCACAACATGATAGCCTTAACTATGCATGGTTGTAGTTACTGTAGTTTGTCAGGCAATTCCAGCATGGAATGACAAGGTGCCCTAGAGCATAATCAGTTCAACTCTGGGCCTGCTTATTTCATGGGTTTCTGGCTCTACTAGACAACATTTCCCTCTGTGAATTCTGTCCAATGCTACTGTTCTCTTTTCAGAAACATCTGTAGTTCTCAAAGAACCAGGAATAGTCTTTGGAAGCCACTATTGCATGCTTCAGTCATGCCCGCTGAATGATTTATTTAACCTCAGAGTGTACAAAAGGGCTGTTTGTATAACTTTTCTCTTAACATTATTGTCATAAGCTCTAGTATAAATATGTTTGCTTTTAGCAGAATAAATGTGTTTTTTTGCTTTAGCTTTAAAAGAAAAGAAAAGGAGGAGATACATTAGGTAAGATCCACACGGCTAGATGCCAAGCACTTGTCCTGTGAATTAGTTCTGCGTGGCACAAAACATCTTTTATCTGCTTGAAGAAAATGTAACCTATTGGACCCCAATAATAGGGTACTGGATTGTAGTTTTCTCATGAGTTACAAGAGAAAGAGATGATCAGGCTGAGCCCATGGGAGGGCTCAAGTACATCATCAGTCTCGACTCCCTTTGTGCCCACAAGTGATTTAAGTCTAGCCCACCTTGAATTCTCTTGACTCTGCTGCCAATTTGCTTTGACCATTAGTAATTCAGATTCTTGTAGAGAGCATTAGCTTATAATAAACCTATATTAATTTGAACTGCTTGTTTCCTGATTTCCTGTTCTTGACAGGGCCATTAAAACAATAATATAGTAAAATGTTGAAATAAGACTGGGATGGCAAGTTCAAAATCACCCTTAGGCATTGAAGTGGTTTGATTTTCCACCAAGCTAATTTAACTTTTATGGGAGATTTTAAAAAGATTTTAAGAAAAAGGGATGCAATTGATTGACTGATTAGGTGCTATCAAGTCAACATAGATTAAGCAGCTACATAAATGGATTAGTGGTGGGATTCATTTTTTTTTTACTATTGGTCTGTGGGTGTGGCTTGGGCGTAGCAGGGGAAGGATACTATAAAATCTCCAGTCAGAGGTGGTATTTGTGGTTCTTAGAACTACTCAAAATTTTCGCTACTTATTCTCCAGAACTGGTCAGAACCTGCTGAATACCACCTCTGAAATAGATGTTGTTGAGTATGATCTTAGTCTCTCTTTGGACACTCTTTGCTATTGTAATTGAGTCCATGCATCTAGCTGCTGGTCATCTTCTGCTTCTCTTTCCTTCCACTTTTCCCAGAATCATGGGAGCTGGTACTTCACATAATGTGTCCAGAACACAGTAATTTGGGCCTCGTTATTTGTATTTCAAGTGAGAATTCTGGGTTGATTTGTTATCCTGGCTACTTATGTATTCCTAAGAATCTTCACCAACACCAAAGTTCAAATGCATCAGTATTCTTTCTATGGTGTTTCTTCAAAGTCCAACTTTCTCATCCATATACAGGTAGTCCTCAACTTTTAAACAGTTTGTTTAGTGTCTGTTCAAAAGTTAGCACCGTTTTTCACAGTTGCAACCATCGCAGCATCCCATGATCATGTGATCAAAATTCAGATGCTTGCCAACTGGTTCATATATATGATCGTTGCTGTGTCCTACGATCATGGGATCACCTCTTGCAACTTTCTGACAAGCAAAGTCAACGGGGAAGTCAGGTTCACTTAACAGTCCTGTTAGTAACTTAGCAACTGCAGTGATTCACTTAACAGCTGTGGCAAGAAATATTGTAAAACAGGGCAAAATTCACTTAACAAATATCTCACTTAACAACAGAAAGTTTGGGTTCAATTGTGGTCGTAAGATGAGGACTACCTGCAATGTCCCAGATAAAACCACTGTCTTCATGAGTCTAAGATTTGCAGGTATAGGCATGTTGTGGCATCTGATTACCTGTTCCCAAGCTATCTTACCAAGTACTAGACTGAAGTTTATTTCTGGATTTCCTGTTCCTTTACCATTGATAGGGCTAAAAGACTGAAGCTATCTACTATCTCAGTATTGTCTTCATTGTCAATTTTAAGGCTGATTGCTATGTCTCTTATCATTAATTTTAGTCTTCTTTATATTTAATTGTAATCTCATTTTTTTCACGGTGCGCTTTGACTTTCATTACAAGATCCTGCAGTTCGCTTGGATTATCAAGTACAGAGTAGTGACATCAGCACAGCAGAAGTTTTTGATGGTTCTTCCACTAACTATAACATCACAGTCATCTTCTTCCAATACAGCCTCCTTCAATCATTTTCAGGAATAAATTATAGCTTTAGACATCCATAAAGTCACTAATAAATGTGTAATATGATGTGCATCCCTTTTCAAAAAGGAGGTTATCCTGCAGGAACCAAGTACACATTAAGATAGTATTAAATGAGCAAAACAATAAGCAATTATTTAATTGGATAAGATTGATAAAGTGTGCCTACTATAGTGATTATTTCAACACATAATATACATGGTACGTACTGCTGCTACAAGTTTTGTAATTGGAAATAATGCATAAAATATTACATAATTGTTTACTTACAAATATAGATCTCTATGTATGGCCATTTTATGATTGTAAACTACCTAATCCAGGGGTGTCAAATTGGTGGCCCACAGGCCAGATGCACGGGCACAGGTCACGCCCAG
Organism: Pseudonaja textilis; assembly: GCF_900518735.1. Next base: position 12,291,139 of record NW_020769310.1, read on the forward strand.
TCCGCAAAGGGGAAAAACGTCACAAAACATCACGTGATGGCAATGTCAAGCGCAAGGTTCACACCTGTGACCTAATGGTTACTCTGTGATAATGTAGGCGGTCAATACATTTTATAAACAAATCAGTTTAGTAATCAACTGAAGTTACAATAGCACTCTAAAAATTGACTTACAACTGGTCCTTGCACTTATAACAGTTGCATGCACAGTCACATGATCAAAATTCAGGAACTTGGCAACCAGTATGTATTTATGATAGTTGCAGATTCCTGGAGTCACATTATTGCCACTTGCAACTTTTCCAGCCAGCTTCCAACAAGCAAAGTCAATGGAGGAAGCCAGATTTGCTTAACTATATGATTCATTTAACAACCAGAGTGATTCTTTTTAACAACTGTAACAAAAAAGGTTGTGAAATTGCATGCGACTCACTTAACAAACCACCTCACTTAATGATGAAAGGTCAGGTCCCAATTGTGATTGTAAGTTGACGACTACCTGTATAGTATGCATTCATGAAGTTGCAGAACTCGATGGGACATGATCTGCATAATTGTAACTAGTCCCCTTGAATAATTCAGATATTTAGTAGAATGATTCTCGAATTAAAGTCTGTGGAGATCTGAAATGGCCTATTACTGCTTCTCTATGTTCAAAGCTAGTCAACTTTTTTGTGTTCAAGGAATAATAGCGGCAGTAGCATGTCTATGCAAAGCAGACAATAATGAGCAGGACCAGCCATAATTAATGTGAGTCTACACATGCTGCACTAAGTGGGACTGTGAACCCACCCAAGCAACCACAAATGAAAAATGTGAATAGGAAATATAACAAGGAATGATTATATAGGGATTTCCTTGGGCTAGAAATCCATTCACCCAAGCCCATTCTACTGAGATTTGTATAGAAGATCCTCACTTTGTCAAGGACCTTGGAGTCCTTGGAGTTCTCATATCAAATGACCTAAGCGCCAAAGCTCACTGCAACAGTATTGCCAAAAAGGCTTTAAGAGTTGTAAATTTAACTCCTCCTCTGGTAATACTGATTTGCAAACTAAGTCATTCAAAATCTTTGCTAGACCAATACTTGAATTCAGCTCTGCTGTCTGGAATCTGCACTGTATATCAGACATAAATACCATTGAGCGAGTCCAGAAATATTTTACCAGAAGAGTACTACATTCCTCTGTTCGCAACAGAATACCCTACAGCACCAGACTTGAGATTCTAGGCTTAGACAACCATGAACTATACCGACTAAGATTGAATTTAAGCATAGTACATAAAATCATATGTTTCAACATCTTACCAGTTAATGAATAATTCAGCTTTAACAACAACAACACAAGAGCACACAACAGATATAAACTAAACGTAAACCACTCCAAACTCGATTGCAGGAAGTATGATTTCAGCAACAGAGTGGTCAATGTCTGGAACTCACTTCCTGTTTCTGTTGTCACCTGCTCAAACCTCCACTCCTTTACCCTCAAACTAACCTCTATTGACCTCACTCCATTCCTAAGAGGTCTGTAAGGGGTGTGCATAAGTGCACAATCGTGCCTACCATCCCTGTCCTATTATCCCCAATTATTAGTTCCTATTTCTTGTATTTAAACTTATGTTTATTCTTGTTTCTGTTGTGTTGTAAACTTTTGACAAATAAACAATAAATAAATAAATAAATAAATAAATAGATAGATAGATAGATAGATAGATAGATAGATAGATACATACATACATACATACATACATACATACATACATACATACATACATACATACAGTGTTTCTCATAAAATAAGGCCGGGTCTTATTTTTTTTTGAGCCCCCAAAAAACGGCTAGGACGTCTTTTCGGAGGTGACTTAATTTCTTCCCCCACGCACGCCTCCACCTAGAGTGCCCTATGTGCACTCACCTCTCCATGAGGCTGCCACTGGAAGTTCCCCAAAGGTAGAGTCACCAGCCGCTTCTGTCGGCTGGTAGAAGCGGCCTCGGGGCAAGCACCCACACACACTCTCCTCGAGGCCATTTCTATCGGCCGATGGAAGTTCCCAAAAGGCAGAGTCACCAGCTGCTTCCATCGGTCAATAGAAACGGCTTCATGGCAAGGGGAGTGTGCATGGGAGAGCGGTTGCAAACTTTTCTTAGCAGAAGGGAAACAAGCTGAGTTTCTCTCTCTCTCTCTCTTTCTCTCTCTCTCTCTCTCTCTCTCACACACACACACACACCACACCTACTAGCCCTCATCCCTGCACCAGGTCAGCCAAGCCCTTCTGGCGAGGGAAGGTCTCAGCATCTGCGCGTTTCCCACTGCTGCCCTCCCCTCCCCAGGCCAGACCTTTTCCAGGCACCCTGCCAAAGTCCCAGGGCAGCTGTCCTCCCTTTACCTGCTGCCGCTGCTGGTTTGGGGAGTGGGGGAGGCCGCCAGGGAGGGAAGAGGAGGCAGCAGAGCTCGGCTACCCTTAGAAGGGAGATCGGGCGGGCTCCTGAAAGGAGACGTGTAAGCGGTCCTCGTAGGAATGCGGCGGGGAAGTGGGGTGAGTGTGAAAGGATCGCTGTCGCGGCACAGGAGGGTGGGAGGGAGCTGGAACAAAGAAGGGCAGGAGAGAAGCTAAAGCGTCCTTTCTATTGCTCTGGTGAGGGCCGACTATTTGCAGGGGCTGGTTGGAAAGGCCTAATTTTAGTATGAACCTTGAGTCATGGTGGGGGGAGCTGAACGGCGAAGGCACTCTGCACATGATCCGAGGCAATCCTGCCACAGCTCACGGGTGGCATTGCTAACAGTTGTGGGGAGTCTGATAACTTCAGCGACGCCTCCTTTTCTCTTTCTCTCTCTCTCTCTGAGCGCCTGAAAGAGCGCCCATCATTAACCAATCAACCAACGCCAACCTCGGAATCCCTTATTTCAGCATAATTCGGGACGAGAGAGGAGCCGTAAAACCAGGGACTTGGCGATGAGGTGCAGGTTCTTTTTTTTTTTTTTTGATTGAGTTCAATCACGAGACATTTCTTGATTTCATCAGACGTTGGAGGCGTTCAGAAGAACTTTTGAAAAACTTGTGGGTCTAACTTTGAGAAGAAATGACTTTGGTCCTCTCAAATGGCGGAGGTTCAGGATGGTCTTTGGAGACCTCCCCTCTCTTTTAGCTGAGGGAGACCTGGGTGATGTTAGGCTAAAAGCTGCCCTGGAGAGATTGATCAGAGAATGGGCAAGAAAGCAAAACAAGAATACATTTGGGCTAAGGCGTTTTCTCCCATTCCCTCTGTTACAATCTCACAATTTTCATCCAGACACAGATACACATGTACTTTCTCTCCTGCCCCGCTGGTAGATTCAAAGACAACTAATGCGAGCTCCCCTCATGAGGCCATTTCTATCGGCCGATGGAAGCTCCCCAAAGGCAGAATTGGCAGCCGCTTCTACCAGGCAATAGAAGCAGCTGGTCACTCTGCCTTTGGGGAGTTTCTATCGGCTAATGTTCTATCGGTAGTAGATCAGGGTATTCTAGCCTAAGCTACCTGCATGGCGCTCCTAAGGGCAAGTTTTCTACCCCCCTTCCCTTCCCATTTCTCTTCACCTCATGTAGTTCTAACGAATGATGTGAGAAATGGTGGGGAAACGCATGGTTTAAATAGGCCTAAATTTTGGGGGCGGGGCTTAATTTCACCTCATGCCTAGAAATCATGCTGGGCCTTCCTATTGGTGGAGGCCATATTGTTGGAGAAACATGGTAAATAAAAAACCATTATTGACCAGTAGATTGTGCTAAAAGGTCTTGAAGTTGTGCACAGAATAATAAAATAATGCAAGAGGTAAATATTTAATTTGGGATATGTTTGATATAAATTTAAATTTAAAATGGTCTTAAAGAATAGAGAGGGGGTGAATGTATGCATGCAATGATGGTCATCTTGTTTCATGAAAGATAATCTTGAAGATGGAAAATTAAGATGTTGCATAATGGCCTGCTTCCCCTTATCCCAAATATTTATTTAGTGGTCCATAATTCCCTAAAGAAGTGTTTCTCAACTTTGGCAGTTTGAAGATGTGTGGACTTCATCTTCAATTCTGGAAATTGAAGTCTACACATCTTCAAATTGCCAAGGTCGAGAAACACTGGTCTCAAGTATAAGAATCATAGGATGTGAAATCTGCCTTCTCTTCATTCTTCATGGTCTTGATGTTGTTTTTGGCCTCTGTTTGATAGCTCTAAAAATGTTTTCACATTTAGAAATCCAACTTCGCTGTGCCTTCACCAAATTTATTTTCCTGAACTTTGTTTTTTTTGGCACTGCCTTTCTTTATCCACAAAATTTGTTTCTGTTTCAACTTCCGGTTTGGGTTTCTTCAGCGACAGACCGAAACCTTGTCTCTGCAAGGCTTTGATCTGTGCTCGCCGCTGGAGTGCCCCGAGCCGGCTGGTTTTGGGGCTAAGCCACCCCGTAGAGGTGGTGAAGAGGGAGGAGACTGCCAGCAGGGTTGAGGAGAGCCGCATCTCTCCTCCCCAGCTGGCTATTAATCCCTTTCCTGAAGGCGGTTGCAGCAGTGGTCAGAAATGGCCACCACAAAGAAGAACTCGACTGGAAAAGAATGTGCAGAAGGAAGATAAGAAGAGAAAGTTTTGGTTGACCAGGTCAAACAGCAAAAGCAACAAATAAGGTACCCTGGAATTGAAACTGTTAAAAAACAATAACAATAAAACAATAACTCCCTAAGAAGATTTTTAAGCTGTGAAGGAGAGAAAAGGGGAAAGATTTGGTTTTCTCCTTTTCCTATACTGACAGCTAAGAGACTTAAGCAAGAAATTGGAAAAAAATCCACTTTGACATCAATAGGCATTTAATGCTGAAAATAAAAAGTCAAAGGGATAATAAAGATTTCTGGATAATTAAAAGCTTTTGAAAACAGGAAAGGAGAGAAAAAGAATAAAAGGGTAGGATCTGGAAGGGAGGAGACTGCCTGGAATTAAAAAAGAATTTACAGCAAAATCTCAACAAGACTTCGAAAAGATACATTTTAACTGAAATATCACAACAAAAAAAACCAGGAAGAGAAAGTCGAAAAAGAAATAAGAAGATATAACTTGGGACTATCTGGATTACTTGATGATTTCTGGATTCTTGGTTATTTTTTTTGAATGACTAAAATTAATTGGGTGGTTGTTTAAAACTGTTTAAAATGGCTCCACTTTTAGAAGAACTGAAAATGGAACTTAAAAAGTACAAAGAAGATGCACAAGAAGGGAGAGGTTCTTTTGGCTTTGTATTTCAGTTTTTAGAAATGGAGATTTGGAATTATGAGAAACAACAAGAAATGCCTGCAGAACAAGAAGATTGCGACAAAGAAGAAGCCATCTTTAATGAACAAGTAATCTTAGATGGGAAAAAAAGGAAAGGGGGGAAAGAGAATGGAAAGTTTAAGATTGGGAAAAACAACTCAAAAAAATAGAGTGAAAAATAAGTATAAAATCAGAAAGCAACAGAAGAGGGAAATGCGGAAGAGAGAATTAGAACTAGAGAGACAAGGGGGTAAAAAGGGGAGGGAGAAGATGAGAGGGAAGAAAGAAAGGAAAAGAAGTTATAAAGGACAGAAGCAAAATATAGAGAAACAGGGCCTATTTAGATATAATGAGTGAAAACTTAATGGAAAAAGGGATTCTGCAAAGGTACATAAGATAGTATGGTTATATTAGAAGCAGAAATAATTTTAGAAAATATGAAACAATGTATGATTAAAATGTCTGACAAAATAGCTATCGTAATTCAGTGGAATGCTTGTCAATAAATAAATGTAACAAAAGGTATATTTAATGATTTATAAAACATATGTGAAGAGAAATAAGGGAAAAATTAATTATGGAGATTATATGTGTTTTTAAGGAAGTATGATATTTAATTGAAAAGAAAAAGATGTTAAGATTTTAATGATTATTAATGATAGAACTGAACTGGAATGGAATGAGGGTTTATAATTACATATATTTACAATCTTTCTTTTTTTTAAAAAGAATATAGTGTGTATTATAAGAATGTACCAAGCAGAATTTGATTGGAAGTTATGTATTATATTGAAGGTCATAAACTTAAGGTATATATTGAAGTTTAAATAAGAGTTGAATGGATGTAATTAAAAGATATAAAGTTGTCATACTCCAGTTAGTAACTACAGGAGAAAATTTGTTTAATGAGAAAAGATAATATGAAATTGAAACAGAACAGACAAAAGTATAAATATAATGATTTGAATTGAGATGAGATAATCAAAATAAAACTGAGAAAATTAAAAGAGGGGAAAAACTATGTAGAAAATGTAAAATAGTATAAGATATGGAATAGAACACAAAAAGGAGCATGAAATTGAGTTTTGTGTCTGTATAAAGAAGTTCAACCCGGGACCATGCTATTTTCAAAAAATTGTATGTGTGAAAACCCAAATAAAACTTTATTAAAAAAAATTGTTTCTGTTTCAACAATCTGACAAGTTGCTTGGAAAATTCAAAGTTTTGTTTTGATTTTAAACGTGACTGCAAATTAACGTTAAACCAAAGATTACCATTCATATTGCACCTAAACCAGTTGAGATTAGATTATCAGTTTTAGGATCAGTTACTTCATTATTTTTCCTGAATGCCAGCTGCCCCTGTAATCTCAGAAATGTTTCAGATTTTTTTCTGGATTATGCTTAGAGTACTTTGTTAATTCACTGGGTGAATATTGCTCTTGAAAAAGTTACACAACAACTTGACAACAGTAAATCTACAGATTAAAAAGCATTTTAGGATGATATATTTGGGGATTATTCTGGAATTTCCTGGTTCATGTTAAACCAGATTTCTTTATTCATTGCTTATGTAATAAACTACAGTAACATAAGTTTTCACAGCATGCTGAAACAAGAAAAATCATGTTTTTGCATGGGTGAACCCCACAACTGAATAATAAACCATGATATCAGTGGAGGAGATAAAAGCTCAGAATGGAGATTTGAATTTATTTCTATCACTTGTTTCCACTAGTCTAATAAAATCTGAATTATGTCTGCTATAGTTACTATAGAATAGGACTGATTTAAGTGTTAGTAATGTCATAAGAGGCATCCTTGGTGGTGACAGGAGGTAGATTGGCGTTTTTGTTTCCTCCCAGTGTCTGTATCTGGTTACAGATTCATTTAGAAGTTTAAATAGCCCTCTTTTTGACCTTTTTAGGCAGGCAGCCAAGACATTCATGTTCTGCCAAGTTTGAATGGATTTTTAATTGTCTTTAAAGTCCCTTTCTTTTGTCAATTATTTTTAATAGGTTGGTTTTGACATTTCTCTTGCTTTTAGCCTTTACTGTGTTTAAAATTTATATTTATTATTGCATCTCACCTGGGGAAAGCAGTAGCAGATCACTTTTCTTAGAGATAAAAATGTTTTATTTAAATAGCTAAGCTAGCCAGCCTGCACTGAGCTCACTCACTTCAGCCTAAACAGTGAGGTAAATGTCTTTAGATGACTTGGTATATGAGGCCTAGAATTCATGATTATATTGTTTGTGCTCCTTACCACCTGTTAAACCAAAATAAATTACTCACATGAATGTCATATATATCCAGCAAATGATATCCTGTGTCTTTGTAAACCTTCCCAAGCAGCAAAAGTAGGATGCTTAAAGAGGCTGTCATGGTGTGTTTGTAGATCTCACTTGACATTGGTTTGTCTTATAGCTAAATCGTTAAACTTGGAAGTGAATTTTCACAGAAGATGTTGATAGTGTGGTAACAATAAAGCATGTAAGCAATTATTAATTATACATAATGGTTAGTGGGAGATTATACTACACTGACACTTTAATAACTACCCCCAAAGGAAAAATACATATAATTTCAAAAGAATATAATAAAGAAGTATAAAATATGCAATGAACAGAAAGTTGTGGGAAATTTGTTTAACCCACCCTAATATTAGAACTTGTGATTCTTAAGTACTGTTCAAAGAGTCCAGTTTTGTGTCAGTGTGAATTATCCAGCCATAAGATTGTAAATAACTGGGCATACCCCAGTATCTCTGTTTTATCCTGGTGCCAGCACTTCCAAAAAAATGTGGGATCTGTTTCATTACCAAACTAAGTAATATCATCAGTGCACTAATGATGTTACCTAGTTTTCTAATAAAATGTCTGCAAGAAAACAAACAAGGTCAGAGAGCACCAAGGACCCCACAGTTCAACCTCAGCTACAAATATTATTTTCTCTCAGTACTTCTAATGAAGTTGAATAGACAGATAACAATCATTTTTTTTCTCACAACACACAATTAATCTGGGGGATTCAAAAGGATATTAATGAAAAACAAAGCTATAATTGGGTATTAATAATTGCCAAGATTTGCAAAGCAGGTGATGTTATTGCAAACATGTCCTATTAGGAGGATTTCCAGAGACCATCTAATTGGCTACTATGAGAACAGAAACTTGGATTAAATGGCCTTGGAGCTTAACTAACATATTATGGGAACATTCGACAAAAGAGAATGAAATTCTTTTTTTTTTAGTAAAATTTGTATTTTTATAACAACAAAAAAACCAAAACCTTTCTGTTCATCAGTGTGTCAGTTGGGTACACATTTATTTGTGCACATAATATTATCATACATATTTACTCATATATGTTTATAATCATTCTAATCAGTATTTTATATCACATATATCACTTATTATATTAGCCTTAACATTATATTTATTCACTTTCAATAATATATTTCACATTCATTTGCACATAATTGGAAAAATGAGAAAATTCCGATGGACGAGGAAATAATTAAGAAAATAATGGAATGTGCAGAAATGAGTAGATTGACAATGGCAATTAGAGAACAAGAGGAAAAAGATTATTATAAAATGTGGAATTTATTTTATGAATGGCTAGATAGAAGAGTAAGAAATTGAAATATGTAAGTACAATATAATATCTATTATTGATAAATGAATGAGTTAGAATAAGAAAATGAATGAGAATGAAATTCATATGTTCAGGCTTTCTGTAAAAGAGAGAATGCTATTTAAAAAAAGAATTGTAGGAAAGAGAATAAGCAATAATTGCAAACATGTTAATGGACAGATAGAAAAGAAGAGTCTAAATAATGTTTGACTTCAGTAGAAAGAATCTTTCTGTCTTCTCCATATAGTACAGGTAGTCCTTGACTTACAACCACAATTGAGCCCAGAATTTATGTTGCTAAGTGAAAAAATAGTTAAGAGAGTTTTGTTCCATTTTACAAGTTTTCTTGTCAACATTTTTTAAATGAACAACTGCAGTTGTTAAATTAGTAACATGGTTGTTAAGTGAATCTGGCTTCCCCATTGAGTTTGCTTGTAATAAGGTCAAAAGAGATCACATGATCCCAGAACCCTGCAACCGTCATAAATATCAGTCAGTTGTCAAACATCTGAATGTAAATCATGTGACCATGGGGATGCTGCAAAGGTCATAAGTGTGAAAAAGGGTCATAAGTCACTTTTTCAGTGCACTTGTAACTTTAAACGGTCACTAAATGAACTGTTGTAAGTCAAGGACTATCTGTATTAGATGCAGCCAGTTTCCAGATATAAACCCTTTTAATAAATGACTCTTCTGAGGGAAGGAGCAAAGAACAGTGTTGCAGTCAAGTTTATTAAGTGAGTCTTAGAGCTCATATTTTAGGTATCCATAATACCCAGGTCAATTCATTATTGTGAATCATAATATAGTCTGCTGTATTTAGGTTTAATTTATTTTGAGAACCCAGAGTCTGTAGTTCCAAACTGTTGATTTGTTTGTGTGAGCCTAAATAGTTGTGATTTATTCAGTCAACTCTTTTGAACAAATCACAGCTTAATTCACTGTCTGGTTGACAGCACCACGGACCATTCCAATTCCCTCTTTGATGCATTCCTTATGGAGTACTTTCCTTAAGATTTGAAATAATAAATCTAAATTATCATACCAGTATGTGATCTAAACTTTTACAAAGATTTTATATGGGGTTAGCTTCTGATGCTATTAATTTTATAATATATGTTGATGCTTGGGATTAAATTCCCTGAATAAAAAATTGTGTGTGTTTTTTCAAGACCATTATGTCACCACTTAGAATTGTTGCGTGATAAATGCTATTAAGTGTCAATTTTTCCTTTGCTTCTGATTTGCTTTTGTCAATACGAATAATGCTTTCCTCTTACCTTGCCATTATTTTTTTCTTTTTAAAGACAATATAAGATTGCATCTTAAGTGCTTCACTCTGTTTTCATCTTTTATACAAGCCCTACAATTAATGCAAATCAAGAGTTTGCCATTTTGATTGAAAGAAAATATACATATCAAATGGCTCTTCTATATTTGCAAGCCTAAAAAGCATTTCTCTGATCTATTCAAAATTTGAGATCTTCAGCAGCTACTACGATTTTCAGAATTACACCTCAAAGTAGCAACATGAGTTGAAAAATATCATTGCAGAGGATTTTTTCTTATAGAAAAATCATTTTTCCCAGTGTGCATGATACATTATTGTGATACTAAAAGTGATAATTTAAATATAAAATAAATTTAATAATAGGCCTGGCTCTTCATACACATTTTTTAATTTGATGTTTCTTTTTCCAATTCACATTTTACCCACTCTGCTAGAGAAAATGTGTGTCCTTGAATTCATTTTTAACAGTGTTCTTTTGATGTTATAATTCTAATAAAAGTGAAAGAGTAAATATGTCTAAATTTGCAGGCAATTCCTAAACTAGAGTTGGATCTGCACAGCTTTTAAATGAATGGTATCTTGTGATTTACTTTTTGTAAGCTGAAGAAAATGTGTATATTTCAAGAAATACTGTACAAGAAAGAAAGGAGTAGGGAAAGAATTCTCTTGAAAGTATGATCTGTCTTCTGTGCCAGTGTAAAGAAAAACTACACTTATGGTGGCCAACCACATTGGCATAAAACAGATGGAGATGTTTAGGGTAATTGACATAAGCTTTGGAAGAAATGTGCAGGAAAAAGAATACTTTGTGCTGAATCCTGCAACCGCTTTCTGAGGTTTAGTAGGATTACCTTCCTGAGGTTAATGAGGCCATAGTGTGATTTCTGTGGGCTAAGGATCAGCTCCAGTATAAAACATTGAAGCTTTGTGCCAAAATTTTCTTCGTGCTCACAACCATTGCACAGGGAAGACTCCTAAGGATTCCCACGAGAGAGCGAGAGAAGACAAAAAGCAGCACCACCACAATCTTATCCAGATGATTTTTTAAAAATCGACCTATAAGAGGGGTGTCAGACTCAAGGCCCGTGTCACTTCGTCCCAGTTTATCCAATGCGAAGAGGAAACATCAGGCCAGCATGGCTTCATCCTGGTCTACCCAGTGTGAAAAAGAAAAATGCCATCCATTTGGGGAGTGGGGTCAAATTGGCCACACCCACCCAGTTGGGCATGCCCAGTGAGTGGCATCAAGCTGGCCACGCCCATCCAGATGGCCATCCCCCTGAGGTCAACCATAGCCCTGATATGGCCCGCTGGCAGCCCCAGGAGAGTTCGCTCATGAACCGCAATGAAATTGATTTTGACACCCCTAATCTATAAGAACAGAGACATGCACCATTAGAGATGTTCTTGTTAGAAAGCCTGGAAAAATCCTCCTAATATTTCTGTGGGGAAAAAAGAAAGGATAATGTTGGTGAACTTCATATGGATAGAGAATAGTAATCTTGCTTGGTTTGTTGTGAGGTGTTTGAAAAAGTCCTTTTTCATTCAGAATAGGATAGGATAGGATAGGATAGGATAGGATAGAATACTTTATTGGCCAAGTGTGATTGGACACACAAGGAATTTGTCTTGGTGTAAATACTCTCAGTATACATAAAAGAAAAGATACATTCGTCAGGAGTCAGAATCATAAGGTATGACACTTAATGATAGTCATAGGGTACAATAAGCAATCAATCATACTAGGAAACAGTCAATATAAATCGTAAGTATACAAGTGCCAAAGTTTCAGTCAGCCCTTTTCTCCAGGAGACAGCAGCTCCTCCAGCTGCTCTACCAACTACCCACCTCCATATTAAGTTCCATAGGCATCACAAGGAATTCTTTCCATTGCATATTTTGGATTGAAAAGCAGGGGCAGCCAGCGAGGCTCCAAAGTAAATAGTATTATGCTACATTAACAATCCCCATTGTGGGGGAGATATAAACCTTTTGAAAAATTGAAATCAGGTCATTTTCTAGGGCTTAAAGAGCCCTGAGGGTGGAATGAGTTGATTAGAGGTAAGAACAACATGTAAGACCAGTTTGATGCAGCATTAAAGACCCTAGACTAGAAACAAGAAGACTGTGAGTTCTAGTCCTTTGTTTGGCATGGAAGTCAGCTGGTGGACTTTGGGCCAGTCCATCTCTCTCTGCCCTAGGAAAAAAGGCAAACTGCTTCTGAAATTAGTTTTCAAAAGGATTGCCCAAACTGTGTGGATTTGATCGTGTGGTCTTCAGGAACAATATGATAGTTGAAGCAAGTGCTAACCCTGCTGGAATTCATCAGGATGTTATTTGACTCAAGTATTTAATTCAAGTTGAAGCTGGATAGGCACCTTTAGAGGGTTCTTTAAACTGGATGCTGCACTGACCAACAGTGGCTTGAAAATAGGCTCAGAGTCAGACTGAGTGACTTTTTGTACAGAAGCTTTCTAGTTCTGGGATTGTGTTAAATATTTTGGGCATATTATGCAAAGATCAAGTTCTATGGAGAACACGCTAAAGGTGAGGAAGAAAGAGGACAAAAGAATGATCAGCAGCAAAAGGGATGGACTCATTTATAAAAGCAACAAGAACACTTGGAAAATGCAAAGATGGGGATAAATCCAGGGATTGGATTCTCTATCTTGTAGAAAATTTGTGACATCATGAGAGCTTGATGGCATATCAACCAACCAACCAACAGGTGTTGGGAGGAGGCTCTAAAGCAGACATGTCCGTCTTGGAATAGTTCACCCTCTGAGATGAAAGTGGTTCCCACATTCATGGCCTTTTGTAACTTGTAAAACTTAGCTGTTCTAGAAGGATTTGGCACCTGATTAATGCCTGATGGTGCTAAATATGTGATACTTAACAGAGAGTAAGAAAGTTGGCCTTGACTGAGATATGCCAACTCTAGGATGGCAAGGGGAAAACATTGGGTACATCTAGAATGTCCAGAAGTTTGGGAGTAGCTTAGCCACAAAGCTCAACAAACTACATGGAGCACTATACAACACAGGCAGACTTGTAAGATTTTTTTATAATAGCCAATCCCAAAACTAATAAAACAAAATTAGTTTTGGCCATGCTATGGAGCTGGTGCCTTGGCTTGGTCTATCTACCTAGTGGAGCTGACATAGTTGCAGTAATATTGCAGTAAGAGCTGTGGTGGTGCAGCGGTTAGAACGCAGTACTGCAGACTATTTCTGCTGACTGCCTGCAATTCAGCAGTTTAAATCCCACCAGGTTCAAGGTTGACTCAGCCTTCCATCCTTCCAAGGTCAGCAAAATGAGGACCCAGATTGCTGGGGGCAATATACTGACTCTGTAAACCGCTTAGAAAGGGCTGTAAAGCAGTATGAAGCAGTATATAAGTCTAAGTGCTATTGCTATTATGCATTAGGCTTTATAGTTAATCCTCAATTTACAAGCATAATTGAGGCTGGAATTATAGTCATATAACCAGCAACAACAATGCTGGTTGTTAATGTGCATCATCACGTCACTGACTTGATTTTACAACATTTTTGCAGTGGTCATTCTGCAAATGCTGCAATAATTAAGTCAATGTGATTGTTTAGTGAACCTTTTTTTTTTTTTTTTGCAATGGGCGTTTTTCTCTGAAACCAGAAGTAAATGCTGGTTTCCATGGGGAGGAAAAAATATAAATTATGCTCACCTGATCCTGGGACACTGCAATCAACTGTGCATGCAAACTAAAATTTTGTCATGTGACTGGAAGGGGGAGCCATCAGAACTTCAAATCTAAATCATAAGTAGCTTTTTCGGGGAAGGGGGGTTCCATCATAACTTTGAATAGTCACTAAGCAACTGGTTGTATTAAGCAAGCACTGCCTGTATTGTATTCTATTGTTTTATATTGGCTCATATAACCGTTAATGTTGTATTTGTCTTAGAATCTTTTGAGTCTGAAGCAGTTTATAAATCATTAATAATGAGAGGCCACTTGGACTGTTGAAAATAACTATCTTGTAAACTATCTACTCTAATTGTTAGCCAGCTTTTCTCCCTTGCAACACATGTCTGCCTTTAAAAGAGCATGAGAAGCTGAAGATTTATCATATGGAAGGAGAGTCTCCATTATATATTTCTTCTTTTACAGCCTAGGAGCCCATTAGAGTCTTTAGACTTTTTTAAAATGTATTGGTTTTAAGTCTCGTGTGTGGATTTGTTTTTCAGTGTAACTAAAAGAAACAACAAAAGCCCAAAGCTAGTTTAATAAATCCTTCTACTACAGGAAGCCTATTTGTCTATCCACACCACCAGCCATAACAAAGACAGCTGCCTTTGCCAAATGCAATTTTCTTCTCTGTGGTATGAATGGCTCTAAACTTGCAGTGTACTGTAAACATATTGTGACCATTCAAAGCATTCAACCTATAAATAAGGTTTTCCTGGGACACTATAAAACCATTACCTGGAGGAATAAAGTAGATTTTTTTCCTTACTGACAAAGAATCAGCTATATTTTCCTTACCAGCAAGTGCAGTTTGAGGCAGCTGCGGTTATATTTCTTCTCCGTTGAAGTTATCACCTCCAGGCATGATTTTTCAAACCTTTCTCCGGTCACATTCACAGGCTACTGAAGGAAGCAGAACTGGTTATTTGCCAGTCTGTCTCACTGTGATGGTGTGACCGACCCTCCCTTTGTTCAGAACTGGATGGGTGCCTCCCACCTACAATGGGACAACTCACCATGGCCGACTTGCTGTGGCCAACTCACCATGGCCAACTCGCTACCGTAATAAATTAAACAAATAAATAATATTTACAGACCCCTCACATCCTGGACATAAACTGTTTAAACTCCTACCCTCAAAACAACGCTGTAGAACACTGCACGCCCAGAACAACTAGACACAGGGATAGTTTTCCCCCCGAAAGCCATCATTCTGCTAAACAACAAATTCCCACAACACTGTCCATCTATTTACAAAATCTGCACTACTATTACTCTTCATCTTCTCATCACTCCTTATCACCCATTCCCTCCCACTTGTGACTGTATGACTAACTTTGTCTCTTGTATCCTTATGATTTATATTGACTGTTTCCTAATATGATTTGATCGCTTATTGTATCCTATGACTATTATTAAGTGTTGTACCTTCTGATTCTTGACTCTTGACGAATGTATCTTTTCTTTTATGTACACTGAGAGCATATTCACCAAGACTAATTCCTTGTGTATCCAATCACAGTTGGCCAATAAAGAATTCTATCTATCTACAGGCCAACTCACCATGAACAACTCGCTATGGGACAACTTGATGCAAGTTAATTTAATAATTCTATTTAAATATTTAAAATACATTTTAAAAATAAGTTTTACAATTCCCATTTCATTCTGTCCCTCCCTTTTCATTCTTTCTTTAATGATTCTATTCCACTATTTTTTTTATATTAGTGCAGGGGTGTCAAACTCACGTCACAGCAGCATCACATGATGTATCAGGACTTTTTTCCTCTTTGGCATGGCCAGCACGTGACCCATCCAGCCTGTAGGCCAGGAGTTTGACAGCCCTGTATTAATGTAACTCTTGTCCCGCAGAGAGTTGTCCTGCAGTGAGTTGGCTATGGTAAGTTCTTCCGTAGTGAATTGGCCACACCAAGTTGGCTGTAGCGAGTTGTCATAGTCTTCTTCCACCATTTCTTATAAGAACCCCCATCCCACATGTTACCCTCCAAGACTTGATAGGATGGAAACTTCTGTTTACAGAATGAACACAAGAGAAAGAGGTTTGGCTGAAGAAATAGACACTGCTCAAAAAAATAAAGGGAACACTTAAACAACACAATGTAGCTCCAAGTCAATCACACTTCTGTGAAATCAAACTGTCCACTTAGATAGCAACACTGATTGACAATCAATTTCACATGCTGTTGTGCAAATGGAATAGACAACAGGTGGAAAGCATAGGCAGTTAGCAAGACATCCCCAATAAAGGAGTGGTTCTGCAGGTGGTGACCACAGAGCACTTCTCAGTTCCTATGCTTTCTGGCTGATGGTTTGGTCACTTTTGAATGCTGGCGGTGCTGTCACTCTAGTGGTAGCATGAGACGGAGTCTACAACCCACACAAGTGGCTCAGGTAGTGCAGCTCATCTAGGATGGCACATCAATGCGAGTTTTGGCAAGAAGGTTTGCTGTGTCTGTCAGCGTAGTGTCCAGAGCATGGAGGCGCAACCAGGAGACAGGCCAGTACATCAGGAGACGTGGAGGAGGCCATAGGAGGGCAACCACCCAGCATCAGGACCGCTACCTTCACCTTTGTGCAAGGAGGGACAGGAGGAACTTTGCCAGAGCCCTGCAAAATGACCTCCAGCAGGCCACAAATGTGCATGTGTCTGCTCAAATGGTCAGAAACAGACTCTATGAGGGTGGTATGAGGGCCCGACGTCCACAGGTGGGGGTTGTGCTTACAGCCCAACACCGTGCAGGATGTTTGGCATTTGCCAGAGAACACCAAGATTGGCAAATTCGCCACTAGAGCCCTGTGCTCTTCACAGATGAAAGCAGGTTCACACTGAGCACATGTGACAGACGTGACAGGGTCTGGAGACGCCGTGGAGAACATTCTGCTGCCTGCAACATCCTCCAGCATGACCATTTTGGCAGTGGGTCAGTAATGGTGAGGGGTGGGATTTCTTTAGGGAGCCCTCCATGTGCTCGCCAGAGGTAGCCTGACTGCCAATAGGTACCGGGATGAGATCCTCAGGCCCCTTGTGAGACCATATGCTGGTGCGGTTGGCCTTGGGTTCCTCCTAATGCAAGACAATGCTAGACCTCATGTAGCTGGAGTGTGTCAGCAGTTCCTGCAAGACGAAGGAATTGATGCTATGGACTGGCCCGCCCATTCCCCAGACCTGAATCCAACTGAGCACATCTGGGACGACATGTGTCGCTCCATCCACCAATGCCACTTTGCACCACAGACTGTCCAGGAGTTGGGGGATGTTTTAGTCCAGGTGTGGAAGGAGATCCCTCAGGAGACCATCCGCCACCTTATCAGGAGCATGCTCAGGCGTTGTAGGGAGGTCATACAGGCATGTGGAGGCCACACACACTACTGAGCCTCATTTTGACTTGTTTTAGGGACATTACATCAAAGTTGGATCAGCCTGTAGTGTTTTTTTCCACTTTAATTTTGAGTGTAACTCCAAATCCAGACCTCCATGGGTTGCTAAATTTGATTTCCATTGATAATATTTGTGTGCTTTTGTTGTCAGCACATTCAACTATGTAATGAACGAAACATTTAATAAGAATATTTCATTCATTCAGATCTAGGATGCCTTATTTTGTGTTCCCTTTATTTTTTTGAGCAGTGTACATTCTGTGCCATAATTGGTTTCAATTTCTTTTTTAAAATGCCTTTAAACTTTTTTTGAATTCTCTTTCACGGGCAAATTTATCATCTACTCAATAAATCAAAGTAACAAGCTTCATTAAAAAAATATAATCAATGCAACTGTTTCAAGCTGGTTCCTGCTTGAAGTTCAGCAACTGTGGGTCCAGGCAAGCACAGAGCATGCTCTGGCATCTTCCACTCCCTGTCTTCTATGGAGAGCTTCAGGGAAGCAAAGAAAGTAGGATTTTAAGCTCTCTGCCTGCTTGGACTTCAACTGTGGAGATCCAAGCTGACACAGATTGGGAGGGAGCTCTTTCAGCCAGGCCTCAGAGGCAAGAGGGAATCCTCTCAGCTGGTAGCCACAGCTTGCAACTTCCTTGCTGGCTTCTCCACTGACTTTCTCAGGTGGCTGATAGAGAAGATGATCACATGATTGTGGGATGCTTGGCGATTGGTTATAAGTGCAAGCGAGTTACCAAGCATCCAGACTGCAGTCATGTGTGACATTTTGTGATGGCTGGAAGTGTTTTACACGTCATAAAGCACCCTTTCTGAAACTGTTGTAACTTCAAATAGTCATTAAGCGACTGTTCATTAAGTGAGGACTACTTGTAGAGAAGACATATATTCTCCTGTTCCAATTCAGAAACAGAACTCTTTCTGACAGCTCAAGGTTCATCCTCACATTTTGCTTGTGGCAGTGTGGAAGCATTTTATTAACCATTTTTGAGGGATGTATCCTCAAGACATCACATCCATCCATCTCATCACTAGCCTGATGTCAAGACAGACTGTAGTAGTCTTTATTTGTTCCAACCTAACTTTTCCAACTCCTACTTTTTCCAACACACAACGTGTCATGTGAACAAAACTAGGATCCTTTGGAGAATAGCCTGGGGCTGAAATCTCTCTCCATTTGGGCATTTTAGCTTTGTCTGCACAAGAGAGACTATCCTTAGAACTGAGTGGAATTTTTTGACAACTGATGGCACTATTTCTCAACCATGGCGGCTTTAAGAGATGTGGACTTCAACTCCCAGAATTCTCCAGTCAGCATGCTTCTTGAAGCTGCCAAAATTGAGAAACACTGACCCATGGCAAATAGGAATCAGTTGTGTAAAGCTGTCTGGGTAATTATGCATCAGAAGGCCATATTTCCCATGTTTTCCTGTGACCTGCAGCTGATCCAGGATTTGTCCAGTACAATCTGTTCACCAAACTGTGCTGGATCTTCAGTTTTATGGATTTCCGGTGTAGGTGGCCTGGGCTAATCAACACATTCTTTATGCTGCAGTTAATTGTACCATAAAACGCATCCTGTTCTGGACTGAACACGCCACCCCTTTCCGACAAGCAAGTAGCTAGGTTTAATTTAGTATTTCTGGGAAATCTTACAATATTGAGTTCTCAGAGGAAAATGTAAAATATTAGCAAACAATATAGCCAAGTAAAATTGGGGCATTCTTGAAACTGCAGAAAGGAATTTCGTTTGGACATCATTAGCAGAAAAAAAATATCACATATTGAATTCTAGTTAGACTGTTTCCTTTCATACATCAAATCATACATCTGAATGGTGTGCCTTGTAAAAACTCACAATAGATAGAAATCAAGTCATTTTCCTATGCACTTTGTTTTCTTTTTAAATGTGCAGGACATTGTAAAGAAGTGCAGCATTTACACATGTGAAATCCTTCAAGTGGAACAGGTTAGCACAAGCTGTTCCAGCCACCTGACTGCTAAACTCACATTGTTTGGTTCTAAACAAAATTTTAGGATGCCACCATTAAATTGGATTTTGTATTCTAACACTTTCCAAAGTTATTCTAACCTGTTTAGCACCCTTCTCTTTGAGCTCACATCACCAATTGGCATTATCAACTGAGATGCAGATTAAAGTAACCGAGATGCTCTGGGTTAATTATCTGGCAAGGTAAGGCTCTTAAAGATGTAGAAATTATATTTTGCTAAAAGGCTTTGAAAAGGAATCAGTACACAAAGTGAAATGTGAAAGCTCACCCAGGGCCATAATTTTCTGCTTAACTGAACAGAGGAATGGTCTCATAATTGATCCTAAAATTGTGTCCTCTTTATAGCTTGACTAGCAAGTTTCCTTATCAGTTTAGCAAAAGCTCAGGTGATAGCTTCTAATAGTGGCAGTATGTTAACAGATCATGTGAAATTCAGCAGCAACATGTTGAAACAGTGGCTTCTACAGTGCTTGGATCTTCCTGGAAAGAAGGACTCTAATTTCAGGTTGTGTTCAACAAAACTACTTGCATGAAAGGTCACTCAGGGGAACAACAGGAATTTCTTAATTTGCTGAAACTATTTGCTCTAACAGATGTCATTTTGATGACTGTTGTTTTAGATCTTAAGACAGTTGTCGCTTATGATTTGGCTGGCAACAGAGCCTCAGAGGAAGGGTAGCTTAGACTTTGTGACTGCAGCAGGAAACAAGTGAGCAGCTAGCAAGCCAGAGAGTTTTGCCAAAAGATTTAGTAGAGAAAGTGAAACTACCAACCTCCTAATTTCAAATGTTCTTATATCAATTTTTGGTTTGTCTGCATCTGAAATGTTATAGACAGGATATATGAAAAAGGATACAATAGCAATGCAAGGAAAGGTGGAAGAATGCAAACAAAATTATCAAAGGAACTAAACACCTTCCTTACCCCAAAACAAAACAATCTTAAACCTTCTTCAGTTTCGACCAACGGAACTGAGGCAGTGGTGGGATTCAAATATTGTTGCCACCGGTTCGGTGGGTGCGGCTTGGTGGGCGTGCTTTACGTGCATGCACACACTTTGCGTGCATGCATGCACCAAATACACACTTTGCGCAGGCACATAGACGTTTGCCCAGGCACAGAGGTGTTCTAACTCGCCTCCTGCAAGCCTGCATGATCCCAGTCGCTTCAGCAGTTGCTGCACGGCACTATTCTGTGCCGCGCAAAGCAGTTGCGCTTCAAATTCAGCAGATAAAAGTGAGTATTTATTTATTTTATTTGTCAAGCAAGTATTAGATAACAGGTATGAGTATAAGTATGATTATGAATACATGAAATGGATATGAATAAAAAACAAACAATAGTATAGGGGCACGTGGGTGGGCCCAACAGCAGCGCGGTGGAGAGAACCGGTTTGGTCTCCGCTGCTCATTGCTGCTACTGGCTTGTCAGAACCGGGCTGAACCAGTCGAATACCACCACTGAACTGAGGAAGAAATAAGATCGGGGTGGGATCGGTTCGGTGATTTATGAGGTTCGGTGATTTATGATGTGCTTCCCTATATGCTGCACGCACGTGCACCTGTAAATCATCATCAGCATGCTGCATGCAGAGAAGCAGCCTTTGAAACAGCCCTCTTTTCCTACTTTTTTAACTGCAGTTGTGCCTCGTGCAACAGCTGAAGTTGAAAAAGCAGGAAATAAGGTCAGGTAAGAACCCGGGTGGGCAAAAATATTAGCAGACATAGAACCGTTCTATGTCTGCTGCTCTTCAGAGCTACCGGTTCCACAGAGGTGGACAGAACCAGTAGAAACCCACCCCTGAATAAGATTGAGGGATATGAAATTATGCAGGCCATGGAAAATCAAGAGAAGGTTTTTTCAGTCCCTCCAAACCCAATGACCACAGGTCAACCAGTGAATCTGACTGGAAGAAGTAGAATACATGAAAAACAACACACAGGATATAATTTAGCTTATGGAATTTATTATTCCACAATAAGTGGTGATAACTACTAATGGGTAAAGAATAGATAAACTCATGGATGATAGGTCTATCATGGGCTGATATTCATGAGCATCGAGATGATCTTCAGGTGGGATCCAGCAGCTGTCCAAATGCCAGTTGCAGTGGAACAACAGCAGGAGAGGAATCTGTCTCCTTTCCTCTTCTGTAAACCGGATGAAAACATCTGGTTGGTTTTGTGGGGAGAAAAATACTAGACTTAGTGGCCTTGGTCTGAACTCAAAGGACCATTCTTATGCTCTTATTCCTGCATGTTATAACATGGTTCGGTTGTTTGTAGATTTGTGTGCTCTGATAATTCAACCAATGTGATTTATAACTAGTGATTTATAGCTTAGGGAAATATGTGAACCAACTTATATGGATATTTGGCTGGACTGGATGTTAAAATCAATTTAATACAGTGTTGTGGCAGGGAATAAAAAAGCTCATAAGTAGCTATACCAGTGCATGCACACACATACACACGCACACAAACATATTTTGGTTTATAAAGAAATAGGCTTCTGAACAGTTAATTTACTCATCATTACTCTTATATTTTACAAGTTTGTCAAAATCCTCTTGTAAAGCCATTACTGCTTTCTGTAAGTTACTGTTGATGAATAAAGAAATGGGACTGAAGGATCCAAATCTAGCAATGTTCATTTGTTACTAAGACTACTCACACAGAATAGTTGCTGATTAAAAATACAGTCAGCCAGAAGAAAAGCACCGCATAAGATGAAGCCACAAAATCTTATCAACCCCAGACAAAAGGTAGGAAGCCAGAAGCAACTTAACACAAATCGATCAGAATTCAGTTTTATGAGCTAGAATCTAATCTGTGGAAAGAGTTATTTTCCTATTTATTCTTGTTTTGCCCCTTTCGTATGATAGTCTTAACTTGGGAAAAATTATGCTGGGTCACTTCCTACATTTTAGCACCACCAGCTCATACTCTAAGTATGGAGGTGGGTGCAATATTATAAAGGCAATATTATAAACTGGTAGAAAGCAACCTAGGCCATATATGCATGGCATTTCTTAAGTTTAGAACTGATGCCTGCAGGGCATGTGTTTCTTCCCCCAGCTGTTGAATTATACCGGCACAGAGGGATTTTCTTTTGTTCCATGGTAGTCTCCAACCAAAAGAACTTCGATTTAGAATTCTCCTCCTAATACAATCCTATGGACAATCGCATGGGCGATTTTTTGGGGGTTCATCTCTGTAGATCCTACTTTCCTTTTTTCCCCTAAGCTAAAAAAGTCAATGCGTTTTTTCTAGAGGAAAATTATTCTTTCTGAAAAGGAATAAACAGAAAAATAATATATGAGTGGTTCTCAAAGTTTTCTTCACCACAGATCCCCTTTAAATACCTTTTGTGGTCATGCACATGGCCACGGACCCCCAAGACTTAACTCAAGATTTAAATCATAACTTTTCTTCAAGTTTTTGCAGAGCCCCTGGGGTGACATGTTACTACAACTAAAACCCTCAATCATGGACTGTATTCAATTAGTTGCTATCAGTCTTGCGGATAATAACATCAGAAAGTTTACAACCAAACAAAGGTGCTTATGTTTTTATTGCCAAAAGAGTCTATTACATCAGTTAAAACACTGAAGAAACCCAGGTCTAAAACATTCAGTGTAAGCAAGTATCGCAAAAACAAATTTCATCTATCTAAAACAATTTAATGTACCATGAAATTCTTCGTTAGAAATAAGTTCTGCTGTACTAAACATCTGGATAGTTGAACTTTTACAGAAAAGTTTTGATAGTCATAATAATGGGCAGGTGAGAGTGGAGGAACAAAACCAATATTTTATAACCCGTATGCCTGTGTGAACAGGTCAGGAAATTGGATGATGAGCAAAAGAAAGCATACTTTGGACTTGCGTAAGGACAGTAGCAACAGATAATCTCTATTGCATCTTTGTTGATACCATTTGTTCCTCAAAAAAGTATAACCTGCTTATAAATAAAATAGGCTTGTTAACAATTAGTAAGATAACGTGCTCTCTATGACCTGGGAGGAATTAGTTTTCAAATGACAAGATTTATGAGTCCATTTCATGTGCTGTTGCTTATGTGAGTTGAACAGCATCCTGAGCCAAGCATAACAATTCTCCTTGCCAGTCCCATACACAGATTAGAAAGGGCTGTAACACTATACCCAGGTACAGTTTCATGGGGACATGCCCCTCCAGGGGCTGCAGGAGGAGGAGGAGGCGGAAGAAGTGGATCAAATTGATCAAATGGAACAGATTGAATCAGGATCAATACATGACAGTGACCCAGCCCTGTCAGAAGCAGACCCCCTAGAAAGGGGGATGTCTGAGGATGAGTGCCTTGTTCCTGATCAACCTGTATTTACAGACTTATTCCACCCACAACTATTCAGATCACTTTTGTTTAAGGCAAAAAACATTGCACGCCTGAACAAGTCGGCCCCTTCTACCACTCCAACTGCCAGCCTTCAAGATTTTCTCTCTTTGCTTAGCATCTTTCGGCTGTCATAAGTAACGGGGGGAAGAGGGGGAGAATGATTATGGGAAGTGAGCTAGAGGTGTTACAAACCAGAAGTGTATTAACTGGGGGAGTACATTCTTGCTTAGGTTTCTATTCTATCCTTAGGTTTCTATGCTATGCGCAGCTGCAACTCTTTATCAAACTATGTCAAGGTCAACGGACAGAAGCTTCATCACCACGTGGAGATGCCCACATGATGGGATACACAACTTTTAATTGGAGGAACCAATTGAACTATTGGGGGTGGGAACGTTGCCATTACTTTGTATATGTGATTTACGCGCCTATTTTCTCAGATTCAGAATTCTTTTGTTGCTACCACTTGATTTCCAGTAAAAGATATCTTTTCTCTAATTAAAAGAGTCTAAGTATTTCTTTCTTGGATTTTGAATGGAGCACCAGCTGACATTATTCTGAATCTGCCATTTCCAGCCCACCCGGAGAAATAATAAATTTTCTTCCAAGGGGGTCTGAACACCATGTCAAATCCAGCCAGCGACCAAGAAGATCTGGGAGCAACTGGAGGACAAGATTCTCTGCTGCTAGAGGAAGCAGGGGAAGCCAACTTGTTTGCAGAACTAAATCTTGGGGAAAATCCAGCTGTAAAACCCAAATGGTCCCTGGGAGTCGGCTGGAAGGATCCTGAGGAAAAGCCTCCTCCAGGAGTGACAAATTTACACCAACCAGCGGTACACTGTTATCCCACCTGGGACCTTAAAAGGTCCTTGTTGCACTCACTAAGGGCCCTTTTGAACTCTTGAAATCGTCAAGTCTCCAATTGTTGACATATAAAGTAGTTTTCCTTGTAACGATCACTTCCGCTCATCGTATTTTGGAACTTGCAGCTTTGTCTATCAGACAAGATCTTTGTGTCTTCCATTCTGACCAGTGGTCCTTCATCCTGATCC
The DNA here is from genome assembly GCF_900518735.1 of Pseudonaja textilis. The sequence goes on from NW_020769310.1 coordinate 12,315,925, forward strand.
TACGTTTATACCCAAAATTAACTCGGCTTTTCACAGGGCACAAGGGCTGATACTTCCTAATTTTTGTCCCAGACCATCCCAAGGGTTGGAACTACAATGGCATCGGCTTGATGTGAGGTGAACATTGCAAATATATATTAACCGCACAGCGACTTTCAGAAAAGCGGAAGCCTTATTTGTGTCGTTTCAGCCCAACACTTAGGGATACAAGGTCTCATCTTCTACAATAGGCTGTTGGCTATGGGCCACGATAGCGAAAACATATCAGACTCAATCACTATGGGTGCCCAGGGGCATAACAGCTTATTCAACAAGGAGTGCCGCAACATCGGCAACATGGGCCACACAGGCACCAATAACTGAAATTTGTCGAGCCACAACCTGGGCCTCTCCATCACCATTCATTAGGCATTATAAAATAGATGTGTTTGCATCTGCTGAGGCCTCCTTTGACAGAAGAGTTCTGCAACAGGTCCACAGGGACCAGGAGGGGTTTCCAGGCCAGACGGAGTCCCTCCTGTAGGACAGGCCAAGCTTTGGTATGTCCCACTACTGGTTGCTCTGAACAGTTCATGGGAGAAAGGGCGTTGGTACTCACCTGACACACCCATTCTCTTTGAGCTGTGAAGAGCATCCAGCCCCACCCTTTTTCCATCTGGTGGGGTCCTGTTTCGGCCAACGAATTGTTAGGGCATTGAGGGTGTTTATTTCTCTCATCTTCGCCAAAACTGGGGAACGCTGGGGAGGAGTCCTGTGGAGGAGGAGGAGCGTTCCACAAATTAAGCCCAGCCTAGATATGCAGAGACTGAAGCACCTCCCACTACTGGATGCTCTTCACAGCTCAAAGAGAATGGGCGTATCAGGTAAGCACCAATGCTCTTTCTCTGTGACAACCCCTCAAAAACAGAAGACTACTATTATATCACTCCTTGTCCTTCTCTTTGTTAAACTAGACATACCCAGTTCTCTCCAGATTACTTATCATCCTTTATTGGTCTTCTCTCTCTCTTTTTCTAGAGTCTCAAAAAAAAATTGTATTGTGATAAAAACTGGATGCAGTATTCCAAATGTTGTCTTAACCAGTGCTGTACTAGTACTTTACAAGTCCTTGATACTGTTTGTTTCTCTGTTGATGCAGTCAGGACTGCATTGGCTTTTTTTCATAGCTGCAGCACACTGTTGGCTAATACTTAAGTGGTTGTCCACTAGATCCCTCTTACAGTTCCTGCTGTTGAGCTAGATACCACCTGCTCCATACCTGCTCCATGCATTTGGGTTTTCTTGCCTAAGTGTAATGTCTTATGTTTGTTACCTGTGAATTGCATTTCATAGGATAGAGCCCAGTATTCTAGTCTGTAAGATTCTCCTGGATCTTGAACCTATGGTGTTGGTTATTCCTCTCAGCTTGATGTTGTCAAATTTGATGAATTCCTCTATGATCACTCATTTGCTGCTTCCATCCTTAAACCTGTGGAAGATATTCCACAGGATTCTGTTTTCTTGCCTTTTTTCTGGGATGATGTTTTTTGCTCCCAAGATATAATCACACAGAAATTTGATATGGGAAAATAAACTTGCAAAACAACATTTACTTTTTCAAAGGAAGACAAAGTGGCAATCTGGGTCATGGTTAAGAAGGAGAGACAGAGGAACCCATGGTTTGGTTGTTATTAAGTTTTCAAGCTCTGATACTTATTGTTGTGGTTCGCCGGCAGACGGTGCAGACGGCAGCAGAGTTGGATAGTGAGGACGAAAGGGGACCAGCTAGGGAGTCTGGAGAAAACTTGGATGAGGGTCCTGCGTTGGATGCAGGGATGGGGCCAGGACCATCTGGGAGTGGGGTGCTGCCTTTGGAGTCCGGCAGCAGTGAGGCAGAGGACCCAGGGGAGCCTGTTCGCAGTGTGCATATGCGCAGAGCTGCCAGAAGGCGAGAGCAGCTGAAGCAGAAGGGGTGACTTGGGAGTAATGTTGGGAGGTGATTGCCTCTCCCATAAGGGATAAAAGTCAGACCTCAATGACAAAGAGCTTTGCAGGAAGCAAAGTAGATTTCGAGTCCTTTTTGAAGCTCTGGTTGGTTTTTTCTGGTACTTTGGTTGGTTTCTGTGATAATTGGAGACTTCTGTTTTTGGTAGCATTCCACAGCACTGAAAGGCATGTGCTTATCTTGGGGAACTGTTTATAATTACTTCTGGCTGGGAATGAAAGTAATTCCCGCCGTTGTAATAAAATAGGTTTTGCTTTTAAAACAAGTTTGTGTTTAAGTACGTTTGATGAAGAACACTTATTACAATACAATACAAAATTGTGCAAAATGGAATTATAACAATATTTAAAGGAAAGCCAAGCGTTATCTACATGTATGAGGTTCCTAAATACAAAACAACTCTATAAATACAGCATAATATGGGCTAATGAAGATAATTCATTTGTTGCTCACACTTGCCATTGGTTCAGCAAGTTGGCTTTTATCCCAACTTAGAGGGAAAAACCTGTGAGTCCATTTGTAACAGCAGAGAGTTGTGGAGAATTTTAATTCTTTCCAACTGGCACGTAGCTCTGGGGGGAGTCCTTCAAAGCCAGAACTGTGGTGTTCAAATCTCCCCGTGATCCCTTTTGCATAGAAAGAAATATCACACTTTGTTTTTTTCTCTTCTCGGTATTGTCAGGCTTACCATGAGGTAGTCTGAAAAGAATGCATAAATGCATTGCCAGGACAGAACAATAGGCTTTCCTAGGATATAATAAAAAATGGAATAATTCTCAAGCTTCTCTTGACAGTCTTGTATAATATTAAACATGGAAACCACAAACATTCTCCATAATATATAATATCTTGAGGCATGATTTTCTTGGCTGGTCTAGTAGTTGCCTGCCTTTTGGAAGCCTTGTGCCAGGGGAATCCCCTGCTTAGAGTCAAGTTGAAACACCCAAGCCATATTGAATTCAGAAGGAGAGATTTAAGCTGCTGGAATCAAGCAGCTTTCCAAGATCATAATTGTTTATATTCCTATTTGGAAAAGATCAATTCAAGTTTCCAGAACCTGGAACCCTCCAGATATGTCGAGACTAATTCTAGATTTCCAGCTGTTTGGTGGTTGTATAGGAGAAGTTTGAGCTTTTGACCAAAGGGAGTCTGTATACTATATAGGTAGGGCTATGCTTGCAGCTTAGCTACTATATGGGTCAAAGTTCTCCTAATTCAGGTTCGGCTATGCAAGATAGAAGATGATGGTGCTTTGCTGTTTCTGCTTCTTTTCTTCTTAATTTTTTGTTCCTTTCTACTGAATCTAAAGCTCCAGCGACAGGGTATCTATCCATCACTTTCTGAACATACCAAAAGGTATGAAAGCTTTGATTGTGGGCATACATTTCTTTCCCCAACACAAGGTCAGTACACTCTGCTTGTGTCAGCCAGCAATTGAATCATAGCACATACTTTCTCTTCATGGAGAAGCTACATATCCTTCCATTACACTACAACTTATCTGGTTTCCTGTTCTTCCCCTTTTGAAAAAATCCAGTGGAGAAAATTCTTCAGAGTGCCTTCCTTTGGGATTTCTTGAAAGTATGGGTAACCCCCCCCTCCACCCTCCACCCCCAGAGATATGCTTATCCAGTAGAAGACAGAATAGTCTGTCTTTTCATTCAATAAGTATAATAACAGCAAAAGAATGCAATCCAAATTTTCTGTTTAAAAAACGGTAACACAAAATCTCTTGCCTAGGAGAATTGATAGAAAAAGGACTTTTTTTCTGCATGGCACTGGAATAATAGTATATTTCTACTGTATGGAGAGATAAAGGGACTTAGTAATAAAACATTTGAAGACCCTCAACAGGAATGCCCAAGTTTTTTTGATGATAATGTTATTGGTAGAAAATGAAAGCATGTCCTGGATTGTCTTCCATTTACAGGTCAGCAGCCTCATAATTTATTGTCGCTTAAAGTTTCAATATGTAATAAAAATTTATAAAGCCATAATATTTATTGTAATCTAATCCCTTCGTAGATTGTTGGCATTATTCCATCCACTTCACCACTAAGCAGCAGAGAACTGAAATAGTGTTTCCGTTTTGTAAATATAATGAGATTTATACCATTATCTTTTTCTGCAATTGCAGAATCCAGAGGAATGGATCTTTGGTTGTTGCTGTTTACGTTGGCTCTGGCATCTGCGAAGAGTTCTTTTTCCACAATGAAACGTGAGTTTGAATGCTTTTGAGAGAGAGGTATTAACAATGTTTGCGGTACTTAGCAAAAGAAATTTCAACATTAAGTCTATGCTATAATTATTCTCAGCACGAGCTGTTGCTATACCAAGTTCTATTTTTATTTTGTACTTCACATTACTTTGAACTAGATAGTCTGTGAATTAAGCATAAGCGCCTGCAGGAAAGTATTATAATGGTTTGATCTAAGCCAAAATCTAAGAAGGTGGGATTACGGCCCACCTAAAAGCTAATGGCAGAAAGCAACTGGTTTTGTAGACTTGTACAGAATACAACATTTGCCTACCGAAAGACAATGCCATTTCAGTGACTTTGATTGTCCCATTCAGTGACATTGCTGATGAATTGACAAGGTGCTACACTACTAAAGGAACAACCCAGCCTCCAACAAGAACACTATTAAATGAGCATAAATTCATTGCAGCAACCCTTAACATCAGAAAAAAAGAAGCAGATCATCTATCCAACATTTTCCAACAAAATGGATATCCATGCAAATTGACCAAAAAGAGCCTGACCATTCAACCCAATATAGCACAACCAATACCAGCTGTGAAAAGAATAGCACTGCCATACATCAAAAATATCTCAAATCACAACAGACTACTACAACCACATGTAATCCCCATAGCATGCAAACCATCTAAAGCCCTCTAAAACATCCTAAGTTGGGTGTCAAACTCAGCGTCACATCGTCATGTGACATATCATGACTTTTTACTCCTTTGCTAAACTGGGGGTGAGCATGGCCAGCACATGACACACCTAGCCTGTGGGCCATGAGTTTGACACCTATGTCCTAAATAAACCAAAAGACCCAATAGCCCTGGAAGAAAACAGAAGAGTCATTTACAGCATACAATGTAAGGACTGCAATAATCACTATGTAGGACAAAGAGACAAAAGATTAGCAGAGTGCATCCATGACAACTAACTGTTCTGACCAAGGCTTCCTGAAATCGCAATTAAGCACACACTTAGTCCAAACAATTCTTGTTTTATTTCAACACGGGAATTATGTTCATTCCCAGCCATAATGAGTCACAAATAGTTTCTCAAGACAAGTGTTAGGGATACACCCTAGCAGAATCTGCATGGCAGTCAGGCAAAATATGTGAGATAAACGTTCTTGTAGCTTACACTCAGTAAAACAGATACACCGTGCTAGTTAAATAGTTTATTCCAGTAAGAGTTATAGCATAGTCAAACAGTCCATATATCATTCACTAATTCAGTCCATCCAGGGATTATTCAGTTGCAAATTCCAGTGTCGAAAAGAGAGGTCAGTAAACTCACAAATATCAGTCCAGGAATATATCTCCTCGCAGTAGAGATATGAAGAAGTCAAAACTCCTCTCTTCCTTCAGCAACTCAGCAGTAGGGAAAAACACGCAGTTAACAAACCATCAATTCATCAAACCAGTCAATCGTCAGGAATCGTCAGGATCTCTTGCTCCCTCTTATGGCGGTTCAACACCGCACCCAAAATTACATGCTTTGCAGTTTAAAGTGACACTCACTTAAACTTACTATCATAGTTTATATATATTATTTTACCCAAACTACGTTAGGTAACCTTGTTATCCCTAACAACAAGCACCCACCTTTATCTCCTTTCAATGGCTGCCAACAACTAAAATGCCAAATTAACTGGAAAAAAAACCAAACAAAATACAAAAATCCACACATAGCTTCAAGGTTTAATCCGAACAGAACAAACAACTTTGTTTTCTGCAAAGGTTTCTCTACCTTTGCACTTCCATTATACCTTATTGGAGGGGCAATCACCTCCAACCCTTACTCCCAAGTCACCCCTTTTGTCTTAGCTGCTGTTGCCTTCTAGCAGCTCTGTGCACACGCGCACTGGGAATAGGCTCCCCTTGTTCCTCTGCCTTGTTCCCAGATTTTGGAGGCTCCAGAGTCAGCACATAACTCCCAGATAGTCCTGGCCCCATCTCTGCATCAGATGCAGGACCCCCGAGTCCTCCCCAGAATCCCGGACTGGTCCCTGTTCTTCCTCACTGTCTGATTCTGCTGCCATCTGCACAGGCTGCCGGCCAACCACTACACTAACTAGCAGTCAGAAAACATAATGAAAACTCCTTTCACAACTCATGGACTGACTTAATCAGTTTCAACTGGAAAACAATGAGCTTCCTAGACCAAGTCCAAAAATGCTAAAGAATTCCTGGAAGCCTAGGACTCATGCAAATTGGGCATCAACAGGCACATAGAGATAAACAACATCTATATACCATTCAAAAGAGACAGTCAAAAGACCAAAAAGGAAAAAAGCAACCAAAATACTTCCTCATCAGCAATCAATACCCAGAGAAGCAGAAATTAACACCAACATTAACATAAAACCAACAATTAAGAAGCAGACAATACCCTAATCAAGGAACTACCAACTCAGACAAACAAGCTAACAGTAAACAACAGCCCAATCCAGGAACTACCAAGACCACTCACACTTACATGGACAGGACAAGCCACTAGTATATAAAATGAGAGCAAACTTTATTCTACCCATATTTTCTACTTTCAGTGACGTTGGTAAGGGGCAGGATTTTCTTGCAGTGTTAATGTGGTAAATACTGTATTCTAAATTTATACTGACAGAAGAAAGCTACTATTGAGCCTACACACATGAGCAGAAGTCCTTGGCATACCCAAATTAAATGAATGATTTTTCCACAGCTGGGGCTCTAAAGCCTCAATCAGAACCTCTAAGTGGTGATAGAAGTGAAAAATCATTAAATGCTGGAAATAATTTTCATGTTATTATAAATTATTAATCATATCCCATGTATTTTTAAAATAATATTTAGAAATGACACTGAATGTTTGTTGTGATTCCTTCTTCAAAAGTTGACTAATGGCATGACAAGGAAAAGATAAATGAGATTCTGCCCTGAATCATAATTCATAGCACTTTTGATCCTGTCTGCTTGTGTTCAATCACATTGTTTGTGTTTCCATAGTTTACTGTAACTCGGGATTCTTGGATTAGTGTTCAGGTAGGGGGAAAAAGGTAAAACCTCTGCTTTTTAAGAATCTTCACCATCAAGGTGGGGAGAAGACCATCCCCTTGTCTTCCTCTATTTGAACATAATATCAACCCAGTATTTGTTCCTACTTATTTCTAAATATATAACACAGAAGGTGTTGCTTTATTGTCAGAATGTATATTTTAAATCCTGTCTAGCCAGTATACGAATGGTTTGGAGGTGATTTTATTGAATCTAAGTTGAAACTACCTATTTTTTCTACTTTGAGTTGCTAATTTGACCACCCTATTCTGTTTTTATTACATCCATTATTTTATTTTCAGCCTTGGAAGCTTAATGGCTGTGGTGGGGAAGGAAACTGGTGGAGGAAATGCATTGAAACTTGTTGTAAAACAATTCTTAACTGGTGGTGTCTGTACATCAAATATTTTCTAACACAGTAAAAACTTGAAAACAGGATTAAAAAAACAAATAGAATATTTGAAAGGCAGGCCTCACGCAGTTCTTAATATTACATATTGAAATATGCAAATTAAACTGCATAAAATAATTTTAAGAAGGGATGTTTAGAAAAAGGCTCCACAATGTAGTGGCTTTGAGAAACATGGTATCTGTCATGCTAAAATTAAAAGCACTGTAGTCTTTACTCTTCTTTTGAAGAAGAATGTTTATTTTTTATTTTAGATTTTTTTTATCCCACCTTTATTGTTTTTATAAATAACCCAAGACAAGCAAATATACCTAATACTCCTTCCTTCGCCTATAGATGCAGAGACGGGTTTTTCTCCCCTCTGCTGAACACTACATTTCCACAGTTCTGTCTTATGTCTATTACTCATTTAGTATGATCATATTACTTTTATCCTTCTCATCTGTTCCACTACTTTCTCTATTGGTGGTATGATGATGATGATGATGATGATTACTGCTTTGTTGTTTTGCATGCACACTAAGAACTTATGCATCAGAGGCAAATTCTGTGTGTCTAACCACACTTGGCTAATAAAGTATTCTATCTATTCTATGAAGTGAGTTGGGCTGAAAGTGACTGGCCCAAAGTCATCTAAAATGCCTAAGGCAGGATTAGAGCTCATAGTTTCCATTCTCATACCTTAACTACCAGACCAAAATTAGTTATAGATAAAATTCTATTATAACTATTTGTAACAAAGGACTAAATCCATTTTTTGCAGCTACAGAAAGCTGGTTGTTTTTTTTCCCCAGTGCCCATTAAAGAAAACCACCGTGCTAACAGTAGCAAAGTTTCCCATCAGTTCCTTGGCTCAGGCAAATTCCAATTAAGAGTGAGAAGCAGCTTGTTCTTAAATTTTGCTGTTGGTGGGTGAGAAATTGAGACTTAAAGATTTAAGAAAGAGGTTGGTTGAATCATGCAAGATCAGAGTGGGTTATTTGTTGAGGCTAGAAGACAGAGCTAGCTCCTTGGGGGACTTCAACTCTCAGAATTCAGAAAGTTGAAATCCACACAACTTACGATTGCTAAGGATAAAGAACACTGGTCTATGAACTGATGTACAAATCCATGTACAATTAGTGCAGTTATGCCAGAAAGGAAAAGCAATCAATTGAGTCTTTACAGCTATATTTTACTATCCTCTCCCCCCACCAGGACTGCATTAAGACCCGCACTGTAAGCCCTTTTATTTTTGTAAGGCCTCTTTACAGTAGTAATTCAGATCAGTGGTGGGATTCAAAAAATTTTTTACTACCAGTTCTGTGGGCATGGCTTGGTGGGCGTGGCAGGGGAAGGATAATGTAAAATCTCCAGTATTTGTCGGTTCTACTCAAAATTTCTATTACCGGTTCTCCAGAACTGGTCAGAACCTGCTGAATACCACCTCTGATTCAGATCCGTGTGAGATTATAAAGGTAATATCTGTTGTAGGAGATTTTCTTTTGTCCAGGGGATCGTGTCTGTGTATTCTCTAACTTTCTGCTGGCTGCTCTTTTGCTGTTATGAGACTATTCCGTGACAACTGACTGGTTCATGCATTTGAGACTTAAAAGCAAATAAGCACACATTTTTCTTTTTTCCCCTGATGTGGAAACTCAAATAAACCTGATGAAGTGGTAGTATTATCTTAGGTATATTTAATTTTAAGCTATACGAGTATTGATTTTACTTGTTACTTTTCATATTTTCATGTTGTGGTTTAATTAAAACATGTTTATAAGCTCCAAAAGCCGCATAGCTCTGAATAGTCATTGCTATGAAATAATCTAAAAAGAATTAACATTTTGAAGAATGTCTTGGCAATCATTAATTCAGGCAAAAGCTTCTCCCACAATTGGTCACTTGTCAATTAGAACATCAAATGTGTATGTGAACTGGTCATCCTGTGTTTTGAATGAGAATGTAATTTCCTCCTTCCATGTCACATAATATCATATCAAGACATTTCTGATATTCAGTGGATCACTGAAACCCAAATGCGTAGGCAGTGATCTATTGCTTTTAATTGCATTTTCAATTAATATTAAATCAAATCAAATCACTGTTTGTGGAAGAGAGATACCTAGCATATTGCTCAAAGAACAAAATTCCCTGAAAAAATATGCCCTTGATATAAAATGAAATGCTTTTTCTTGTATGAGAATACTTGAAGACTTCATTAAAACCATTCTATAGAATAAGTCATAATATCCTAAAATTGTTTTCTGTACAGATGGCTCCAGCCAATTTCCTCTGTAAAGTGGATTATTTAATGCACTTTGTAGAGGAAACTGGAGAATATAAGCTTGGGAACAGCCCATGGAATAATATATTAGCAAGTTTTTTAAAAAAAATCTTAGCTGGACACATATTGTTTTGTTTTCTGGAGTAAAGTTGGATCCAATTATAAAACTGCCATCATGTCCTTGTTATAGTAATAATTCATTTATGGGACAGGGAATGGATTTTTCAAGAGCACATCATCAAGAAAAACAAAGCTGCCTTTGGACATCTTGATTAAAACAGATGTTGTTTTAATCTTTCCTGATCTACTATTGTAGAAAGTAGATGCAGAAGGAACTTGAATCTCCTGGCATAACTTAATGAGTTTAGTAAGTTTTATAATGAAATGTTTAGATGCATTGAATGCTCAGGGAAAGAACATAACAAATATAAAGAACCAGACAGAAAATTGTTAGCAGATAGAAAGACCAATAGTATAGTTACAGTCTTTGCTTCTTTAAGAAAGATGGACTGCAACTCTAGATGGGGAATTCTGGGAGTTGAAGTCCACCTCTTTGAAAGTGGCTAAGGTTGAGAAACTGGTTTAATGACACATTATTTTATATGCTGGTCTTGCAGAGTAAAGATGGAGCACCCTATTTTGCTATCTTCTTTGTCTTCTTTGATTCTAAAGGAAAGCCTTTAGAATCCAGAAGGTGGGATTGTAAGGTTTAAAATAAGAGCTTTCCTTGTTGTCATTACCAAGAATCACCTTATATAACTAAATTCTAGAGTTACTATTTACCCCTTCTGGATTTAATATATTTTAACACTTAAGAAATTAAAATCTAAAACTTCGGAAAAGAGTTTAGAGCTTAGTTCAGGCTTTCAGCTTTCCAAAGTTTGTCCTTCAGATGAAATAACTAAAATTCAGGAATTTCATGGGAAGGGGAAAGTGACTGACATTTAAGACATGCCTATAGTATGTCGATATGTCTGTAGTATATTGCTTTTTTAGGTTAATCAAATGCATAGATTTTAGACTAAATTGGTATTTGCAGGAAAGAAAAATAAATATTGGTTATTTGTTTGAAATAACAAATCCAGTTGTTAAAATCAAAACTGTTTCCAACACAAATGTGTCATGTTAGTCCTTATCCCTTACCCCTAGGCAACCTTTTGAATTGGACATATAAAGAATTCAAACTTCAGAGCTGCTACTAACTACACTATAGCCTCACTCTCAAATATAGTAAATATGCAGAAATATATGCAAACAACGCATCCCATAAAACTGTACGAGCTTGATAGCTTTGCTTGGTAACAATTTCTTTTATTGCTTTTACCACATTCACTATCCTAAATTACTAGAGGCTGCCAAAAAATGCAAAAAATGCCTCAAAATGTCAAGCTCAGATTTGACAAACAAGTCCCTAAATCTCCAGGCATCCAATGTAATCTACAGTTCTCAAGGGTGTTACAGTTTTTTGTAGAGCTTAGTTAGATCTAATATTTTTTTTCCAAAATAAATGTGCTATTGCCATTTTCTCTAGCATCATATGTTAAAAATGTTCAAATTGTTAAAAATGAATTATTGTTAGTAAGAAGAAATTGTTCTATGACTTTCTTGACATTGACCGAAAGTGGCTAGGATAATAAAGTTAAAAGGCAGCTGAGTCACATGTAAGTATTGCTAATACGTTTTGCAAAGATGTGGAACCATTATTTGCAGATGTAACCTGTCGGTGTTGTGCTGTGATCAGCACAGCTGCTGTTTGCAATGAGAGCTCAGTACTTTGCCACCTCTAGCAACCCACAGAACATTATTCAACTTATTAATGGTGCTACTGGTATTCCTGATGGAATGATGGTGATTTCATGTATCCAAAAGAAAGGAAACCTGTACAATGCAAAATCATGGTTGGATGATTCCGACCACATTTAAGGTTAGAACATATTTACTATATTTAATCAGTTGCTCTGTCAGAGTTTCTCAACCTTGGCAATTTTGAGTCCCGTAAAACTTCCCCAGCCAGCATGGGATCTTAAGATTTCCAAGGTTGAAAAACACAGTTTTATGTCTTTGACTGAAATCAGTGGCAGTATCTAAGCAAATTTAGCTGATCTTGAAAAGCAAGGTCAGGTTTGGTTAATGCTTGATTGGGAGAATGTGAATAAATCTCAGGATTGTAGACTAGAGGGGGAGATTAAAAAACATTCCTCAAAAAATAAATGTAACTACATCCATATTGTTTCCAAGAATTAACTTGGGTCCATATAATCAACAAGAGTGATTATATGACTCAACAGAGCCTTATTTCAATGTCTTTATTTACTATTTTTAACTGTAAATCTGAAACTTTGGATTGAAATAGTGAAATTAGGAACCATTCCTAAACTGAATCAGATTTAGATCTAATATAATGTTGCACTTATAATATCTTTGGAAGTGGAACATGGCCTCTGTATTCCTTGAAGCCTTAAGTCAGGAACCAACAATCTTTTCAGGCATTCAGACATTGGGATTTTATAGTTGAAGAAGCCTGAAAGGCTGAAATCTTATGAAGTGATTTGCAGATGAAGACCAAAACAACGAGCCAATTATTATGTAGTACTATTCTATTTGTCAGGTAAAAACAAAGGAAAGAAATAAACAGTTAAAAGATTCTTAAAATTATAATGATGTTTACTTTGAATTTATGGTGAGAGGGCAGGGCAAAACAGCTTAGAGAGGGCTATAAAGCACTATAAAGCAGTATATAAGTCTAAGTGCTATTGTTATTTGGCTGAGATTACATATTAAAAGCTGTTTTTATCATAAATCTCAGATCAACAAGTATCATCTCACAGATTGTGAGTACATGGCAATCTTCTATGAGAGTCCATCAAGATTGCAAAATTCTTGCTTGAATCTGGAGCATAACATGGGAACATTAATTTGCTGAAATGTTTGTTCATCTTGTGGGTTTTCAGTCAGTTTTTAAAGTAACTTTTATTCATTTTTGGAGGGTTGAGTTGATTATCACATGGCCAGTCTCTGGTCAAAAATCTTGTCCTTTCATCTAGTTTACTTTCCTCAAAAGCATCAGGCAGAAATATAGCTATTGTAAGATACGGACTACAGGGATTTCGGGAAATATTGTTCTCCGGTGTGTCAGAGTTCCTTCTGTGCTCTTAACCACTTGGGAGAATTAAAGTTTATAGGATTCCTTGTGCTAAATCAATGTTATTGCAACATAAAGTTGATGAATTAAAAGTTTCTAAACAATATGTCCTTCATCTTGTTTTGCATGGTTAAGGTGGTCTCCTCAGACACTAGATACAAAAAGCAACAACAAGGTATTTTCAGTACAGAGCTCCAATTAAGATAAAAGGTTCTTTGAAGCTGGGAATGAGAGAGGGAAGGGAAAGGATTTGGGTTTTTTTCCCTTTTCTTCCCTATATTGACAACTAAGAGATTTAAGCAAGAAATCAGCAAAATTCCACTTTGACAGTAACAGATATTTAAATTGAAAATAAAATGTCAAAGGGACAATAAAGATTTCTGGATTCTCAAAAAGAAGGAAAAAACAAAAGAGTGGGATCTGGAAAAAGGGAGGAGACCACCTGGAAGTGAAAGGAATTAACAATGAAACTTTAACAAGATTCCTAAAAGATACATTTTAACTGAAACTTTGTAATAAGATAAGAGAACCCCAGGAAGAGAAAGTAGAAAAAAGAAGCAAGAAGAAACATCTTTGGATTATTTGGATTACTAGGTGATTTTTGGATTTTGGATCTAAAGGACTAAAATTAATCAGGTTTAAAAGTTCTTTAAATTGTTTAAAAGTTTTTAAAATGGTATCACTCTTTGAAGAATTGAGAATGGAACTTAAAAAACAGAAAGAAGATGCACAAGAAGGAAGGGGTTCTTTTGGCTTCGTATTTCAATTTTTAGAAATGGAGATTCTGAACTATACGAAACAACAAGAAATGTCTGTAGAACAAGAAGGGCGGGACAAAGAAGAAGCCATCTTCAATGACCAAGTACTTCTATGTGGGGAAAAGAAAGGAAAGGGGGGAAAGAGAGTGAAACATTTAAGATCCGAAAAAACAACCCCCAAAAAGAATAGTTTGAAAAGTAATTATAACATTAGGAAGCAACAGAAGAGAGGATTACAAAAGAGAGAATCAGAATTAGAGAGAGAAGAGGTCAAAAAGGGAAGGGAGAAGAGGGAGAAGAGGGACAGGAAAAGAAATTATAAAGGATAGAACCAGGACATAGAGAAGCAGGGAAAACGTACAAGACACAGAGATAATGGGTGAAAACTTAATTGAAATGGGGATTCTGCAATAGTACATAAGATAGTATTGTTATATTAGAAATAGAAATGAACTTTGAAAATATGAAACAAGTGTGATTAAAATGATAGATAAAATACTCATTGTAATGTAATGGAATGTTTAATAAATAAATTAAATAAAGAGAATGAGAGAATGAAATTAGGAAAGGAGGAGAACATTTTAATTACTATAAATGTGCTATAAAAATTTAAGTGAAGAGTAATATGAAAGAAACATGAAAAAAATTATGGAAATATTATAAGTGTTCCTAGAAGTATGATACCCTATTGAAAAGAAATGTTAAAGATGTCAAAGATTATAACTAACATTAATAATAGAGCTGAATTGGAATAGAATAAGTATTTTATTTAATATTTTTTTATATATATTTTTTCTCTTTAAGAACTTAGTGCGTATTTTAAGAATGTACCAAGCAGAATTTGACTGGAAGTTATGTGCTGTATTGAATGTTATAATTGTAAAGGCATAAATTGAAGTTTAAATAAGAGTTGAATGGATAAAAATTAAAAGATACAAAGGTGTCATACTCCAATTAGTAACTACAGGGAAAAATTTTGTTTAATGAGAAAAGAAAATATGAAATTGAAGCAGGACAGACAAAAGTATAAATATGATGACTAGAAAGGTATTGAAACTTAGAAAAATATATATATAATTGAATTTAGAAAGGAATGAGATAATTAAAAGTAATATTGAGAAAACTAAGGGAAAGGAAAAATTATTGAGAAAATGTTAAAATAGTAATAAGATATGGAATAGAACACAAAGATGAATATGAAATTGAATTTGTGTCTGTATGGAGAAGTGATAACCCGGGACCATGCTATTCTCAAAAAAAGAAGTTTTACTTGTAATATGTTTTGTGAAAACCCAAATAAAATTTTTATTAAAAAAAAAGATCAAAGGTTAACAAGCCATAGGATGTCCTTTCCAACATGCTGCATTTGCCAGAGGACTGTTTTTATAAAAAATCCTCATTGTAATCCAGAAAGAAAGATCTTATTATTTATTATTCCAGAGGGGAGCATCTTATTGGTTAAATTTAGTTGCAAGTAATGGACTTCAAGCTAGATATCAAGGGGAACTTCTTGATTATATGAGGTGTCAACCAATAATGACTTCTCATTCACTAGAGGTCTTTAGGCAGGGCTGGGTGATCTTCTGTCATAGATACTTCAGTTGATCCAGGACTGATTAGGGAGATTGGACAAGATGTCTTCTCAGATGCCTTCCACCTCAGCGGTTCTAATCCTTACCCTTCAGTATGCAGCAGATCTTTAGCTAAACTGAGAAGTTGAAACAACATCCTAAAAAATGCAATACCAAGATCCTTCTGTATTGTCTTTTTTAATTGAAAATTATTATAATATAAAATACAAAAAAAAAAGATAAAAGAGGAGTGTTGGAGGGGAAAGAAAAGGGAAGGGAATGCCAAGTAAAGGGGAAAGAAAAAAACCAGTGACTTCTAACTTTTTAAGTGCAATAAAATACAAAATACAATTACAACCCCAACTTTCTATTTTACATATTCAGTAAATACTACCCATTTCTATAACTAATTTAACAGACTAATTTAATCCAAAATCAAATATTTTTTCCCAAGTGTAAAGTCCAAATGTGGTTTCCAAATACAACAAAATGGGATACATGTTTTCTTTAATTAGAGCAGTTAATTTTGCCATCTCTACCAGCTCCATCAGTTTTTTATCCATTGTGGGGATTGACATATCTATATTTTTGTGCATATAGAATTCTTACTGCAGCTAATATACCATATATAATACCAGAGTTCCATTTTTTAAAAGCTCCTTGTCCAATAGTCATAAAAGAAAAACTTCTGTTTTCAATTTTCTATTTGTTTTAAGCATCTTCTGAATTAAAGCATAAATCTAGCCCCATTTTTCTTTTATTGTAAACTCACCAAAGATGATAAAAAGTACCTTCTTTACAATCACATTCCCAACAACTATTAGAAACAGCTTTATACATCTTCGACAATTTCTCGGGTGCTAGATATCCACAGTGCACCATTTAAAAGTTTTCTTTCAGCTTAAAATTCAATGTAAATTTCAAACCATTCATCCAACACAATCTAACATATAAATTGGGCCAGTTTGAGCTAAAAACACACAAAAAAGGAAAAATGTCTGCCAACAGCTGTATTATCCTCTGGCTGCCAAGAGCTGGTTTGTCTTCCTGATGTACAGGAAGTCATTGACTTACAAAAATTCATTTAGTGACCCTTCAAATTTATAATGGCACTGAAAAAGTGATTTATGACTATTTTTCACACTTATGACCTTTGTAGCATATGATCAAAATTCAGATGCAAACCTATGACTGTTACAACATCTCCATGGTCACATGATTTACATTTGGATGCTTGACGACTGATTCATATTTATGAAAATTGCAGTGTCCCGGAGTCATGTGATAATCTTTTGTGATCTTCTGACAAGCAAAGTCAAGGAGGAAGCCAGATTCTCACTTAACAAACGTGTGCCTAGCTTAATAAATGTTGTGAGTCACTTAACAAATGTGACAAGAAAAGTTGTAAAATGGGACAAAACTCACTTAACAAATTTATCACTTAGCAACATAAAATCTGGCCTCAATTGTGGTCCTAAGTCAAGGACTACCTGTGCTGGATGGTTTTCATGACCATAATCTCTAGCAAGGGTGCCTCTTGCCTTGGGCAATTTAAGAGACTCATTTTCTTTTCCAAAAATCTCATAACACATATACAATGAAATATTTATTGAGCTGTAATGCAGTAAAAGTAGCAAATGATATGTGAGTTCTATATTTTCTTTGCCCCTCACTGTGTTTTAAACTTCTGTAACTCAGTGAAGGAATGCAAACATTGTGTAATGTTGCAGCTGAAATTATTCACTGTGTCTGAAACAAACAAACCATTGTAAAGAGCCTTGGATGCTGAAATGTTTTCTAGTTACTGAAGTAGCCTCTTGTTGTTTTTCTCCTTTAAAGCAATTCAACTATCAACTTTCATAAAAGCAATAAAATACAAACTAACGTAATGGAGAAAAAGAGGAGGGGACAAAAGGGAAAAATTTTAAAGTAACAAAAACAACACATAAATTGGGACCTCTGACTTTTTTCAACAGAGACAATTATGAAATACAATATCTTCTCTCTAGAATTAAGTAAATAATATCCATACCTAAACATTTTTAAAATGTTAATAACTAATATTCAAATGTTCTTAGTTTAACTATATTCTTACAGTAGTTTAACATATAAAAACCTACAAATAAACCATAACCATATAGCTAACATCCACAATATTAGTTCAATCACATCAAATCTAATCCTCAAACCCCAAAGTCAAAATCAACTTTTAACAACTGTTTTAAATACAAAGCCGGCATTTTAAAACATAAAAAGGAAATCTTCTCAATATTGGTTGTAATTTGCTTTAAACAATGATAGTTAATTTATCACTGCCTTTATGACACTCCCACAGTCCAAGGCAGTATACCTCTTTAATGCTAATTGCTAGAGGGACAAATGAAGGCATTTTACATTTAATCTGTACTATCTATTGTGACACATACCATTAATGGTCAGGCACTATTTTGAAACAGCTATGTTGGCAGTCTGAGAAGACAACAAGAATGGAACTTGACAATAGCACCTAAGTCAATTTAGTTACTCTAAATTGTGGCACAAAAAATGAAGTAATTCTCTTTCATGAGGGGCAAAGGTGAGATGAAATGCTACTGTAATCACTTCCTACTTATCTTGCTTTGTTTGATGTGTTTTTCTTTTGTTTTTATGCTTTCCAAATCCAACCATCACTCTCATCTGCTGCTCATTCTTTGGCACACTTATTACTTTTCCATTCTTTCAGTTTGGCTTAGAGTAGGCTTCTTATGCATACTTGCTCCTAGGATATCAAAGGTGTCTCCAAATGAACAGATGCTCCCCGACAGCAGGCTTATATTTAGCGAGAGTCTGAGGATATGGTGATCTAAGATCATGTTTCTCATTGCCGACAAAAGATTTCTCATTTCCCAATTGGATATTCTATCTGCCTACCCAGGTAATATACAGTAAAATGGGATTCAATAACTGGTGTGATGTAAACTGAAGCTGGCCCAATATCTTACCAAATTAAAAAATGATGTTATAGATGAACAAATACAGGGAGCACTCAATTTATGACTGGTTAATTCGAGATCATTCAAAATTATGACAGATTCACCCCAAAAGTACTTAGGACTCATTATGACTTATTTTGAAATTACAGCCATGTGTTGACACTTTTTGCACTTGGCAATTGGATCTCCTTTGCAGGATCCCATGGTCATGTGACCACGATTTTCAATGTTTTCTGTCAGTTTGCAGTGTTTATTTTATGTTTCTGGCAAAAGAAAAACATTCATTGGGAATAATGGATTCATTGAATGACAATGGTATTACCTTTGGTTCACTTAACATCAACCACAAATTTGTCATAAAGTTAGGTCTGACCTCATGTTGACCAGCTTAAAGACCACAATTTACAAATGTAATTCCAAGCTCAATTATGGTAATAAGTCAAGGACAACCTGTATAACTTGGCTTTAAGCACTGTAGGGCCAAAAATGACCTTCTGAGCAGACCAAGTTATCTCATTTGCTTCTGTTATTATTTTATTATCTGTAACATTGTTGAGATTTGAGAGAACAATCAGTTCTAGAAATTGGGAGTGAAAATGGATGACAGAAGCTTTATTTTTGAAGTATAACTCAAAATTTTCCTAAAGAAAACACTTTCAACTTTTTAAAATATATCTTTTTATAGTAAATATTTCAGAAAAATGTTTACAAAGCAATCTTTTTTAAAAACAAAAGTTTTGAAATGCAAAACAATACAAAAACCAGCGTGGGTCCATGATTCTTCTGCTTTTTGAATCAGTAAAATGCTATTTTTTAATTCTTCATGGGATTCATAATTGACCACTCTTCAAAAATGGCTGTTTTCCTCTTCAGACTTAAGTTTTAATGTTTGTGTTTTAAGAGGCATTTTAAAATGCAAACTTTGATTGTTCTTACTGTATTGTTTATCAAATTAAATAAAAAGACATAGCAGGGAGGCACCCTTAAATATCGAAGTATTTTGTGGGCTTATACCATCCAATAAAAGCACTTTTGATATAAATATTTAGGGTGGTCATTCTAGCAGTAATCCCTTGCACTGTTTACATCTAGTTAGGTGCATTCTGGTTCCAGTGTTTTGCCTTATCCTTCTGAAGGCATCAGACTAGTTTAGGGCCATAGGGCAGGTATAGTAGTATATATATTTCTAGAAGAGGAAAATGGGCATGAAACTTAAAATAAACCATTGAAGAAGTTCCTTCTATTGGATTTAACTGTCCCTGAATCCTCCTTCAGAGGAGTCTTTATTCTTTCTTTTTCCCTTCTATTCCCCAAAGGCAGGAAAGATAGAAAATAATCAAAGAGAGAACCAACCTAGAATTAAGGAGAAATTTCTTGACAATTAAAACAGTAATCCCTTGCAGTATTTACACCTAGTTAGATGCATGGCTGGCCCCAGTGTTTTGCCTTATGCTACTGAAGGCATCACTAGTTTAGGGCCATTAGGTTAGGGTTTATGGTAAATTCAGTGATATGCTGTATGTCTCATTTTGTTCAAAAGGACTGGTGCCATGTGAAAAAAGTGAGAAAAACTTCTTCTATCATGTTGCCTTTGAAATATTTTTTAACATCTTACATCAGAACCAGTGGTGGGATTCAAACATTTTTACTACTTTTTCTGTGGGCGTGGCTTGGTGGGCGTGGCAGAGGAAGGATGCTGTAACATCTGCAGTCAGAGGTGGTAATTGCTGGTTCTCTGAACTACTCAAAATTTCCACTACCAGTTCTCCAGAACTGGTCAGAACCTGCTGAATACCACCTCTGATCAGAACTCACTACAAACTGTTGTATACCCATATGGATGGAAACTAATCAAAGAGACAACCAACCTACAATTAAGCAGAAATTTCCTGACAATTAAAACAATCCAATCAGTGGAACAACTTGCCTCCGGAGTTATGGATGCTCCAACTTTGGAAGTTTTTAAGAAGAAATTGGACAACCATTTGTCTGAAATGGTATACGGTTTCCTGCTTGAGCAGGGCTAGAAGATTTTCAAGGTCTCTTCCAATTCTGTTACTGAGTTATTCCCTTGAATAATTTGGAGAAATCATCCACTTATTTCAATTTATTGCAGTCAAAGAGCAATACAGATAATAAACAAAATAAAATTTAAGACAGAGCTAAAATGATATTTATAAAACAACTTAGCTAACATCTGTAAGTGAGATCCAGAATATAATCTATATTAAATTATAATGTAAACACAAAAAATTTATTAAATACAATAATATCTAAAATTACAAGAAGATGTAAAGGCATCAAACTATTAATATCAATAAAGCAATAATGTCTAAAATGAATTATAATTGCAAAGTACATATTGCAGTATATTGGCACAAGAGTATTCAATAGATCTTGTATGTTACTGTATAAACCCTAGCAACATGCACTGTAACAAGGGATACTTCACCTATGCATCTGGGCATAGGCCAAATCTGGGTTACTAGGATATCTATTATTCAGAGGTAGTATTAAAATGGTTCGGATGTCTCCATAAAAGGAGAAATGAAGAACATGTTCTGTAGTTTCTACTTCTGAATCATAGGGAAGAAGAATACTTTACCCATTTGGAATATATACATATCAAAAATTCCATATAAATGCTAACTCTTCTTAACTCTAAATAGTAGTCATCCCATGACTGAATGCATTTTTAAATTTTTTTTGACTACAGTTAGAGTTATCGTAATAAGACAAATTCTTCTCTGCCTTCAGATTGAAATTTTTGTTACTCTTTTCAGTATTTGAATTGACTATTAATAATCTCAAAAAAAGAGAGGAAGGAGAGGGAAGGAAGGAGAACACATAACTTTGCTAGGAGATATTTAGGTATTTATATTGTCATATTTATGACAGTGAGAACAATCAACCAATGGAACAGCTTGTCCTCGGAAGTTGTGGGAGCGCCATCACTTGAGACCTTCGAGAAGAGATTGTACTGCCATTTGTCAGAAATGGTGTAGGGTCTCCCACTTGGACGGCGGGTTGGACTAGATGACTTATAAGGTCCCTTTCAACTCTGATTATCTGTTAGGTAGGGCAAGACAAGGAAGTTGAATAACAGGTGTTTGTAAAATGATAGTCTACGTCTGTTAGGGCCTTTTAAGATGCCGAAAAGTTTCCTTAAGTGTAGCCAAGAACTGAAGCAATATGTGAGGTTGCTATGGAAATAGAGAGCATGGTGACATTTTTCTTGAAGCCAGAATATTGAACCCTAGCTTTAAGATTGCTTTGAGTAATGTCTGTTCACAATGCTCATTTTTGATCAGATAAATAGCTTTAAAAGACCTAATGTCACAGTCCACTTTTCTTTTCTCCATGTTACCTGTTCGGATGATATACATTAGAAAAAAAAATCTATCCATGAGGCCTTTAACTTATATTCAGTTTTTTTAAAAAAATTAAAGTGCCTGATTGGATTAACATTTGTAATTATAGCTGCTGGAAATTTGTTTTGGGGTAAATCTCATTTACCTCAATGTTACGCTCCTTAACTGCAATCTAGATGAGAAATTTCCCTTGATACGGAATCCAGTCTTTAGCATAGTAGCGGAGCTAAGTCTGCAATGGTTTATAATGCAGCCCTCTATATTTCTATATTTATTTATTGTACAATACCAGAAGTTGAATATAAGCAGTTTTCAAATCATTAGATTTTTGCTAAAGAAATCAGTCACTTCAAACCAATAAATATCCTTAGCAATAACATGGCTACTTGCTATGTCAATATCAACCATAAAAATTATCCATGTTGACTGGAGATTATTGCCTGGTCATTCAGTGCAAATAAAGTGGACCACTTTAAGGTGACCATAGCCAAAAGTGCATATGAGCGCTGCAGATGCAGTGGTTAGAATGCAGCATTGCAAGCTAACTCTGCCCATGGCTTGGAATTCAATCCTGTCTGTCTCAAGGTTGGCTCAACCTTCCATCTTTCTGAGGTCAGTAAAATGAAGACCCAGATTTCTGGCTCTGTAAACTAATTAGAGAGTGCTGTTAAACGGGTCGCCAACCTTTTGAACCTCAGGGACCACCAAACTTATAACTTTAAATCCCGCGGACCACTAAAATGAATCCAGCATGCTGCTCGCTGAAGCATCTGGACTCCCACTGATG
Organism: Pseudonaja textilis; assembly: GCF_900518735.1. The sequence continues at coordinate 12,338,462 of NW_020769310.1, forward strand.
GGATGGGGTCCTTCAGGCACTTAGCTTGGCTGCCTGTTTCTGCAACCTTAAATACTCAGAGTCATTTGGACCCGTTTCCCACAGAAAACAAAACACCAGGATCTCTCATCTCTCTTTCTCTCTCTCATCTCTCTCTCTCCCCCTCCCCCCTCCCTTTCTCTCTCTTTCTCTCTCTCTCTCTCTCTCTCTTTCCCCCCTCTCTCTGTCCCCAGGGGTGGGGAGAAAAGAACCTCTGAACTGGTGCTGGGGGATGAGAATCTGATGTATGGAAGCCAATGAGCCACATGCTGAAGACCAGCTGGCTGGCGGGGAGGTGGGGCAACGGGTGATACCAGTGGCGGATGGACTCATGTGCACAGGAGATCGCTGGTGTTCCCTGGCCTGCGAGGGGGTGGGGGGAAAGGAACCTCTGAACTGGTGTTATCTCCTGCCTCCGCGCATCGAGGAAGTTGAGCAGCTGCCAGCGATGCCCTCAAGGAGATGTTGCAAGGGGGAGGCTCAACTCCCTCCCCTCAGGAGCTTCTCTTTTTCCTTTCCAGAAGTGCTCACTGCCCCTCTGGCACCCAACAAGCTGCCTCCTTCCCACTGGGCATGTGAGCGCTTCTGGCGAGGAGGAAGAGGGGGTCGAGCCTCCCCCTCGCAACATCTTCACCTGAAGGCATCGCTGGCTGCTGCTTCCTGTGGCTGAGGAGGTCCGCACTCTTGCCACTGCTGCTCAGCCTCCTCGATGCGCTGAGGCAGGAGGCAGCAGCCATGACACGGGTTTGCTAGGGAGACTGCAGGATTTCCCCGCCTCCCTGCCAGCCATCTGGTCTTCAGCACGCTGCGGCCCATCAAAATTTTCTCGTGGCAACCACTGCTGTAAAACACTATGAAATGGCATATAAGTCTAAGTAATTTGGAAAACAATTACATTGCAGAAGGTTTCATTTAAAATAAATGGATTTCTGAATTAAGCCAAATGGTGTGCTTGGCATGACAAACTATGGCAAGCTAACAACTGGAAATAGACAATATTCCATAACTTAATGTGTAGGGCTTTTTTAGATTAGGACATCTGACTCTGTATTAAGCAGAATTAGATGAGGAGGAAAATTGCATTCATGAGTCATATATTATTTTGTAGGACTGTTCCTCCATCAACAGATTTTGTTTCTCATTCTAGCCAGGGGGAAGACTGAATTCCATGGTGAATTCTTAGTGTAATAGCTCTCCCTTATAATAGCAGGCTTACTTTGATTTCATACATGCCAGGCAGAATGTTAATAAAGAATATAGAATTAATTTGCTGATACATCAGATTGAATTTGTTTCCAGCACATCAATAAGGTTCAGACTTTTAGAACTTGTGCCAGATGTATTGCCAAAACTAGATATGGGTCAAGAACCAAATGCAGCAGTTACTTTGAAAAAAAAGAGACAAAGGGATATTGGCGAATATGGAGGCTAGGTTGATACTGCAGGCTGAGTTTGTAGGCAGAAGTACCACTGGGTATCTAGAAGCCCAGCTGCCTAGGAGTACATCTGGCTGAAAATTACAATCTCAATAGAGTTGAAGAGCAGTAGGCTGTTCTATAACTATCAGCAACTAGTCATTTCTTAGTTTAAAGGAGCAAACAAGCATGTGAAAAGCAGAAACTTTCACATAAGACAGTATCGTCTGCAATTAGGTTCCAGGTTGAAGGTCCGTTTGCTGATCTTATCTCCCAAATCTCAAGGCAATTCTCATATTTGGTCAAAGCAAGCCGGAGACACAACAGGATTCTTTAAGGCCTTGAATTCAGAATGTGTTTGGATTCTCATGTTTTGAATGGATACTAGTCATTTATTTTGTGAACCAAGAAAATCAACAGATTCATGAAAGACTCCTAAAAACCAGAAGAGAACAGTGTTGACTAGAGCTTAAAGGAGATGTAGTCCTACATCCTAGATGGAGGAAAGAAAAATAAATGCTTTGTATCATAGAGAAGGAATTTCAGTAACATTACGTGGTGGGAATAAAAATGAAACCTCAGCTGTTCAAACGATAGATTATTTGGAACCACAATCTGCTCATGTTGAAGTGTTATTTTTACTTATTTTAACTAATTTTTTAAACAATGCTTCAGTTTTATACGGCGAAGAATTTCTGCAAAGAAGTTCAAAAGAGGAAATAATGTTTTCCAAATTATTTTGCAAGCAAGCTGTGATCTCAGCGTAAGGCTTATAAATCATATTGAAGCAAGTGGGATTTATGAAAGAAGCAAGCAACTTTGTGATTAATAGTGCATTTTCAATGTTTAAGCATTTAGGACTAACTTGCTTATAGTTTGAGAAGTTAGCTTATAATTAGTACAGGGAAGAAATTTGGACAAAATTTGGGAGTAATGAATGCTGGCAGTTGCCTGGCTATTAAAGAGATCCTCCAGCTAAAGAAGGAAATTTTGGCCTGTTTACATGAAACACTGCCAAAACATGTCCCTGGCACAAAATGTTTTACACATGTGTTCTTTTGAAACTGCTTTTTGTCAAAGAAAACACAGTCAGGACGGCTGAAGAAACAACCCCATGATCCCTAATATAGAAAATGATTTTACTTTGTCTGCAACCCAAACAATATTTATCAAGTTGTCAGCAAATATGAAGATTTGATAAGTCAATAATAAAGAGCTGTAGATTATTTTTTAAAAAATTTTTTAACGTTATTCAGAACAAAGTGAAAATAAAAAATAAAAAACTCAATAAAAATCCAAGAAGAAAGACATGAAAGAAAAAAAACCCACAAAACAATCAGAACATTAAAAAGGGTGCATCAAAAAAAACCCAAAATATTATGCACATATTATCCCCGCTAGTTGAACATTGATTAATATATTACTACAACTAATAGATTAATTTTAGAAGACTGATAGAGGAGAATATTTGTACATCAGGGTTGAAATGTGCGGTCATTGGTGCTCTCTGAGCTTGGTTGTTTTCTTGCAGATTAAATGAATTTCAGAAGATGAAGGATGGAGGAAGGACAATCAATACAACAAAACATTTAGATTTAAAGACAATTCAAAATCAACCAAGTATTGGCACCTTGAAAGTGGATAAATACATTATGGTGTATATTTACACTACCTACTTCATACGCACTTTTTACTAATTTGCACTTTTAGCAAGTTTAGTGCCTATCTATATCAGTATTCATTTGACACCCAGTTTAAAGGACTTCGGTATTCATTTCAAAGAGCTGGTTTCTCCTGTATTGTCTAAAATATTGAAATATTTCAAGTTGTTACTGAAAGACATAAATATACTTTATAAGAAAGCTAATATAGGTAGGAATAACATAGGTAGTAATTTTCTGCTTCAGTGGAGTAAAAAATTATTAACAACATGGCTATTTGATGTATTTTCTGTCATAAAAAAAATAACAGACTCAAAGAAAGATTTGTTATTCAAATAGATAGCATAGTTAAGTAATGAAAATCTGCAAGAAAACCACTAAGCTCAGAGAGCACCAAGGATTCCACATTTCTTAGACCGTTCTGAGAACTTTGTTGGATATGATTTCTTTTTTCTGTAATACAGATAGTCCTGAACTTACAACAGTTCATTTAGTGACCAAAGTTGCAATGGTACTGAAAAAAGTGGCCTTATGACCAGTTTTCTGACAACCATTGCAGCATCCCCATGGTCACATGATCAAAATTCAGATGCTTGGCAACTGACTGGTGTTTATGACAGTTGCATGTTAGTAGCTTAACAACTGCAGTGATTCCCTTAACACCTGTGGCAAGAAAGAAACTCACTCGCTTAGCAGTAGAAATTTTGGGCTCAATTAGAGTACTAAGTCGAGGACTATCTGTATGTGAGATCAATCATTTGATAATGAAATTAAAAATAAAATTTTACTGTTAGATTGCAGTACTGCAGGCTACTTCTGCTGTTTGCCAGCTGCAAGCAGTTCAACAGTTCGAGTCCCACAGGCAGGGGTGGGATTCTACCTGGTCGGACCAGTTCTATACAACCGGTTGTTATAATTCTGCGCAGTTCAGAGAACCAGCAAATCACGCCTCTGGCTGGCCCCTCCCTTCCCACTCACTCCTTATTTGGCATGCGCACCATTAAACTTGCCTGCATTTGGTAAGTTGCTATTTTTCCTTTCCCGCCCCCCCGACCATCAGCTGTTCTGCTGTGCTGGGAGATTTAGATTAGCTAGAAAGCAGGAAATAGTTGGATTTCTTGCTTTCTAGCTAATCTAGAAGCAGAGCTGAATCTTCTTTAGGACAGAATCTTCTATTTTTCAGTGCCATCTCAGTAGCAGATTGTAGAAGGATAGATCTCTGAGTGAATCTGTGATTCTGTGAGCAACTCAATCTTTCTGCTTGCTTTGCCTGATTTTGGGGTAAAAGTTGCTCTTTTTAAATAAAAAATTCAATATTTACATAAATATTTATAATATTTACATACAAGCCATGTCCTCCCAGTCACATGACCAAGCCACGCCCAGTAAGCAAGGTATACCCACCCAGTCACATGACCACTAAGCCAAAACCACCAATTAGTCCACGCCCACAGAACTGGTTGTTAAGAAATTTGAATCCCACCCCTGCCCGCAGGCTCAAGACTGACTCAGCCTTCCAAGTCAATGAAATGAGGACCCATACTGTTGGGGGCAATATGTTGACTCTGTAAAGTGCTTAGCCTGGGCTGTAAAACACTGTGAAGCAGTATATAAGTCTAAGTACTATTGCTATTATCTTTAAGTTAGTGTCTACTTCTAGCGATTGACTGGACAAGTGCCTTTAGTTTTCTTGGCAAGATTTCAGAAACGGTTAGCCCTTGCCTTCTTCTTAGAGCTAAAACGGGGATAGGTTAAAGACAACCCAGCTGATTTCATAGCAAAGAGGACTAGAACTCATGGTCTCCTACCTGGTGCTTTACCCACTATACCAAATATAGGTTAGTAGACATTGATCTCATTGTTTTTTCCAAAGTTTTTATTTTTTTACAACAAACATACGAACAAAACATAAAAACATAAAACCCTCTTTCAATTATATACATACAATGAGTCAGTTGGTTACAATCTTTTGTGCTATCCTTTTTTTACCATTACTCACAAGTTATATAAATTCTCACCTTATCAGTCTAGCTTGTGCTTATATAATATCAATTATTAAACATTTATTTGAGTACTTTTCCATCATTTTATATGAGATATTCTAATTTTCATTATGATTTAATCTTATACATTCATCCAATGGTTATATATTTTATATTGTATTCTTTATCAGTCTATTAACTTTTATTGTAAGGGTTACTAATCTATTTCTTTGCCATGTCTTTTTATCTAACCATTGATCAAATAAATCCCATGTCATATAAAATTGTTTATCCTCTTGTTCTCTAATTTCAAATGTCAATTTACTCATTTTGGCACAGTCCATGATTTTCTTAATAATTTCCTCCTGCATAGGTATTTTTTCATTTTTCCAATTCTTAGCAAATACAATTCTAGCCACTGTTAAAACATTTACAATCAAATATTTTAATTATTTACAATATATTTCTGGTATAATTCCCAATAAAAATATCTCAGGTTTAAAGTCTGTGTGTTGTTTTGTCATTTTTTCCAACCATGTGTGGATTATAGTCCAATATCTTTTTGCATCCGAGCATGTCCACCACATGTGGTAATATGAACCAGGTATCTGATGACATTTCCAACTTTTATCTGATTTATTCTTGAACATCCTCGCGATTCTCGCCAGGGGTAAGTGCCACCTGTAAAACATCTTATACAGATTTTCTTTATATGCAGTTGACATTATCATTTTATAATTCTGAGACCACAATTTTTGCCATTTATCTAAATCAATCCCATATCCAAAATTTTTCCCCCACGCAATCATTGTTTCTTTTACTTGTTCTTCCTCTAATTTAAACTCTAGCAAATGTCCATAAAGTTTTTTTATTACTTTTTCATCAGTACCTGTCAAAATTTTATCTAAATCAGTCAACTTATCATAGATACTTTCTGTTTTAACATCTTTATCAAATCTAGATTGTATTTGCAAATATGAAAACCAATTCATTTTTACACCTTGTTCATCCAGCATTTGCATAGATTTAAGTTCAACCTTTTTGTTCCATATCTCACCATATCTAACTGTTTGTTCCTTTTTATATATTATTGGATAGGAAAAAGCTTCAATAGTAGATAACCATAGCGGAATTTTAAAATAATATTGCTTTTTTATCTTCTCCCAGTTTAGAAACAATGCTTCTCGAATATAATGTCTTCTAAAATACCCCTGCATTTTAGTTCCCTTATACCAGAGGAAGGCATGCCACCCTAACAGCAGGTCATGTCCTTCTAAATTCAAAAGTCTAGCATTCCTTAATGTTATCCACTCCTTTACCCACATCAGACTTGTCGCTTGATAGTATAATTCCCAACTGGGCAAAGCAAATCCTCCTCTTATTCTTGCATCTTGTAACAATTTAAGTTTTATTCTCACTTTCTTCCCCTGCCAAATGTATTTTAGCACTATTTTGTTTAAACCTTCAAAAAAATCTTTCCCTAATCTGATTGGAATTGTCTGGAATAAGTATAAGATTCTGGGCAATACATTCATCTTAATTGTAGATATTCTCCCAATCGGTGATAATTGAAAATTTTCCATTTTATCAAATCTGTTGCAATATGTTGTTTAAGTTTGAGATAATGTCCTCCTTAAGTGTGCTACATCTTGGTGTTATATGTATCCTTAAATACTTAACCTTGTTTGTGACCTTGATCCCCCAAACAGTCCAATTCTTTCTTTTGTCTTACTAACATGTTCTTTGCTAAAATCTTTGTTTTATCTTTATTTATTTTCAAACCTGCTATTTTGCCATACTCTTCTATCTTTTCTACCAGTTTAAGTGCAGACTCCAATGGATCCTCATTTTTATATGCCACACAGATGCAAAGATCATAAAAATATGAGGTTATGTATTTTCCCAGTTGAATTCCACTTCTCAGTGCTTTCTCATTGTACAGATAGTTTCTTCTCAATCGGGGTTTGAAGCTGTTCTTTACTTTTTGTAAGAGTTTGTAAATTTTCTCTCCTTTTTTTTGCATTGGTACTTAGAATTGTTTTCATTCATAACCAAAGTACTCTGAGCTTGAAGGAAAATTGTTGCTCTGGTAACAGCATATTAATCCCCACTTGCTCTTGACAGTGCCAACCTGTTTAGTTTATGTTTAGTTTAATTACAAGCTGTTCAATGTGATTTCTGTGTTGATTAAAATGACTAAAATTTCTGGTCTATTAGCCAGGTGCAATAAGAATAAAGATACTTACAAAAAAATGAAGTGACAAAGATTGCATCGTGGGGAGAGGGGGATGTTTATCCTATTGAATAACAAAAACAAAGATTGTTTTCTTAGGACCAAATAATTTTCTTAGTAATAAAGATGTCCCTCTGAACAATTGAGGTGGGTTAAATATTATTCCCGTGCCAGTAAAATTTTCTTGTTTTCTTCTGCATTTTCCTAACAGCCAATAAATGCTATTAGTAGTTTGAACTGTCTGTGGAATATTGTAAATGAATGATCAACTAAGGGCAAGTTTTATCCTTAAAAATGTTTTCAAAATTGTCTTCTGCAAATGTTGACATTTAAACTCCCATTTCTAACAAGGCAATACAATGTCATACTAATAACCTGGAATGCCTAAATGTCTCATCCTATTTTCCTCCTAGTAAACTTTGTGCACCTTCAGATCTTCTGAGGAGAACTGGACAATCCTCCAAAGGAGACTTGAGGATACATAATAAGCAGTGGGGAGGACAGGGTGATATTTTCCTTTGATCGTCCCATTAGGAGGAGAAATGGCATGCATACATGGAAGTCTACAGCCCTTGGGGGGTATGGAGTGTCAAAATCTGTAAGATCTATCATTGTATTCTCCAAAAGGAGTGGGGCATTGATTGCAATGCTTCAACCTATTGAAGGTAGAGAAAATTTTCTTGAAGGACACATAAAAAGCCATTGCAGAGACAATGATTAGATAAGAGGGGCTTGAACTCAGGCCAAGAAAGTAACCTGAAAAAACGTGACAAACAAGCCACTCCCTAGTTCACAGAAATATAAAGGGAAGGAAGGGAAAGCACATTCGGACTGGCTGTTACTATGGCTTCTAAAATAAAAGTAGACATAATTTATTTGTCATTGGTTTCTTCATCTAGTCTACTTTGTAGGGATGGTACCACATTGGCCATTTTGCAGATTTTGACCATCCTATATGTCGTCTTGGAAGCATACAATTTGATTGCTTCCTTGGTACATTTGTGCAAAAATGCTAAATTTGACAAGTGTGATCAAAACAATATGGCAGAACCATGGGATATGAATTTCAGGAATAATGAAGGGAATATATTTATGAATTTATCATAGGCAGGAGCTCTCATAATGGAAAAATTCCTAAATCTGTAATAAGTAAATAAGAAAGTGGAGTGTAGAATATTAAGCACTGTAACTCTCAGCGATATATCCAGTTGTGCATATTTGTATTTTACACTGGAGCATATTCACTATGATAATGAGTTCCCACCTGGTGCATGATGCTGGTTGTTTTACATTCAGTGTGCGTGAATAAAGACTTCGGCATCAAACCATTCTTTATTTCAGTCGATACAAAAGTTATCTTTGATAAGAAGTAAAATTGGTTAAGAATTTTAATTAACTGGATTTCATGTCCGGAGGGGAGTCATATTTCAACTACTATATTTTTTCTAGAATTTAACATGTTCTTTTGCGTGAACGATTGAATTAATTGCACATTATGTTGTGCCAGGTGCCTTGCAAATTGAGACTAATTTTTAGCAATACTGAGAATTTTAGGTAACAAAATGGCAAGCATTGCATTGTAGGAGAAGTTGTAGGAAAAACTGTGGATGCATTTTAGAACAGTTCTGGAGGAGAATATGGTGCTTTTCTTGGTACAATAATAATATTAAAATGTGGCAGCATTGCAAAGTGATAAATCTCCATGTATTTCTGTTGGCATTTGCCTCTAATGCAGATCCTATCAATGGAGGTTCCTTGGCATGCAAGGTTGCAGTGTGTCTAAGGCGATACTAACATTGCATTGGTCAATTTCGGCAGACTTCATGGTACAAAGAAGAAAGAAAAGGCATTCTTTCTCCCTCAGAAAGTGTGATACCACCACAACTTGTACATCAATTTTAAATGAGGATGGAATACCCTGTATGGTATAGTTTTTAGAGCTGGAATTAAGAATAGGGAGAGCTAAGTTCTGAGTTCATATCCCTATTCATTCTTATTAAATTATGAATCAGCTATAATATAATTTGATTATTTGTAGTTAGCATGTTTTGTGAAAATATTTTTATGAATCCTGAGCCAGGTTTTATATTCTGTTGTATCTTGTGAATCCAAGTCATTGTGGCATATTGAATATGGCATATTTAGGCAAATTAATTTATTTTAGAGTGTGAATCTAGTCACTTATCTCAGAGTGTGATTATGAGGACAATTTAGTTGCTTTAAACAAATCAAAGCAGACCCAAAGCCACAAAGGTTGTACAGCAAACATTGAAACATTATTTAAATCTAGATCAAGTCTCTCCTTTTTAAATTAATCCCAGTTCTCAAATCATGTAGTATTGTTAGTTACAGTAACTGTTTTTTCCTGCTGTATGGAAAGTAGGGTTCCTTGTAACGCCTGTAAATTATGCAGTATTTAAAGCATGGCTATGAAGCAGTGATACAGGGTTCATGCTTAAAATAACTGTAACCTAAAACTTAACAAGGCTTTCCAAATAATTTTGAACTGGGGCCATCTCTTGGAACCAAGCAGGGATTAAAGGACCAAGTAGAATTGGTTATCTTTGCAGTTTTAATTATACAAGAGGGCTGAAGAGAAACAAGCCTCAAAATGTATTGAAAAAAGTAGAAATCTATAATTAAATATCAAATTTTATACTGGTTGCCTTCTATAATAATAGATGCCACAAAAGATTTCAAAAGCTACTTTGGATTTTGCAAATAAACGTGTGTCCTGGTTCCCATTTTCCAGGGGTATCTGTTCACCATGTCAGAACAAGTCAGAGAACTAATACAATTTTCTTCATCCTAATACAGATTTTTCCAAACATAGAGACAAAATCTGTTTTACTGCAACCTGTGCTCTGGATTGTCTCTCCCCATATCCTGTTTTCTTTTTTGACACTTTAGTATTTACATTTTTTATTTGATTATGAAGTACAAGAGGTTTTGTTCTGCCACCCACTAGGCTAATGAACTTTAGTACCTCATGCTTTACTCTCTTATTCCTCTGCTTAATTATCTGCCAATTAGGCTGTTACAAATTGTGTTTGTTTTAGTTTGGATCTTCCAAATTTTTTGTCAAAAATATGATTGTGGAAGAGCTTAAATAGCAATTGATGAAATATATTATTATGTTGTCCAAAAATAATTTTTCATAATTCTTGTCATCTTCTTTTTCCATAAGATTTTAATGCATTCCTATAATATTTAATTTTGTTGTATGAAGTGCAATGACAATAAAGTAAACTAAACTAATAGTCTACACAGAAGTAAGTCCATTTAACATTAAATATCTCCCATACCAATTCAATGAAGGATATAGCTATTGATATAAGATTATGGAAACCTTAGTAAACCATAATAAATCGGCTCATTGAAGGTCCTCAGAGGGTGAATGTTGTCATGAATAACATGAGATGATCATTCAAATGATGAAAAGAATGTTTTGATGACAGTGTTGCAAATTACAAAATTGATGTCATTTATGCCAGCAGTTGCCAACCAGTGGGCCACAGCCCACTGGTGGGCCATGAGAAAATTTTGGTGGACCACAGAGAAATATCACCCCCAGAGCACCCGCCCCTCAAAACAATTAATCGAGGCTGCACAGAAGCACAAGTCTGCGCTGCCCACATGGCCCGTGGGAACCCTCCTCGCCCACTCACTCCTTACCCGGCAAACTTGCCTGCTAAATTACTATTTTTCCTTTTTCTGACCATCAGCTGTGGGAGATTTAAATTAGCTAGGAAGCAGGAAATGGTTGGATTTCTTGCTTTCTAGCTAGTCTTTAGATCTTCGGCTCTGCTTTTAAGCACAGCCGAACCTCCCTTAGGACTGAAGGTTCTATTCAGTGCAGACTCACGGTAAGCAAATTTTATGTGACAGACTGAGCTAGCCGATGGCAGATAGATACATCACTGAATGATTCTGTGAGCAACTCAATCTGCCTGCCTGCTTTGCCTGATTTTGGGTAAAAGTTGCTCTTTTTAAAATAAAAAATTCAGTATTTATATAAATATAATATTTATATACAAGCCATGCCCAGCCAGTCACATGACCACTAAGCCACACCCACAAATTAGGCCATGCCCACAGAACCGGTTAGTGGTCCCTGGGATTTAAAATTATGAGTTTGGTGGTCCCTGAGGTCCAAAAGGTTGACAACCCCTGATTTATGCAACATGACTTGAATACAGGTAAATTTAAAAGTAAAGTCTAAATATAGACCTTGTTTTTCAACTGCAGGTTGTTGTTTTTTAAAAAAATGTGACCAAGGTGTACATTTATGACCTTTAGAATATCTCTCAGGGATATGTTTGCCCTTACAGTCAGTCAGTACACATTGTCCTAGGCCTGACCCATTTTTTTTTCTTTCTCCCCCTCCTCACAGAGAGGAAGTGATTACAAGAGAGTCAGCAGACACACAATGGAGAATGCACATAAAAAGGAATGCAGTGTGTGTCTGATTAGTCTCTAAATACAAACATTAATTCTCTTCTTAATAATTACTGCCTGGCTGAGCATTCGAAAGAGCAGAGGAGGGAGGGAAGGTAGGGACGTAGAAATAAAATCATAAGCATAGTTGCAAACGTGGTTTTTTCCCCACTAGTGATCACATCACTTAGAGACCAAGTTGCTCTTCCAATTATGGTCACAAAAATGAGGACTACTTATTTTGCTATTCAGGTTCTACCAGACATCTAATTTCTACTGGATAACTATGATTGGATCCTTTTCTCCAGCTGTGGGTTCCAAGGGTATTACTGTGGTGGGGTGGGGTGGGTTGAAGAAAATGACATTCTAGCATTTCTTAAAGTAATAACTGACAGTGTGACAGTGAGATGGGCGGGCAATGAATTAAATAAATAACCATGAAAAAGTTAACTTCAGTAAATGTATGTGAAAATTGGCCAGGAAAACAATAGAAGACTGTTTTTTTTTTACCCATCAATTTTAGCTTTCCAAGCTAATTTCTAGGACTGCTTTCTTTCATGTTACTTAGAGCTGTGTGCAATGTTTTGTAAGTAGATAAACACTCATACTGTGGGAATAACCAGCTGCCTTTTTCCCCTTTTGTATCCTGAAATTTGTTTCAATGTTCCCAAACCAATTTGGAACAGATTGGTGAGATCCATTAAGGGGAAAAAAACGGAGCCTTCCATCTATGAACAGATAGATACAAGAAGAAACAATCCCTATTTTTCCCCTCTGAAAATTTGAACAAATTAAATTGATACTTATTTAAAGCAGTTAGCAAAAAATCTGTTTTAGTCAAATTGAATGTCATAAAATAAACATCACTTTGTTTTTATTGAAATGGAATATATTAAAATAACATTTTCAGCTTAGGAAATTTTCTTTTGGGTATCTTGGTTTAATAATTCATGTTTTGTAACTCTCCTGATTGCTCTTGTATGTTAGCAGGAGTGAAATTGTGCAGTCACATTTTTAAATTGTTTCTATATAGAAGCATCCCAAATAGCTTACAAAATATCAATGACACAATGAAAACAATATATGAAAGACAACATAGAAGTCATAAAGGACAAACACTGAAGTACAAGAAAGACTGTAGTGATTAAAAAGGAGTTCAACTGGTGCCTAAAAGATATAATGAGAAAAATCTGGCATATTTTGAAGGGAAGGATTATCAGTCAGCATTATATTATGTCAGGGGTGTCAAACCGGTGGCCTGCGGACCAGATGCAGGCCATACCCATCCCAACTCCACAAAGGCAAAAAAAACCCATCGTGATACATCACAATATGTCATGTGATACAACTGAGTTTGACACAGTGTGTTATGTTGTTATGTTGTTTGTTATATTGCATGTTATTTATTTGTATCGTGACTTTATTATTTCTACAAATAGCTCAAGATGGTCAACACATCCAACACACCTCCCTCTTTCTCCTGTTTTTTCCACAGCAACAACCCTGTGAGGTGGGTTAAGCTGGGAGAGGGTGACTGGCCCAAAGTCACCCGGCTGGCTTTTGTGTCTAAGGCAGAACTTGAACTCATGGCTTCCAGCTTTCTAGCCTGATACCTTAACTACTAGAGCAAATTTTATTATTGAGTGCCACATATACAAAAATAAGTAAAAACGAACAACAAAACCATGACTCTTTTTTTCATTCATCCCTTTTTCAGCCAGTGCAAAATATGAAGTTAGAATATAGAAGACAGTTCAAAATACTTTCCTCTTACTTGAATTTTTACTGACCTAGCAGAAAGTTTTTATATAAGGCTGGCATTTTCAGAAATGTCTTGTGTAAGAATTTTTTTTCCCTTTTAAGTGTGCATTGCCATAACTCAAGAACAAGATGATAAATTTAGATTTCTTTTTTGCAAGAACACTTAATGTAGTGTTTGACTTTTACTCTCTTCAGAATTAATTTACAATGTTTAGGACCTTTTAAATACATTGCTCAATATCAGTGACACACACATGTATTTACTCCTTAAAAGCTATCTTTTTTTTAAGTACGAGGATACAAAAATGATGAAATGTGTATCATATAATGGCATAGCAGAAAACTGCTCTCTGACACTTGCCTTACAGTGTTGGATACAAACATGTAAAGTTTGTTGCAGTGCACTACCACCATAGACATACCTCTACAAGAAGCCCGGGTGATCAATGCAGTTGTGACCTCAAAGCCCTGCCCTGTTTTTACATGACATCCAGCGATAGGATTTAATTTTTTTTTACTTCCGGTGGGCTTGGCGTGGCAGGGAAAGATTACTGCAAAATCCCCATTCCCTTCCCACCCCACTAATCTGCTTTCCAGCTCCATTCTCCTGTGCAGGGCAACAAAAGAAGACCCAGCCGATCAGCTGGGACTCGGGAGGCAGAGAATAGATGGGTAATCAGAGGTGGTATTTGCCAGTTCTCCGAACTACTCAAAATTTCTGCTACCAGTTCTCCACCTCTGATGACATCCCTACTTGTTCCCCACCCATAGGTCTCCGTAGTAATTGCTTTTATAATTCCATTGTTCAGAGACAGACTTTGCAGCAAGTAAAGTAACAATCTCACCAACTCTCTCCTGAGTAAGCCTTTACCAATTATACTTTTATTAGCTGGAAGCAAGTCATTGGAAACTAAAAGCAAAGCACGACAGAGGAAAAACAGAGGCCATCTGGAAAGAATTTATTTTATAAATCTTTAGCATTTTGATTCCAAAATGGCATTATATTATTCAGGAATTTAATGCCTTTAAGAACTGCTTCTCAATATTATAGTCTAGGAATTTTTAAAATCCTTTGGATCTTCTCTGGAGTTATGTAATCTCACTTTTTAAAAAATAAGCAGTTTTTTTTAAAGATATCCAATTCCATATATTTATATTTGACATTAAAAACAAAATCAGTATGTATTTATTATGACTCAGGCACTTTTAAAAATGGCATCCAGAGAAATAGTTGTGTTAGTCTGTTGCAGCAAAAATCCAGAACTGGGGTACTTTAACTGTTTTGATTAATTGGTACTATACACCATAACTTTTTCAGTATGTTTTTGTGAGACTGATAGATTTCTACACCAGCATGGCTATGGTTGGCACCTCCTCCAGTTTCCAGAGGCACAGTTGTGTTTGTGTGATTGCACAAAACCAGTGGTGGGATTCAAAATTTTTTACTACCGGTCCGATTGGCGTGGGTTGGTGGGCGTGGCCAAGTGACTGGGTGGGCGTGGCTTTTTTCTTTTTTCTTTTCTACAGTTACCCCCCAATCATTTTGGGGGCCTTCTGGGCCTCAGAAGAGCCCTGGGGGGATGTTTTTGCTCCCAGAAGACTCCTCTGAGGCTCAGGAAGGGAAAAAATGGAGGGGGGCTGAGCCCCTCCCTCCATTTTTTGCCTTCCTGGGCCTCAGCAAGGGAAATCCTGGCACAGCTGATCGTATGAATAGCTGATTGTCAGGAGGGGGAAAAAAAGAAAGAAATGCCTTAAGGGGCCAGCGTCAGGTGGGCGGGGTGAGCGAGCATCAGGCTGGTGGGGCAAGCAAGCCAGTGGCGACCGGGCAATCGGGTTGGGGTTGTGGCCAGCCAGAAATTACTACCTGTTCGGCGGCCCATGCCAAATCCTTGCTACCGGTTCGCCGGATCCGGTGCGAACCAGCTGAATACCACTACTGAGTGAAACCGATGAAGAGCTTCTAACATTTTAAAAACTAACCATTGTGGCATCAACTTTATGCAGTGATTTAGAAACTGCAAATTGAAAAGTAGATGATTGTGAAAATTGGTCTATTTGAGATTCCCAACTCTAATTGCCTTTTGCATGTCAAGTCGAATCAACATGGAGACAGCTTACATGTTCAGGCATTAAAAGAAAGTGCATGATTCTAAACAGAGATTAAAACTGTTTGCCCCTGTTTGAACTTTTACTGGATTTAACTGTACTGTCCAGAAGAAGCTCTGTGAAGCAAACTCAGTGATGGAAAAGGATTTTGTTGCATTGTTTCTTAAGTATGCTTCCAAATGATTTTTTGTCACTCAATCACTCTCTGGGAATCACAGTAGTTTGGGTGTTACCTGATTTCTTTTTTAACTCTCACTCCTTTGTTTTCTTACCTCCCCCATCTCTCCCCCACAAAAAAATCCCATTAAGAAAAGAAAATAATTCTACAAGGAGTCAGGAGCTCCATATTTGGAACTTCTTCCAGATGAATTATAGTTTGAAGGGTACCAGGTTTCAAATATCCAAATGCTGGCAGAAAAACAAGATGGAGAGGAGAAAGATTTGGCATTTCTTTCTTCTCCTTCTCCTCCTTCTTCTTTTTCTTTTTCTTTTTCAAATCAGTGTTGAATCTTGGCAATTGCCTGGGCTAGTCTCTGCAGTTTTCTGCAGTTTCAGAAGTAGTTTCCCATAAGCTCCTTCACAGGATTGAGATAGAACCAATCAGCCAAGGTCATCCAATTGGTTTCATGCCTATAAGACTAGAATTTGGTATATGCCATTTTGAGTTTAGTGCCTTTAAGATGCCATCCAAAACCCTGTACAACAAGGGTGTCAAACTTGTAGGCCAAGGGCCATATGCGTCATGCACTGGCCACGCTCACCCCCAGTTTAGCAAAGGGGGGAAAAGTCATGATATATCACATGACAATGTGACACTGCGAGTTTGACACCCCTGCTGCACAACCCTGAAGTTACTTTAAGATGTCACAGAGCACATTTGTTGTGAAAGGTAGTTTTTTTTAATGCAATTGCATGTTATTTTCATACAAACACATTTTTTGCAATGCTTATGAATGCTTTCTTAATTATGAATGGAAAAAAAAAAACGGGCTGATTCTTCTGAAATTGTGTTTGCAGCTGAAAGTTAATGCTGGGATGCCACATGTATGACAGAAACAGTAAATTGCATCTACAATGCCAGATCTTTCTAGTCTGATGCTGCCAAGATGTATTTGCCTGCAACTCTGTTAATTCCTAGCTGATGATATGAGATTTGTAATTCTGATTAGTAAAATTTTAAAGAAAGCTACTAATGTCGTTTCTGAGTTTCGTACTCTAGATTTTACGAACAGCTAAAGCCAGCCAAAATGCAGACTTTTAGGATCCATTGCAGTATAAACATATGATAAATGTTCTTATAAAAACATGCACATCTAAAATTCAATGCTACCAGTGTCAGTTGTGTACATAACTTACAAATATCAGGACATTTTGCTTTAGATGTATTGTTTTGTTTCATATATCTTCACAAATTACATAAATACTGATTGATAAAAGTGCAAATGTTAGAATTGAGAAGGGAGAGAGATACCAAGACAATAAAGACAAAGTATTAAGTGTTGAAAGCTGATTCGGAGGACCAATTTGACTGCAAAAGAAGAATATTTAAAATAGATGGAATAAACAGCATACATGATCATATACTGTATCACAAATAAGCACAAAACATAACTAGAACTATTAAATCTTTTGCGTAGATAGACTACTCTATGACAGCATCCATTGAACCACTTAGAGAAGATGAAATCCCACCCAGAAGAAGTTTATAATTTCATCTTCACTGCTATGCCACACCCTCAAATTAGGCCACACCCACAGAAATTTGAATTCCATCCCTGGGTGGGGGGCACCGAGGATGAGTTTGTAGCACCAAGGGGGCGGTGGACTGAAAAAGTTTGGGAATCACTGATTTAAACTCATCCAGGCTAAGTGAAAGTAATGTGTGTGTGTGTGTAAATGTACATATATATATATATATATATATATGTATATGTGTATATATATGTATATGTGTGTGTGTGTGTGTGTGTGTGTATATATATTTTCTTAAGTTTTCGTGGGTACTTACATGTATGGTATTCAGTTTTGCTCGGGTATTTTCCCACGTCATTGTAGTTGTGCTTTTAAAGTTGTAGCAACGTTTCGGCAGGATCTCATCTGCCATATATATCATACTGAAAACAAGACAAAGTTGTGATCCAATCTTACATTGTCCTGTCTCATGAATTATGTGTCAGTTGTCAATAACTCAAGAGCTGAATTCAGACAGTATCTGAAATTTGAAGTCACCCCAAACACATCTTGATTTCATATAATAATACACATAAATGCTTTTAGTTTAATGTTGCTTTATTTGCCTATATTTTTCTTCTATTTTCATTATTGTTGTTCTTTATTTGCTTTCTGTCAAGAGGACAGTTATGTGAGCCACTAAGTCGGAAAGGCTTGTAAGTTAACTTCATTAGTTATAAATCAATGTTTTCTTGGTGCTAAACAAATCATAAGGAAAGAGAAAAAACAACAGTAATAGGAAATTGCTTGTCTTTTGACTGGTTCACACATTAAGACAAAGGCTTAAAACTCGGAAGTATATTGTATATACTGCTCGTTCTTGCACGTTAAATCATTAGTTAATTGGATGCTTTGATTAATCTGAACACTCCAAATTCATGAAGTTTTTGCGAGTTTTAGAATATAGCAATATTTATATCACTCCAAACAGAGCTCCTTACCTAAGCTCATGCTGAGTTAATATATTGTATTCCGAATTACAGTAAGTGGGTTATTTCTTTTGAAAGGTTCCCTGCTTATGAAATATGTGGACAGACTGTTTTCCTTTTGTAGGAATTCTATGTCCAACTTCAGCTACTGGGCTTTAAATGTTCTCGCATCTCTTTCAAGAGGATAGAAGATTCAACAACTTTGCAATTTCATGCTACGGGAACTACTGTGACTAATTAATTAATTTTTTTTAATTGTCTGATAGACTTTGATCCTGCAATTACTTTTGTATGGCATTACTGCTAATGAGCTGCATGGCACAGTAGTTAGAATGCAGTACTGCAGACTACTTCTGCTGACTGCTGGCTGCCAGCAATTCGGCAGTTCGAATCTCACCAGGCTCAAGGTTGACTCAGCCTTACATCCTTCTGAGGTGGTAAAATGAAGACCCAGATTGTTGGCGACGATATGCTGACTATGTAAACCACTTAGAGAGGGCTGTAAAGCACTGAAAAGCAGTATATAAGTGCTATTGCTATTACATTATGGCCCTAATGGAGAAAGGGCTGAATATCACATATTGGTTTGGCTGTAGGCATCCATGTTTAACTTTGGCATTGTTATTTGAAAGCCCCATGACCTGAAATTGTTGAGCGTTCCTTTGATTGTTCAAATAAACAGGATCATAAAGTAAGAGGTGAACCGTTAATTGCATATATGGAGAGTTTTTAAAGGGACTCTAATAGCAGATTTTAAGCCCACGTCTTCCTGCATTTAACAGTTATCTTTAGTTGTTAGTCTTCCCTTTCACATAACCAGGGTCAGGATAATTTAGGCCAAAGTGCTTTGTTCTCTTAATGAATTGGGAGCATCCTGAGAAATTTAATTCAGAGAATTGCTGTGGTCAAGATTCTATGCGGGAGTCTTCCCACAATCTCCCTCAACCCTTCTCTGGCCTAGTTTACACACTAATGGCATGGGTCAAAGGAAATGGTTCCTTAATTAGTTAGGCCATTGATTCCTTTTTGCTATACTGCTTACTCCCAAATGCTAGATAAAGGCCTGCAGCATTACTGGTTATTTGCAGTTCTTTTAATTGGATGTGGCATGTGTTGAGCTGGGAACTTCTACACAGAGAATCAATTTTCCCATTAGGTTAAAGTTGAGAGCCCTGTCATTGTTATACTCTCAACCTATTTCATATTGAATTCAAAGGGCTAATTTGTATTTTTGAAGCAGTGTAAGATCTCTATAATCGAAGGACTATATCTTCCTGTATGCGTCTGTCTGAATAGAGATGTTATCAACAGCCTTTTCTGCAGCACTTCGCTCAGTCTGAATTGGGGAATTAACAAATAGGAAAGTTGCTCATTAGTTTCAAACTGTGATTTGCTGCCAAAAAATAAAAATTGCTTTTTAAAAAAAGAATAAGTTCATAACACAGCAACATGAGGTACAATTCAAATTTCTTTTAGATGTTTCTTAAGGTATAATCCTAAAAGTATATATGACGCTGACACTCTGATGATCCATTCAATTTTTTCTAGAGTTGATTCCAAACTGAATTAATCACAGCACTCAACTACCCTAAATGCATTACATCTAATAAATCAAAACTTTTATCTTCCACGCTAGGATAATATCCAAGTTAAGATTCTTTTTCCATTTGTAACTGCTCATATTTTTCTTCTGTTGAGTTTCTGTTTTGATCTCTCCAACTGCATTTCGTTTCCAATTTTCCATTGCTTGCGTTTCAGAATTCACCTCTCATTATCTCTTTGCATTTATTATTGCTACTTGGTTTCTGCTGGCAGTTCATATTTCTAGATAATCATTATCAAAAAGTCAGTTGCATGAATAAACACTTGATTTAAATCAAAGCTTTTTTTAGCCATAGAGAAACAAGGGGCAGAAGGCAGATCCTTTTTGTTGACAAAGCTGAAACTTTCATGGCAAAAAACAGATAAAGATAAGAACAAATAGTTGACAAGGATCATAAAAACAGATGCTATACAGTAGATGGCAGAGTTCCATGTATTTTTGAATGTTTCTGATAGAATTTTCTGGCTATAGATTTATTTATTTTTTTGAAACTAGAATAGAATATAATTCTTTATTGGCCAAGTGTGTTTGGACACACAAAGAATTTGTCTTGGTGCAAATGCTCTCAGTGTACATAAAAGAAAAGATACATTCGTCAAGAATCATCAGGTACAACACTTAATGATAGTCATAGGGTACAATCAACAATCAAATCATACTAGGAAACAGGCAATATAAATCGTAAGGATACAAGCGACAAAGTTACAGTCCTACAATCACAAGTGGGAGGGGATGGGTGATAAGGAGTGATGAGAAGATTAACAGTAATAGTAGTGCACACTTGGTAAATAGTTGAACAGTGTTGAGGGAATTATTTGTTTAGCAGAGTGATGGCTTTTGGAAAAAAACTGTGCTCGTGTCTAGTTGTTCTAGTGTGCAGTGCTCTATAATGTCGTTTTGAGGGAAGGAGTTGAAACAGTTTCTGTCCAGGATGTGAGGGATCTGTAAATATTTTCACAGCCCTTTTTTTTTTACTTGTGCAGTATACAGGTCCTTGATTGAAGGCAGGTTGGTAGTAATCGTTTTTTCTGAAATCCTAATTATCCTCTGAAGTCTGTGTCTGTCCTGTTGGGTTGCAGAACTAAACCAGACAGTTATAGAGGTACAGATGATAGACTCAATAATTCCTCTGTAGAACTGTATCAGCAGTTCCTTGGGCAGTTTGAGCTTTCTGAGTTGGCGCAGAAAGAACATTCTTTGTTGTGCTTTTTTGATGACGTTTTTGATGTTAGGTGTCTATTAGGGTAAAAGAAAACAGGGTAAAAGAAAAGAAACTTCGTGGTAGAGATTTGATATTGTGATGAATCCCACAAATCTATGTACTCTCACCCAAAAGAGGCTACAATTTCATCAAAGATAGGCCTATTGTTTGATAAATGTGCAGTATCTGTATAAAATAAGATTTTTGTTTTGTCTGTTTCTTTAATTTTTCATATTCTTCAAAAGAAGGCATACTGTCCCACCTATGGCAATTTCTACATATATTTAATGCCAGTTAGTACTAACACTATGTATGTATGTTCATTCTATATTGTTTGCTTAGTTATTTATGTTCTTTTCAACCCAGATTATATCTTCCAGCAAGGCTAGCTCCACTCTGTTTTGTTCCATAGGTGAATTCATGTAAACTATTCTTCATAGCACACATTTACTCATGGTAAACCATGGTGATGTAATCATGATTCATTAGTCCAGTTCTAAGGTTATATGCAACACAATCATACATTAATAATATTATTCAGTAACCTAACATGTTATTGGTTATTTTATGTGGATTCATGGATATAGAAGGAATATAATATTCTAGATTATATTTTAAAGTTATAAGTAGGCAAGTCATATCTTGACTTCTTTCCAAAATGTAATATTTTCAGGCATTTAATAAATCAATACCCATGAAATCTTACCCATGACCAGTGCAGCCATCTGACTCCAAGGAAGGCTTTCCAACATTGTAATTGGAACTGTATTGCTAAATATTAGGTATTACATGTATTTCAATCATAACACAAGTCTTGTAATTCTCTCTCCAATGGGGGAGGACATTAAATAATAACACAGAATCTTAATAGACAGCTTAACAACATTAGCATGTTGGACAGTTAATCTTCAGTCCCAAATCCTGGTATGAGCCAAGATGCTAATTCCAGGAAATTGCTTGTAGCATGGTAAAACTGCATTCGTATTCATCCCTAAGGTAATTTAAGAATGAATATTTCATTGTCCCGTTTTGTCAGACAAAATAAGATATGAGATTTATAGCAGTAATATAGTAAGTTATTCTTCAGAGAGAAAGATGAAAGGTGTAATGAATATTTAACTAATAGTAGTTAGGACTGTTGTTGTGACTTACTCAACGATATGAACCCTTTTTTCATTCTGTTTTTGGAGCCTAGGAGTACGTATGAATGTATTATAAGGCTTCTACTTTCTTAATGGATGTGGGGTAAAGGCAGAATTTCAGAAAGGGTCTTAGGTTAGACATTAGATAAGATCCTCCAGTGGTAAGATTCTCCACCCATGACTTCTTGAGGGAAGCCATTCCACTGATTAATTGTTCTCACTGACAGGACATTTCTTCTTAATTCTAGATTGTATCTTTCTTTGATAAGTTTCCATCAGTTACTTGTCCTGTCCTCAGGTACTTTGAAGAATAATAAAGATACAAATAAATAAATATGGTACCCAGAGGAACCACCACAACAGTTACAAAAGAAAAAAACTCTCTTGGATCTCAATCATTGGTCTACATGAATACATCTGGTTTTGACAGAATACAGAATTAGTTTCCATTGGCAGAATTTTTTTCAGCCTCTCAGACTAATTCGTAGCCTGGGGAATTTTCATATGGACCCCATCTCAAATGCTAACCAGATAGGGTTAAAGTTTGATTCAGGGATGCTGTTTGTTAAAAAAAAAACCAATACTGCTGCAAAATCATAATATTTAATGCATCAGAGGAGAATTGTTAAATACATGAGGTATAGTAATAGCAGGAGTGTTTCATTAAATTGTAATTAAATCATGTTGAATTCAAGTTTTGCTCTACACACTTCATTATCCTGACCCTAACTATTTATTAGAACAAGTTTCCACTGGGAAAATTAAAAGCTAAGCATGACCTTGTTTCAATAAAGATTGACTATTCTGGCCTTAATAGCATTCATCGTCACAAGGTTTTTATTCCTAATGTGCCTTTGTAGTTTATTCAGAAGAAAAAAAATTTCGGCTCCAGTGCCATTGTTTCTAAATTTTAACTATAAATAAATATACCACTAGTGACTTTATTTTAAAAGAAAATGTTTCAATGGAAGAACTATGTGAACAACCAATTAAGGAATAATTGCATTTCAACTTTGTTTTTATTGTGTCATGTAATAAAAATCATGCCCAGGCCTGCTATTTATGTAAGTAACAATGAATGCTCCACGTTGTTTATATGAATCCTCCATATGTATACTTGTATACTTCTAATAGAATTCATTGGGCTTCAACAGCAGCATCCTTTTTCACGAGGGCATCCATACGGTGGCTGCACCAACTCCAGAACAGATTGCCTGTTTCTGACCTTCGGTCTCACCAAGACCGTAATAAGATTATTGCAGTGGCAGAATTCACTGCGGATGCCACTCTTAATTCTACCAAATTTGCATCCAAGGCCATGGCATTTTCTGTAGCAGCAAGAAGACTTTTATGGCTCCAAAATTGGCAGGCGGAGTCACGCCAAAAATGGAAGCTGGCTTCAGTTCCATTCGCGGGCGATAAGCTTTTTGGCAATGCTCTGGAACCTTATCTCATCGAAACCAGAAATAAACATAAAATTCTTTCTTCCTGTGGGAAGAAAGCCGACTATCACCCTGCTCCTTATCGCCCTCCTGCCTTCCAAGCGGAGACCTCATCGTGCTTCTCCTGCTCTCACAGGCTGTACTCCCAATGCCAAGACCAACGGGCAGAAGCATCTGGCAGGCAACAACCTTCTATTGGTAAACAGCCCTTTTGGGGAGGGAGGGGGTTGTTCCTTCCGTCACTTTAAGTAAAACCTCATTCTCACCACCCATCAGAGGTCTCCTAGCCTTCTTTGCCTCCAAATGGGAGGAGTCAACGACGGACGCCTGGGTGCTCAGCACTATTAGGTCAGGGTTACAATTGGACTTCCTAACGCCACCCCCAGAAAATTTTTTGATCTGTCCTGTCTCTTGGGACATTTCCAGGCAAGCCCTCATGAATCAGGCCATTCAGCGCCTTTTTGAAATCAGGGCTATTCAACCTGTTCCCCCCTCTCAACAGGGATGTGGGCTTTACTCTCACCTTTTCATCATTCCCAAAGCCTCAGGGGGGTGGGGGTGGTGAGCCATCCTTGATCTAAAATTTCTCAACGAATTTGTAAAATACAGGCAATTTAAAATGCAGACTCTGCATTCTATTTTAGAGAGCGTTCGGGAGGGAGACCTCCTCTCCTCCATTGATCTCACTGAGGCTTACCTCCACATCCCAATTTGGCCTCATCATCACCAGTTTCTCCATTTCTGTTATCAAAATACCCATTACCGGTATCGAGCACTTCCCTTCAGCCTCTCATCAGCTCCAAGGGTCTTCACAAAGGTTCTGGCAGCATTGATGGCATCTCTGCGTTCTATTCCAGTGAGGATCCAATGCTACTCGGACGACATTTTGATTCTATCCTCTTCCATCCATGAGGCCCATCAGGATCTGCAAATTACCTTGTCATATCTCCAGAGCCACAGATTTTCCATCAACACCAAAAAGAGCCAGCTCTCTTCCACAACCAAATTGCAACACTTGGGAGCAGTCATCGATACCATGTCGTGCCAGGTTTTCCTGTCCCCAGCTCGTGGAAAGAGCCTTGCAGAGATCATCAGTCAGATCCAGCAACATCAAATTGTCCCACTGTCGCTGCTGTCCAAACTTCTGGGGAAGATGATCTCCTGTATTGGCATCGTCCCGTGGGCTCGGCTCCACTCCCGACCCCTCCAATGGTTCCTGCTTCCCTACCAATGAGCAGGAACCAGCCACTCATCCATCAAGGTCCCATCCCTCCACAAATCCAGAGATCTCTCAATTGGTGGTGTTCCCCATCAATCTAGAGGGGACTCCTCTTCAGGGACCCAGACAGGCTAGTGATAACCACCAATGCCAGCCTCCTGGGTTGGGGTTCCCATATGCAGGGCCAGATAGCTCAAGGCATTTGATCCAGATCAGAGCAGACCCTTCCCATAAATTGGCTAGAGCTCAGAGCCATTTTTCTGGCTCTCAAGCATTTCAGGCAATCAGTGACCGGCTCTCATGTTCTAGTCCTTACAGACAACATGGCCGCAAAGGCTCATGTCAACTGGCAAGGGGGGCGAGGTCCAAAGCCCTCATGAGAGAGGATCTACGGTTGGGGTTATGGGCAGAGAAATACCTGTTGTCAATCTCAGCGGACCACATCCCTGGGGTCGACAGCTCCCAGGCCAATTGGCTCAGCAGGAGCCTAGTCGACCAGGCAGAATGGTCCATTCCTCCGTCTCTATTCAGGGATCTTTCCCTCAGATTCGGAACACCGGAGGTGGATCTCTTCTCCACTCCTCAAAACGCCCAAGTCACCAGATTCTTCACCACGTCTCCTTGCCAGGGAGCGGAGGGGACCAATGCTCTTTGGTGCAGATGACCCAAGGGTCTCCTCTACACCTTTCCCCCGCTTCCTATCATTCCAGCAGTAATTCGGAAGATGTTGGAGGAACGTGCGGAGTTCTCCTCCTGGCACCCTATTGGCCAAGGAGGCCCTGGTTTGTGGACCTGGTCAACCTATCGGTGGCTTCTCCTTGGAGGATCCCAGCCCATCTAATCTCCCTTCACCAGGGGGCCCTGCTCCACCCAGAGCCCTAGTAGTTTAAGCTGACCATGTGGCACTTGAGCGGCAGCGGCTAGAGGAGGCTGATCGGAAGAAAGGGTCATCCTCACTATCCTGGCATCTCGCAAACCTTCTACAAGGCGCATCTATGATGCCACCTGAAAGGCTTTTTCCCAATGGTGCCTCAGGGAGGGTCTTTCTCCTGCTTCAGCCCAGTTGGCAGAAGTTCTTAGCTTCCTTCAGCATGATCTGGAGAAAGGTTTGGCCCCCAACCGCAGGCAGGTTGCGGCCCTCTCCTCGGTCCTTTCATGGGGTTCCTTCCTTCCTTATCCCATCACACTTCAGTCAGGAGGTTTTTGAAAGGGGCTTCCAACCTGCACCCTCCGGTGGTTCACAGGTATTCTTCCTGGGACCTTCATATGATCCTTAATGCCCTTACAAAGCCCCCCTTTGAACCCCTTAGAACAGTGTCTCTCCGTTTCCTGACTCTGAAGGTAGTGTTCCTTGTTGCCATCACTTCTGCCAGGAGGGTTTCCGAGCTTGCTGCTCTTTCCATCAGACAGGACCTTTGTTCCTTTCACGATGATAGAGTTGTTCTTCGTCTGGACCCCTCATTTATTCCGAAGGTTAACACCTGGTTTCACAGGTCCCAGGACATTGTTTTGCCTGACTTCTGTCCTCTCCCGCACCATGACTTAGAGCGGCAGTGGCACACGCTAGACGTAAGAAGGGCTCTTAGAATATACATTAAGCGCACTTCCTCCTTCAGGAATTCGGAAGCCATGTTTGTTTCCTTTTTCCCTTTTCACTTGGAGCACAAGGCCTCTTCTCCTATTATTAGCAGGTGGGTCAGGTCTTGCATTGAGCAGGCCTACAAAGCTGCGGCCCTTCTGGTTCCCCAAGGTCTGACATCACACTCTACCAGAAACGCGGCCACTTCTGCTGCCTGGGCGACCCAAGCATCCTTGGAGGAGATTTGTTGTGCGGCCACGTGGACATCCCCATCTCCTTTCATCAGACACTACTGTCTGGATGCTTTTGCCTCGGCAACTGCAGCCTTCAGCAGACGGGTGCTTCAACGAGTGGTTCCACAGTCGGTGTGATGAGGACCTGCCCGTGGACATGCAAGCTTTGGTATGTCCCATCCTGGGCTCTCGATGCAGCATGGAGGAGAATGGGCGTTGGTAGAAGTTACTGTGAACACTCTTTCTATCTGTGCTGCAAGAGAGCCCAGCCCCTCCCTTGATTTGTCCGGAGAGGGTAAGACATATTTCTGTATTTATTTTGGGCTTTCAGAGACACCTTTCAGTCTGTCAAGTATCTTCGCCAAAGCTGGGGTCTCTCCCAGGGGCTGGCTTTTATATCTTAGTACAGACTCAGCTAAATGATGTCATAGGAAGGAGTCAACCCATCCTGGACTCTCTCACAGCATAGATAGAAAGGGCGTTCACAGTAACTTCTACCAGAGCCCATTTTACTCTAGGACACTCAGTGACTGTACTAACTAGTGTACTGGGGCATTATCATTGAATTCCCCCAGCAATGTATTTAGTTACTACCTTTCTCTTCCAGAGCAAATTAACAATAAGAAAGGAAAACATAATGTAGAATAAAGGAAGGTGCTATATATCCTTAACTATCAGGTTTAATTTTTTTTTCCTGTTAACTACTGATTTTTAAAGCTTTTGTTTGTAATTTCTGAATGTATTTAAGCTACGGTTCTCATAATCTCCAGCCCATGGAAAGCTGTACAATTGCGTATAACCTGTTGTTGTTGTGTATAACCTATCCAGACATCATGCTAAAATCAAAGATGAAAGTAAATTGATTGTCCCTTTTTCATACCTATATTGTACTTGTGTAGTGCCACCTCCCGGTTGTATTTCTACAGCTGACACCATAACATAAATTGCTGTTGGCACCAAGTTGCCAAATATTGCCACATGTTTCCTACTTGTCATCAGCTTTCTCTATAAGATTTATTGCCCTCACTTTTTAAAAAGTAGCTCAGGTAGAAACATGTGGTATGCAAATTAGTTACTGTTTGCTATTGACTGTAAAGCAATGCAGTTGCTTTCATACCAGGTTACTAATGAAATACATTTTATCCAGACAGATAAAGCATCTCATTTCAATATCTATCTCATTTTAATCTCATTTTAAGCTCTCTCATTTTAATATCAATCACATCATTTTCTACTGATGTGGGATGTAACAAAGTGCTGTTATAACAAAATATATTACCAATTAATGTACACTACAGTGTTTAAAATCAACATTAAAAAACTAATATAAAAAGAAGAGCTCCATACAGTAACAATTTTATATAAATAATAGGTTAATTCAGGCTTACAGTTACCATTACATGTAGATCATATAGAAATACACTGTTCCAACTCATTTTTGGAATTTAAAAAAAAGATGCTCTGGTAAAAATAAATTATCATCAGGAAGATAAGCTTCTTTCCATTTATGCAAACTCAAAAAAGTCAAAATGACAAAATAGCATTATTCACTGATAAACGTATGATTCAGTTTGTAGGTGTAGATAAATTTTGAGCTGGAATGTTTTGTAGTTTGCTAATGTGTTGCTGATCCAAGAAACAGTTCTAGGCTAAGATGGGTTGTTCGAGCATCTTATGTTCTTATAAGATGCATTTTTCTCATTGGATGATAATGTTACATTCATATAATCAATTGCTCCGCTGCAAAATCTAACCTGTCAAACATTTGGCAAAATCATTGGCAAACTAGTGCATTTTGTCATGAAAGATATGTTTAAATATTCTCAAAATCCCTGAGTTTCAACATGACTTACTATTTACTGCCCTTTGAGATTTCCTTTTCAACCAGCGCATTTATAAGGGGAGACGTTATGTTGCTTATTCCTCTCCTTCAGAATTTTTGTTAATTGCTATTTGTATGTATTATTTATTTCATGTTTTGTAAACCGCTCATCTCCCTCAAAGAGGGATTTAAAATTCCATTTATAGTACATGGAATCTGTGACCCTCTTTAACCAACACTTACCAGCTATATCATCAAGTATTGTGGTCTGTAAG
The DNA here is from genome assembly GCF_900518735.1 of Pseudonaja textilis. The sequence continues at coordinate 12,367,251 of NW_020769310.1, forward strand.
TCCTAAACAAATAAAAACTAGGGGAGTTGCATTTCCTGTGAAGACTTGATTTATACATTGGTTTCGGTGCCATGATTTTATATGATTAGGGCCCTAACTGCAAGAGAGTGGGAGCGAAACATTGTGGTGATCCTAAGATAACCTCAGGGGAAGAATGGCATGTTTGCTTTGTGAATTATGCCTACTACTTGTGCAGTGTTTCAATGCTACTAACTTGGCATTAACTGCTTTGCTGCTTGTTCAGAATTTAGAGAGTAGCAAAAATCCGTGGTCAAAATAAAGTGAAAGCACCAATTCTGTTCTTGTAATTGTAACAGTGTATAGGCTGCCAATTTCTGAGGATATTTTCTATTGTCTTAATTTTGAAGAGCAGCATATCAGTCTACAGGTAGTCCTCAACGTACGACTTACAATGTAGCCCAAAATTTCTGTTGTTAAGTGAGATATTTGTTAAGTGAGTTTTGTCCCATTTTATGACCTTTCTTGCCACAGTTGTTAAGTGAATCACTGCAGCTGATGTTAGTAACCTGATTGTTAAATGAATTTGGTTTCCCCATTGACCTTGCTTGTCAGAAGGTCACAAAATGTGATCACTGAATCTTAGGGACACAACAAAGGTCATAAATATGAGCCAATTGCCAAGTATCTGAATTTTGATCACATGATTATGGGGATGCTGCAATGGTCATAACTGTGAAAAATGGTCATAAGTCCACTTTTTCCAGTTCTGTTGTAACTTTGAACAGTCACTAAATGATCTGTTGTAAGTCGAGGACTACTGTATTTTGGACATGTATTTGGAAATATATTTTTAATCAATGTTTTTTCATCCCTCTCATCTGTAGGGATGCTACTAAAACAACAAACCATTAAACCTGAAGATGTATAGATTGAGTATTATGCCAATAAATGCAATAGTCATTAAGTGATAATTAATATATAAAATCACTTTTCCATATGGAAACATATAACTGAGCTGCTTGCTTGTATGCTTGAGCATAGTCTTAAGGAATTCATCTTGTAAATCACCACAGATTTCTCTGATCTTTATTGCTAGGGAGCAAAAGTAATCCAGATAAGTTTAACTCCTATGCTTCTAATTCAGTCATAGTAGAATTATACTAGGTATGCCTGCTCTAATTTAGAATCAGATGTGTTGGATAATGAGTTTCGCAAGAAGCATGGCTGTTGGCCATACTAGCTGGAAATTTAGATTTAGACAATCTAAATTTCCAGATAATTGCAGATCATCTCATATGAAGAACATTAGGATAGGAACAGAACTGGTTATGAAATCTTTTACCTGCTTTGGCTGGTGGCCAGCTATCTTTCTTAGCATCTTCTCTTTCATGACCTAGTTACCTCCAAATTACATTCTTGGAGTGCATTCCCCATAGAAGAATGTCCAGAAGTTGCAAATGGCACAAAATGTGATCACTTCATTGCTGGTTGCATTTTAACAATATCGCCTTACTTTAATAAGGTTGCACTCATACATCCCTTTATTTTTGAATTTTCTTTAAGCTGCTGGTGTTTACTTTTAATGGCTCGAGAAAAAGTTATGTTAGTGGCCTTTTTCTGATCAATTTTCTGCATGCTTTAGTCATCTCTTGAGGCCTATCCTTATAGATATGTAATCACCAAAATTCATGCAGTGCAGTGGTTGGATTCAAAAATTTTTACTCCCGGTTCTGTGGGTGTGGCATGGTGGGCGTGGCAGGGGAAGGATACTGTAAAATCTCCAGTCAGAGGTGGGATTTGCTGATTCTCTGGACTATTCAGAATTTCCGCTACTGGTCAGAACCTGCTGAATACCACCTCTGATGCAGTGGTTCTCAATTTTAAGTTCCCAGATGTTGTGGAGCTATAATCTTTCTACCAACAGTGCCAATAACATTGGAATTTAGTGTGAATTCCTTTCTACTGACTACATAAGGCTGAGAACTACTGGTCTAAATATTTCTTCTGTGATTATGCCTGCCTTGTGGAATGTTTGGCTAAAAAACGGTTTCTCAAGCACTCCGTTGAAATTAGATAACTGGTCATTCATTCATTTTCATTGAAAATACTCAAATGCTGCTTTTCGCTTTAAAAATATCAAAAAGTTTTACTGCAAAAAACTTTTAAAAGTTTTTATATTACACAAGTTTAGCTTTACTCTTCTTACAACATGAAACGTATGTTGTTGATGTTTAAGCTGAGATTTTAAGATCGATAATATGGCTTCTTTCATAACATAAACTCAATAACGGTCTCTGCTCTCTCTCTCTCTTTTTCAGTTGTGAATAATAGCTGTTCAAACCATTTTAAGATTTTATTGAATTTCACATTTTTTCCATATCCAAATTCACTTCTTTAAAGAGAAGCAAACATTGTATATTTCAGTTATATGTAATATAGAAGTATGTATGTATTGTGGGGATGAAGAATTAAAAAAGATACCCTATTGTTACCTTCCAGATGGCAATTGTAATGAAAATATTTATTTTGTAACCTCCTGGGATTAATAGCACCATTCAAAATGTGATAATAGCGACAGCATATTACATATACAGTGCGTTTCGTGTCAATATTCTAATCTATTTTATGCAATATTCTGTTTTCCTGTTCTCCATTGAGCCGAAGGGAGAATCCAGGATGGGTAGTCTCTAGTCTCCTAGCTCCTCCTAACTGAGGACACACCCCCTGGTAATGGTCCCCAGTTCTTCACTCAGTCTCAGCGTGTTCAGACCACCCTTTAAGGGCTCTGAATAGTTAAGATTGTAGAAGAAATTTCACCCCCTGGATTAAGCTTTTTTTCACAGAGAGGCTTAGATCAGGTTTGACAGCTAGCCGGCTTGCCGGTTTAGCACTTTCATTTTTTCGCGCCTTTTTTCCGGTTTGCGGGTTTTTTGCTTGTTATTTTAATTTTTTGACTTTCTTTGCTGGTGAACTGATTTTTGTTTTGTTTTCTGCCAAAACTTGAGTGGAAGTGACCCTGAGAGCCCATGTGGCCCGGGCTAGGGTGGGAGTCGGCGTCTTATTTAACTCGCCTCCTCCCAATCCACTTTCCCTTGCCTGGGACGAGCCGCAGCTGCTGCTTAGTGCTTCTGTCCCTTTTCGACAGCAGTGGCCATTTATTTAGTTTGGGGACAATCTTGCAGTTCATCATCCAGGATTGTCCCTTGGGGGGTTCTGGCCATCAGGATTAAATCCTGACCCCCCATCCAGTCCCCAGAGCACCGTGGCAGCTGCGAGATGCTTGAGTCTGCCTGATAATAGCGGTGCAGCCAGCGTCAGGCTCGCAAGCCTCTGACTTGTCAGGGCTTGCTGCAATTCAAAGAGTCAGCCATTTTTTTCAACTTTTTTTCTTTGACTCAGCTTTTGAATTGCGGAGCTGGGCTGAGCTCACCACTTTGGGTCACACTAGCCTTCTGAAGTGGTGGACAGCTACTGTGGATGTAGCTGACAGCTTAGGCTGAATATTTTTTATTTCATTTTATTTTAACTTCTTTCTCCCTTTCTCTACCCCTGTCAAGTGACAGTTATTTTTGGCGGGCTCAAAGATGGCCACCAAGGGAGCTGATCAAGAATTGTCAGGTCCTCAGCAGGGTAGAGAGAAGGTCTGTTGGTCTGGAAGCAGCAGCTAGGATTAGAGCCAGGGCTCTAGCCCCTAAGACAGTGGTCCCCAACCTTTTTTGTGCCGTGGCCCGGTACCGGCATCACAAAATCATCCACGGCCCAGTACCAGCATCAGCACGCATGGCAAGGTGAGCCGAGCGACCGACCAGCCGGTCGTCCCCTCCTTCTCCCTGCCACCTTCAACTCCTCCTTTGTACCTGTGTCGATGGGCTTCGGGACGGCTTCAGGATGGTCGCTCGGCTCGCCTTGCCATGCATGCTGAAAGAATCCTCGCGCCTTAGTTTTGTTCGAAGCCGCCCCCTCCGATGAAACTAAGGCGCGAGGATTCTTTCAGCACCCAAACGCCGCTTTCTACCCAGAAAAGCTCACAGGAAGCACTTTTTCATCAAAACAAGATGGCAGCGCCCAGCAAGCCGGCGGCCCGGTAGAAATTGTTCCATGGACCGGTACTGGTCCCCGGACCGGTGGTTGGGGACCCCTGCCCTAAGAGATCCTCTGGGGCTGAGGATAGACAGGCCAGGCGTAGACAAAAAGCCATAGACAAACAGTTTGACAGGGCAGTGAGAGATTCCAGGATGGCTGAATACAAAGCCACCCCTCAAACTTTGCCTCCTCAACATGACAGGCAGCCAGACCAACTGGCAGATAGGCAGTGTATGACTGCCTGGTGTCCTGGGGACTCAAGTACCCACGATTTGCAGGGTAACCTCCAAATCAGGGCTGACACCTCTCACAATTTTTCTGAGCCGCCTCAAGGGATCTTGATGGCGGCACCTGCAGTCCAAGTCTCCAGTGGGGCCAGACCTATGCCTAAGCCACTTTTACACCTACAGCAGATGGCTTATGACTAGAAGAGACCCAGATGCAAGAAATGCCATCCTTCATGAAAGCCTGGATCTCCCAGACAATAGTTCCAGTGGACCAGAAGAGACAGGGTTTCTATTCAATGTTGTTTGTGATTCCAAAGGCCTCGGGGGGGCTGGCGAGCAATCCTCAACCTGAAAGGGCTCAACAGACATCTAATCTACCGAAGGTTCAAGATGCACTCCCTCCACTCCATTCTAGAGGGACTGCGGGAGGGAGATTTTTTTGGCCTCGGTAGACTTGACGGAGGCCTACCTCCATGTGCCCATACACCCCAACCACCGTCAGTTCCTGAGGTTTTGCTATGGCGGCCGCCATTTTCAATACAGGGCTCTCCCATTAGGCCTGTCATCAGCCCCTCAGACTTTTACCAAGCTCTTGGCAGTGGTAGCGGCACACCTCAGAGCCTTACCCATAAGGATCCAATGCTATTTGGATGACATCCTGATAGCATCCTCTTCCAGACCCCAGGCAGAGGAGGATCTGATGTCGACAATCAGGATTCTTCGAGAACATGGGTTCTCGATAAACCTGGACAAATGCCACCTAGTACCATCGACTCAGCTCTTGCATTTGGGGGCCATTGTAGACACCTTGGCAGGACAGGATTTTCTCTCACAGGAGCTTCGAGACAGTATCAGGGAAGTCACATTGCTGATCCTGTCTTCCAGAGAGGCGCCTATCATCTTGCTATCTCAACTTCTTGGCAAAATGATATCGTGCATCGGGATTGTCCCATGGGCCCGCTTTCACGCCCGACCCCTTCAGTGGTTCCTGCTCCGAGGGTGAGCAGGGGCGATTCTCCAAGGAGGGTTCGCGTCCCCTTGCCAGTTCTTCATTCCCTCCATTGGTGGCAGTCCCGAGTCATGGATCAGGGATGCTTGTACAGGGAACCCCAGAGAATTATCATCACCACCAATGCCAATCTTTATGGTTCAGGGGCCCACTTGGGAGCCCAGGTCACCTAGGGGAGCTGGTCATGAGAGGAGCTCGCCCACAACATAAATTGGCTAGAGCTCAGGGCTGCCCTCTTAGCGCTCAAGGATCTAAGGCCAGAGGTGGTGAGCAGACATGTGCTTCTCCTCACAGACGATGTGGCTACCAAGGCCCACATAAACCGGCAGGGGGGCACATGCTCCAGATCTCTAATGCAGGAAGCAACTCAATTGTGCAGGTGGGTGGAGAGAAACCTGTTGTCCCTACGAGCAGAACATATCTCGGGAGGATCCAACGTGCAGGCAGACTGGTTGAGCAGGGCCACAGTCAACCAGTCAGAATGGTGACTGCATCCCAGTCTATTCCAGGAGATGACGGAATGCGTCGGCCGCCCGATTCTGGATCTCTTTGCATCACCAGAGAACATGCACCTCCTGAGGTTCTTTGCTCAATTCCCTGCCTGAGGAGCAGAAGGGGTCAACGCTCTCCGGTGCAGGTGGCTCCAGGGACTATTGTATGCCTTCCCCTCTTCCCCTGATTCCGGGGGCAATCAGGAAAGTACTAATAGAAAGGGTGGAAGTTCTGTTGGTAGCCCCTTACTGGCCCAGGTATCCTTGGTTCGCCGACCTGGTGGGCCTGTCAGTCGCCAGACCCTGGAGAATTCCCCTGCACAAGACCTCCCTTAGCAGGGTCCGATCGAGCACCCAGATCCAGCCTGGTTTCAGTTGACCATCTGGCGCTTGAGCGGGGGATCCTGAATCAGAAGTTTTCTACAAAGGTCATTCAGACCATCTAGGTGGCCAGAAGACCTTCCACAACCAGGATATATAATGCAACATGGAAGATTTTCTGCAGTTGGTGCACTTGTCACCAATTGGAACCCACTGGGGTTTCTGTTACAAAGGTATTAGAGTTCCTGCAGGACTGGTTGGATAAAGGTCTCGCCCCCAATACCTTGGAAAGACAGGTGGCTGCCTTGGCCTCAATGATTTCGGTCAAGGGCTCTACTACTCTGGCCCAACACCCTAGGGTGAAAGCCTTCCTTAGGGGAGCCATGAATCTGAGGCCACCAGTGGTCCACCACTACCCTACCTGGGATTTGCCTAAGGTCCTGCAGGCATTAACTTCTCCCCCATTTGAACCCTTACATAAAGTCTGCCTTCGTCTGCTCATGTGCAAGGTGTCATTCTTGGTGGCCATTACCTCGGCCAGGCATATTTCGGAGTTGGCGGCCTTATCCATCAGGAAGGATCTGTGCCTATTCCATGCAGACAGGGTGATTCTGCGGTTGGACCCTACCTTCCTACCCAAGGTGAACTCCTTATTCCATCATTCACAGGTGTTGATTTTGTCTAATTTCTGTCCTGAGCCTACCCAAGCACTAGAGAAAAAATGGCACACCTTGGACGTTAGGAGGGCTCTCCGTATTTACATTAAAAGAACTTCTTTTAGGAGTACGGAAGCCTTGTTTGTTTCCTTTCAGCTGTCAACTTTAGGTCGCAGGGTGACACCTTCCATAGTAGGTTGCTGGCATTACAAAGGCCTATGAGTTACAGAGCCTTCCTGTGCCCAGGAGGACCACAGTGCACTCAACCAGAAGTGCATTGACCACCGCAGCCTGGGCAACACAGGCATCGATTCTGGACATTTGTAGAGCTGCAACCTGGTCATCGGTGACCCCATTCATAAGACATTACAAAATTGACTCCTTTGCCTCTGTGGAGGCGTCCTTTGGAAGACGAATCCTGCAGGGTGTGCACGTAGAGGTGGAGACCTCCGACCAATCCAGATCCCACCCGTAGGACAGCCATCAGCCAGCTTTGGTGTGTCCCATCCTGGATTCTCCCTTCGGCTCAGTGGAGAAGGGGCTTTGGTACTACCTGAATGCTTCTTCTTGGGGAGCCAAAGGAAGAATCCAGTCCCACCCTATATACTGTCTGGTCGGAATAGGGGAGGAAATGTCCCTTTTTTTGCAGTATCAATGAACTATCTGTTTGAAGACAAGGAGCAGCTGAATTCGCTTCAACGTCATTCAGAACTGGGGACCATTACCAGGGGGGGGGGTGTCCAGTTTTTCAACTCGGTCTGCAGAGCTAGGAGACTAGAGACTACCCATCCTGGATTCTCCCTTCGGCTCCCCGAGAAGAAACGTTCAGATAGGATCAACGCCCCTTTTCATTTCTTTGACAAACTCTAGTAGAATTCACTGACCTCCGTGTTGATGAGGTGATAGGGTAGGCCTGGTGTTGATTTGGCACTTCTCCCTTTGGTAGACACACTTTTTCCCCTCAGTTGCCTTGTACAGAGTCATTCTGGTTTGGGAAATAGAAAAATCTGGCTCTTTCAAATCAAGATTGTTCCCTCTATCTTGCCAAGTTTCTAAATCAATCTCCAGCTCAGAGATTTAGACCAGCCTAGTGGAGCAATTGATCATGATGGTAGTGGGAGGTGGCAGAAGAAATAAGAAGTGTGTGTCAGTGGTGGGATTCAATTTTTTTTAGTACCGGTTCTGTGGGCATGGCTTGGTGGGCATGGCGTGGCTTGGTTGGCATGGCTTGATGGGTGTGGCAGGGGAACGATACTGTAAAATCTCCATTCTCTCCTTCACTCTTGGGGAAAGTTATTACAAAATCCCATTCCCTCCCCACTCCACTAACTTGCTTTCCAGCTCTGTTCTCCTGTGCAGGGCAACAAAAGAAGATCCAGCCAATCAGCTGGGACTTGGGAGGCAGAGAATAGATGGGGGAGGGGCCAGTCAGAGGTGGTATTTTCTGGTTCTCCGAACTACTTAAAATTTCCGCTGAATACCACCTTTGGTGTGTGTGACAGAGACCTGGATCAATCAAAACAGCTAACGGGAATTTAGCTCAGAGGCAGATAAAGAGCCTTTTCTCTTATTTTACTTGCTCCCTATCCCAGATTGGTTTGCACAGCATTGTGTGATTGATGGCCAGTTTTTCGGATGATATTAAGAAGGTATTTAAGGAAAGCCTGCCCAGAATATAAAATAAGGATAATTTCTCCTCTGGCTACAAGCAACAAGCTAGGAAAAGGACAATGGAGATTAGCTATGGGGAAAAATATATGTTGGAAGTTAAGTGAGTCAGGGGGAAGAGATCACTTGTTTTCCTAAGAAATTGATGTAACAGCATAACAAAATAATAGAGTAGGAAGGGACCTTGGAGATCTTCTAGTCCAACCCTCTGCTCAAGATCCATAAAGAGGCTGTTGTTTTAGTATAATCAAGGACAAATTGCCAGCAAAAATATATCTAGCAAGGTATTTAGTGGAAAAACTATCCAAAAGTCAAACAACATTCATCCCTCAAAACTAAGGCAAGTTGCTATGAAAAATAAAAGTTTCAAATACTTGGAAAATGTACAATTAATACTTAATTCATTTACTAAAATGTACAATTAATACTTAATTCATTTACTAATTTTTATCCCATTTTTATAACTCAAGGCAGAGTACATAATTGTCCCTCTTCCTATTCTCCCCCCCCCCCAATAATAGCAACTTATACAGTACACAATGAATCTAATGCTACACAAATACACATCAATTTTGATTAGCAAAATTTCAGTTTCAATACAGGTAGGCCTCGATTTATTTTATTTATTTATTTGTCAATCACGTACAAGATAATAGGTATAAGTATAAACATGAGTAAGAATACAGAAAATAGGTACGAATAAATGGGGACAATAGGACAGGGACGGCATGGTGCACATGCAGGCCCCTTACAGACCTCTTAGGAATGGGGTGAGGTCAATAGTGGATAGTTTGAGGTTAAAGGAGTGGGGGTTAGAGGATGTAACAACAGAGTCAGGTAGTGCATTCTAGGCATTGACCTGTTGCTGAAGTCGTACTTTCTGCAATTGAGTTTGAAGCGGTTTACACTGAGTTTGAATCTTTGTGTGCTCTTGTATTGTTGCGGTTGAAGCTGAAGTAGTCATTGATTGGTAGGACATTGTAGCAGATAATTTTGTGTGCTACGCTTAAGTCTAACCGTAGGCCGCCTAGTTCAAGGTGGTCCAAGCCCAAAATCTCAAGCCTGGTGATATAGGGTATTCTGTTGCGAGCAGAGGAGTGTAGTACTCTTCTAGTGAAATACTTCTGGACTCACTCAGTTGTATTAATGTCCGATATACAGTGCAGATTCCAGAGCTGTATTCGAGTATTGGTCTGGCAAAAGCTTTGTATGCTCTAGTTAACAATTCAATATTTCCGGAGGTTTACAACTCTTAATGCCTTTTTGGCAATGCTGTTACAGTGAGCTTTGGCACTTAGGTCATTTGATATGAGAACTCCAAGGTCCTTGACAGAGTGAGGATCATCAACGAGGTCATATCCGCCTAGCTTGTATTTGGTGTACTGATTTTTTTTTACCAATGTGTAGGACAGAGCATTTGTTGGTCAAGATTTGATTTATTGGTTGAGATTATGACCAATTTGAGCCCAAAATTTCTGTTGTTAAGTGAGATATTTGTTAAGTGAGCTTTGCCCCATGTTACCACTTGTTTGTCCCAATTTTTAAGTGAATCACTACAGTTGATAAGTTAGCAACTCGGTTGTTAAGTGAATCTGGCTTCCCCATTGACTTTGCTTGTCAGAAGTTTGCAAAAGATTATCACATGACCCTGGGATGCTGCAACAGTCATAAGTATGAACCAGTTGTCAAGCATCTGAATTTTGATCACATGATCATCGGGATGTTGCAAAGGTCATAACTGAAAAACGGTCATAAGTCACATTTTTCAGTGACCATTCTAACAGTCACTAAATGAACTGTTGTAAGTTGAGGACTACATGTATAGATAACTTTGAGGCTGTAATGTTTCAGTCTCAACTTTCTGAATTTTATTTGTCTCTGAACATATGTTCCTTTCTTTTATTCGCCCCCACCCCTTTTTTCCCTTTCCTTTCCCTACAGCAGCTTCAGGGGAACCACATATAATTCAGTGTCGATCACCTGAAATGGAGACATTTTCATGTTATTGGTATACAGATGATTTTCCTCGTGAATTGGAATCAGGGAAAATTCAACTGCTGTATTCCATAAGGTACTGAGAAATGAATCATGCCCTTGGAAAAATGTTATCTGAAATGATTTCCATGTTTTGTTGGAACTGCAGAAATAAAGACCCACGTTCAATTATGAGAACATCTTTCTTTTAATACTTATTAAGCTATGCATTACTGCATTGCCTGGAGGATCAGAAGATCAATTTGACACATTAAATGACAACCAAGTTTAATGTCATGGTTAGATAACAGAAGAGTGTAGGTTTCTTCCAGACCGATCTTGCTTGTTCAGACACATGGAAATATGTTTTTAGTCATGTTATGGTGGGCAACATGTAAAATAACTTCGTAAGAACATAAGATCCTAATGAAGAAAATCAGACATATATTTTCCGCCTCCAACTTTGGGCAACCAGATGCCTCCAGGAAATTCTTAAATAAAGTTTAAAATAGTGGTGCTTATAATCCCTCGCTTCGGGAATCCCAATGACACATTGCTTCTCTACTGAGGTGTTGCGTCTAATTTGTAATTTTAATGAATTTCTGTAATGCTCTTTTAGAACCATCTAGTGACCATTAAATCATTCAGTTCCACCGAATTCCTTATCCATCTACAGATAATCCAATTGTCAGAATTAAATCTGTTATGGAAAACAAAATTTATTCATACAAAATATGAAAACAAAATCCTTCAGAATAGATTGAAACACATACAAAATATTCAAGTGTCACTTTATATACAATGGCTCATTTTTCATGGAATTTTGATTAAAAAATGAGGGTTGGCTTCTCCATAAATGGGCTGATCCATGTATATTGTAGTACTCATATCTTCCAGGGTTTTTCTACTGAGATATTTAGTTGGGTTCACATGCAAAGTTACCACATTTTTATTGCCTTCATCCAGTCTTGAAGCCAACTCATGCCTGAGGCAGTTGTCTTTAGCTTTTCTGGCATTCAAGCACTGTTTTCCCTTTTATATAGCCAACAAATTTTGACAATTTTATCATAGGAACCCAGAGTATACAGCATGGTGAAATAAAACAGAGACAATGGCTTGAATACACAAACTCCATGCCTGCCATTTTGTTTGTTTATTGATTTCTATATTGCCTATCTCACCTAAGTGATTCTTGGTGGTTTGCAAACAACGTTATAAAACAATGTTAAACATTACTAAAAGCACAGTTAAAATTTTAAGTTAAAAATCAAGATTAAAAATTACAAATTAAAAGTAAAAAAAATCTAACTTAAGAAATTGACACAGCTAAGAGGTTAAACAAGATGGAGGAAGTGCCTTCAAGCCATCAGCCACCCACAAGGTTGCATCAAACTCTGACCCTGCCATGTCAATTGGCAGAGCCAGGACTTAACTCTACTCCAGAAGGCAGAAGAGTGGAGGCCCACCTCACTTCTTTGAGTAAGATATTCTAAAGGATGGAGGCAACAGCATGTTCTTAGAGCATGACAGTTGAATGTGCAGGTTGCTTTGGAACATGATTTGAGTACACTTCATGTTTACACACAACTTGAACAACATCTAATAGGCTTGGCCATGTCATTATCACACATTTTGCATATAGTATCCTTTCCTATTGTGAAGCCTTAAAAAACAAGAATATTCTTTTTTTTTATTCAAAATGCTGCCACATTTAAAAATAAGTAAGGAAAGAGGTTGATGAGACATTTTCTCAGGATGAAGAACATGTTCATATATGCTGGTTCAACCCTGACTTTTCTTTTCTAATATAACACACATTTTCAGAAGAAATTTTGAGAGAACAGAATAGAATAGAATAGAATCGGACAGGACAGGACAGGACAGAACAGAACAGAATTATTTCTTGGCCAATTGTGATTGGACATACAAGGAATTTGTCTTGGTGCATATGCTCTCAGTGTACATAAAAGAAAAGGTACATTTGTCAACAGTCAAGAATCATAAGATACAACACTTAATAATAGTCATAGGGTACAACAAGCAATCAAATCATACTAGGAAACAGTCAATAAAATCGTTAGCATACAAGCAACAAGGTTACAGTCAAAAGAAATTGGAAACCCACAAAAAGACAACAATTGAAAATTGGAAGTTTTCTCCTCAGCCATACTTGTGATCCTCTGAGCTGGCCATCGGTTTCCCCTTCCTCTTTTTAAACAAACAGTTAATAATATCTGCTGAGGTGGTCAGTGTCCCTAATAATGTCATGATGTTGAAGTAACACTTCCTTGCTTGTTTGTTTTCCCCCTTATTCCAACCCTGTTCAAGGACTGTTTTAAGATATGTAAAATCATGTATACTTCTATTAAAGTCTGCTGAGCACCAGGAGAAATAAAGCTGCAACATTTTTTCCAGGTTGGTAAGGGTATATCCCATTCCTTCTTCCCCCTGGTTAGCCTCTTCTGCCATCATTCTGCCGTGGTATCAGTGCAACATTGGAAACTCATTGGATTTGCCCAAGAGCAGTAATGATAATGATAGCTTGATCAGGCTGAAATAGGGAATGGTCTAATAAAGTGGTGTCAAACTCAAGGCCCACAGACCACATCAGGCCCATGGAGTGCTTAGATCTGGCCCGTGGGGCTGCCCTGGAAACAGCAAAGGACTGGCCTGTGGTGCCTCTGCCAGCGAAAACAAAGTGGCTCTCCCAAGCTCCGTTTTCACTGGCAGAGAGTTACAGGAGGGTGTCACAGCCGAAAACAGAGCTTGGGAGCCCGTTTTCACTGGTGGAGTGCTCAGACCACCACAGGCACCCCCAATATGAGTGACCTCAAGTTGGCCATGCCCACCTAGACTCCCTGAGGTCAAACACAACCCTGATGCGGCCTCAGTGAAATCAAGTTTGACACCACTGGTTTAATGGGACTTAATTTGACAGAATGGGATCTAAGAGGAAGGGCAAACAAAACGACATAGTGATACTTGACAGAGGCCTGGTGACAGGACACCCTATTCAGTTCTTGCATTAATGTCATTAATGATGAGTTGAAGAGGGAGGGCAGCAAAGCTGGTAGATTAACCAATCACTTTGCCTATCACAACCTGCACAAGCAAATTCAAGACCACTCCCTCTGGCAGTGATCTAGTATAGATGCAGTAAAATCTGGTCAGGGATCAGCAATGAAGATAACAGATGACATACCAGTAGTCTGTCAATAAATTTGTAACTTGGTAATTGGAAAGGTTCTACCTGCCTCTTTCCAGTCCTTTGATTCCATCTTAATTATTTGGTTTATCATTTCTAGGTCGAGTGAGGTGGAAGAATGGAAAGACTGTCCTGATTATACAACTTCTGGTGAAAACAGCTGTTACTTCAATGCATCCTTCACCTCCATTTGGGTCCCTTACTCTGTTCGGCTTTACATTGCAGATCAATTATACGATGAAAAAGAATTCCGGGTGGAGGATATAGGTACTTTTTTGATATGAATTCCCTTTGCTTTGCTTCTTAGACTAGAGTAAAAGTTTCACACACAAGGATTTTCATAAAACAAATTCATCAGCTGTTATTACAATTTGTGCTTTTCTCTAAGTTTCCTGCAATGGAAATTGTGCTCCAATCTGTATCTCTTCCTGAATTTAGTTCTGGATGAAGGTATCACTTATGCTTCCCAGTTCCTGCCTACCTTTGTTCTTTACAACTTAGAGAAGCATGACTTTACTACTCTTGTCTAACAGGTTTAGTTCAGGTTCAGTTTGAGTCTAGTAAGTTCTAGGTAGGTCTTCCCATAACAACAACTCTGCGGGGTGAGTTGGGCTGAGAACAAGATCTAAAATCGCTGCTCAGCGTTACAGTGGCTCAGTTCAAAATCCTATTCAAAATTAAAATAGCTAAATGTGAGACTTTGAAGCAGATGGGGACAATGGTTCGCATAATGTAGAGGTAGCAGTAATGAAGAGGGGCGGCTGTCCCAGTACAAAGATAGAACCTTATTCAACTGTTTGAAAATTATTTTAGGGTACAGTGTTCATGTATGTCCTGTCTTAAATTGGAAAACAATGCATTGGGGCCAGTTTTCAATAACTCTGCTGCCAAAAAGTGACAGTCATATCCTGGGGAACATTAAGGAAAGATTAATGGACTATAATAACTTCTCAGATGCTATTCCTCATCCTGCCCTACAACATCATTGCTGGCCAAAATCCCAAGCTGCTTTTTATCCATAGGAACTTTACTATCCCTCTTCAGTACAATTTCACAATACCAGTCCAATTTGTGCATCAAGTATTTTAAGTATTTTAAAGTATACAATTGGTCTTTTCAAAATAATACTGTTTGTATTATTTATAATATGTGATGAGGGAGGGACAGAGTATATTGTTAAATGACTTTTTCTATTATATTTTGATTAACTCTGTGAAAAAATGTGTTTAAATCACAGTAATTCCAGATCCTCCAGTTGGGCTGAACTGGACAGTGCTAAACACCAGCCCGAGTGGTGTCTATACTGATGTTCAGGTTACGTGGAAGCCTCCACCCTCTGCAGATGTTCAAAATGGATGGATCATACCTTTCTATCAGCTTCAGTATAAAGACGTCAATGCAACAAAATGGCATGAGGTATGTATTGCAAGAGCAAAACTTGGAGACCTTACCCAAGCAGAGGCCATCCAGAGGTATTGGGAATGAGAGACAAACATCAAGGACCTGCAAAAGCTTAAAACCTTATAATTTACATTTTGGGAAATACTTTGAAAACAATACATCTGCACATTTGCAAATCAATGAGTTATATATTCATAGACTCTATAAACACACTCAGTTTTCCTATGTAATGTATAGTGCAAGTGGAACTAGCAACAAACTTTAGTGCTTCCACAATTCCAGCCATCTCTTTCTATTTCTCATACTGTGTTCTCCTCCCTTGCCTCATGTATTCAGTAGTTAATATTTAAGAGATGGAGATCCCACTATTGAATAGACCTCTGACATTTTCTCCTCTGCTTCTCTACATCCCTCTTTCATATGGATAAGACCAATAGAACAGCTTGAACTTAAAAATAAGTGTTGTATTACATCAACAATGTACACTTCAGTCATGTAGTCCAAAAAATAAACTTGCACAATCAATTTCACAGCCTACTGTAAAAGAAAAAAAAATATGGCCTCACGTTTAAGAATTACTGTGGGTATCTGCAACTTATACAGAACCAAAGAAGTGGGAGAGATCTTAGGAACCATCTTAATTGTTCAGAAGATTCAGTAAAACATCTTTGGACAGTTGATGCCATAGTTTCTTTGAAGACCTATAGCGAAGGAGATGTCACCACTTCATATGGTAGCCTGTTCCACAATCATCCTGATGTTTAACTTGAATCTGCCTCCTCTAGTTTTAAACTTACTGGTTTGTGTCTTGCTCTTTGGGGTGACAAAGAATAAGTCAACTTCCTTTTCCACATAACAATACTTCAGATATTTGAAGACAGCTATCATATTTCCCCTCAGCCTCTTCTGTAGTCTAGACATACCCAGAATCTTTAATCATTCTTCAAGTGGGTTATTTCCATGACTTTCACATTTTCAGTAGCCCTCTTCCAAACTAACTCCAATTTGTCACTGCCCTTTTTGAATGTCCAAAAATAGACATAGTATTCCAAGTGGGGTCTTATCAGAGTAGAGTCAAGTGTCACAATTATTTTCCATGAAATAATTTCTGTGCTTCTGTTAATGCAACTCAAGATTGCATTTGCCTTTTTAGCAATTAACTTCTCAACCTCTGACTCATGTCAACAAGGGCATCCCAAAACTCTTTTCCATTTACTTCTACAGGCCATGTCTGTCCCCTCCCATATTTGTGCCTTACATTTTTTCCCTAGATGCAGAATTGTATATTTATCCCTATAAAATTCCCTCCATTTCAATCAATCATTCAAGCCAATCTCTTTTTTTTTCATGTAAAATCAAACTTTCCAGTTTTTTATCACCTGCAAAAATTTTAAGTGTCCACTCAACTCTCATTCAATTAATTGATTAAAAAGTTGGAAAGTATTAGAACCACTTGCTGATACGTTAGTTCTAATATTAAGCATTAGCACTAATATTAAGCACTAATGCTTAATACATATTCAGGTAGTATTCACCTTAATACTTGATAAATATTATTGTAGAAGAAGCGTTTCCCAGGTTATTTTTTTTTACGTGTGACTGAGGATTCTGGGTATTGAAGTCTATCACATCTGGAAAGCACCAGATTAAATTTAACAAAGATTATTCTAGAATTTCAAAACACTCAGATCCTAATCCTAATTCTGCCTCCTTGCATACATTTTATGTTTATAAAGAGTACTTTTTTTATCAGTGTCAACAATTAATTGAGGAGATTCAATATATTATTACAGCTGGATCCAAAACGTGCCACCGAAGTTCCAGTATATTCTTTAAAAACTTGCCAA
Organism: Pseudonaja textilis; assembly: GCF_900518735.1. The sequence continues at coordinate 12,384,094 of NW_020769310.1, forward strand.
GATTATGAGATACGGGTTCGAGCAAAAGGAACACCTGAAGTTTATGGCGAATTCAGTGATGTGCTATATGTATCATTTGATTCAAAAGGACTGGTGCCATGTGAGGAAGGTGAGAAAAACTTCTTCTATGATGTTGCCTTTGAAATATTCTCGTAACATCTTACATCAGAACTCACTACAAACTGTTGTATGCCCAAATGGATGGAAACTAATCAAGGAGAGAAGCAGCATAGAACTAAGGAGAAATTTCCTTACAGTTAAAACAATTAATCAGTGGAACAACTTGCCTCCAGAAGTTGCTCCACCACTGGACGCTTTTGAGAAGAGATTGGACAACCATTTGTCTGAGAGTTTCCTGCCTAAGCAGGGGGTTGGACTAGAAGACCTCCAAGGTCCCTTCCAACTCTCTTATTCTGTATTTGGCTCATCCTGTGCATGGGATGCTTGAGGGCATGTGTGCAAACTTCATGCTTGTGTTCCAGTGGTGTTAGACTTCAATATCCAGATAGGATAGTCATTGGAAAATTATAGGCATTGAAATCCAAATTATCTGGACCAAGTTTAGAGAACTAAATAAGGAAGACCTACCTGAGTTACTAGGGTGATACCATGTGTGGGAGATGTACTCATCACATGCAGATACTTTCTAAACAAGCATGAAACAGCAAGATGTTGATCAAAGAAACATAAACAAAACTGGGAAGTGATACAAATGTCACATTTTAATTGTTTGTTTTTTTGTTTCAGAATTCCAAATTCCTTGGCCTTTGGTGATGGCCTTTGGAATACTTGGCCTAATGGTGATGCTGTCTCTAGTCTTCTTTTCTAAACAACAAAAGTAAGCTTTTGATAGATTTTCGCCTCTACTCATCCATTCTGTGGCTTTTCTCTAAGAAATTTTTGACAGGGACAATTTATTTTGGTTCTCCCAGGTACATGTGTTTTTTCATCAGGACAAAAGGATGTTCAGACACTCTTTCCAGACAATTACTTTTATGACTGATGGTAGATTGTGGTCATGCAGGGAGCAAAATAATCTATTGGAGATATTGGAATGGGAAACTATTGAAAACTGCAGGGATAGTTCCTAGCAGTCAAAAATGACTTTAAAACATCTTGAAGTGTGTATATATGGCGTATTTCCTAATTTTTGGACTTTTACTAAGAAGTCTGTAAACATTTTAATGTATCACTGATATGTATTTGAAATTTACTTATATACTTGTATTACAACACACTCATTTCTACCTGGTTTGGGAGAAGCTGATAAAAACATTATTTTCCTCTCAGGAAATGGCAGAAATGAGAAGAAACTTAAGTTTCTCAGTTCAAATTGCTTTTACTCTCATTTCTTTGATGATGAGGAACTATTTAATCTCTAACAGCCCATTTTTCAGTATGACTGAGGTCATTACCCTAGATAATCTCCAATTTATGTCTCCTTTGCAGTGTATCTTGGAGTGAGCCAGAACAAATTCAAAAAGACATCTGTGGTTGTTACATGGTGGGCCTCTGAAAGGTTGCCAAGCTGCTGTGCTAGAGTTTCCCTTGTAGACAGTATGTCCTGAGTTGACTAAGCTTCACTCAGATTTGCATACTGAGTACAGCAATTAGGGTAACCACCCAGCTACTGGCAGCAATGTTGGAAAGGATTATGAATTAGATTGTGCTTACAGGCAGGATAAAAGATTCCCTCCCACTGAAGGGAAATAGCAAGTGACTTTTTAATTAAAATAACAATTGCACTGGATTCATTCCTATGAGAAAGAAAGGGTATTTAAAAATTGCCACAAGGTAGCATATTGCTCTTTAATTGCTTAGAGAATGCTGCTTTGTAAAGAAGCCAAAAAGAAAAGTTAAAATAGCTTCACTTTTCTCAGAAACTATGCTTAGGAGTCAAAGGACAAGTGCAGAGTTGCAGAAGACCAATTAGCTAAATTGTTGAACAAATTGGAAAAAATAATATTGCTGAACAACCCTATGTAAGAAACAAAAATTTCTTTATTACCCAGAACTGAAATTCTAAATCATGAGAAGTAGAATACAACTGGATGAATCTATCCAAGAAAATCTGGAATTCCAAGCTTAAATTGAAAACCTATTAAAGCAGAATTTGTTATTCATAAACTGTAGTATATGATAAAGGAGCTATTAAAAGATGCAATTCGCCAACAGATAAACATCTGTGAAAAGGTTTTTCGGATAACAATGATTTGGTATGGTTTAGATCAGTGGTTGCCAACCAGTGGGCTGGGGACCACCGGTGGCAACCACTGATCTAGGAGAAAATTTTTGGTGGTCCGCAGAGAAATGTCACCCGCAAAGCAATTAATCCAGTCTGCACAGGAACACAAGGCTGCGTCGCACACATGGCCTGCGGGAACACAAATTATGAGTTTGGTGGTCCCTGAGGTCCAAAAATTATTTACTACTTATTTATGAATGAATGAATGTTTATATGACCACCCAACTATTCCAGGTGACTTATAAGGATAAAAACCCAATATAAAAATAAAAAGCCATACCATCCCACCCACTCCCTAGCAACAACAATAAAATCAGCCATTTGATGGACTCCATCCCACTTGAGTTCCCAGGTCCATTGGCAAAACCAGGTTTTCAGGGCATTGCAAATGAATACCAAAGTGAGATCAATCTTATCTTAGCTGGGCTGATATTCCATAGGGAGAGACCCACCATGGATAAAGTCCCTCTCCTTGGTCTCGCTAGATGGACCTTTTTAGGAGAGGGGAACCATAGCATTTCCTGCCTCATATAGGGTTTTGAAAAAATCAATAGCCACATGAGAATGACATAAGTGCACCTCTAGGCCTGCACCAAACCATGTAAGCAGCCATATTTTGAACCAACTAAAGCTTCCATATATTTCCAATTTTTGTTAATATTTATGAATATAAAGACAAACAATTAATACAACCTAAGAAAAATATAAAAAAGAAAAAGTGAAAAGAAAAAAATTGAACAGTTAAGAATACGCACAGTATTCTGGGGAACCAGTAATGGAAATTTTGAGTAGTTCAGAAAACCGGCAAATACCACCTCTGACTAGAGATTTTACAGTATCCTTCCCCTGCCACACCCACCAAGCCACGCCCACAGAACTGATAGTACAAAATTTGAATCCCACTACTGAAACACACATACATATATGTATATTCCTTCCCTTTGCTTTTAAGAATCTTTGCTCTGAAGATGTTAAATATATTCTCCAACTGAACCAAAGCCAATTTAGCAAGACTCTCAAGCTACAGGTAGTGTCATTTGTGTAGCTTGTGTGGAAAATGTGGAAGGTAGTATCACAGGGCTTTCCCGGAGGACAGTGAGAATAGACCCATTCTATGTTATGAGTGCCACATATTAGCAATAGATCTAAACTAAATATTTTTCAGACTACTTCATTTTCTGTAAACCAAAGGCTTTTTAATGGAGGTTGAATAGGATGTCTCATTGACAACCTAAAATAGCACAATGGTACAAATTTGAGGTTCAAAAAGTAAAAATATCCCACCATAATTTGGGATTTGCCAAGATATAGCCACCTGCTAAAATAAGCAATTTTATTGTATTTTCTTGATGCAGTTTAGAAGTCTTAAAACTTAAATGTTACTCTTTCTTTTTCAGGCTAAAAATACTGATATTTCCTCCTGTTCCAGTGCCCAAAATTAAAGGAATTGATCCAGACCTCCTAAAGGTAGTGTGAAATAGATTGCTGTTGTACAAAATCAATATACTTGAAGGTTTTTCTGCATAGCAGGGATGGATTAAATAGTCTAACATGCTCTACTGTCTAAGGAAAAGTGATGCCCAATTTGTTGCCCAAGTTTATGTAATAAATGCTTACACATTCTTTCAACTGTGTTTCCCTGAAAATAAGACCCTGTCATATATTTTTTGGCACCAAAAAGGCACCAGATCTTATTTGTGGGGGATGTCATCCACTGACTAATCTCACTTGTGCGTGTCACCCCCAGCCTCCTTTACGCTGTCCAAGGTTTTCAGGAACTATTTTTTCTGCAACCAGCAAGGCTTTCCTGAAGGACTCTGCAGCCGATAATAGATCTGCGGATCGATCTGGAGCTTTGTTATTAGCTACAGAGGCCTTCAGGAATGCCTTGCCAGCCTTTCCGGCTGCAGAAGAAATAGGCCGGCAAAGATGTTGGGGTGTGCAAGGCCTGGCTACAACTATGCAAAGGTAAATAGCAGGGCAGCTCCGCCCCCCGATCCCCACCCTAGCTTAATTTTTACCTGTGCACTTGAGTAGGTGGGATCTTAATTAGGTCTTATTTGGGGGGTAGGGCTTATATTGGGTGCACATGTAAAAATCAAGCTAGGACTTATTTTCAGGGTAGGTCATATTTTCAGGAAACAGGATAGTTAGGTATTGACATTGATTGGTTGATTTATTGATTATGTGCAATCAAATTGGTGTCAACCTTTGGTAACTATATACATTTAAAAAATTGTAAAGGACAGTCTATCCCCAAACTGATTTTTCAGGCCTTCCAAGGATGCACCCATCCCTTCTGTAATTGTATCCATCTACCTTGTAGCTAGTTGTTCTCATCTTCTCTTTCCTTCCACCTTTCCCAGTATGATAGACTTCTCCAGAAATAAATGTTGCATGTACTGGAATTAAAATGATTCCAAAATGGAACAATACTACTATATTCATGCAGATTTTATTATGGACCTAGTATTGTCTACCAATACTGTACAAACAACTTTAATAATCCCAAGCCAGAGTAATAATAAAGCTAGTAATAGTAAAAGACTCAAAAGAGAATGAAACAGAAAGCAGGAACAAATGCTATTAATGCTGATTCCCAAGTCTCCTTCTCATGGGAGTTTCCAGGAAAGCTAGTATTCTTGGATATCTCAGTAAAACTTCTGGTTTCTTCCGTCCTCTAGGTGACCATGTTCCAAGTCTGGAGCCATAATTTGCATGATCTTTTAATTAGGAAACTGATTAAAAATTCTTTCTGAATAGAGTAAATACTGCTGCCATGCATATAGAATTCACACATGAATAATTAAATTTCAACAATGATTGCTACTCTTTTGTTTTATTTTCAAACATTTGTTTTCAGAAAGGAAAACTGGATGAAGTTAATTCCATTTTAGCAAGTCATGGTAGCTACATGCCTCAGCTTTACGGAGATGACTCTTGGGTGGAATTTATTGAGCTGGATATAGATGATGCTGAAGATAGAACTGAAGGATCAGATACAGACAGGCTCCTTGGTGATGTTCACACGAAGTCTCATGGCTGCCTTGCAGTGAGGGATGATGATTCTGGACGGGCCAGCTGCTGTGAACCTGATATCCCAGAGACTGATTTTAGTGCAAGTGATACATGCGATGGAACTTCTGACATTGATCAGTCCAAAAAGATAAGTGATAAAGAAGAGGATCTCTTGTGCCTTGATCAAAAAGATAACGAGAAATCAATCCCAGGTCTTGATGTTCCATCCGCCTGCTTGTCATCAGATAATCCAACCAAAGAACAGGACCTAAAATCCCATGTTCCTGCCACCAAGATAACCAATCCACTTGTCCAGACCCAGTTAAGCAATCACAGTTCACTAGGGAACATTGACTTTTACACACAAGTCAGCAACATTACACCAAGAGGAAGTGTTGTGCTATCCCCAGGACAAAAAATGAAGACAGGGAAAACTCAAAGTGAAGCTCAGAGAGAACCAGTTGCACAGTGTCAACCAACCTTGGCCATGGACAATGCCTATTTCTGTGAGTTGGATGTGAAAAAATGTGTCACTGTGTCACCCCCCAAAGAAGAGGAGCCAGAAGTTCAAGTCCAGAGCTTTTCTGAGGATGCTTACTTGACCACTGATAGCCTTGTTATTCATCCCGTGATCCCTGCTATGGTAGCAACAGCTGCAGAAGAAAAAGATCCGGAAACTTCTGAGATACCTGTGGCAGACTATACCTCCATTCATATGGTACAGTCTCCACAAGGTCTAGTTCTCAATGCAACAGCTCTCCATGTGCCAGACAAAGAATTCATCATGTCATCTGGCTATGTGAGCACAGAGCAACTTAACAAAATCTTGTCATAGGTTTCTTTTCTTTTTTTAGTATATAGGAAACTGTATCATCCCTAGCTCTATGAAGCTCAAAATACATATGTAGTTGGAGCTTTCCAATTCAGTACAGTGTTACAGAAAATGTCTGAAGTTTGCAGAACATTTATTAATGATGATGTGAATGGGCAGGCCAATTCCCAAAAGGAATTCCGTGTTCCTATGCTTTAGCTAGAGCCAAGGTGTCCAACAGTTTCAGATGATTGGTGATGATGCAGTCCTTTCTACTTCTACCTGTGCTGTTGACTCAATCACAGTATTGCTTTTGTGTCTTGTCAATATTGTCTAACCAAATGTTGCTGGTGCTGATTCAATAGCATGACTGTCTTTTGTTGTAAGTGTTGCTTTGGGCTTCTCCCAAACACATTGGGTATCTGTGTCATGCATTGTAAATCATTTTTTTCTTCAAAAAGCTAATAGCAAGTGTGGAATTTTGTTTGTTCGCTCGCTTGTTTGAAGATTTTGAAATGTTTATACTGGGAATTGGAGAATGAAAGATTAGATAAAGAAGCAAAAAGTTTTGTTAAATAAAGCATTATTATGGTTAATATAAATATAAATCTACTTTAATACTTCAGGTAAGCAAGCATTAATATTTTATACTTGGACTGCATAATGAAGTTTAATTATTATGGTCGATGTATGGAATGTGTCTGCTGCAATCAGTATAGCAATTACCAAAAAATAAGGAAAAATATGTTTATATCTCCACCAAAGCTATACAGAATGTTAAGTTGCAGCACTGCTGGGGTGGGGATGGGGTGATCATTTCTTAAAAGCACTATTCATATTTTACCTTTTGTAGCAAACCAAAAACATGTACAACATTGAATATTTTTTTACTGGTAAAACCAATCTGCCATTACAATTTTAAAGCCTAAGATGAATTTGGAATTTCAGGGCTTTTTAGGAATACGATTAATTTTTTTATGACTAAATAGGCAATTTAATAGTGTTTTTTACAAGAAAGCGTTTACATCCCTTAAATTTTAAACACCAAACCTAATATTAATATAGACTCAAAATTATCAGCATTTTAGATTTTGAATCAAATGAAAATTCAATGGAACAGTATTATAAACAGTATCACTTTTTTATTTAGGATAATCTGCTAATTAATACACATGTAGGAAAGTTTTAAAGAATTAGTGTGCTTAAAGCCTTACAGGTATCTGTTCCTTTCTCAAGGTACGCCCTAACATAGTTTAATTTTATATTTTGTTTACATGAACAAGGTTTAAATTCCAAGACCTATATGCAGTCTGCTTGGTTTTTTTCCTTATTGTTTTCCAGACTGCTAATATTACTCTCAGCCTTAGCCTGCCTGCAGGTGATGATTCCTAAACATCACACAAATGTCACACAAACTTCCCAGAATTACTGATTTTAACTGGGAATTTATGACCTAGAGGTAGGAAGTTTTGTGCCATATAAAGGTTCCTTGTTCTGATTCAGAAAGCTTCTCCCCTTAGCTGCCTTATTGAACTTAGCTTCCCCGAGATCTTTAGCACAGGTCTTTTACATTACCTATTGCCTGAGTCTATTTTTTTAAAGATGCCAGGGGTCAATCTATGGACCCTTCTGCACATAAAATATGCATTATATCACCGAGCCACTAATCCCTGACTGGAACAAAAATGTGACGGGAAACATTGCAGTGAATTCAGAGGTACTCCGAGATTATTATAGTTGACCCCTTATGGAAAGGGTGCAGATATTTTGCACTGAATCACAATAATGGGAATCCACAAAAAACGACTTTGGGAAAGGGGGAGGAATGCATAGGATTTGCCTCTGAACTGGTCTTAAAAGGATTTAAATCTAGAAGAAAAATCCTTCCTTTCCATTGCTGTTCCCTTCGTGGGCCATTACAGTTAATGGCCATTTGATAAGCTGTGATGAATATAGTATGTAGATTATAACTGCCTACGTGGAAATATGTTGATATTATACCTGGGTGGCGGTTTTGTTAGTATTGTTTTGATTTGTTTTAAAGAAGTAAGGTGAAGGTCATGTTACGTGTATTTGCCATAGTCTTCAGTCTTAAAGACAAATGTAGTGCAATTGTTTCTGGTTTATTTAGAAATAAACCAAAGTACGTGCTTTCAGGCCAATTTCCATGAGGTAGTTTTTTTATGTTGGCCAACCAAATAAGGGTGAAGTTTGCAAAAGGCTCACATAGGACATCTAAATTAAGTTGCTTGGAATGACATCACCACAGAAAAAGAATGTAAGCTTCATTTATTTACATTTTTGAAAGATTGGCTCTTTTTTCCATATAGGTACTCATCCCACTCAGCTAATTGGCACTAGAAAAATTGGGAGTGGGAAAGAGGATGGTGGGACATATTAGCAGGTTGTGAGAGACCCTGTTAGCAAAGAACAGCTAGAATGAAAAGAATACCAAGTGAGCAGATCACAGCAAGCTTTAGTAAACATATGAAATGGTGCAGAAATTTAAAAATGACCACTCACCTGGTTTTCAGCTACGATGTTAATCCTGTGTAATATAAGTAGGCCCTGAGTAGAAATGCACATTTTAGCTGGAGATTGCATCATGTATAAGCATCTTAAAAGGAAGAAAGTTGCTTAGAAACAAATCAATACTTCAGAAATAAACTTTTCTGATATTCATTCTTAGGCTTGTATTTGGCTTTTGTATTTAAGATGTATTTTTTCTAACAGCTGGAACCTTTAATTTTAGGCACTATTGCAATTAAAGCTATGTAAGCCGCTCTTAATGACAAGGGAAATTAATGATACATTTCTCTTGTTGGATGTTTTTTTCCATCACCAAAAACTAGTTAAATACCTCAATCTCAGAATGTCATTTGGTACTTTGCTGGTTACGTAAAACAATATACCATAGTATGAAGATTTGTGTATTTCTGTTTTATGTGTTTAACTTGCCTTATGTCGGTGTTCTGATTCCATCCTCAAAAGTTTAAATAAATTTATTTTCTTTAATTCATCATGATGTTGTTGCATACTTTATTGCCAAACCCCTACAATGAAGGGGGAAAAAACAATTTCAGAAGACTTAGTTTACTGTATTGTCAATGGAGGCCATTTTTGCATGTTGTTTCTGTGCAATATAAATGAAACCCTGGGGCATACATAAAGCATGATTGGCAGCTGTAATTTCCACATATAATTTTTGTTGCTGAGAATCAGGCAGTCCAATTCTACTCATAGATATGCCAGATTGGATTCTAAGAATTATAATCCCACTCATCTAGTTCAGGGCCCCTGATTTCTGTAGTTGTAACCCTCAGGATGCCTTTTGAAAACTGAAATCATTCTTTCACATCATTTTGTAAACTGTAAAATGCCACCGTTAAAACCCAAGAAAAGTATGCAAAAGCCTCATCAACATATGTGGTGTGATCCTATGAGATCTGTGGGTTTTTCAGAAATGAGATCCTTGTCCATGAAAAGGTTGCTCTCTAAGCTGCAGAAGGTTAAATTGCCCCATGAACCCTGCTGCCTCCACTGATGAAATTTGGTCTGGGGAAATCTGAACAACATTTGATTCATTTGCTTCATGAGGGACTCCACATGGGAATTCTAGCATCTTGAACACTTCCAGAGATGTTATTTCATCTTTCCATCTGTTTCAAAATGAAGCATATAAATTACTGAATAAATTTTTAAAATCACAAGAAATCTTCACAGGTGTAAGACACAGCAGGTAGAAAATTTCTCTAAATACTACAGGATATGTTTTGGCTTCATTGTACTAATAGAAGAGAATATATGTAGCTGAGAATTGAACTGCAGAGCCCTTGATGCTCTCTGAACTTGATTGTTTGCTCAGAGATGGTTTATCACATGCCTAGGCAATGTCATCAATGCACAGATGATGTTACCCAGTTAGATAATGAAATGTCCGCAAGCAAACAACCAAATGCAGAGAGCTCCAAGGACTCCACACTTCTGATTGTGGCACATGTGAATGCTAATTCCATTTCTCCAGAAAATATCACACAGTTCAGGGATTCTCTGGAGCAGTTGAGTAATGAACACTTTGGATTCACGATTCCTGAACAGTTTTTTTTTTAATAAAGTTTTTTTGAGTTTTAACAAAACAAATAAAACATCTTATTTGAGTACAGCATTGTTCCGGGTTATCACATTTCCATACAGACACAATTTCATATGCATATTCATCTTATGTATTCAACTTCATATCTTATTACTCTTTTTTCCAACTTCTCACTACTTCTCCCTTTACTTCTCTTAATTTTCTTTTATGGTTATCTCATTTTCTTATCCAATTGTATTTCTTTTACCTAAATTTCTATATCTTTTTATTCATTGTACTTATACTTTCATCTGTCTTGTTTACAATTTCATATGTTCTCTTCCAACATTCTTAAGAAGCAAAATTCCCCCTATGATTGCCAATCGAAGTGCAGCACCTTTAAATCTTATTGTTATTATCATATGAAATCTCATTAAACATTGAATTTGTGCATTCTAAAATTATAACATTCAAATTTCTAATATCTATTTTATATCATGTAGATCTCATCATTCAGAGTCTGCTTGGTACTTCCCCTTGAAAATGTAAAAAGAAAAATTCTAAAAACATAGCAAAAACAATATATATATAATAAAAACATTAGTAAACAAAATAGTTATTCAAAATCATTCTAGTACTGGTATGAACCTTGTAAATCTTTCACGTTTCTTTTCAATATCTCAGTCTTTGAGAACAATTGAAATGTTTCCCTCCCTTCTTCATTATTACTTAACTGTTAATAAGCATACCATTGGATAGTCATACAGTTTTATCTTATAAATTATTTACTATTAATTAGCAAAATAATTATTCAAATTCATTCTAATAACTGGTATAAATTTCCTTGTAAATCTTTCACATTTCTTTTCAATATTTTATCAATCTTTAGAAACAATTGCAATGTTTCCCTCTCTTTATTATTGCATTAATTATAAATAAACATACCATTACATAACAATACAGTTTTATCTCATATATTATTTACTTATTTCATTTCTAATTCATTACAGTATTCTACTGTCACAACACTATCTTTTGTACCTTTGCAGAATCCTCACTTTTAACTAAATTTAACCGTTGTCTTTGTGTTTTCTAGCTGAGCAAATACCTTTAATCCTAGTACGTTTCCCCTTTTCCTTTATTTCCTGTTTTTGTCCCTCATAAGTTCTTTCCCTTTCTGTCTTTCCCCCCTTTTTCTCATCCCTTTTTTTATACCCTTCTCTCTCTAATTTTCCCTTCTTTAGTTTTCTGCTTCTCCTTGCTGTTATACTTCTTTTTCAGACTATTTTTCTTTTTGGCTGTTCCCTTTGATCTCAAACTTTTAACTCCTTTCCCCCTTTTCCCCCTTATTACCACACTTTGCATTATTTGATCGTTGAAAATGGCTTCTTCTTTGTCCCGCCCTTCTTCTTGCTCTTGAAGCTTTTCCTTTTGCTTTTCATAGTTCAGGATCTCCATTTCAAAAAATTCAAATACGAAGCTAAAGGATCTTCCTCCCCTTTCTGCATCTTCTTTCTGTTTTTTAAGACTCATCTTCCATTCCTCCAGGAGTGATGGCATTTTAAACTCTTTAGAACAACCACCGGATTGACTTTAAGTAAAATCAGAAAAGGAAAAAAAAAACCAATGCCAAAAAGTTTTTTTTTTAGATCACCAAATGATCCCAGACTGTTCCTTCTTGTTTCTTTCCTTTACTTTTCCTTTCCGTGGGTTACTGTATCTTTTAATAAGATTTTAATAAGATCCACTCGGGTAGCAATTTCCTCCCTCTTCACCACCTCTATGGGGTGGCTTCAGCCCTGAATTCAAAGGATCGGGGCACTCTAGCAGCGAGCACAGATCGAAACCGCGCACGATCGCGGATTTCAGTCTGTCGCTGAAGAGACCCAAACCGGAAGTCCAACAATTCCTGAACAGTTTTAATAGGTGATTAGGGGGCAAAACACTAGATCACATGAGATCACAGCCTAGAAAAAGAAAGCTGAATAAGATTTAATGCAAATCAGACTTTCAGTAGGCAAAAAAACTTTCCTTCTCAAGTCGTTATTTCAGTTGTGAGTAAATTTATTCGTTTCAAGGTTCTTATCTGATCGGCATTATGATATATGCCAAGAGATTATTCCTGATTTAAAACTGGGTCCTCATCCATTAATAAATTATGAAACACCAACAGGATTTTCTTCTTCCTGCCATCAGAAAAGGTAGAAAGGAAAATGGTTGTACTTCAAAAAGAAAACGGTGATGGGACAGACCGAAGTTGAAGTGTACACATGGAAGCTGTATAATAATAACTTATTAAGCTAATAGTACAACATTCCAGACGATCTGCAATAAAACTCAAATATGCAGAGCAAATTACCATGTACTGAATAGCAAAAGTACAATTTAAAAATTAGTCTGTGATATTTTTAATTAGAATTTGGGAAAATATTGATCCATGTAATACAATATATTATTAATGCTTACATGTAATAGAAGCACGGCCAGGGGTCTGGTGCTTGAATTAGTAATTTATTTCTGTTTGGTGACTTAGAAACAGCTTAGTCTTGAATTCCAGGTGTATGGATGTCTTCCTTTTTGACAATAATCTTGAATCTAAATAAATTGATACAACCCTCAGATTTCTGCTAAAAATGAAAAAAAAATCATTATTTTTGCTAAAATAGTTGTTTCTGTAAAAATCAGGGAACAGTTTCTATCAATATCAAGAGTTAAAACAGCAAGTAAACAGCCATTTGGAATATCTAATCTCTGTGCTCTTTGTCATTAAAATCTCTGGTTAGCACTCATTAAATTTGTTCGCTAGAATTCATTAAATTAATCAACCCTGAACCTGAACCTAGTGAAGTTGCTTCTGGTATCGTTTAATATTTCCAAGTATTAAAACATAGCATTAATTTTTAGGCTTGCAAACATGTAACGAGCACAGTTAATGGTCTGTTTTTAAAAAAGCAAACTATAGGGATTGGGGGGACTTTTTTTGCTGTAAACAATCAATGATTGAACCATTAAATGGCATACTTTAGGAAGTAAATTCTTTCTCTTACAACAAAACATCTCATTCTTTCATCTTTCAAATTTGTAGAAAATTCAAGCTTATTTCCTCTTTTATCCCACCTTTATCACTTATATAAATCTCAAGGTGGCAAACATACCTAATATTCCTTCCTCCTCCTATTTTCCCCACACTAACAACCCTGTGAGTTGAGTTCGGTTGAGAGTGCCTGGCACAAAGTCATCTAGCCAGGTTTCATGCCTAAGGCAGGATTAGAATTCACAGTCTCCTGGTTTTTAGCTTGGTGCCTTAACTACTAGACCACACTATATCTCTGTTCCCTCTTCTTGTGCTAAGAATGCCCCCCCAAAACCAACCCATTAGCCAGCTAACTCAAGGAATAGTTTTGAGTACAAATGTGGCACTCAGATCATTGAAAGTAGAGTTAGCAACTGCGATGGTAACTGACAGTGGGAAGACCTCTGCATAATTCGAAGCTGATTACCTATTAGAGGCCCCAAGACAATACACAAACACAGAAAACTTGAAGTCAACAAACCATTATGCTGTATTAAAAACATGGTTTCTATATTTTACAATTCCTTCTCTCATAAATGCAAGAGTTTTTTATTTTCCCCGGCTTCTATTCTCTGCTTGTCATGTTTTCCACTGGTACTTATTTCAGGAGGCATTCATGCATCATGCAATCTTCTTCCCTGTATTATAGTTTCCTCATTTATGAATAGATTGCATTTGTAGCAGCAGATCCCAGCAGTCTCACAGACCAAGAGTCAATGACCGAACTCTAAAGAACAACAGAAAAGATGGAGATTCTTTAACAAATTAAGTGCTGTGAAGTTTTCATTCTGAATCCACTCAATATCTGACTGTGCCTAAAGGGGGGAAAATGCATGTGCATATGATGCCGATGGGCAATGTTAGACATTGGCAATGGCAAGGGTGTCTGCAGGAGAGGTCAAAAAAGTCAAATGGCTGCTATGGCTGAGTAATTGATACCCTGTCCCTTTTTAAAGCAGATTGAGCATGCAGTACGTATCAAAATCTATGGAGTTTCAATTGGCCGGTTGTGGTTGCATCTTGATTATTTAAAACCTTTCCCTGCAGGTGCCCCTTTGTGCGGGGATGGAGGTGCAATTGTAAAAGAATGAAAAAATTAAAATATTTGACAAAATACTGCCTGAACTTTCTCATGATGAAGAGGATTGCCTCTTGGGAGTGGAGTCAAAGAATCAAGATAGAAGCCATGATTGTGTGAACAACACCAGCCTTTTTAATGCATATACAACATATCTAAAGGGATAGGGCCTTGACCTAGCAGTTGCAACCACTATCTTGAATTTTTTGCCCTGCTACCACCTTGTCTGGATATGCTAGTTGGGTTCCCAAAAGGCATTAAACTAAGCTCCCAGAACTGTGAGTGGTCCTTCACTGAAGGTTGGCCTAGAGGTGAAGCTCTTACCTCACAATCAGGAGGCTGTGAGTTTGATCCTAGGTAGAGGCTAATATTTGGAATAGGCTCTCCTGCTCAAGTAGGGGGTTGGACTAGATGACCTCCAATATCACTTCCAGCACTATTTTTATTATTCTAAGCTAAAGTAGGTTTGGTAGTTCGTTGTTTTTTTTTAGAATATTTTGTGAAATAGATTATCTTAAAGCCACAACATAATGGATTTGTCATTACTATGTTAATTACATTTTCTTTATCTAGCAGTGCTCCTGGGTTTTTAATAGCTGCACAGTTGGTAGGCCTCTAACAGATAGAGTTTCTACCATCTGCAAATATTATAATTCTTCTGCTTAATAAGGAAAGGAAAGGAAAGGAAAGGAAAACCAATTTTATAAATTGATCATTTAAATGAATATAGGTTTCTTTATATATCAACAATGGCCAGAACTTTCCCTTGATATACAATCACTGTTTCTTTTTCTTCCAAAAGAGCAGTGGTGAAATTTTTTTGTAATAGTTGTTTTGCTTGTTACTTGACCCTTCTCTGCATGAGCACAAGGTTACTTCCAGAGAAGACTCCTAAGAAAACTGCAGAAGGAGCTCCCCAAGTCCTGGGGCATTTCACTACGTGGGTCATTCAAACATTTGGGACAGCATAGGGAGAACAATGTGTGTGTGTGTGTGTCCCCTATTCTGGATGATGAGTGGTACATTCCATAAATTGGTCTTCTATCTAGACTGGGTCTTTCCCTGCCTGAGAGTTTAGTTTCAGGGGGGTTTCTTCTGTCTCTGGTTTGTGTGTCACTTTATGATGCCACATAAAGATTAAGCCCATCGGCCTTCAGAGCTTCTTGCCTTCTCTCTTAATGTACACAATTCCTCACTTGGAGTCCTATGGCTTATTTTACCTACTTATTTTCCATTCACTTCAAAAAATATATTCAGATACTTTCCTTCAGAGATGGGGTTGCCAGCTAATGGATAAAACATAGATTGGGCCTCCTCTTCTGCCTTCAAGGGATATTTTAATGATAAAAACCAGCAGGAACAAGAAATAGCTTCTTTATTTACAAATGAAATTAAACTTAATTGCAGATTATGTGAGATATCATAGAATTATCACTCGCACCCACCATTTTTTCCTCAGCTTAAGTGCAACTTAATTTTAAAACATAACTTTTAAGTGATACAGCATTTTTCCGAGATAAATAGAAATATAATCCTGCTGAACATTTTTGTTGCTCTTTTACTGCTTCAATTTTTAAACATTTATCAATACTGTAGGTTTATATCCTGCTTTCAAGGCCTAGACACTTAGAAAGCAACTCACAGAGAACAAAAGCAATGCATATGTTATATTATATAAGATATTATTCAAGAAATGTAACAATTTACCAATGTTGACTAGATGGGGATTTGGGAACTTCTCTACAACAGCCTAGCCTGCAGTTAAAAGATAAGAATGGCACAATACATTGCAATCTGTAATGTTATACACACACAAAAATAACAGATAAGTTTACAAAAAAACTGCCAATTTTGGGGGTTCCTTAAAGGCAAAATTAGTACTGACTGAAAATGTTGTTTACAAATGTAGAAATTTCAGTTACTTTAAAAAAAAACAGACATAGCCAAATCAGAGAAAATATCAATGCTCAAAGCAGCATTGCATTTTATTTTTTTCTCTTTGGACAAGCTCTTTTGCATAAGAAATTATCTTGACTATGTATACAGATCATCATGGAACTAGTACATATAGTGTTTAAACTACATATTTCAACAAACTCTGAGGAATGCTTTTTTTTTAGCACGATACAAGACAGACTTGACAAATAACATAAGTAGAGTTGCTTCAACAGTGAGATGTCCTGCATATAAATTTAATAAATAAAAATACACTGATGAATCTATAATTGGGAAGAGTTTAAAATATCAACAGTATGTAAGCAAACTGAAATTATGCAAACAGAGCTATTTAACTCAAACATTAAATTTTAATAATTTTGAAATATCAAAATTCTTGATGTTGATACTTGAGTTTAAAACAGGAATCTTAAACATACTTAAAAATAGCAAGATTGTTAGCATATTTAAGAATTTACATTAAGCGTTGCTATATACAGTTCATGGCCTTGTCTACAAAAATGGCTGTAACATTTCTGAAAGCAGATCACAGAATGTGGGCATTGCAATATGCTTTATTATTAATTATGGCACTTCTTACCATATTAAAAAATACTATTTCTCCCCATGGAAATTGCTTCTCACATAGCAAAAGAGTAGACCATTATGCTTAAAATAGCTTAATTAATAGATATTACATATTTCTCTTTCATACACAGCAAATTGTGAAGCAATCTTGCAACATGAAGAAAAGCAGTGCAGTGAATCTTGACAAACTTTTAGTGGACTTCTCACATATAGAAATGGTAAAAGATCAAATAGAAAAACAATAATATACCCAAATTTTTATATGTTTGCCTAGAAAGTTAGCAATTCACTAAAGTCACTTTGAATAGTGAGAAGGCTGCTATATAAATTAAATAAATATATATTTTCTTTCACTAAGTCTTTGAAGTTCCTCTGCTTATGGATCTGATTTTGCAGTGGAATAGAACTCCTAATAATTAAACATGTGAAAAATGTAGTAAGGCATTGTGTAAGCTCTGATCTCATTTAGGAGTTTCAGCTCTTCAAGTCAATTAAGTTTTCAACTGAAAATGCTTTTTAACTTTGAAGTAGAGACAGGTAGTGTTTTCCCCGATGTCTGTCATAGACCGAACCTAATTGTTTTCTCTCATCATTATGGGGCTATTTTTTCACTCACCTTTTTAATATAACAAGTTAAGCTTCAGGGAGAAGACCCATAAGTAAATAGAAAGAAATTTGCCTTCCTAAGGGACTCATGGAATCCATTTTTTTCAAAAAAATAATCTCTGGAAAAGAGTAATAAAATCTCTTTCCTGAATCCCATCAGTCAGATAACAAATTCTATTAGTGTTTTGTTCAGAAAGTATTTAGTTTCAGAATGGCTATGAAATCATTCCCTTTAAATTCACCATTCTCTATGAAGCACATCCAAGATCATTCTGGTTTTTATTTTAAGGATCATGCTTTCAGATATCTAATGCTTGATCAAATATCAGCAAACATTCAGCATGTATTTTTTTTAAAGATTTTTCTGTCAGAATAATTGAGGAGCTTGGAAGGATACTTCAAACAAGAGGTTTCATTTGGAATTCAAATTATTTTCCTACAGAAAATATCAGAACTTCATGGAAAAAATCATCTTCTGAATCTTGAGTTGGACAAAACAAATAAATTGCTGACAATGAGCCAGTCAAGGGAAGAAATGGCTAAACAAGGTAAGCATTCATTTCCTTAGTAGTGTTTACCACCAGACATGTTGGAACCCATAAAATGTGTATATGTATTCTATTTTTGTGTAATTAAAGGTAGTCCAAGTGCAGAGCAACCCCAATACTCTGGCTAGTGGCAATGAACTTTGTTATTGCACCAGCGCCAAAGAAGCTGGCATTCAAAGCGTAGGGGTTTTGTAGTGGGAAGAGCACTTCCCTATACATTTTTCACTATTTAAAATTGGAAAGCAGTTGAATCTTTTGGGGAATGAAGTTCACTGCCACTTTAAAATGGCTCTGGATATTACTAGCAGGTAAATGAAAAGAGTCACAGTAACTAAGCCTTAAATCTTTAGACATGGAACAGCTGTCATAATCATACATTTCTTTTTCTTCCATTCAGTCATATTCAATTCGCAGAGATTGCCTGGACAAATCGCTGCAGTTTTCTTGGCTATGTTTTTCAAAAGTGGTTTTCCATTGCTTGTTTCCCAGGGCTGAGAGAGAAGAGCTAAGGAAGGACTAGAAATCATGATCTCCCAGTCTGTAATCTGATCAATACTATACTAAATTGGCTGTCTATAGTCAGTCATACATACTATCTTGCTATTTCTTCATGCTCAGATGTATTGCTGTGATGCAGGCTAATGTTACTCCATCTGAAGCAGTTCCCTTCTCTCTACCTTGGCCTCTGCAATGCAAGCACCCTGCATACTCTCATAATAGATATACTGCGCTAGAAAATTGTTGTGGGTTTGCTAATCACTGTAGGACAGTGGAGGTAAACGTATGATACAAGTGTCAAAGGTATCAAAGGTGACAGGATTGATATTTGGGTGACACACCAGCATTCACTTGACAGCAACTATTATTAAAAGTACACTATATTTGAAAATTGCACAATCTTGTGCAATTTTCAGAACTGTGGAGATCACACAAGAATGGAATGTGCTCTTGGCATGGCCCTTGGATCCTCCAGAAGTCATGTGGTCTTCAAAGCCTCTGAAAATTGTGAGACATAAGTGGTTTGCAGAGGCTGCAGAAGAGGATTTTCCAAAGCTAACTCAAGAATGTGGCCCAGAACTGTCGTAGGTAGGTCTCAGGGGTCTGTTCACAGATTCCTTCCCTTTTGTTCAGGTGTGCATATGACATGGCAGCAGAATCAAGTTGACATTTTCTGAATTGTTGACATGCTGGGCCATTTGCCATATGCCACATGGACTTACAGTGGTTCAAATGTTAATGTCCAGTCCAGTGGTGGGATTCAATTTTTTTTTACTACCGGTTCTGTGGATGTGGCTTGGTGGGCATTGCAGGGGAAGGATACTGTAAAATCCCCATTCCCTCCCCATTCCTGGGGGAAGATTACTGCAAAATCCCTATTCCCTCCCCATCCCACTAACCTGCTTTCCAGCTCTGTTCTCCTGTGCAGGGCAATCAAAGGAGACCCAGCCGATCAGCTGGAACTCAGGAGGCAGAGAATAGATGGGGGAGGGGCCAGTCAGATGTGGTATTTGCCGGTTGTCCGAACTACTCAAAATTTCCACTACCCGTTCTCCAGAACTGGTCAGAACCTGCTGAATACCACCTCTGGTCCAGTCCACCCAGCCATTCAAGGATAGGATAGTCTATGTTGAAAAAATCATACATTTGGCTGGTGTAAGCTCTTGATGGACATTCGGACAGATGGATATTTTGTCGAGGAGCACTACAGTCACACTGAGGGGTAGAGATAGGACCCCACTTAAACAATGAATCCTGGCAGACACCATATTGGGTACAGATCCTTTTCAGAGTTGACCAGTGCTGGCGAGGAAGGTCAAAACCTGGCACAAAAGCATTAAACATAACCAACATAACAATCATGTTCTCTTATTCTATCATAAGGAGCAACAATGAAAAAACTAACATAATGAATAACTCCATTGTAGAACAGACTCCAACCATAGTATGTGTATCAAATGGCCTTATGGGATAGCCAGGTCTTTAATGGATTTGAACCTTTTTAATATATAATCATCTGAACATAGATTATTCCTTTGCTCATTACTTCTTTGTTCATTCAGTGTGTTTAATTTTAAACCCTTTTGCATTTGAAGACAGGTTGAGAATTGCATTATATGTTAAGCCAACAATTTAACAAATTAAAATATCATTTAAATAAAATTTATTAACCATTATTAATCAGTAATACACAATCAGCAATGATAATTGCTAACTTTTTCCTGGTGATGTTTCATCCCACCACTAAGCAGGCCCAACTCTGTTTAATCACTAAGCAGGCCCAACGTTTTCAGATCAGCTTAGGTTTGAGACAGACTTTTAAAAAGAATCATGCATTATTATTTTATAAGCGAGCTTCATCTTGGAAGAAGCATTCTCTTCTCTGTGAAAGATAATGCTTTTTAAAGACAATACCTGCTTCTGTCAACTTTCCATAAATGTGTGTATTGAAAGGAACAATTACTCAGAAATGCTTTATAATTAGTTACTTTATAATTGATCTATCTTGAAATAATATATAAGTGCTAGATAAATGAAGTGATATAATGATAACTGGTAACAATATAAATTGTGCAACATACCTGAATGTTAGGATTCAGTTTTCATTAGAAATATTTAAAACTTTTTTAAAATGCTGAAATAATTAGGTACATAAAGAAAGCTGAGAGAATGAATGGATTGTTCCAAGATGTAGCAGTTACTGCTTTACTTGAACTCCACTTTGGCAACTATAAATGTGAGGCAAGCCCAAGGCTGAAGAAGGAGCAGAAACACTAAAATATTTAATTGAAGGTTCAAACATGTTATTTCAGCCATGTGATACTTTTTCCTTAACAGAAATTGTTGGGCATTTTTAGATCTCTCCAGAATGGGAAAATATAATGTGGCTTTAAATTCTCTGAACTCTTAAGAAGCAACATTTCACATTTTAATTTTAAAATTAATGTTATGAATAAATGGTCTGAAAATTAAGGATACCAGAGGCCCATCTTGTGGCCACTATTTGCAATTGCAGATAGTTGGAATATGAGTACAACTGCTAAGTACAATTGCTGATACTTCAATAAGCAAACTTAAAATAGAAAAAAATTATACTTCAAATATCAAAGTTGGGTTTTCTTTCATTATATCCATCTTGGAAGGATGTATGCCTCAGTGCAATAATTTTAAAAGGTTAGTATAATTATCAAAATAACAATATCTTAAAAATAAATATATTAATTTCTTTACTTCTTTTCTTTTTAAAAGACTGTGCTACATTCCAGAATGTGATTAAAGGTCTTCAACAAACTATAGAGGACCAATATAACTTGAGAGGTAAAGAAGTGCAATGTTATTTCGTAGAACGTTATTTTTCTTGGTTGAGAGGGAGATCCTGTGCAGGTAGTCTTTGACTTTAGAACCATTTATTTAATGACAGTTCAAAGTTACAATGGCTTTGGAAAAAATGCTTTACAAACTGTGGTCACCTTTAAAACCATCATAGCACACACACACACACACCCCAGAGTCACATGATGGCAATTTGTGTCCTCATGATATAACTTGTGAGCCTTTTTACCTGTTTCCAGCAAAAAAGCCCATTGAGGAAGCTTGATTGGTTTAATGACTGCTGTGAAAATGGTCATAAAATTGCATTCAGTCTCATGGTGGCTCTACTTAGGACTGCAATGACTTATGATGGAAATTCTGGTCACAACTGTGGTCATAGGTCATAAGTCAAGGACTTCCTGTATAGCCAGAAGAATTTATGTCTGATCCTTGAAGAAAAAAACACAAGCAATGCATAATTTTTCAGTACAGCACAGGCAGTGTGTTTTTCACGAGAAGCATCTTTCCTATCTAAACCATCCTTCAGAGAGTAAGTTGTTCCTTAAATATTTTCAGTTTGATTGCCACTCTTCGATTTGCATTCCCTTTTTTTAGAATTCTATTCCATAAAAACAAGTAAAAACATTATTCTTTTACGGCAGTACTGATAAATTTTGCCAGCATATCCAGTTGAGGGAGAATATGAGAATGAAAAGATTCAGGATTTTTAAAGTCCTTTTCTTCTCTTGTTTTCTTATGCAAGAACCCCTGAATTTTGATAGCCCTGCAGTTTTAAATCAGTGACATTCAAGTCAAGGATTGTTACTGTTTTTTTTAGAGTTCAGAATAATTGGCAATTTATCACCTTTATTTTGTAATATTAATATCTTTATATAGATGAAAATGAGCATCTCAAAAACACAATCCAGATTTTAGAAGAGAAATTGAAGACTCATGAAAAGGTAGGACCACTCTGTTTTCAGAACCTTTTGTTTCTGATTTCTAGCAATTATTACTATCTTCCTTACTGTTCATTAATGACTTAAATACAAGCATATTAGATTGTTGGATTAATACTTAATGTCTTTTTTGTGGCTAATAATAATAATAATAATAATAATAATAATAATGGCAACCTTGTCACCTGGTAATTTTATACTCGCTCCTGACATCTCCAGGACCTGTAACTGGAGCGAAACAATTATTTGAAAGTGCATAACAGCAACAATATATTATACTATATTTTAAATTGGTCAAAATGGAATGTAACATTTTATGCACTTAAGGCAATTATGAATTGCATAGATACAAACATTACTGTTGCATTTACTGTTTGGAAGGGAAGATTTGCCTTTTGCCACTAAAGCATAATGTTTGAATGCAAATCTATGTCCAATTTCCAGTTTGAAAAACCTTGGAAAATTATTTTATTAGAATATTGAAGGGGCTGAGTGGATTTATTTCTGCATGAGCTGCAAGTATTTCTGAAATCACACACATACATACAGACATCATTGTTTCATTTGCAATGATAGAACTCTGCAGAGTTTGTGGACAGCTTGTTTTCCTATTGTCAGGAAGCTTCACCTTTCCTCGGCTTTTAGACTGAGGTTGTAAACTGTTCATAATTGATAAAGGGGAAACAAGACTTGCTTCTCTACCACAATTTAGATTTGTTTTTAATACAAACACATGCATACATTCCTGTTGATTCCACTATAAAAAGATTTATTCTAGCTCTTTTGGCTGTAGAACCTTGAAGCCTAGTAATTCAGATCAAAGAAACATAAATTGACAAGACTTAAGTCATGACTTCCTCTTCAGCAGGGAGTCAGTGAATTGCAAAGTGGCACCCTGCTACTTGTCTTACTTTGAGCCATGTCCTCATGGAAGGGAAGGGTTTGCAAATTGTTTTCTTTTTGTGTGGAGTGAGAGGATTTTTGTTGCTTTAAGACTGGCTTGGTCTCTCTTGAGGAGAATGGAATTTGAAGAAGGCATCGAGTATCTCCTTCTAGCCAAGTTAAAATGCTTATCCAAAGATATTGGCATAAGATTTGCTACAGGCATGATACTGTCAAATAGGGCTATTCTCTTTATAATCTGGAGGGCATGTTAAGGGCAAGGATTGGTAAATTCTCTTGGCTTAGTTCTTCTTCTCCACCAGGCCTCACCAGCTAACAGGAAAGAATTAGTTTGTCATTCTCAGCAGGGCATCAACATTGGATGGGGAGGCAAATTTTGATAGACAGCTAGACCTCTATACCATATGTTCAAAAGAAGCCCAAATCACAGCTGATAGGAGGATTGGACTGTGAACCAACAGAGAAAATTAGCTCCTTGTCTTCATCCACCCCTTCATCCACCATCACTTTCTCATACACACTGCCTGTTCCCCATCACTTTTAGACAGGTCTTGTTTTGGTTGGTTCGGTTTTCCAAAATAGGGACTGTTTTACTGGTAGGTATAGGAGGAGAGCCCAGTTTAAAAGAATTGCACTTTCCATCTGCCCATGGCTCTGGAAAACCATGCCCAGGAACCAGAGGGTTCAGGTATGCCCACACCACCTAAAGTGACCAATAGATGCCAGAATGATCCCAACACTAAAGGAATCCCCAAGGAACCCAATTTAAAGTTTTGATTAAAAAATGCAATTTGCAAGAGTACATTGAGTGAAAACTATATGGAGATAAATCAATTGCAAAGACTTAAATGTTTCAATAAATTCCTAGGAACATGAAAATATGGTTGATAAACTCATTATGGAAATAAAAAGCAAGGAGAAGGAACACAACCACGAACAGAACAAACTTCACAGCGACATGAACAAGCAACGTAAGCATAATAGATAATGTGTGCACAGTATTTGAGAGACACAGAGTGTAAGGCATAGTTTTCATTGAGTGCACTATTAAATTATTTTTCACTAATAAAAGACTGAGAATTGTATGTTTCAAGTGTTTTGAAAATGTTTCTTTCCAACTGAAAAAGAGAGTAAGTTTAAAGCTCTACATGTATGCTCTGCATATCTTTAATAACTTATTTTCCATTCTAGCAAATTAAGCAGTTTCAAATGAGTAACACAATTTGTTCGTTCTTCCTTTCAGATACAAATTGTGTTATTAAAAAACCTTACATCAGCTAAAAAATGAACTAACTTTGCTTCTGTTTAAAAACAGTAAAGAAAATATACAAGTGAAAGGGAGGAGGAAGGAAGGATTTCTTCAAGTTTGCAACAAAGTTTATTGCTACCATTTACCCTCAATTCAGACCAAACTAGTCTCTGAGCATCAGTTGGTGGTCCTTCATGGATAGCTGATGAAGAGAGCAAGAATTAAGTGATTTTCTACTCTTGACTCAAAAGCAGCTGTAAAAATAGGAGCTGATGTTTCTGTTTAGCAGGGAGAAGACAAGCAACCTGCAGCAACAGCTGCTTTTGCTTTAGCTAATGTAGGGAGCCAGATTGCCTTCTTCTTAGTAGTATGTTCTTTCTGGAAAGCAAGGTATACAATCTCCCCAGTGGCCCTTGGCCCCCTTGGCAGATGCATGAGGATAGAATGTGCTGCTATCACTTAGTTCTCCAGTTCCTGGACAGCTGCTAATTGTGGTGACATGTTCTATATGATATGGAGACATGAACAAGATATGAAGAATACTGAAGTATTGGGGCTTGTCCAATGCCTTCAGAAGGACTTTTTTTGCAGGGTGAATACATATTGTTTTCAAAACATTTAATCTAATTTTGTTACAAAATATTTAATCTAATTTTGTTATAGAAGTATGCTTGACTGCATTGAAAATGAAAACGAAGCATTAGAAATGACACGTAAAACAGAGAAAGGTCAAAAGTAAATTTGATTGACCAAGATTACAAGATCAAGTGTCAATTTATAGCAGGGGTATCAAACTCGCAGGCCATGGACCAGATGCGTCACATGCTGGCCCCGCCCCTCCCAGTTTAGGAAGAAGAAAAAAATCCTGATATGTCATGTGACGATGCTGTGACGATGCGAATTTGACACCCCTGGTTTATAGTATGCTGAAAACAATGGGAAAGTGTTTCACTTCTCCCTTATTGCTTCAATAGGCTGTTGATCATCAGCCTTGTTTAACATAATAAATTCCCTGTTAAAGAAGGATGAATGGAAGAATCCCCAGTGACCACTGTTGATCATTTTACTCAACATTTTGTTGACTAAGTCACCCAAATTTATCAACCTTGACTTCTCCTGTGCAGAGTCTGATTTGATGATTGTGGCAACATTTAGTTCTGTTATTTGAGATTAATTTGGTCTGTTGACTCCAGAGAAGTAAATATGACCCTTGCCATTTGAAGGAATTATTCATGTTCCTCCTAGCTCCCCTTTATTTAATATACTCAGCTTGATATTGCCACCTGCAACATAGCTATGGATGGCACTTATTCCAATGTCAGGATGTTGCTGCAATCTGGATGGTATGAAAGATGCTAAGGTTGAAGCCTAGGAAAATGGAGTTACTGGTTGCCCTGTGTAGTTTTCTGTTCATTCCATTCTTGTTTCCTAAGGGGTAGCATCACCCTTGAGGAAGTAGGTCACAGTTTGTAGGTCCTTCTGGACTTCTGATTATTGCTAAATGACCAGTGGAAATAATATATAGGAGAAGCTTTGCTCGGCTTCTCCTGGGATGTATCAGCTGCAGCACGTTTTTGAGTGAGAGAACCTCACCACCATGCAGGTAGACTTCTTCAATGTGTTGTAGACAGGGGCAGTGGCCTACTTATTGACTATTGTTAATCACTATTACACTTATTTTGCATTGGTTCCCAATAATTTCCCAGATGCAATTCCAAGTGCTAATTTCCACTTTCAAAATCCTGTATGGCTTACTACCAATATACTTGGAGGACCAACTATTATTAATAGACTTCATTTGTCCAAAATGTATGAAATTTTCCCAGAAGAAACTAATTTTATGAAGTGAAAGGGGTTGAGGCCAGAATGTATACCATGCTATGTGTTTCATAGCATGATACCAATGCTATGAAACATCTTCTGCAAAGCCTCTCTTGATGAAGGCCACTTAAGAATTAATGAAGACTGAAACTTCTGAAATTTGTTATGGTGCACAATTTTTCTTAATTATGATGACATTAAAATAATAAAGTATATCATTCTATTTGATTAATGCAATTATTTTGCTTCATTATTTTTAATTTTGTATATATGAACAATTGCTTTAGTTGAAAGCAAGATGGAAGAGCATAAGAAACTAATGGAGAAGAAAGATCTAGAGATTTTAGAACTAACTAAACAACTGAAAGCTCAAGAAAAGGAAAAGCAGAATGAGATAATCAGATTACAAATAGAGGTATGTCATCTGTTACACCAGTCAGATATATGCTACATTGATAATTTATTATAAATTGTGGATCAAAACCAAAACATTGCATTTTACAAAATTAAAAGAACTACCTAACAAGGAATCATTTTAAGGAAGAAATTGATATGATTTCAGTATGCATTCATGTTATATTTTTCATATTTCATCGTTTTAAGTTCAAATTCGTTTTTGCCAGAGCTGTCACAAAGAATATTTTCTCTTACTGACTTGGGATCAGAACATTGATGAAAATACCTCAGGAATAGTGTCTTCCTAGTCTATTGAGATTTGTGCTTATTTAAGATTGAGAATGACAGTTAAAGTCTTTTTTCATTATTACATACAGTTTCTATGTTTGTAAAAAGTATTTTGCATATTTAGAATTATTAGTCCATAACCTCCTTTATTTGCATGTGCAGTATCTTGAATCCTGCACTATAGATTATTGGGTCTCAAATTGTAAATTAACATGATTCAGGATTAACTAGAAGCTGAGTGGACAAGAGTCAGTGAGATGACCAGAACAGTATCCTGCAATGCTGCTTGGGAGGTTTTTAAGCCAGTGACTTCTGAAGAAGTTGACATAGTTCCCTATAACTTTATTTTGTTTACTTGCATACCTGACCTCTGCCCTTTCTGGTGGGGGAGCAGGGATATGGATCCAAACAGTTGCCATGAAGGCCTGTTGAGGGAGGAGTTATGGTCATCTACTGTTTGGAATGAAATATCATTGGGGTGCAGATGATATCCAGTTAATGGTAGTAAATAAGTTTAACATTAAGATGGCAACAAAAGTATGTTTTTGTTTCATGTTTTGATTCATTTTCTCCCCCCCCCGAAAGTAGTAAACAAAAAGTTATTATAGAGTTATTATTTTACTTTATAACTTTATAAAAGTTATTATTTTATGCTCTATACTAAAAGAAATGTATTCATGCCTTTAAGAGTTTGTGCTGATACCATAATTGTTGATAATTTATTAGAATTACAGCCTTAATATCTTTCTTTGTTCTTATAGTCGCACTTTTCGCTCACCATTTCTACAAAGTCTTCAGTTCTTAGCAGTAAACAAATACATGACCCAATCAATTAAGCTACCCTTAATCACATTGGTTTTGTATGTATTACACTTGCTTTTCTGCATTAAACTCTGGGAAAATTCTATTTTTACATTATCTTTGTAACAGCTCTCTAAAATTGATAATGCCAGGTGATGATAATGAGCCAATTTTACCCATTTGCGCTTCATGGTCAAATGGGAACCCCTTTCCCTGTGTTATGTAAATATCCAAGAGTTGCTTGTACATTATTAAAATAGCATTCATTACAAAGAAGCTTTTTCTCTCATTTACATTTTTATCAACACACTAATTCTTTTTTTATTCAGTTTAATACTAAACTGGAAAGGCTGCAGACCAAAACACTGAAAGTACAGGCTAACCCCACCGGACTCCCTCAAAATATATATAGAAAGGTAAGTGTTTTATTGTTTTCCCGAATGTAAGTTAGTTTAAGGGTTAAGATGATTTGACTGCAGATATTTTGCCCTTCTCTGTTTATAGTCACATATGTGAGATGGGCAGCTATACAATTAACCAGATAAAATAAAATAAAAAATTCTGTTTTAACAGTGTCTTATGCTGGGATGAGGGGAAAATATCCCAAAGAGCTACTTCAAAAGAAAGCAAAGTTCTATAAATGCTTTTCTCATTTGAGATCCATTTGCAGTGGGAGGTTGCCTCCAAGTCATCCATTTATTTCATAGTCCTGAAAAAATGTACGAGGCTCCTCCGTAGTTTCACATTTTTAGTATTGATAGTTCTTCACTTAAACATAAACTTTTTCCTAAAGTAAAAAATTGGGAAATACAATTCCTCTCAAATTTCAAGTCCACTATTGTTACCATTAACTGGGGAGCAAATAGAGATTAGTCTTTGGAAGGAAAATATCCAAAATTATTGAAAACCTGTAGTAGTTACTGCCATTAAGGGTCTTGAATTTCTTCAGTACGATTCTGCCCTACAGCTTTAGGCCCTTTGCACAGAGCAAAAGTGTGGCTGTTAGGATGCCATTAAGCATTTATGCAGCAATACAAGTACACACTTCCCATTGACGTGAACTCCAGCCTTAAACTGCTTGCCTCCCTTTCCTCCCCATTACTTACTTATAGCAAGGCTTCAAGGTGCTTTGTTACCATCTCCTTCTCATTCCCAGTTGATTTGAGAGGCACAGCAACCAGCTGGGTGTTACAGTCCCCATCTTCTCCTGCCACAGAAACCAAACCCGGTAAAGGGTTTTTATTTAGTTATTTAGTTATTTATTTAGTTTTATTGACCTCACCCCTTTCCTAAGAGGCCTGCAGGGGGCATGCATAAGTGCACCAACGTGCCTACCGTCCCTGTCCTATTGTTTCTTTTTTTTTCTTATATGTATCCATTTCATGTATTCATAACTATGTTTATATTTATACCTATTATCTTATAAGCTATTGATAAATCAAAGAAATAAATAAAAAATAAAATAAAGCAAAATGGAGACACAGCCACTGACTGGGATGGACCTTTTTGTGCTTACTCATTGGCCACCTGAAGGGAGCAGGTTTAGTGATGAGTGGATTTAGCAGTTGTCCCTCTTGTAATAACTATAGAATGTTTTAAATGCCAGGGCTATGGAGAAACGCCCTTTATTGTTTTTATCTGGCAGTGCCACTGATTTGAGTTGTCTTTAAGTATTTAGAGAAGTATATTGAGTTGGAAAAATATTGAATAATTGAAATGATATAACATATTTTGCATTATTCCCTCTATGTAGATACTCACCAGGAATCATGATTCCCATGCTTTAATAAACAGCCTGGTTGTTTTGACTTGTTTTATTTTAGTTATTATCAGATCAATTTGATTTGACTTCTTTGACCATAACTAAGTATTGTTCTATAATACAATACAGTATGTTGTATTGTCTGATCTAATCCTTAAATATTTTAGAATAATTTATAATAAATATTTTAGAATAATGTTTTTCTTGTTTTATTTGTTGGTCTATGACAGCATAAATATTTCAGATTCCTAGAAACTAAGTCATGAAACACATCAATATCTCTGAAGCATCTAAATTTGTGTATGTGTATACATTTCTGGACATATGAATACACATACACACTTTTTCATATATAGGTATAAGAGGGTATAATTTATTTATTTGTTTGTTTTTGTAGAAGCTCCAGCATCTTCAAGAAGAAAAGAATAAAGAAATTGAATTTCTTCGAAATACTATCAAAGGCTTAGAAGAAAAGCTCGACAAACGTAAAAATTGCTATTTTAAACAGCAGCAATTTTGAGAACATGAAACCACAAGTTTTACTTTGGAGAAAGAACTGAATGGGAGACACACATTGAATTCAAAGATATTTTCATTTATTAAAACATAGTTTGTCCATCTGCAAGATCTTCAGTTGTGTGTACTTAACTACTTTCCCTCTTGTAAGCATTCACCATAAAATAATTCAGGTTTTATAGGGGTACGATTTCCCTACCAAACCATCATGAACTATGGCAAACACAATCTAAAGAATCCTCTGTTCAACATTTTCTTCCTCTCTAGAACTTGCAAAAATTCAGTTAATTTCAGAAATTTCAGAAACTATACTATTTTGCTACATAAAGATAGATGTTATATAAACATGCTTCATCACTTACAAAAGATTGTCCAAATCACTGGTTAGCAGAAATAATGATTAAGTGTAGGTCTTACATTTTATTACCAGATACGTATGCTTATCCTTCAATGAAATTACTGTTTCATCCCATCCCATCAGTCTCACTTCATGTTTTTAAAGACTGTTATCCCAAATTCCAAATGAACTATCATAGTGAACAGTCTCAGAAACACAGAAATTGATTTTAATAGGTCACACTTTATAACATAAAATCTGATGTTAAAGTAGTGAATTTTGTAGACTTCTTGGTGAAAATATCTGGTTGGAATACTACGCACAGAATTCTATACAATTATCTTAAATGGCTTTAGAGTTTCATAGAAGAACACTTTCATCTATTCACTTGGTCTTAACTTATAATTGTAAAACATAGTTAGCAAATCTTTTCTTATCCTCTCCTGTTCTTATTTACTCCGTATCAAACAGAAGCCCCTAGGTCATAGTTTCTGCTCCTGTTTTCATGAATGCAAACAGAATGGTAGAAGAGGAAACCAAAAAGGAAAGCTAACGAACACCACAGACACTTGGAACTGGCATTGAGAAACAACTCCATACCGTTATGGGAAAGTTTTGTTCTAACTGTTCAAGGCAAAGTCGGATGACAAGGACTGTATTCTGTATCAGTGAAACCGCAGCACATGACTACACCTGAACAAATACAGCCAAAATCCAAGAACTCTTGCTTAACTGGCAGGTGTAAAGGTTGTTTTTCTTTCTTTCCCAATAATTTACATAATGGTATGTGTGCCAGGAAGATTACGGCTGGAATGCATTCCTCTGATTTGATGCCCTTCAGTCACCTATGGCAAGGGTTTCCAAACACTTTGGCAGAGATAGTAGGACCAATTTCAAATGATTATGGAATGCATTCCAAAGTCTTCCATAGGTGTTTAGATTGTTCCTCAAGCTCAGTTGTCCAGCCCTGCTCATTGTCAGGTTTCACCCCTTCTTGCTGCTGGTGACAGTCAAGCAGCTGTTGGCAGACGTCACTGTCAAGACTCAGCCACGTTGTCTGCCAACAGCTGCCCTTGTCACCTTCAGGAAGATGGGAGCTCTCCACGACAATGTCAGGAACTTGTGCTTTGCTGATCTTCAAACAACAGGTGTCGTCAGTGTCAGCATCAGCTACTGGAGATGGGACCTGTCAAGAGCTGCCAGTTTCAGCTTAAATGGCGCTTGCAGATGCCACTCCCCCTTTCTCAGAGCCTGTCCCCTTGCAAAGCTACAGCTGCCGATTGATGGGCAGCTTTGGCAGGATCCAGGCCCAAGACACTGCTGTTATGCTGATTGTTTACTTCTGGCCGATCCCCTTTGGGATGATGTCCATGATGATGATGATGGGGATGATGATGTTGATGATGATGAGGGTGATGATGGTGGTGATGCTCAGTGGGAGACAACGGTGAGGCAGAAGCTGCCATGATTTGCTTTTCTTCTGAATTCTCTGAGATTCTTTTACATATTTCTTCAATTTCAGGTGTCTGAAAAAGTTCAGACAACATGGTCAGAATTTCAACCGTTCTCATACAGTAGTACGTCAACACAAAATATAAGCGGAAATCAGTTTACAGAAAATAATGTAACTAAGCCGAGGATTTCAGCCTAAAATGACAATCAATGTGTTCAGCTTCTCTCATGACTATTCTTTTCCAAGTCATTTCTAAAGTGCCTTATGCTTAGATCAGCATGAGACTGACTTTAGAAAATACCCAGCTTGTTATAATTTTCTGACCATACAAAAGCTGGAGGGTCCTAGTTCCATTTGATGTTGGTTATTTACTTGGTTACTTTGCTTCCTTCTCAAGGAATTAAAAACAATGTATAGAATGCTACTTAATTACAAAGATCTGAATTTTACACATCTGTGATGGCGAACCTATGGCATGAGTGCACATGCAGGGGGTCATCCGTGCATGTGTGGGGGTCACGGGGTTGTGCACACATGTGCAGGGTTGTGGGGGGGTTGCATGCCCATGCATGGGGGGAGGCCATGCGTGCTTGCATGGGGGGCAAGGTGCATGTGCAGGGTGCACATATGCATTGCATTTGGGGGATGCGCGCACACTCAGTTTGATGCCAAAAAGGTTAGCCATCACTGTTATGCATGAACAGCACTGAGTTTAATGGCAGTTTGGATGTGGAGTGGCAATCCAATCATTTTGCAGTTGGGGAAATGCTCATGGGTCTGCATTTATAGGAATGTATTTTTTTCTAAATTAAGCAACTGGAGAGTAAATGCCTCCATGGTGAAACATGAGATATAAGAATGATATAGATATATCTATGCAGATATAGAATGAGATCTATACAGATATACAGTACCTTACCTGGCTTCATATATTATACTAACTGAATTTGAGCTTAGCATGTTATGTGAACTCCTGGAATCATATGGTTGCAAAGGAACTTGGAGGTTTTCTAGTAGAACTCTCTGCCCAAGGTAGGAGTCTTCATACCATCTCAGATAAATGGTTGCCCATTCTTTTCTTGAAAATTTCCAGCAGTGGAGCACCCATAATTCCAGGAGACAAACTGTTCCACTGCTTAATAGTTCTGACCATCGGGAATTTCTTCCTAATTTCCAGTTGGATCTCCCCCTGATGAACGTCTATCCTTTGCTTCTTATCCTACCACCAGATTACTCTCAGGAATGAATTGACACCCTCTTTCCTGTGACAGCCCTTCAAGTATTGGAAGACCGCTATCATGTCTCCCCTCAGTCTTCCTTTTGTTGACTCAGTCACTGTGACTTAATAAATCATAATTAAATATATCATTGGTTATATATCTTTCTCTATTTTTTCTTGAAGAAAGCTAGCAATCTATTTTGTTTTGGAATAAAAAACACTTGAAAAGTTTGTAATTATTTGCTAAGAAGTAATACAATTCTTAGAAATTACAAAAATGAAATCAGTGGTCATAGGTTCTGTACATTTTTAAATTTTAATTTAATCAGCATTTCTTTTTCCTAGATACAACAAGGAAAGGAAAAAATGAATACATACTGTGTATGAGCAATTTCCACAAGTGTCTTCACAATAGGCGATCTGAATAGCTTTCTCTACATATGGAAAACTCAGGAAAGTATAAGGTAAGCCAAGGTGATAAACAAGACGACCACACCTAGGAAGAAAGTAACCCAGTTCTTAATATCAATGCATCACCATATTTATGAAGAAAAGTTTTACAAAACTAAAAAAAAAAACTTTTTTGCATCTTAAGTTCCTTGTCTTCTGCTGCGATTCCCAAAATCCATTGTTCACATATTATAGGGAAATTGTGGATTAGGGTCACACTAGGACTGTTGTGATAGCATGATTACGCTAATTCTTAATCCTTTGTCTTCTACTATCTGTTTTGAACGAATTGTCTCCACCTGAACTTTCCTACCCTTCTGAAAGCAAAACAGTGATAAACCCCATTAAGACGGACCTGATAAAACCCATTAACAGGAAGGGCTCATATGAAAGTATGTATTCTCCCTGCAAAAAATCCCATTAGTTGGAAAAGCAGCAAAACCACGGGAAAGAAAATGTAAAGTGAAAACTTGTATGCAAGGGCCACAAATACTTGTAAGGAAGTTCATTCATTTAAATAGCATAAATTGATACAGAGAAACCACTTTCGGGGAAAAATAAACTATTTGTAATGGTTTGGGTTTTTGGTGCCTTCGAGACAATGTTGACTCTGGGAACTGCCCGGACAAGTTCTTGCAGGTTTTTTTAGCAAGTTTTTGGAAGGAGTTTGCCATCCCACCTAAGGCTAAGAGAAAGTGACTGGCCTAAGGTCACCCAAATTATTAATGCCCAAGATAGGATTAGAACACATGATCTTCCAGTTTCTAGCTCGATGCTTTAATCACTAAACCAAACACATATCACACTGAAGTAGCCAACCACTCACATTTTCTGTGAACCTACTCGGCCAAATGAATGGAGAAAACCACTTTTATGTACTCTGAATGTGTTGTGCAGATAGTGGCACAGAGCCTCTTATGCAAAACTCTAGGATGCCATCTGATCCAAATAAGCCTCATGTGCTTTCAAAATATGAAGTACCTGTCGTAAATCAGGAAATCATCTTTTTTGCCTTTTAAAGTAGCCCAGATATCAGGTTGAGTTGCATTCTGTTGGTATACAGGAATGTCTTCTGAAACTTTTTCTCTTAGAAGTTGGTACTTCAGCTGGGATTGGTGTCCTTGGTGATTGACCACAATGAAGGTGATATTGACCAGTCCACTATTTCCCAGCTTCAGTTGCAGGTCTTCAAGTCTAATAAGTAAATAACATTTTATGCATTCATTTTTTTCCCTTTAGAAAAGCAGAATTTGCTTGGGCGTGGGCAGAGGTGGTACTCAGCAGGTTTTGACCAGTTCTGGAGAACCGGTAGTAGAAATTTTGAATAGTTCGGAAAACTGTCAAATACCACCTCTTACCATTTTACTTTCCCCTGCCACGCCCACCAAGCCATGCCCACAGAACCGGCATTAAAAACTTTTGAATCCCACCACTGGGGGTGGGACATGTTATCTACCATTATCTAAGTTGATACTACAGAATTAGGAGTCCTACTATACAATCAAACATTACAAATAGATTTGAAAAGTCACAGCAGCTTTAATACACCTGGATCAAAAATAAACTAAACCAATCTGTTAGCCTGGGAACAATTCCGAAGAAACATGTCATATGCAATTGGGTGGACAGTCACTAATTTTTCAGAAAAACGATTTTGGGATTAAATTCAAAAATGAAGAGACAATGTTACTGAAGAAGGCAATAGCAATAGCCATAGCGTTTAAATTTATTTAGCACTTCACAGTATTTTCCAGGCCTCTCTTAAGCAGTTTACAGAGTCAGCCTATTGCCCCCAAACAATCTGGGTCCTCATTTTACCAATCTCGGAAGGATGGAAGGCTGAGTCAACTGTGAGCCGGTGAGAATTGAACTGCCAATCTACTGGCTGTCGACAGTCAGCAGAATTAGCCTGCAATACTGCATTCCAACCACTATGCCATCAGGGTGTTTTGTTCTTACAAATTGTCCCATGGGGTTGTTCAACAAAGCCAGAATGCCAGTTTCAGGCCAAAAATAACTATAAAGCAGTAATTTTGGCAATCAAGCAAAAGCTATTGTGCCAGAAATGTTAACTTTTTTTCTCTCCCCACCCAAAGCTGAATAAAAACTTCTCTTGCTTTAAGAAACAGACCCCCAACGGGATGTACATTCATGTGCAACTGCATATTTCGGTGGTTCTTACCTGGAAGCCTGCAAAAGGCACAGGTATCAGCTAGCCTGGAGCAGAGCAACCACTGTCACTGTCCCTCTTGACTTTATCATGGGATATTCTACCCCGATTCGCCATCCTGGAGGTTCTTTACAACGACCCTGATGCTCTGTTCCTCCTCCTGGGAGGAGACAGAGGACCAGGGCTAGTCCTAGCCCAGCCCACATGGCTGGACGTGGCCTGCAAAGCAGAGAAACAGGTTAAGGAAGAAAACTAAAGACTACACAGGTTGTCCTTGACTTGCAACAGTTCAAATTTACAACGGCACTGAAAAATATGACTTATGGTCGTTTTTCAGTTATGACCTTTGTAGCAAATCATATGGACAAAATACAGAGGCTTGTCAACTGGTTCATACTTATGACCGTTGCTGTGTCCCAGGATCATATGATTCCCCTTTTGTAGCCTTTTGGCAAACAAAATCAATGCAGAAGCCAGATTCACTTAACAACCGGGTTACTAACTTTTCAACTGCAGTGATTCACTTAACAACCATGGCAAAAAAAGATGTAAAATGTAAAACTTACTTAACAAATGTCTCATTTAACAACAGAAATTTTGGGCTCAATTGTGGCCATACATTGAGGATCACCTGTATAAGGTATCACACAGCCTGCCCTGACTCTTTCAGAATAGCAATGCCAACAGATTCTGAAAACATGGGGCATCTCTTCTCTAAAATTGTTTGGTACAAATTAAAGCTACAGCACATAAAAGAATTAATTTGCCAAGCCAACTTGGTGTAGTGATTAAAATGTTGGTCTAGAAAACCAGGAGATTCTGCTTCCTGAATTGCCATTCTCCGTTTCGGTGTAGGCGTCTGGCAATTCTAATCAGAACATGACTTCATGAAAAGTTGTACTTGCATATACGGTACAAAGCAAGTATTCTCTTACAGATCTGAGGCATGGAAGCCAGGTCAGCCCAATCCTACCTCAACAGGGTTGTTGTGGGGAAAACAGGAGGAGGAAGGAGTATTATATACGTTTGCTGCCTTGAGTTACTTATAAAGTAATAAACGCAGGATAAAAAAAAATCTACTCAATCAAAGAGTCCAAGCATTTTCATTTTAAAATATTTTTTCTACTCAACGATGTCTACCATTGGAAGAATATGTTTGAAACCTATGAAAAGTATTTTTTCTTCTTCAATCTATTCATACATAACTTGAAATATTTCACATTTCTTGGTTACTAGAAATTATGCAAAGTGACATGTTGTTTGGGGCAAATGAAAACTGAAAACATAAGAGACAGAAAGCTTCACTATGAATCTGTTTACTCAGAAATCACTACAGAGTTGCACTTTGCATTGCAGAATGCAATGCAAAGAATGCAATGGGTTTGATTAAATTCTGATCTACTACAAAGCTACCCAGAAATCAAAAGGTGTCTAGTAGCATCAGTTTAGTCTAACAACTTTTGTCTGAAAAGGTGCTTATAAGACTATATATATAAAAGGCTTCCACAGACTAACATTGTACTATGAGTGACAATGCAATCTTGCCCATCTACACAGTATTTAATGAATTGCCATTCTCCGTTTCGGTGTAGGCGTCTGGCAATTCTAATCAGAACATGACTTCATGAAAAGTTGTACTTGCATATACGGTACAAAGCAAGTATTCTCTTACAGATCGTACATCTAAGCTGGGAATAGGCATCTGACAGAGGAACAGGGCAGTATTACAGAAATGTGTCATCGGAGCTTGTACAAGTGCACAATCGGAATCGTACTTCGTGTAAAAAAAGAAAAGGCTGCAGCCCTTTCTATATACGAACGAGGGAGCCAGCCACGCAGAGCTCAGCAGGTTTATTGCCGAGTGAAATTAAAATGAGCAGCCTCGCATCCCAAAGTACTAACTTTGTGTTACGTGCAACCTCGCTAGAGAATTTTTTTTTGGGGGGGGGACTTGGATTCTATGTTTCAAACGACCCCCCACCGCCACTCCAACGATCCCCAGTCCCCGCTTTCATCGCTTGAACCAACCAAGCTTCCTAGGCGCGTTTTCACGGACGTGCATTCAATCCAAACCGTATTTTTACACGCGCGCGCGTGGATCTCGGCGTCTTAAGAGGAGGAAAATAGTGGGTCTTTTTTTTTTTTAATGCAAAGCCCCCCTTTCCCCTTCCCGGCTCCTAATGGACCTTCAAAATCCCCTTCTGCAACTTCCACGAACATTTCCAAGAGCGCACAATAAAACTCACCGCGCAGCTCGGGAGAAACTTCCCCACTCGCAAGCCTCTCGTTCACCCTCCTCAGCTGACTGGTATTTATACCCCTCGAGTTGTTTGTCTCCTGAGTTTGGATACGGTTCAAAGTTCGGCAACTCTCGCGCGACATCTCCAAGAAACCCAAAGTCTGGGGCGAGGAAGAGCAGCAACTCCCCAAACCGAAGGTATATGGAGCTTCTCAGTCAGGGTTGTCCCAAAGGTGCTTTTATTTTTATTTTTTCCTCCGAGAGGCGACTGGACCTTCTGGTTATTTTTTCCTTGAAGACGTTTCCCTTCTCATCCAAGACGCTTCGGAGCTGAAGAAGCTTCTTGGATGAGAAAGGAAACGTCTTCAAGAGGTGGGGGGGAAAACACACAAAGTCCAATTGCCTCTTGAAAAAAATAAGGAGAGATTTAACCTGGGAATAAGGAGAAACTTTCTGACAGTGAGAACAATCAACCAATGGAACAGAAGTTGCCCATGGAAGTTGTGGGAGCGCCATCACTTGAGACTTGCAAGAAGAGCTTGGACTGCCATTTGTCAGAAATGGTGTCGGGTCTCCTGCTTGGGGGTGGGTGGGGGTGGACTAGATGACCTCCAAGGTCCCTTCCAACTCTGATTATCTGTTATCTTTGGGTGCCCAAAGCGAAGCATCTTCCCTGCTGTGCACAGGGTCCCAAGTCAGAGATGAGGAGGCTTCAACTCGGGATAGTCTTGGCTGAAGGGAGAAAGGGGAGATCTCTTTTGTTCTTCTCTTTTCTCCTGTTGTTCTTCTCTTTTCTCCTGCTGTATGTTTCCCCTCGAGGGAGATTCCATTGATCATTTTGGTACCCAAAAATAGATTTTCTCTCACAACACAGCAGCCTGCGCTTAGTGGCGGATTAAGGCTGACTGGTGCCCTAAGCACTGACAAATCTTGGTGTCCCCCTCCTTTGTACAGACAAGATTTTTTTTACAAATCTTCATTGGGGTTTTTTTTCTTTCTTTCTCAACTTTGTGGTGCCCCCTTTGGGCCTGCTGCCCTAAGCATGTTCTTAGTCTGCTTAATGGTTAATACATCATTGCCTGCGCTGAAGGCACTGAATAAACCCCAACACTCAGTGCCATTGGAGAAATGGGGTTCCAGGACTGGCAGTGTCTAAGCTGTAATCTTCTCCCTAGCCCCCAACATAGCACCCAGGAAACACCATAGCCCCTGAAGACATAATTTTGCTATCCAGAAAGTTCCCTGACTCTCTTGGTTTAGATTTCAAACATGGTTTGTTTTTAACGTGTGAAGCACTGTCATTATTTCCAAGAATGCCTCTCAGCTCCATAAGCTGCCTACAGCAGCCCCTCAAGTGAGAAAGGCAGCAAATAAATTGAATAAATATGGCAGTTCTTTTGGAAATGGGTGCCTTGTCCTGGCAGCCCTTTCATAAATGGGAGGAATACCGCATCCCCAATCAAAAAGACACCAACCCTTTTGCGTTAATGTTCATACTATGTTCTAAAATTGCAGATGTATTCCCCCCCCCCGCCCAATCAAAAAGAGGGGCTGGGTTCTTACCTTTTGCTAGGCCATAAAGGAGCTGGTTTGGTGTTGTATAAACTCCAGGTAACCATAAAAACCACTTTGGATTAATGTTTAAATTAGTAATGTGATAGCATGATGTGTGAATCAGATGTTATTAGCATGTTCAGCTGTATATATCATCTACGCATTATAATGACTAGCAATGGCCAAAGATCTAGGAGAAAACAGTTGCTCTAGAGTTGACTCTAGAAAAAGTACAGAGAAGAGCAACCAGGATGATTAGGGGACTGGAGGCTAAAACATACAACGAACGGTTACAGGAACTGGGCTTGGCTAGTCTAGTGAAGAGAAAGACCAGGGGAGACATGATAGCAGTCTTCCAATATTTGAGGGGCTGCCACAGGAAGGAAGGGGTCAATCTATTTTCTAAAGCACCAGTAGGCCAGACAAGGAATAATGGATGGAAACTGAACAAGGAGAGATTTACCCTGGAAACAAGGAGAAACTTTCTGACAGTGAGAACAATCAACCAATGGAACAGAAGTTGCCCTTGGAAGTTGTGGGAGCGCCATCACTTCAGACTTTCAAGAAGAGATGGGACTGCCATTTGTCAGAAATGGTGCACGGTCTCCTGCTTGGGTGGGGGGTTGGACAAGATGACCTACAAGGTCCCTTCCAACTCTGATTATTTGTTAAATCTGCTTCTAGGCATGAGTTCCTGATGTTAATATTGTGTTATTATTTTTCTGGTAAGGAGAGGTTTTTCCAAATTTAACAACTCACCATGTATTGCACCACAATTCCCATAATTCAGCAATTTCCCTATGGGAATAATACTATAATCCAGAATCGCTGGAGGGCAACAGGTGAGGAACCTTGTATTGCAATGTAGTTTTAAGGTGTGTCAACAAATGTATCATTTCTGGATTTCAGGAAGGAATGAACCCACTATATGCTGCATTGTCCAGGTCCGTTCTTGAGAAATGGATCTTGCTGCGGGATCTAGTCATCTCCACTAGATACGTTCCAAGAAGAACAAGACACCATATCCCATGAAGACAAGTTGAAAGATTTGCAAATACTTAGCCTTGGGAAGATGGAAAGAGACATAATTGTACTTTTGTCAGTGCTCCAAATGGTATTTTTCAGTTGTATAATTTTGTAATTGTTTATGCTTTGCATGAAAATTTGACAGCCTCGAGAAAACTTGCAAGCTGGAATGTTGGTAAAATTGGCTATAACTTGCAGTTCCTCTCTTGATTAGGCTGGAAAAGTTTAATTAATTTAGTTCAATCAGTAAAACGTTTAACTACAGTTAACATGTTTCAGCTGCTTAGTGCTTTTCTGCTTCTTGTTTTCAAAATTTCTACTTTGACTGTCCTGACTTTAACTTAACCAGTGTTTGTCAACGAGAGCAACTTTAAGTTGTGTGGACATCAACTCCCATAATTCCCCAACCAGCAGGGCAATTCTTGGAATTGAAGGCCACGCATATTAAAATCGCCCAAGTTAAGAAACACTGCTCTAAAGGCTTGTCTGTTGTGGGGTTTTGGGGGGGAGGGAGGGGACAACAAAACCTACTTTCCAAAACATGTTTCAAAATGTACTTCACTTTCAAAAAACACTGCTTGGAGGTAGAGACAGGGCTGCTTTAGGAGTGAAATCAAGGTACAGTTGAAAGTTCTGACATGATAGTTTAATATTAACTTTCCAAGCAGAATGACCGCTGGCAGTTCCTAACTATACTTTTTTTAAAAAAAGTAAATATATACCCTTCTGTTTTAAAAGAATCTTCCCCTTAAGTGCTTTCATAAATGTAATTGCAGCGAATGTACTTTTTGTAAGAACAACTCAATTGGCATAATCAAATATTGACACGCGGATCAACGGTTCAGGTCTCTGAAAGCTCCCCAGGTGGTAGCTCACTTAGTAACAAATATAACACACACTGAAAAATGGCAGGGATTGCACAAGGTACACATCATGGTTCATTACACCATGACATACTCCATGTACTTTTTTGGGTTTGCACAACATACATGGTGGCAACTTTAAAAGACCATAAATATGGCTGGCAGTTTTGTGATCTAGTGGTTGCTTCCTTCACAACACATCCACACAGCCCGCTGACCGAATTAGCCTATTTTCTGTGTTTGTTTAATAATAGTAACAATAAACTAACTGAACAAGTTGGATTTGTACAACACACTAAACAACGAATAAGGTTTACAATAACCAAGCTTGGAATGCATAGATATTCTAGGATTTTACCTGTGTTTAGAGCACTGTGGGCAGCATGAGGTTTAAATAGGTTATGTCCAGCTTTTAAACTAAGTAATAACACAGATCTCCTCAGCATTGAAAATTAGCCCCAATCTTGTTCTGACCAAGGCTTCTGAGACTGTAATTAAGCACACGCTTCATTAAAACAACTCTTGTTTTATTTTAACCCTGGGAATTATGTTCATTCCCAGCTGGTAATGAGTCCCTTCGAGATAAGCACCCACCTTTCTTTCCTTTGAATTGCTGCTGCCAGACTCTGGAGGCTCCGGAGTCAGTACACCACTCCCAGATGGTCCTGGCCCCATCTCTACATTGGACACAGGACTCTTGTCCGAATCCTCTCCAGCCTTCCAGACTGGTCCCCGTTCTTCCCCTCTCTCCGATTCCGCTGCCATCTGCACAACGAAACATTTTATTGAGCATTGTTCAATCGACATCGACTGTGGTTAAGCTAAGTATGGTTTATTCAGTTAATCTAGTCTGGAGAATTCATAGGACAGTGAAGCATTAACTAACTTCAAAAGCTGGCCTTGCATAGCATACTAAGCTATTGCTGATTGACTATCTTCTGTTGGGTCCCTTCCAACTGCCAGAAGAGTATTGTGCCTACCCTGAAGCAATTATCACTTAAGTCAAGTGGAAACTGATAACATTCCTAACATTCTCCAAAGGTGTTCAGGGAGCTAGAATGACTCAAATGACTAGTTTTTCCCACTCAGTTGTCAAGAGGAAGGAATGGTTGAGGTCTCTGAATATAGCTGGCTTCCAGGGACATAAAAAAAGGGCAGGAATTTGATTGCAAAGTCACTGCCATTATTTTGCCTTTTTTGCCTCACTTGCAGGCATCTCTTCTAGTTCTCAGTACATCTGGGCCTCAGTACATCTGTGCCAAATAGCACAAGAGCAGTCTGAGTAATTTTTTTAATGCTGCATTTTCAAAAGTCTTAAAAAATAATTCTGAGATTAGGAAATTATT
Source organism: Pseudonaja textilis (assembly GCF_900518735.1). The sequence continues at coordinate 12,426,729 of NW_020769310.1, forward strand.
AGATTAGATATTTTCAAATGCCACCTTATTTTTTTAAATAAATAACTCAATGTGGCATCTAATACTCCTTCCTTCTCCTATTTTGCTCAGAGTTGGACTGAGAGTGTGTGAATGGCCTGAAGTCAACTAAGTAAAATTGAGCAACTGGCCTTTATTAAGGTTGCAAACAATCCTATCTGCCAAGATACGACTCAATCTAGATCAGGCATCCCCAACCACCGGGCCGCGGACCGGTACCGGTCCATGGAACATTTCCTGCTGGGCTGCTGATTTGCTGGGTGCCGCCATCTTGTTTGACGAGAAAGTGCTTCCGGGTGAGCTTTTCCGGTTGGAAAGCGGCGTTTGGGTCCTGAAGGAATCCTCGCGCCTTAGTTTCATCGAAAGGCGGCGGCTTCGAATGAAACTAAGACGCAAGGATTCTTTCAGCACCCAAGGCAAGGCGAGCCGAGCGACCATCCCGAAGCCGTCCCGAAGCGAAGCCCATCGACAAAGGTACAAAGGAGGAGTTGAAGGTGGTGGGGAGAAGCGGGGGGATGGCTGGCTGGCCGGTCGCTCGGCTCGCCTTGCCTTGTCATGCGTGCTGATGCCGGTACCGGGCCGTGGATCATTTTGTGATGCGGTACCGGGCCGTGGCACAAAAAAGGTTGGGGGCCACTGATCTAGATGATAACAGGTTATCAGATATGGCAATTGGATAAGTGCAGTTTTGGAGCAATGTTCAAACAGATCAGGTCAAGAATAGATCTCATTTTTTTATCATTATGATGGTTCTGTAATTAATATATGGATCTCTAATATGGGGGTTTGGAGCTGGTCTACCAAGTTGAATCTAACAAAAATATGTTAAAAAGGCCTCAGTCAATCCATTTCCATTCTCTTCACAAAATATTGCAAAAATAAAAGGATGTCTACCGACTATAATATTTATTAGTTTCCCCATTTTGAGAACCTCTAGATGTGCTGGGCTAAAGCTGCCATCCTCACACAGAATCCCTGTCCATCTGTCCATCCAAAGACTTCCATATGCATACTGATCTGACTGGACCTGGTTGCGCAAACAAGTTCACTTTAGATATTTGAATATTTAGGGAAGAATTCTATGGCTCCCTAAAAGACATGTTGTAGATATAAATAGTGTCCATAATTGAAGGTCTAGTCTTCATATAGCCTCTTGGTGATCAGTTCTGAATTTGATGATAGTGTGAGCAACCTAGAGGTCAACCCTAAACAACTGCAATGATTATATCAGTATAACGGGAATTTAAGATGCTGGCTGGATAATTGTGGGAGTTGAAATCCATGCATCTTAAAGCTGCCAATGTTGAGAAATATTGATTTAATTCATCACTCCTGCCTTTGCCTAATCTTGGGACATGTAGTCCACAAAATTAGGCTGGTTTAGATCCAATACCGTAAAAAAATATATATATTTCAAGGTTGAACTGTGGAATCCTTATGCTTTCTAAACTTGGTTCTTTACTTGGAGATGTTTCATTATCCAACTTGATAGTAAGCAAACAACCAAGCTCAAATAGCACTGAGGACCCCATGGTTTAGATCCACTGCCACTCCAGAATCTCACGGTATGCTACCCACTAATCTTCTCTACTAAATGGTAACTCTTCTGCTCTTTTTCAAGGAACATGACCATCAAGCAAGTTCAGATTTCAGAGGTAGAGCAAATCTGGTTTGTTTCAGGTAACCTTCAAAGCATTTGCCAACAGTTCCCTATAAACATGCTTTCATTAATGATTTGTTTACAAAGTAGAGACTCTGGCCCTGATTGTCAGCCAAATTATGTCAGCAGACCTGCATTCTGCTTCTTCCCTTTTCAGCTGATTGCACAAGATTGAAGTTAGCAAAGGAGAACAAAGGGCACCAGTGGTGGAGGGAAAGAGGGCTTCCCGGTTAGCCATTGAGCCACAAAGTAGTGGCAGCACAGGATTTGTGTGCCCAAAGCTCCTAGGTTCACTCTCTCTACTTCCAAGGAAAGCAGCACAAACTAAGACAGATAAACCAACTGGGTGATGTAAAAAGAGACATATTTTCCTTACCTGGTTGTAAACAAGGTATTAATCAGGCAGTATAACTAAATGGAACAATACTTGATGGCTAAGACCTTGCCTATTAGATACACAGAGTCATATATACAAGCTGAGTATGTATGTGTAGTGGGAGTCATTATGAAGAATAGATTCTGATGGTCCAAGAAAATACCCTCTCCGATTTCCAGTTGCTTCAGAGCCAACCCCAAAATTCAGCTCATTGTATTGTAAAAGTTCATCCTACTGAACACAATAGGAGATGGAAGTCCAAATTGATCTTCTAGAATAGTGATAGTACTTAATTAGCAAAGTCTATCTTTCTCTAATCTGTACACTTTCAAAAACCACACAACCTCTTAAATTTCATCATGAGTAGGACAGAATGGACAAGGTTGTGGCTCATAATACCCATGTACTGTGTTGTGAATACTTACATTTGTCTCCTACACTACACAACATAAGTCTATTTCAGATGGAGCAGCTAAGAATATCACATCATCCTCTTGGTACTGGCTGTCTGATCTGTACCTATCATATATGCCACATAAAAAGTGCCATTGGGAAAAACTCCTGAGTGAGTAGCCATGCCATGGTGTAATATATAAAGACATTCCTTTACTCAAGAGAGGCAACACACCTGCTAACTTGGAACAGCTTAATAGTTGAGTTCGCACAAGACACAAAGCCTGTGTGGCAAAATATTAGTTGACATAACACGAGTTGTCCAAATAAATAAGACCTTTTATATGATAATCCAATTCACAAAACAGGCTGAAACAATGGGAAGATCCATGGGTGGGATTCTACCGGTTCAGACCAGTTCTGGTGAACAGGATGTTAAATTTGCCTCTGGTTTTCCAAACTGGTATTTGAACCAACCGGCTGGCCCCTCCCAGGAGTCTCCACACCTGGTCCATTTTCGATGCAGGTAAGTGCAGGGTCTGCACAGAGGTTTTAGGAGGGGGAAAACAGGCCTTCTGGAACTAACTCCTGGAAGTCCAGAAATGGGCCTGTTCTGGCTTCCAGAGGACCTCCAGAGCCTGGGGGAGGCCGTTTTTGCCCTCCCAGAGGGCTGAGGGAAGTCTCTGGACCCTTGGGAAGGCAAAAAATGGCCCTCCCAGAAGTGCCAGAAAAACAGGAGAAGGCAAAGCTGTGTAATTCTCCTGTCTTCCCACTCCTGAAAAGATCTTCTCCTCTTATTGGAAGAAGCTAATGTGTAACCCATATTGATATCCGATTCAACAGACATCCCAGGTAGTTTTTGTAGGAGTGGGGAAGAAAACAGAATTACCAGTTTCTATCTTTGCTGGGCAACAGTCATGGGCCTCTACAGAAAATGATCCCTGGGATTAAGTCCATTGCTTTTCATCGTTTCTTTGCGATCTTGCTGGATCAACAGAATGAAACTCCGTAGATTAATCCAATTGCACTTCTTCAGAAAAGGAGGAATCAATAGTTGTGGTTGTCTTATTGCACAATGATTCTGGCTTTCAAAACGGGGGCATCCCAAGCCCATAAGCTTTTGAATTTTTGCTGACAGTTATGATTTACTGAAGGTTTATGAGAGAAACACAGGGAAAAAATAGGTGGTGGTTTCTGCTGACTCTGCAACTTGGAACTTTTGCCAAGCTTGAGATGAGTACATGTCAGAAGGAAATAAAATGTATCTGTCAAATCTGACTCTTGGAAAAACAGGGAACAGCTGGAGCCAGAAGTCTTGGCAGGATGTGCTTCCAAAAGCAGTCAACAGCTACATTTAAACGTTACACAGAAAGGGCATTATCTACAAGTGGATAAAAATGAATAAAGGAGGTCAGTCTTCTTTTCTTAACTTGACACATTGGGTGAAGTTTCAGAAATACAGCAGTGGGGGTGGGGGAGAGTTTTGTTAGTGATCCTATTTTGCATTGAGGTTCCAGGCCCTAGAGCAGGGGTCTTCAAACTTGACAGCTTTAAGACTTGTGTACTTCAATTTCTAGAATTCCTCCACCAGTCATGTTAGCTCAGGAATTCTGGGAGTTGAAGTCCACAAGTCTTAAACTTGCCAAGTTTGAAGACCCTTACACTAGAGAATAAAAGCTGCAGCGGTCAGCTGCATACTATCAGTATAGAATTAAAACAGAAGAACAGCTGGGTGGAACTCTCTTACAGCGACCAGTACGATACTTACAAGATGCTCAGAAACAAAATTCAGAGACATTCCCTCACTTGTTGTGGTTCCAAGAACTGGTGTTTGGAGACATGAGTTTTAAATGAATGTCAGATCCATGTATCTGCCAGTCTTCGATGGAAGAATGGGGGGGAGTTGGTACAAGTAATCCTTTTTGATGTAACTTGAATATCTTAAATCTTATATTGAATCTGTATAACTTGCACATGATTACAACTGGAGGACTGGAGCCAGATGTCTAGAAACTTGTCACCTCTTGGAGAGATAGCAAGAGGAGAAGGGACCATAAAAATTCCAGCTCTGAAAGATACTCCCTGGGAAACTTTCCTAAGATACGTTCCCAGAAAAGGGAGGGGGAAAATTAACATGATGGTTCTTTGTTTGACTAAATCCACATCAGAATGAGGGGAGGGGTTCTAACTCCCTTTATCTATTACTATATGCCTGGAAGCATCTTAGATTCTGCTTTGACTAGTACCGGGACCACTTCCTTTCAATAAAGAATTCCTTTTGAAGTACCTAGCTTTCAGAAGTTCATTCTTTTCGGTTGAAGGGGAAAAGTCCAGAGCTTCCAATGAATAACTTTTGCTCGATCCATTCTCCAAATGTTTACTAGGTAGTCCTCAACTTACAGCCATTAGTTTACTGAATGTTCAAAGTTACAACACTGAAAAAAACAACTTACAACCAGTCCTCACACTTATGACTGTCACGGCACACTTACGGTCACGTGATCAAAATTTGGGTGCTTGGCAATGGGCGTATATTTACAACGGTTGCAGCATTCTGACCCTCCCAACTGACATCCAACAAGCAAATTGATGTGGGAGGCTGGATTTGCTTAACAAATGCATGATTCATTTAACAACTGCCTTGCAAATTCTGGTCCCAATTGTAGTTGTAGGTTGAGGACTAACTAGATTCATTTTGGGAATCATAACATTCAGGATAGAATCCTAAATGTATTTTTTGTACATTATAATTATGGGTTTTTTTTTCATATTCTTTGCATTAGGTATATCTTTCCCTCCTATAGATAATTATTTGCAGATAATGGGGGGGGGGGGGGGAAGAGCAGAGAAACCATTTTCTCTTTTCTCCTTCTGCTTTGCAATAACATGGGAGAGTTTTGCTACTACCCTCTTCCAGGATGTTTTTTTCAACTCCCGCTGCAGTTCCCTGAAAGCTTCTTAGCCAAATGCTAATCAGCCTGCGCCTGCTTAGTTTTGAAGCCCAGAGAAGGACCACCAATACTGCCCCCTAATGTCACTGAAAGAAAAATAGCACACAAGAGGAAATGGAGGTCAACTGGAATTTTGACTCTTTTCTCAAGAAGGCAAGACCAAGTATTTGTTTACTTTTGGATCTACTGTTACCCAGGGAAATTCCAGAAAAAAAAAACATATATGTATTTCTGAGACGAACTTAGAAAAAATTAAGTCAGCAATTCCTTTCTGGGCTCCAAAATTAAGGAGGAATAAACCCTAACATAAAACAGAATAAAAGAATTGGAAGGGACCTTGGAGGTTTTCTAGTCCAACTTCCTGCTTAAGCAGGAAACCCTATATCAGGAGTGTCAAACTCGCAACGACACGTCATATGACATATCGCAACTTTCCCCCTTCACTAAAATACGGGGTGGGCGTGGCAAGCACATGATGGATCCGGCCCATAGGCCGCAAGTTTGACACCCCTGTCCTATTCCATTTTAGACAAATGGTGTCCAATCTCTTTTTAAAAGAGATTTAAAAAAAAAAGAGTCAAGGATAGGGTTTCTCTGAGTATTTGCAACTGTTTTTCTTTTTTTAAAAGATATTTGCAACGTTGGTTTTCCTTAGTTTCTTGCCTCTGCCCCAGTAAGCTTTTTGATGAATAACAACTTTCTTCAAAAAAAGGAAGTCAAGCAGATATTTCAGGCATTCAATTTGCTGAATTTGGAATTTAATTTAAACCAAAAAACAAGCTAAGAAACACTTTATCTCTGAATGTTGCTAAGCACCAAAGGACTTTGACTTAGAAAGAGGAAGCTCATCCAGGATTGGGAAAAGATTAAAATGAATGGACATGACAAATACGTGAATTATCAGCAAATGTTTCAAGGAGGGAGATAGAAAATATTTTCCTGCTTGGGAGTTGGGGTGGGGGACTTGCTGTAGTAAGCATTTTTATAACCATTTGGCCTCTTTCCTGAATTCACAAGCAGAAAGCAAAATGCTTCCTTTTCATTTTGAGCACATGATTACATATTTTAGGCCAGTATTTCTCAATCTTGACAAGTTTAAAGTGTGAAGATTTCAATACCCAGGCTGGGGGATTCTGGGAATTGAAGTTCACATACTTTAAAGTTGCCAAGGTTGAAAAACACTGTATTAGGAATATAATACTTCAGGGGTCCTAAACTTGGCAACTGTAAGACTTGTGGACTTCAACTCCCAGAATTCTGGGAGTTGAAGTCCACAAGTCTTAAAGTTGCCAAGTTTGGGGACCTCTGCTCCAGTGTGTTGATTTCAGTTGTCATAGTTGAGATCAGAGGTGGTATTCAGCAGGTTCTGATCAGTTCCAGAAAGCTGGTAGCGGAAATTTTGAGTAGTTTGGAGAACCAGCAAATACTACCTCTGGAGATTTTACAGTATCCTTCCCCTGCCGTGCCCACAGAACCTGTAGTAAAAAAATTTGAATCCCACCACTGGTTGAGATGCATGGACTGGGCATTTTGGAAGTTGGCTTCAAACTATGAAGAACTCTGGTATAAAAGCTGTTCTCAGAAACTATTTCCCATCTGTCTATTCTACAGAGAAATCCTATGAGTAGCACTGTTTTTGGTGGTTGGTACCTGAAATGTTTCCTATTTATATGGACTTTGCTATTGTAAATGCTACGTTGGCAAAACTGAGGTCAGACTTAGCAACTTTCCAAAGGAAAGACGAGGGACACTGATGAACTCTGAATTCATTCATTCAGGTGGTTTGCAGCCATTGCAGGAGCTGTAATTACTTCTTAAATCATCCTATCTTATTACTCCCAAAATATGATAGCAATTCCACCAGGCTGGAGCCGATGTGTGTGAAAACCTAGTTAGAGGAGGAAAAACATTCATATAAACATTTACCTGGAGTAGACCAGCTCATGAGCCAGGAAGGGGTGGAGTTTCAAGTTCCTATACAAGTTCTCAGAAAATGAAATGTTAATTGGGTTGGATAAAGCAGGTTGGAGTTTTGTCAGAGTTATATTTACAATGTGGAGGAAAAACTTCATGTCCTTGGGACAGTCTGTATTATTACAATAGTATTTGTTGTATAAATTATCTATTCTACATTCGGTTGACCCCGCCTGTTTGTAGCAGCCCCGCAAATACTGGAATAATGCTATCATGTCACACCCTAGTCCTTCTTTTCTTTAGATTAGCCATACCTAGTTCCTGCAACCATTCCTTATATATTTTAGACTCCAGGCCTTTTTAGTTGCTCTTCTCTCGCATTTTCATTCAACCCATGTCATTGGAAGTGTGATTGAAAAGTCCCTGCTGTGGAACTTCTGTAGTTTGCCATTGCCTCAATATATAGCTATTTTCCTTCCCTTTTCTACCATTTTTTTTTGTGTATCCTGAGATTTTACACAATAACATTTCTCAAATGTTGGTTCTTCAACACTATCCAAATCCAGTCAACTGCACTGCAGTGATGAATACTTTCCTGCCATCTAGTGGTTATAAGGTCAATAAATGGATAGTCTTTTTTTGGGCAGGATGATTGACAAACCCATCACATATTCTTATAGTGGGGTGGAGTGGGCCATGGGAGACGGCTGTTCCTACAGTTGTGACATTTGAATTTCAGCCAAGGGAAACTGCCAGTGACCATCAATGCAGTATCATGTGGAGAAGCTCTATGGAGAACAGCCCACTATAGTTTATTCTAGATGTGGTTTAAGAGCATGCTAAGGAAGCAATGTGGTTTATGCCATCAATTTCTTCAGTTTATTCTGATGTGGTTTAAGAGCATGCTAAGGAAGCAATGTGGTTTATGCCATCAATTTCTTCAGTAGTTGTTTGGCTGAGCCATCAGAATGACTGACTAGAACTCAAGGATGCTGATGTTCTTTCTCTCTATGACTGTTTTTTCTCCCAAGGAATAATTGGTTGCTCAAGAAGTCCTATACCCCACTTTGTGGAGAGAAAATTAATTAGTTAAATATGCTGTGTTATTTTGTGAGAATGAGGATTTTTTCTTCATAATTATGTAACAACTGGTTTGGTTTCTATTTCCTTTTCTGTATGATAATCTAATCTTCATACAATCTTTGCTCTTCTAATCTAGGATTAACTATGATTAATACCATTTTAGGTCTTGGTGGTGCGGTCCAAGGGTGGGATTCTACCAGTTCTCACCTATTCGCTAGAACTGGTTAACATTCTAAGCAGTTTGGAGAACCGGTTGTTAGAAGAAATTACTGGCCTAATCCTGTAAGGCAGGAAGGAAACATTCTAGTGTTGCTTACAGAAACTTGCCTCTCTGTTAACCCTTATTACATTCTTGGCGGGACTAGATTTCCTGTCTCAGGAACTTCTCTGGATTCCCCCCCCCCCACTTTGCTAGTACTTTGCTTGTGTGGAGTGACCATTCAAAGTTACAATGGCACTGAAAAAAGTGACTTATGACTGTTTTTCACACTTACAACTGTTGCAGCATCCCCACAGTCATGAGAGGCCAGGCGAAGAGATGCATGCCTCGATGTGAGTGATGTTGAGTTGGCCACGCCCATTCAATAACATGACCACCAAGCCATGCCCACCACCTAAGCCACGCCCACAGAACCGGTTGTTAAAAATTTGAATCCCACCCCTGGTGCTATCAAAAGTATATTGACTCCTGGTGTTTTCAAATAATGCTTGAATCTTTGCCTGCTTTATTGGTGGCGTTTTATGGAGGATTTGGGCACTTCTGTCTTCAGTCATCCCAAATTTTTCTTCTCTCTCTTCTACAACTTGCTTCCCTCCTCAAACTATGCAAGAAGAAAAAGAGTCTAATTCATTTGCTAGTGCTTGTTCTTAGCTAGCCATTCTTTGGGGGATGTTTTCTAGCTAATAATAATTAATAAAAACTGTCCCAGATATTTGTCACTAGATCGAGTATCTCAGGCTAGATTAAGGATGTTTATCTTCAGAAGAAATCTTTTCTTTTTTAAAAAAAGTAGCAACAATTATCACAATTTAATTTTAAAACAGGTGTTGACTATATTCATAAAGCAGAACATTTGTTTTTTGGTACAGAAACAAAACATTTTCATAGTAAATTAGACAACAGTTTAACATAATTTCAAACAAGCCAAAGGATATTGACTCTGATGATTCAGAAGAGTGCACTATTATTATTATTATTATTATTATTTTTGGGGGGGGGGAATGACAATTCGTCACTTTCTGCCAGATTTTTTTTTTTAATTTCCCAGTTTAACCTATAATCCAGAGATTTCCTAGTGGTCTCCTTTCCACGGGCTGATATCATTAAAAACATTTGTATTACAATTTTTATTTTATACATTTATACATTTCCTTTCTATGTTGAGCAGCGTGGTCTCTAGGTGTCCAAGGGGTTAACATACAAATGATAACATCATAACATATATTATCTTCCATTATAGTATCAATTATATAACCATCAGAAATGTTTTTCTTTCTCCTATAAACCATATTTCACCTAATTCCACTTCTCTAACCTCAATATCTGTCATTTAACCATTTATAGAATAGTTCCCATGTTATAAAATAGTCTGAATCTTCTTTTCCTTTAATATTTCGGGTTAACCTATCCATCTTTGCGCATTCCAGAATTTTTTTTATTATATCATCTGTGGGGGTTTCTGGGTTTTTCCAACATTGTGCATATGCAATCCTAGTCGTTATTAGGATGTGTAGAATGATATCATTTAAAATGTTGAGGTCTACCAAGACAGTGCTGCTATTGAGAGATCTAGTTTACATACAGAATGTAAACTCATTTTCAGATTTCTTTCCTGATGTTTAATGGCATCCACCCAAACTAATTTCACTGCATGTTTCTGTAAACCAAGACTGAAGAACGTTGTGTGTGCATTAATATTAACATATCTTCATGAATGACTATGTAGGCTGATAAATACGATATAGCGGCTTTCTTTACTAAACAAAAACCGATGTCTGCCTATAACCCGAACCTCAGCAAAACACAACTCGGCTCCTCCCAGAATGCATTGCACAGCTGGGGGGAGGGGGCAAATCAGCCTCTTCCAGCATGCACTTGGCTCCACCAGTTTCCCGAGAGCGCCCTGACAGGTAAAGGAGGTCACTGGATTCGCCATTTCCGGTGCGCAATGCAGGACGGGAATGCGAGTAGCGCTATTGGCCGGTGCTTTCTCCGCTTTTCGCCGAGATAGGCGGGCAGGAAGGAAAAGCGGCGGCCGAGGCGGCTTGGTGGGGCAAAAGATTTTTCCCGGTGAGTGTTATGCGGAACGGTCCGACTTTGTCGGGGTCGGCGCTCTCTCCCGGACGAGGCGGGCGTCGAAAAGGGATCGATTTAATGCGCGGTTTGATGACGTAATAACGGCTCTGGAGACGGAGCCACCGCTGGAGTTGCGCTGGTCCATGCGCCGGCTCCAGTGGACTCTTTCCCTTCGCCCCGGCCCGCTCTAGCCTCTCCCGCGATGCCCTTTATTCTCTTTCAGAGACCCTTTCACTCCTCGGCGCCCCCCAGCGGCTAGGCCTTCCGTTTAGCCCGCTCTGAGCGCTCATTGGCTCCGTTCTCTTCCGTTCCGGGGTCCGATTGGTAGTTGTGGAGATGATTGACAGGCAGCCCCAATAGGGTCATCCCCAGTATGGGACCCCAAAGGTAGTCTTCCCCGCCGAGCCGAGGCTTGCGCCATCCTCAGCTGGCGTAGGCAGGATGGCTGGTGCAGACAACTGCCGGTTAACATACGTGCAGTGCTGTAGTTACGGCCAGGTGTGTGTCTGGGGTCAGCCAGCCATTGGGGTCTCTGTGTGATCCGTACGAGGGGAAGACAGAAGCCAAGTCCTCTTCCTCTGGTATCCCTAAACGACCAGTGTCAGAGCAAAGTTTCACGCCCATTAGAGTTGCCACGCTAAGACGAAAAGATGCAAGACTCCTAAAATACGGGAAAGAGAGAAAGCAGGAAGGTCTTGCTCATGGCTCTCTTCTGGCACTGTCCAGATGGTTGCAACTGACAGCTTTAGGACCATACATGGAAAAAAAGAAAAGAAAAATATTGTATGCCCCTTCCCATTAATTGCAATATTTAGGTGCTGTGAAGTGGACCATACTTTTGGCATGGAGCCTGGGGAACTGCCTGCCGGTTTTTGCCCATCCAGTGCAATGCAGCAGAGTGGATGTGCTCCAGGTCCCATCAACCACACAAAGTCATCTTGTGGGACTCAGAAAGTGTGCATTTTCTAGCACAGTGTTTCACCTCTGAAGGAGATTTGCCCCTGAAATCTATGTGGCTTTCATCCTCTTGATGGTCTGTAAGACCCTGAAGATTTGATTCTCCTGGCTTTTGGAAAAATCCTCTCCCTTGGTGTTGGGGGGGGGGGGGTTGTGTGTGCTGAATGGCTTTGTTTTCCAGTTGGTTAGGCTTTTTATATTTCTGCTGTTTTTGCCTTGTAAGCCACACAGAGTTGTCAGAAGGTCAAGTCACTTCTAAATTTTGAAATTAAAATTAAAATACAGACATAAATAAAAATATTTTGGTATTTAAGGTGGAGGACCACAAACACATTGGGTGAAGAGTTTGAAGTGGTTTATTTATGCCATCATGCATTTTTTTTGCAGTCTCTACTGTCATTTTCATCTGTGAAGAAAATGCCAATGATATATTCAACCAAATCCAGGAAAGCTCTGAGAGCTGCAAAAAAGGGTCTTCAATATCACCTGTAGTTTCAGAGCTATCAGTTACTCACTCTTTGCATAAAGGAATTGTTAACAGCTTCTGTCTGATCAATGTTTGGATGGGAAATTACCTGAGCACTTTTTAAAGAAAGATAATGATATAAATGTAGTATATAAAGACATGCAGTTGCATGCATGATCACTGAGCAATAATTTTTGCACCATCACTTCAGGAGAGTGTTAGCAATGGGGCTAACTTTATTTGTTATTAGTGTTCATCTATACCAGGGCTGTCAAACTTGCCCATGCCCAGTTTAACGAAGGGGAAAGTCACAATATGACACATGATGCACCGTGATGAAGTGAGTTTGACACTCCTGATCTATACAATTTGCAATCCAATATTTATTGAGTTTTTTTTCTGAGCCATGTTGGGGACATTACTCATAAATGGCCAATTTGGCCCTTCTTTTCCTTTGCTTTGTTGTTCCTGTTGAAAGCAAGAATATATTAAATAGAGTTCATGCATTTAATAGATGGATTTGCTTTAATTTTATCTAAGTAGTTGTAGTTAAAGATAGGAGACATCAACCTAGCCCATTCTGCAACATGTCAGAAAAGCTGAAATGGAGAGGCTGAGAGAGGTGTGTTTCAAATGCCTAAGCTATCTCCACCCTAAAATATTTCCAATGATTTTATTTCATTAAAGCATTTTCATAGATTTTTGCTTTGTAAGTCCAAAATTTCAGAATAGCTTACAATTAGTCATTATATGTGAAAGACTGTCTTCCCTAGGTTCAACATTCAAAAAACATGTTAAGCTTGATTTCAAAATAGCTGACTTTCTCTTCCCCCTTATATATATATCCATGTTATAAGACTCCTGTTGTTTCCATCTACTTCTGGGTTGAATTTTTGAACTGGTAATTTTTTTGTTTGGACTATGGCTTCAGAAGAGGGAAACTTACTTACCAAGATCTTGGTATAATGCCTTCCATTTTTACTATTATTAAGAAGTTCTGTTTCCTATTTGAAATTTCCATATCTGGCAAAAATCCATGTCTACTTTTTCCTGATCTTTTTCCTAGACAAATTTATTAGCCATGGAAGCAGAAGAGACGATGGATTGTATTCAGGAATTTCCAGAACATTATAAAGTAATTTTGGACAGATTAAATGAGCAGCGGGAGCAGGATCAATTTACAGACATCACTTTGATTGTGGATGGTATGTAATGATGCAAACAGAGTAAAATTAGGCACTCTTCAATCCAGGTCTATTCCACAGAAAAGTTAATCTGAAGTAACTGGTTATAAATTAAAATTGAAATTATTTAAGGAGCAATTCTCTATCACCTGTAAAGCTGGCTGAAGAGCTGTTGGATTTGGTGGAAGAGAGAGGGTGGGGAGAGAGGGAGGGAGGGAGGGGGAGAGAGAGAGGCTTTTAAAATTCTCCTTGGAAGGTAGGAACCCTTTTTTTACCATGATTTCCTTGCCAGTTTTCTTAGTTTTTCTTCTTGCTCTTAACTGTGCTAAAACTTGTACTTATTCATACTGCAAGCAGTAGAACAGGGAGCTCTCTCATCTCCTCTGCTAAGGTGAAGCCTTTAAAAATTGGCAGTAGTTCCGTTCCAAATCTTCCATCAAACTGCTCTCAAAATTGCCATAAGATTGCTCTGTTACATGAAGTGGGTGGAGCCTGGCTCATTTAACCTAAAGATTAAAGTTTTAAAATTAATTATATACTTATCTAGGAGATATATATAACTGTGTAGAATCAGTGTTCACAAATTTGTAAGAGACAAATTGTGCTACCCTACAGACTATTAGTTCCTTAAAACAAATTTTAAATATCCGTAGGAGTGGCTGAAGCAAAATATAAACTCAGAGTTGGAACTTAAAATTCCTGAGCAGATCATTTGAAAGCTTTTATTTTTATCTTTCTTTTATAAAGTTGAAACAATAGCAAAACTTGTTAAGTACTTGTAAGTGTATGGAAGAGAATCTTGTTGGAGAGGTTTTTTTGGCAATTATGACTGGTCAACAATAGACATTGCATTATCAATTAACACAAATTTGATATTACATATTTTTTCTTACATCCAGTAGTATCCAACATGGGGTTTCATATAGTATGGTGATGTTGTTTTTCATTTCCAGGTCATCATTTTAAAGCTCATAAAGCTGTTCTTGCTGCTTGCAGTCAGTTTTTCTACAAATTCTTCCAAGACTTCACTCAGGAGCCACTAGTAGAAATTGAAGGTAATTTACGGTTTCAGTCATGTACAGAAGTACTAGAGGATATAAAAGGGCTCATGGCTTCTTTGGAAGCCATCCACTCTGGTAGACATATAATTGTACCAGGATTACAAAACCATTGTGTGACTGTGATTTACAATCTTACTTGTTGGCTTTATACAAATAAAATCAATGAACAGCCTCACACTCTCCCTGAGCCATGATGTGGTCGTGTTGAGCATCCTTGGCTACCCTTCACCTGGCAGGAATATTTCTTTTTTAAAAAATAAATTTTATTAATTATACAATTAAAACAAACGAACTACACACACACAAATGAGAAAAAAGGAAAGAAAAGAAAACGAAGAAAATAGAAAAAATAGAAAACAATTAAACACATTCTCATCTTCAACAGTTTGTAAGATCTCTCTCTTTTTTTTTTATAACCCTTAATTTATGCCATTTACACACACCTAATCTTTACCTATCTCTGTATATCGCTGCTATGGGTTTATCCTATCCTCTTTTGCCTTATAATGTAAAATCTATCTTTGGTCAATCCATTTGTACCAGCAGTTCCAGCTATTGTAGTATATTGAGGTGTCTTTATTTTTTAGTGCCAAAGTTAGTTTGTCCATTTCTGCACAACTTGAGATTTTTTGAATGATCATTTCCTCTGATGGAACCTGAGGCTGCTTCCAACATTGGGCAAAGGCTAATCTGGCCGCTGTCAGAATGTGTATTATTATATATTTCACTTTTTTTTATATTTGTTTGTCAAAGATCCCTAACAGAAAGGACTCTGGTTTGTATTCAATCTGCTCTTTTGTCATTTCTTCCAGCCAAATCTTAATTTTCTGCCAGTATTTTTGAGCTTTTATACAGGACCACCACATATGAAAAAAAGTTCCTTCTTTTTTTTTGCATTTCCAGCAATTCGGACTCATATTGGGGTGCATCTTCGCTAACCTCGAAGGGGGAAGGTGCCATCTATAAAACATTTTATAGGCATTTTCTTTATATCCTACCGATTTTGTAATCTTATTGTTTCTACCCCAGACCTTTTCCCATTCTGTTAAGGTGATGCTACATCCTACATTCCTACTCCAGGCAATCATGTTCCCTTTTACAATTTCTTGTTCTAGTTCGACTTCTAATAAATAATTGTAAAAAATTTTTTTTGCCTGATCCTAATAAAATTTTGTCTAATTGCTGGGGTTCGTTGTTAATTCTGAATTCTTTCTTGTCCTGTTTATATCTACTTCGAATTTTAAGGTATGCCCACTGATCAATTTTTTGTCCTTGCTCTTGAAGTTCTTGCCTCGATTTCAGATTCCCTTGTGCATCCAATAACTCCTTATATTTAATCATTTTAGTGATGTCCAGATTATTCGGGTAGATCATCGCCTCCATTGTTGAAATCCAAATTGGTACTTTTATATAGTGTTTTTTCCGTATTTTCTTCCAGTTAGTTAATAATGAGTCTCTGATTAGATGTCTGTGGACGTATTTTTGACTAGTTTTCCCTACATCCCATAAAAAAGCGTGCCACCCCCTCTGCAAATCATGGCCTTCTAAAAATAATATTCTCTTGTTAGTTAAATTCATCCATTCCTTCAACCATACTAAAGAGGCAGCAATATAATACAGCTCCCAATTTGGTAGTGCCAGTCCTCCCCTGCTCTTCATATCCTATATTGCCTTTAAATTTATTCTAGGTTTTTTTCCTTGCCAAATAAATTTTACAGTTATTTTGTTGAGCTCTTCAAAAAAAAATTTGTGTAGTTTGATTGGAATCGTCTGAAATAGGTATAGAAATTTTGGAAGAATATTCATTTTAATGGCAGCGATCCTTCCTAATAATGAAAGTTGCAGCTTACCGCATGATTCTAAATCCTTCTTTACCTGTTGCATTAATTTATCATAGTTATTTTCCTTGAGTGTCTTACAACGTGCTGTCAACCATATTCCTAAGTATTTAACTTTCTTTGTCACTTGTATTTCCATAACTTCTAACTTTATTTTCTGTTTTTCTGTTAAATTTTTAGTCATTTAGTTTTCTTCCTGTTAATTTTGAGTCCTGCTACTGCTCCATATTATTCTAATTCATTCATCAATTTTTGTCTTCTTTCTATTGGTTCCTCAATAAAAAAAATCCTATTGTCCGCAAACGCTTGCAACTTATATTCTTCTTTCTTAACCTTTAATCCTTTTATATCTGGATTCTGTCTAACTCGCATTAATAATGTTTCTAATGATAATATGAAGAGCAGGGATAAGAGTGGGCAGCCCTGTCTGACTCCTTTTTCTATTTTTATTGGGTGGGTATATTCCCCGTTTATTAAAATATTGGCTTATTGTGTATCATAAATAGTTGTTATAATATTTTCAAATTTAGTGCCTAGATTCATATTATAAATTTTTTGGATTAAAAATTGCCAATTTAAATTGTCGAAGGCCTTCTCTGCGTCTAAAAACATAAGTGCAATTTGTTTTTTGGGATGAGCTTCATAAAATTCTAAGACATCTAATACTGTTCTTAAATTGTTCCTGATTTGTCTGGTCAGGAGAAATCCATTTTGGTCTTCATGTATATGCTCGTTTAGCATTCTTTTTAATCTGCTGCTTGCTATAATAGAGGTAAATATTTTGTAGTCGGTGTTTAACAGTGAAATCGGCCTATAATTGTTTATATATCGGAGATCCAAATCCTCCTTCGGGATCAGCGAAATCAATGCCCCCCTCCATGAGTCCGGCATCCTGGCTGCCAGTAAAACATCATTAAAGACTTCTACCATAAGAGGTCCAATTTGTTCTGCAATTGCCTTGTACAGCTCCCCTGGAATCCTATCTGGGCCTGGGGTTTTGTTGTTGTTTTGGTTCTCTATTGCTGATTTCAATTCCAACCAAGTAATGTCTTTGTTTAATAGTTCTACCATTTCTTCCCCAATTGCTTTATCCTTCACTTCATCTAAATAGTTTCTTATTCTATCCTCGTTAACTTCCTTTTTATATAAATCTTCAAAATACTTATGAGCAATTTCTTTTTTCTGTTCTATCTCCTGCTGTATATCCCCCTTACCATCTATTAGCTGATATATCATTCTCTTTTCTTTCCTTTTTTTTAGTTTATAAGATAGCCATCTTCCTGGCTTATTAGCATGCTTGAAATAAGTTTGTCTAGTCAAATTCAAATTTATAATCATTTTCTCTTGTTCAATTAAATTCAATTTATGTTTAGCTATCATTATCTGGTTTTGCAATTTTGAATCCTTTGGGGTACTCTGTAATTGAGTTTCTAGTTCCTTAATTTTTTGTTGTAATTTACTTTGCTGGGCATATTTTTCCTTATTCCTCTTCGCATTATATGAGATGGTTATACCTCTTATTACTGCCTTCATTGTATCCCAAATGTTTTGTTTCGTGGTTACTCCATTATCATTTTCATCTGGTAGGAATATTTCAAGCCCACCCCTCCCAGGCTGAAAGGGATGTCCCACAGAAGAAAACCAATGCTTATTTTTTTAAATTCCAAAATTTGGGACATGGGATAATGTATTTATATTACAAGGAGGCACATTCCAATTGATTGTTAGGGCAAGTTTTTTTTTTTAACAGCGCACTTCACAATTAAAGAACTAATAAACTATTTTCAATGGAGGTGTTTAGGGAGCTGCTGGATAGTTGACTGTTGTGATTTTTAAAAAATCTTCAAATTGTTATATTCTTCATTAGACATGCATTCTGGAGTGGGACTAAATTGCCCTTTTTAATCTGTAAATGTGTGAAGTTACCTTTATTTATAGTCTTACAAAGCTTAGATTTCTGTTTTCATTTCACTATGGACTATTAGATCACCAGATATTTTTTGAAAAATCCGATTTGTAGTTCAAGAGAAAGAAAGCCTGGTCCAATGCTGAAACAGTAACCAGTTTTTAGTACATCAATTAAATATTGGAATTCTGGCAGATGCCATGTAATGTAAATATTTTATCCAGCAAAAATGTTTCATATTCTTCAGCAAGAGTATATAATCACAATTTTATCAAATTTAATGTTAATACAACTATTAGTTCCTGCCTAAGAATTCTTAATAGATTTAAAAATACTGATTCTACAAATTAATTGCACGGTGATGTCATCTTTTTTATTATTAATTTTTATTACACATTTTCACCACATTTCCAATCTTTACAGTGCTTCAGCATCTTGTAATTTTATATTGATATTTACATTTTTCTTTCTTTCCTTTTATATACTATTCCTATGGTAACATTCTTACATTTTCACAAATATCTATATACGTTTCCTGTCGCTGGTCCAAAGTCACTTATCTTCGGCTTCCTTGCCTGTCAAGATTAGAGCTCCCTGTTCCCAGTTCCTAGGGCCTTAACCATTAGACTAAACCAACTTTTATTTATTATCATCAATCTAAACAGTGCACTGAAGGATGAAGTTTATGGATTATAATCAATTATAAAGATCCAGTGCAAGTTGATGGATTGCTTTGAATTTTACTGAGGCTGAGAGAGAGTAACTGGCCCAAGGCCACCCAGTTGGCTTCCATGCCTTAGAGGAACTAGGATCTTTTGCTCCCTGCTCTTTAACCATCTAGCACTTTAACCATGACAGGACAATTTATATACTGAATATAAATATACTGATCCCAAAATACTGAACAGTCAGCTCATCTTTGCTTTAGATATAAGTATGGAAATAACTGTTCCAATCCTGTTCTCAAACTGCACATCTATAATTTTTTTTTCATATTTAGAGATGTTATAGCTTTTAATTTTGAAATATAGGAAATGACTGTTAGTTGTAGCAAAGGGCTAGATATTATGTTCCTGAAAGGTAGGGCTGTCAAACTCCAGCCAGTGTGCTGGATGCGTCACATGCTAGCCACGCCTGGTTTAGTGAAGGGGGAGAAAGTCCCAATACGTCATGGGATGCTGCCGTGATGACGTGAGTTTGACATCCCTGTTAACACTCTTGTAAAACAAATGATATTTTACAACCACAAATCTGAAAAATGTATGATTGAGTTCTATATTTTTTCTTTTCCCTACAATTAGGTGTAAGTAAC
The DNA here is from genome assembly GCF_900518735.1 of Pseudonaja textilis. The sequence continues at coordinate 12,446,144 of NW_020769310.1, forward strand.
ATGGCATTTCGTCATTTAATTGAGTTTACATATACTGCAAAACTGATGGTCCAAGGAGAAGAGGAAGCAAACGATGTCTGGAAAGCAGCTGAGTATCTTCAGATGTTGGAAGCCATTAAAGCACTTGAAATCAGGTGAGTGTGGTCATATTACAGTAAGATCATTGTCCTTTTGCTATCTTTTCAGGAACATTAAGACTTTTTCATTCACTTTTGACATGTCTCTGAAATATGACAGTGGTGCTGGGAGATTTTATATATACACCTTGTAGTGTTTGCAGCTGAAAATGAAACTTGACAGGGAAACACACCCAATTCTTACTCCCAGGAAAATTTATTCATTTTTCTGCATATTCTTTTTTAAGCACATGTTCCCAATCTGAAATAAGTGCAACCTGAAAAAGCTATTAACATATAGTTGGGACAAGCATGATTCTTGATTTGCTTGAAGGCATTTAGGCTGCACAATAAAGTAGACTTAATGAGGCTGAAACATATGTAAGTTGAAACAATGTAAGTTGAAACAAGCAATAGATTCTAGAATCTAGTGTTTTAATGCAATAAGCTGAGATGAGGAACTAGGGGTTCTCATGATATTGCTGGCCTTCGTCTCCCATAGTCTCTGACAGTTAGCCATGGTGACTGGGACTAAGGACAACTGAAGCCTGACAATATCTGGATGGCAAGAGGATGCCACATCTGTTAGTGAATAAGCCTCTGTGTACAGTTTTAATGTGTGTAGAATAAAATTTTGTTGAAAGCCAAGCACTACGATTTAATGTTTTGCAGAATGCAGAAGAGTTATGGTCTCCCTTCAAAGAGCTTGCAGTCTAAATGAACTGGGCAGAACGTATTTGATCATAGAGGACCAGGCTTATAAAGAAATAGCTGGGGTACGTTATTCTGGGAATCGAATCTGAATTCGAACTTGCACCCCTGGCAACCCAGTGATGAGATGGGAGGAAAGCATAATCAGAACTAAATAAATTGAAGAGAGAGTTAGGGATTTAAGGAGCTTTCAGAAAAAAGTGTAGTCGGTGGATAATATTGAAAAAAGGGAGACCATTCTCTCTATGGAGAAGTCACCATGGAAAATAAGCATAAAATCATGACTAAGGCAGATGCATTTAGGTACAGTTGAGAATGAGAGATTAGAAATAACAGTTAATAGGAGTCAGCAGATAGACAGACTAGCTTTGCTGGCTGAGGAATTCTGGGAGTTGAAATCCACAAGTCTTAAAGTTGCCAAGGTTGGACACCCCTGGACTAGATGATTCTGAAAGAATTTGCAAGGCTAATATAGTTGTAAAAGTGATAGAAATAAAAGATTGAAATATAGAGATTGTGTTTACCATTATGTTGGTGTGAACACCACCAGTGTTAAATATAGTATTTCTACCAGTGCCACCTAAGACTACATGGCATTTAGGGAACGGCTTGTAAGTACCAACTCCTGGGAGGACTCCTACCTTGCCCTAGATCATCCTCTTCCCTGTTAAGAAGACTCAACCAGGGGAAACGGCCACAGAAAGTTTGATTGATTTATGAAGAGTGAACAGGGAGTATCAGCTTACTAGCATGGGAAATGTGGGGGAGAATTGAGCAAGGACTGAGTGGAGAAATTCCCAAATACTTGGACCATCCCAAACCATGGCTAGTAGAAGAATAACATGTATTAATCAACTGTCAACCTGGAGAACTTAACATGTGTAGACTTACAAAGTCCCCCAGCCACCTTGCTGGCTGAAGAATTCTGGGAGTTAAGGTCCATGCAATTTAAATTGCCAAGGTTAAGAAGCACTGGTCTAGACAACTATAAAGTTTCTGTAACTGCCCACTCAGGGCTAGTAGATACTAATGGGACATCGGGGAATATTACCACAGAGTTTCAGAAATAAGTACAGAAAGCTTATGCTTAAACAAACATGGAATATTCAACAATTAGTGCTGGGATTTTAGAAAAGTGGAGAATGGAAGACACAGCCGATAGAAGAAAGATCCTTCCATCTTAACTAATAAAATGCAGGATATAGCAATATTATTACACAGTCTTCTTATTAAAGGTATTAAGGTGCTATTCAGTATGAGTATTTGTGATTCTGATTGGCTAACTCTTCACAAATGTGCAAATGAAGGAATGGTCTGATCAGAAGTTTTACCCCAAAATTCTGGGAGTCTGTTCCTAACATGGTACCAATTTTCAGACAAACTTTGAAATTTCTTTCCCTTACAAACTAACATTTGACAAATCATCAATCATCATAGCACTGAAACGTGAATAAACTTACATAGCTTTGATATGTCGGTAGAAGTTGCACATATTGCAATGGACAATATTGTGAACATCCTTTTTCCTTCTGATTTAATCATGTTTAAGTGTCAGGCATTGCTTAGGAGCAATTTTCATTTTCCCAGTCCTTCCCTTTAAGGAGAATACATTCCTGCCAACAAGTCTAGATAAAGCAAACCATTGCTTCTTTAGCAGTGTTTCAGTGCTTAACTTTAATCCTGCTTTTTTGTTCAGCCCAATATCAGTAGCCAACTTTACTTTGATTCTTTTTCATTTTTTTCATGCCTTACTGTGTCCTTCATGATCTTCTCTAGGAACAAAGAAAATACATCATTGCTTGAAACAAATCAAGTTCAGGATAAAAGCAAAGCCAAAAAGTGGAAGATAGCAGAGACCTCTAATGTTATTACTGAAACACTGCCTTGTGCAGAATCTGAACCAGTTGAAATTGAGGTGGAGATTGCCGAAGGAGCTCTTGATGTGGAGGAAAATAACATTGAGTCTCTTGAGGAAGTGGCTTCTGGTGAACAGCCAATAAAATACATACAGACTACAGGTACTTCAGATGACTCTGCTTTGGCTCTACTGGCAGATATCACCAGCAAGTTCCGCCATGGAGAAAGGAAAAATGAAATTCAGGAGGAATGTGACAACTTATCTGATCCAATGGGCAAACATGTGGAAGGCATTGAGATCATGGAACTTCAGCTGTCGCATGTCAACAATCTTTTCCATTGTGAAAAATGCAATCGTACATTTAAATTCCTTTACCACTTTAAGGAGCATATGAAAACACATTCCACCGAAAGCTACAAGTGTGACCTATGCAACAAAAGATACTTGCGTGAGAGTGCATTGAAGCAGCACCTTACTTGTTACCATCTTGATGAAGGTGGAGCAAACAAAAAACAAAGACCTGGCAAAAAAATACATGTTTGCCAATACTGTGATAAGCAATTTGATCACTTTGGACATTTTAAAGAACATCTTCGGAAGCACACAGGTATCTGCAATTTTAGTTGTATACTTTCCGTAATTCTGCCCAGAGTTGCTAAACTCTTAATTCAATATGATATATCTTAAGGCTGTGCACTGCTTTAGTTTCAAAGGCAAAAAAGTGCTTCAGAAGTGTGACAATGTGAATGTAGATTAACTCTGAACCAAGCACATCTTTTCCCACAATTGTGCACCCATTGTAGCCACTTGTTTCAGGCAAAAGGCAAGAATAAGCCACAAACAGTGAGGTTTTAAGTCCAAAGTTTGCAAGAGAAACAGGAAAACATTTGTTTTTGTATAGTTTATTTTCCTATTTGAAGTGGCAGAGTGGTGATGTTCACTGATGTAGACAAGCCAGGACATTTGTTACTCTGGAGTGATTAACAAATTGGGTAACCATAATCCAGGCGTGTCAAACTCAAGGCCTGGGGGGCAGAACTGGCCCTCAGGGTGCTTAGATCTGGCCCACAGGGCTGCCCTGGAAAAAGCAAAGGACTGGCCCACGGTGCTTCTGCCAGTGAAAATGGAGCTCAGGAGCCCATTTTTGCTGGCAGAGCGCTTGGGCCACCACAGGCGCCCCCCTCTGTCGTGAGTGACATCATTCTGGCCATGCCCAGCCTTCCCCCCCCTCAAGTTCAAACACAACCCTGATGCAGCCCTCAATGAAATCGAGTTTGACACCCCTGGCATAATCTGTGTTTTTCTGCGAGTTGATACGTATTGACTTTGGGAACAAAACTCCATGGAGCGTTGAATTATATAAATATAAATTCCAGAAAGATTCCCATGGTTGAAGACTTGAACAAATTGGATGGATATTGCTGGGTTCTTTTTTTTCTTGAGCTTGAAAAAATCTGAATAATTAGATTGAATGTAATAACTAGATGAAACAGTCTTTTATCCTGATGAGAGAGCTGCTTGTTTTGGCCTTACTTAATGGAATATGGTAAGATGAAGTAAGCTTTTCTGATACATCCTTGAGGAACTACTGTTTCAGCCATATTAACAATGAAAGTAAATTTCACAATAATTTGATATGTGTTCTCATGTGGTTTCATTAATACATAAATGTATGAACTGTATTGAATGTAAAAGTAGTTCTTCATCTGATATTTTGTATTACACTTATAACTTTCCTTGATTTGAACTCCCAACAACTTTAGTCAATATGGTTACAACTGAGGCATTATCTTAACAGAAAGAGTTATCCTTTCATATCTTATGTCAGTGATTTGCCCATTGTAGCCTAATATTACCTTTGGAAACTTTTCAATTTCTGGAATGAATTTATAATTGGGAACAGTGTCTTAATTTTGAATACAGTAATCTTACAGATGGAATGCAATATGTGACTGATCCCGTATGCTGGTCTTTAAATGAATTTCTGTTTGTTTATAGGTGAAAAACCATTTGAATGTCCAAATTGCCATGAACGTTTTGCTCGGAACAGTACCCTCAAATGTCACTTGACAGCATGCCAGTCTGGTGCAGGTGCTAAAAAGGGACGGAAGAAGCTTTATGAATGCCAGGTTCGTAACAAGAGAAAATGATTGGGTTTGGGTTTCTAATGTCACAGTAGCAAAATTAAGGAGGAATTTGATGGAGGAACAACACAATTGTCTCCTTATCTTAATTCCTTATTTTAAAACTATTTTGTACAAGGAAAATTAAAGATAGGCGAGAGTCCCAAAGACGCTTTTTCCAAATGGCAATCTGGACTTTCTTTGGGGGTGGGGAGTGTTCTTTTAAAATGTTTCATTTCTCATCTAAGAAGTTTCTTCAGTTCAAACTGAAGACAGGTGAGGGATAACAGTTCTCTTTCATACTTTCTTAAGCATCTAGTAGGAAACTGTGATCAAAATTGTGTTTTAGACCCATGTCCTTCCTGGCTTGTGAAAGCTTCCCAGGAGGTGACACGCGGGTGGACTCTAGTGGTGATTAATGCTTCTCTACAGGAGGGGATGGTTCCCCAGCACTTTAAGCAGGCTGTGGTCCGTCCTCTTCTTAAGAAACCATTGCTGGACTCCACCCAGTTGGATAATTTCTGACCTGTCTCCAATCGTCCCTTTTTGGGGAAGGTTGTTGAGAACGTGGTTGCGCAGCAGCTCCAGAGTTTTCTGGATGAAATGGATTATCCCGACCACTACCAATCAGGATTCAGGCCTAGATTTGGGACAGGAACAGCATTGGTCGCACTTTTGGATGATCTCTGGTAGGAGCGGGATGGGGGTAGTGCATTCATCCTTGCTCTATTTGACCTCTCGGCAGCTTTTGATACCATTGACCCTGGGATTCTCCTGGGACGGCTTCAGGGGATGGGAGTAGGAGGCCTTGTGCTGTCTTGGTTCACTTTCTTCCTCTGTGGCAACCCTCAGTCAGTGTTGATAGGAGGGGAGAGATCCAGCCCTCGTCCACTGCTTTATGAGGTTCCACAGGGCTTGATACTCTCTCCGCTCCTGTTCAGCATTTATATGAAGCCACTGGGTGAGATCATCCATCACCATGGACTGAGGTATCACCAATATGCTGATGATACTCAGCTGTATGTCTCGGCCCATGGTGAGTTAAGTGTTGCTGTGTCCTCCCTCTGGCAGTGCCTGGAGGCTGTTAGGGGCTGGATGGGGAGCAATGGGTTGAAACTAAACCCTTGCAAGACGAAGAATTGCCACCTTTGGTCTTGGATGGGGTGGCACTACCCCAAACAGATCCTGTGCTCAATCTAGGGATTTTCCTGGACTCACGACTCCTGCTCAAAGAGCAGGTGGCAGTCATGGCCAGGAGGGCCTTTGCGCAGCTGCTGGTTGTGCACTAGTTACACCCTTTCCTGGACCAACAGTCCCTATTCAGTCACTCATGCCCTAGTCACTTCCCGTCTTGATTATTGCAATGCGCTCTACATGGAGAGACATCTACTTGAAGAACATCCGGAAGCTCCAGTTGGTGCAAAATTCAGCGGCCCACATGGTTTTGTGCAGACCCCGATGTGCGCATGTGTCACCTCTCCTGTGGGAGCTGCATTGGTTGCCAATTTGCTTCTGGGTGCAATTCAGGGTGCTGGTTGTCACCTTTAAAGCCCTTCATGGCTTGGGTCCGGGTTATCTGAGGGACCTTCTCTTGCCGGTCCCATCTATCTGACCCATTAGAGCAGGGAGGCAGGGAATGTTGCAGGTCCCATCCCTGAGGGAGATACACCTGGTGGGACCCAGAAGAAGGGCCTTCTCCGTGGTGGCTCCCCTCTTTGGAATATCATTCCTCCAGAGATTAGAATGGCCCCCACTCTAGCACTCTTCCAGAAGGCACTGAAGACCTAGTTCTCCAGCAGGCCTGGGGAACCCAGAGCGAGATGGAGCCCATCAAATGGCTAGTATGATCTGTTGTTGTCGGGGTGGGGGATGGGAGTTGGGGGTTGATTTTTATTTTTTTTATTTTTTCCAGATTTTGTTCTATTGTACTTTATTAATTTATTTGATTCTTTTTCTTAGTTTTTCTTGTTTTTTATTTTTTTATTTTATTTTTTTTGTTTTAAATATGGTTTCACATTGTGCAAGCCGTGTTGAGTCGCCATGGGCGAATAGGGGCAATATAAATTAATTAATTTTTTAAAAAATAAACTACCTGAATGGCTATTTTTGGTATCTCCTTGATGCTGTTCTTCCAAGATATCTTTTCTTCCAAGGGGTGGAAGGATTTTTTTTCTTTTTTAATACTGCTTTGCCCTCAACTCTAGAGTAATACAACCATTTCACCTTCAGGAATATTCTGAACGTTGGGAGGCCTGAGCTGTGCTTCAAAACTAGATAAGGCAGAGCCTCTTTTTTTATGGGGACTGAGGGGTTTTGAAAGAATAAAATGGATGTTTAAACATTTTGCAAGGCTTAAAACTCCCCAAACTCTGTATACAAGAAAAAAAAACTCCCAGTTTTTGTCCCATCCACTCTTTTATAGCAAATCTACAAAAAAAACAAATCTTCAGCTTTCGTGCTGTTACTCTGTATTCAGTAAACAGAAGCTTTATTATATCTCCTTCAGACAAGTTTGATTCTTGGTGGTGTCATGTCCTCCGCCCCCCGTCCCCCCAGCATATTTGTTGGTTTGCTTTTTTCTTACATTGCTTATATTTTATTCCATCTAATTCAGTAGATTCCTGGCAGCTCACATTATACTATGGGAAGTTTGCCAATGCCTGTTTGCCAGTCTAATTCACATATCCTGGAAACTTCCCATTTAGCAGGACCCATCGCTGCTTAGCTTCTTGGCTTGGATGAGGCCAGGCAAATGCAGCCACTTGCTAGGAACGAAAACTTATTGCCTGTGGTCATATCAGGAGAACAATATTCTCTGTTGACAACGCATCACAAGACAGGATCTCTCTGAATTTAAACCACGATCTTGTTTTTTCATGGGAGGATCCCCAGTGCCAAGAGACATAAAGACTTAGCACATTAAATAAAAAAGCCCCGCCTTGTTTGGGAAAGGGAGGGAGGAAGGGCAAATGGATGCCAGGTTAGTGTATTTGCAGGGTCCTTTCAATCTCCTTTAGACCTTGCAGTTTTGGGGTTTAGCACCTTAAAAAAAATCCTTAAAACTTGAAATGGTTTGACATGTGTCAGGAAGTGGTCCTAAATCAGGCCTGTTTCATTCTTGAACCAGTTCATCCAGTTCTCAGAATTTACTATAGAAAACTGCTTAACTGGCTGGTTGGATTGGTTTGGTCTGGAGGAGGTTTGGCTTGATTCAAGGGAAACAGAACTAATGGCAGAATGCTATAGAAGAGTATGTTCTTGGATTAAATGAATTTAAACATCCCTGAACATCAGCCATATATTAAATGTTTCAACAGCTTTCCTAAAATCACTCTGCCTTGCTCTTTCAGGTCTGCAACAGTGTGTTTAACAGCTGGGATCAGTTCAAGGACCATTTGGTAATACACACAGGTGACAAACCCAACCACTGTACCTTATGTGATGTTTGGTTCATGCAAGGCAGTGAACTCCGGAGGCATCTGCAAGAGATCCACAACATTTCAGAGCACATAGTATCTGACGATATTCTTCCAGTGGACAGTGATCCAGTGGCGTCCATGACAATTATAGAGCAGGTGGAACAAGTTCATGTCTTGCCCGTAATTCAGGTCCAGGTGGATCCAGCCCAAGTGACTGTAGAACAGGTACATCCAGATTTGATACAGAATAATCAAGAAAAACATGAACAAATAGCAGAGCTACAAGAGCAGGTTGAAATAAGCTACTTAGAGGTTGAACACATTCAGACTGAACAAGGTACTGAAGTACATATGGAAGAGCTGGATGTGGGACATGTGAACCAGTTACAAATGGAAGAAGTTGAGGCTCAGCTTATGGAGGAACATGATCTAGAACAGGGAGAGTCAGTGCCCATGGATCAAGAACTGACAGCAAGCAGCAAGGTGCAGATCATGCACAAGGCACAAGGAGCAGATCATGAAGAATCCCATGATTTAAAAACTCAGCCAATAATGGCAATGCAAGAGGAAAAGGTGGAGAGCTAAACAATTTGGACCGCGTTATATGTGATTTGTGGGGGGAAAGTTAATACCAAATTATTTTTGTTAAATTTCTTGTTTGACTTTTGCCCTACCCATGGGACAGCTCTCTTGTATCAGTGCCCTTAGGCAAGTGGACAGGTGGACCAAAGTTAGAATATTTGATTGAACTCCCCTTCTTTATTTCTAGGAAGGAAAAAACCCTTTTGTGTGTGTGTGTTTTCTTAAAATAAAATAACACGGAGCAAAGGCTATTCTGGAGATGAACAGCTTTGTGTGAAGTTTAATTGTAGAGTTCTGCTAGATTATACTGTTTTGTCATTGTGAGAAATTTCTGAAGCAAGTTTTATTTTCCTTTCAGAATATGGAGTTTAGTATTAACATGGCAATGTTAGTATGGATTATCTATAAATTTGGGTAATCTGCTTTAAGAAAAAAGATATTTTTCCTTCTTTCCCATTTAATATTTTGCGGTAGTTGCATTATTTGCTGATGTTCCTAACTTTAAGCACTATTTTCAAGGTCTACTCTAGAAGATTATTGGGATGGAGGTAGAGTGTGCTTAGGTTTTGTGAATACAACAACAAAAAAAAACAACCTTCGTGCCTTCATACAATAAAGTAATTAAACTTCCACAAAGCTTTTACAGTTCTTACAAGCTAATACAAAAGGCAGTGTACATAGTACTGTATAGTGCTTTGTAATCTTGCTTACAATTGTTTGCTATCAGGGTTTTTTTCTGCATTAAAATAAACGTGGATGGGGGAAAATGGATTGAACACTGGCAATTTTTAAGGGCCAATTATACTGGGAAAATGCAACTGCATCTGTAACAAGATATGAGTTGGCTAATAGGTTGCACTGGCATCACCAGATTTTTATTTTTTAGAAAAAAGGTACATTTTATATTTAAAGGAAAAACATTAAAAATACGAAGTAAATGTGTCTACGCAATGGATCAGGCTACTGTTTTATTATTTAAACTTTATGACCCATGACTGAAAGATCTTGTGCTTAAAAGGTTTGAGAAAAATCCAAAGCCATAAATATGAGTGTTTTAACTGCGGATTTACAGACATAGGAGTGTACATATTTTAATCAGTATTATTGGACAATAAAACTACCTATCATAAGCTTTCAGTCAATGCAGTACTATTTTCTTTGGGGATGGATATAGTTTTGAGGGGGGAGGGATGAATTTTTCATCACTGTAAATTCTAAAGCTACTTTTTTGAAGCTGACCAGCCTTCAGTTAGATATATTTCACTTAGATCGGCCCTGAGAATTGTGGAAAGTGGAATCAATACATTCTGATGTTACCTGGGTTGGAGAATACTTCCATCAAAGAAATCGCAGTCTGTCATGGTTCTTCGACAACCATATGGGCTTATTATATCTGTCTTCAGTTCATTAATGCCAATCAAAGACTTTTTGCTATCTGAAGTGATGCTTTCCATCTTTGACTAAGGCTTATATGTTAAAAATTGATGACCCCATAGTTACCAGGCAAATTAACACTTGTAACTTCCATAATCCCCAGATTTGATGGTGCTTTGAAATTCAACATTTGGAAGACTGTCCCTGCTTTGGAAAAATATGCACTACCAGTAAAGTGGCCTCTGGGAGTTGGGTGGCTCACCAGGTTAGAATGCTGGGCTGGCAATGGACAGCCTCACATTCAAGATTTGTTGTTGCTACAGGGCGGGGTGAGTTCCCGTCACACACACTAGCTCCTGCTGACCCAGCGCAGGGCTATCAAACTCCCAGTCCACAGGCTGGATGCGTCATGCGCTGGCCACACCCACACTGTTTAGTGAAGGCAAAAAAGTCCCGATATGTCACGTGATGTCACCATGATGACGTGAGTTTGACACCCCTGACCCAACGGTTCAAAAGCAGGTGAGTGCAAGTAGATAAATAAGTACCACTTTGGTGGGTAACTTCACATGGCTGCAAAAGAAGCCCCCGAAGGCTACGGTGCTGTAATTGGCAAATCTTTTCACTACAGAAGCACTGGTGTTTCTGACATGGAAATATTAGTACGGTGGCAACATTTTCTTGGAAAAAATAAAGGACAAACTTGAAAAGGTTAAATCTGAAAAGTTCAAAAGGATGCAAAAATTTTTTTGTCACTCTTGGCTTAAGCCACCTTACAAAGTTGTTGTGGATAGGACAACGAATAGGAGGCATGAGTATTAAGTAAGCTACCTTGGGTTAATCAAGTCTACATCTTTATAAAAAGGACAGGATAAAATCTTTTCATCATACTAAGTTATTCTCACAGGAGTGGGCAACTTAAAAGAATTAAATGGTGGTGAGTCAGGTCTGCAGAGAACATAAGAGCACAAAAGAACTATTTCATGTAAATTGATTCCCATTCATACAAAACTAAGAAAACTTACTTAATCAAGGTTTGTTATATAAACCAGTTGGCATCTTGGGGTCATGCCATCACCATTTACAAATTTCCTAGCCAACTTTCCTACAAGCAAAATCCATGGGGGAACCTGAATTTGCTTAAAACCACTCGATTCACTTAACTGGAGTGTGATTCACTTCAATGTGGCCAAAGGTCAAAAAATCAGGTGGAACTTACTTAACGACTACTTTGCTTTTCTACTTGCACTGCATCTCTGCCAACAGTTTTCTGCAGAATTTTAATAATCGGCTAGGGTGGGAACAGCCGAATGGGGCAGCCCAGCTCTGCCCATGATGATGCAGGACAGCTCCTCTTATGCTTTTGATTACAAGCGGCACCTTCCTCGACCACACAGTCTCCATGAAGGCTATCAGTTCCAACACCGGACACCGTCGGCTGGAAAAATAGGTCGCCATTAGATCCCTTCCTGCTCCCTATGGAACCAAAGTTAGCTGGTTGAAGAGAGGGACGGTTGCAGTTCTACCTGCTTTAGGACGCGGGAGGCTATGAACAGGCAGCCCGCTCTATTTAGTTAAAAAAAAAAAAAGATATATATTTTCATTAAAAAGAGCGGGCTGCCTGTTCATAACCTCCGGCGTCTCTCTTCAACCAGCCGGGCGCTAATTCGCGGTGGTCCCACGTGGCCGGACGCCTCCCGGCCCTCCCGACCTGGCGCGCTCTCCTTTTCTCGGGCGCGACTGTCGGCCGGCCGTCCAGCTCTGAGGCGGCTTTCCTGAACTGCTGGCGGCGGGTGAGGCGGGGGGGCCGCTCTTCGTCTTCTTCTCCAGACAGCTTCGTTCCCGGGTCAGCGAGGCAAGCGGGGACAGGGCGACTCTTCGGAGGCGAGGAAGTAAGTTGGAGTTAAGCCGGGCGGCCGCTGAAGCACCCAAACTCCTGGAAGGAGTGGAGAGTCCGTGGATGGCCTTGGGGTTCCTTCCCCGCCTTCTCTTCATCTGAATAAGAAATTATTGCCTCTTATTTTTATTCCTTGTTTACTATTATTCCTCCATATGAATAAGAATTATTTTAATGTAGTCCAACGTATCACCCAAGGATTGTGAAAACCCTCCCTGGAGGATGGGGAAGTGAACCTTCCCAAGGCGGTTTGCCTTCCGCCTTATATCTTAAGCCAAAGGTGCTATATAATGCCTCTTATTTGGCATCAAAACAACAACCAGGAAACTATTCTTTGGGAATTAAGGCTCCGGCAGCAACTGCCCTTTTTCGTCCTGACTGGGCAACTAAGGATAATACAGAGCTGCATCTTCCTAATATGTAAATATATGCATGTCTGTGTCATCCTCACAGTGTGCAGGTATGCCTACAGGAAATATAGGAAGCTGCCTGTGGATGCATGTATTTTTTGGATACATGAATTTTATTTTAACGTGCTTGATCAAGTGTTTAAGGGTGTGTTTGTTTTATCTAGGTCTGAAATTCTGTTATTGTAAAGATTTTCTATTATTATTACAATTCATTTTGAACTCAGGTTAATATAACTAATAATGTTATTTTTCATTTGTAATGTTAGTTTTAGATTAGATGCTGTGCTGTAAAGTTTCTTTGTGAATGTAAAAATCCTCTAAATATTCAATATATTAATTCCCTATAAGCATCCAAGAAGAATCCATGTATGAAAACAAAGTTCCATGAACTTCGCAGATGATGCTTTAAAATAAGTCCATAATTATTGCAAAAGACTATTGCATGGAAAGAAATTTTTCCTTGAGAGGGAAAAATGTTGGGGAAAGGAAATATCTGCAATGATGTTGTACTATGTATAAACTACTGGAAAGATAGTTTGCACTGTCAATATTAGTAACTGTAAAGCCGAGAAATCTAGGCACAGTAGAATGTGGTATTGATAAATTATACCCTTAATTGGGATTAAATGGAATTATCTTACCGTATTGTTATATGCCATGGGCATAGGATAATTTCATGTTACTAATAATCCAGCTATGTCATTGGTGGAGGCATTATCAAACTTTTCAGGAAAGTTGTTTTCCCTGTTTCCTTCTTCTTCCTCCTCTGTGACTGAGAAGCACAGTTCTGTTGCTTATTTAGTGTGTGCATTTTGTGGTTTTGCTTGCATCCCTTAAGGATGTATCTATTCTATAGGGCATGAAAGCAGGAATTCTGTTCAGCAACTAGAATCAGCTAGATCACTCTTCAGTTCCAGCCAGGTTTGAGCTATCCATTCAGAGGATATCAAGTAGGAGAAGACCACCCTAGGTTATTGATTGACTGGCTGATCAACTAAGAGCCATCAAGTCAACGTAGATTCTTAGCAATCATATTCTCTCCAAAACTATCCAAAATTGGCCTTTTAGATCTCTCAGTGGTATCTTGGTTGCTCTCATAATCAAATCTCATCACTGCCTCAGGAGTGTCATGTTAAAACATCTCCTGGATATTGGGTACATTTGCCTCCTTTTGAATTTGTGACTGTTTTATAAGGGAAAGGACTCTCCTTACTTCATGAATGCTGCACGAAAGGAAGGGTTTTGAACTTAGTTCACAGCTGCTTCAGCCTTGCCCCAAATGCAATCACAATCATTCACCTTGTCTTTGTTGGATGCCATAGTTCACATCAGGTGTAGACAACGTGAATTCATCTGCACTATCTAGTAGTTGTCATATTTGGCTTAGTGAGGCTGAGGGTTTTTCAACTTCAGTAACTTTAAAATTGTGGACTTAAAAATCCCAGAATTCCCCAGCCAGAATCCCCCCTGCTAGCTGGTTGATTCTGGAAGCCTGTATCCACATGTCTTAAAGATGATGGGATTGAGAAACTGGCTTTGCAGACAGAAGTTGTAATGGGCAGCCTATCTCCTAAAGAAGATGGGTTTGTTGTTCAGCTTCCTGAGATTATTAAAAAAAAACCAGTAATATATAAAAAGTATTTATGAGGTTTCTCTGATACATGATTGACTATACTATATGAAAATAGATTTGTTCCAAGAGGTTTAATGAGGATGCATTTTTCTGTTCGTTGTCCTGACAACGATGACTCCACTGAGACATTGATTAATTCATAATTAGCTCATCAGTAGAAATTCAATTTCTGAATTAGCTCATCAGTAGAAAGAAGTAGAAAATTATATCTGGGATCAGTGGCCTGGGATTAACTAAAAGGAACCCATTTCCCAAATATTGGGGTGCTGGATGCATTCTGAAGCCACATTGTTCTTAATAGAAGATGCTGGAAATGGTTGTTCATTGTCAAGAAAAATTAAGAGTTAGTATTGTAAAAAATTCAAGTTTCTTGTTTCTTCTTCAGCAGGGTTACCAAATCTCATTGCAAAAATCTGGGTGACCATTAGATGGCAGCAAAGAGTCAGAAAACTGTCTCTTTTTTAAAAAAAGATGCTGCAGACCAAATGGGTCCTTGCATTTTGCCTTGAAAGAGACTCCTCGTTTGAGATTAATCACCTGCAATGGTGTACAATGTCCCAAAGGTGCTTTTCTAAGAGGCAACTGGACTTTCTGGTTTCTGTTTGAAGATGTTTCACTTCTCATCCAAGAAGCTTCTTCAGCTCTGACTGGATGGTAGGGAATGGAAGAAGAACCATCCAGTCAGAGCTGTAGAAGCTTCTTGGATGAGAAGTGAAATGTCTTCAAAGAAAAAACAGAAGGTCCAGTTGCATCTTGAAAAAGTACCTTTGGGACAACTATGACCTGGATGACTGAGAATCTCCTTAGATATTTAGGTGTACAAGATGGAATATTTATTTGAAGAGTTGGAATCTCCATCTCTTTTTCTTGAAGGACTGAGCAAAGTTACTGGGTTTAAGCATTCTTAAGACCCCTCAAGTGTGTGGAATTAGTGTTATTCTGGTGTAGCTGTATTTGTTAGCTGATAGGGCTTTTATCATGGTCCCACCTAAATGAGTTGTGAGAACAGGGTGTCTTATCATAGTGAATTAAGATTTGGTGTGATATTCCAACTGGCTCAGTACATAATCCAAGAAAAATATTAAATCTGCAGTATCATCAGGATGGTCTTTTGCTTCCATAAGTTTCCTTGCAATGTTCTCTTGCCACCTTAGTCTTTATCATAACTGGGAAAATCAAGTAGGTCTTTTTTCTTTCAAATATAGCTGCCAAAGCAACGAAGGAGTCAATTGACTGTATGCACTGAAAAATTCCATGCCCTCCAAATCTGTTGGTCCCTCAGAACTTTGGAGAAACTTGCACCGATGATTTAAGGCAGCGCCTCAAACTCAAATTATCATCCAGTTTATTAGATTAAGTGATTTTTTCCAGAAGTACATAGCCTGTGTTTCTTTTGCTGTTGTTTACAGTTGCTAATACTGTAAGCAGACCAGGGTGTCATGGATTTGGTCAGCTTCTAAATTGCAAAATGAATGTAAGCAAAATACATTTAAAAGAACTGCTGTGATTTGTGCAGGCTGGCATCAGGCGAAATGTTCAGCAAATCCAGAATGGATTAGTAAGTGAAAGAAATGCCATGAAGAGTGTGTGATCATGGATATAAAAATAGCTTTAGCTCTTTTGAATCTTGGGATCCAGAGTACAGTATTAGCTTGTAGATTCTCTTGCGCTTTAAATACCAGGTAATAGCCTCAGAATTCCTACTGTAGTCTGGATTCTCAATATATTTCCTTGGCATTCTGAAGGTAGAAGAGATCGCTTTTCTGTGGGATCCTGGGGTCTGCACTGCTCAAATGTTGGGCCTTGATATAAATGGGCAAGGTAGATTGGTGCTAATGGTAACTGGCATGGGCTAAGAAGAGCATGAATATGTGTCAGTATATTCAGTGGAAATATACCTACCAAAAATAATAGAGATTTTCTTCTTTCCCTGCATGACTATCCAATTAAAAGCTGAAACAACTTTTGTCTAATTCTAGCAGAGCAAGATTTCTCTCTTCATAATACTGTAGTCTTGTATTTTAGGGAACTAAGTTTATGGATATCAGAAAGCAAACTTTTTTTCAAAGAAATATCCAGGTTTAAACCAGAGACCATGTGCAATTCTTAGCTTTCATATTTGGCTGTTGTAGTAGGCACACAGCTGCAGTAGTAGTTTTTTGTAACAACAATGACCCTTTGCTGTCACTTCATTCTATTCGAACATATCTTACTTTTTAAAAACATACTTCTTTTCTCTTTGGTTACATCTTTTAGTTATTCTTTCCTTTGAGCTAAAATATTATAAAATAGAAATTGGAGCTTGGTTGATGAGTGTGATAAGCCTTGTACTTGATTGAAGTAAGTTAGGGTGAGAATAAATGGAATGAATGGTTTAGTGTTAGGTGAGATATTGGATGTTGCTTGGTTGTTTAATGTATTAATAGGTGAAAGTAGAAGGAATGGTTCTTATGATGTGATAGAGATGTGATATTTGAGGATACGAAAGTTCAGGTACTTTGGTATGCAAATATTATTGTACTGTTGGCTGAAAACCCAAATTACTTGCGTAAAATGTTCCAAAGATTTATGATGGAGCTGGATGTATGGGTCTGGAAATTAATATATTAAAGAGCAAGATAATTGTGTTTGAAAATGAAATGTAGTAAACAGTTGCAAGTTAGATACAAATGGCAAAAATGGAGTTGGTGTGCAAATTATGCAGGTTGGTAGAATGTATAAGAAAAAAGGGGAAATGTTAAGATATGCAAATACTGGTAGAAAGGTAGTTTATTATGATAAAGGACAGTAAGGGAATATTGAAAAAGAGTGAAAATGGCTATTATAAGAGATACCCTCTCTTTCATTTCACCTTTGGTAGAGTAGTGGTATAGGTACTTCAAAGAACAAGTGAAAATGTGGGCCAAGGAAAGGGTTAATTTAAAATATTTCCTATTCATTAGAATCCCACTTGAGGGGACTGTGTATTTTTGTATTTCAAAGAGGTGGGAGAATGGTTGCCTAGTGTGACCAAAGGGAAAAATACAAACATAAGAGGATCAGATGAGGAGAAGGCTGCAGCTGTGTGACTTTTTATGTTAAGCTTCTGCAGCTTTTAAGAAAAAAGCACAATATGTAATAACTCTATTTTAAACAAATAGAACCTGTGTTCTTTCATGTTTTTGTATACCTTGAAACAAAGCAATAGCTCTTTTGATACCTAAATTAAAATCAGATATTGATTGAACTGTACAACTGAAGTTAAATGCTACTCTGTTTCCCAGGATTTGATTTGTAAACATTATATTGAGTTTAAAATTTGCAAACCTCCCTAGGTGGAATATATGCATTAGAAGGGAGCAGGAAAGAAAATAGAACATTGAAAACACTGAAGGATGTAACTAGCCAACTTGTTAGTTTATATTATTATTATTATTATTATTATTATTATTATTATTATTATTATTA
>NW_020769310.1:12463723-12534070 GCF_900518735.1 Pseudonaja textilis
TATTATTATTATTATTATTATTATTATTATTATTATTATTATTATTACATAGTTAAAGCATCAGGCTAGAAACCAGAAGACTGTGAATTCTAGTCCTGCCCTAAGCACGAAGCCAACTGAATGAACTTGAGGCCAGTCACTCTCTGTCATCCTTAGGAAGAACTTCTGAAATCTGGCCAAGAAAGCTGCAAGGACTAGTCCAGGCAGTCTCCAGGAGTCAAAATTGACTTGAAGGTATGCGCATACCCCACAATTATTATTACATGTTTTGCAAAATTCTTCTGCAGTGTTCCATAATCACTGTCCTCTCTGCTGGCAAAGAAATATAGGAGTTGAAGGCCGTCATGCCTATAAGGTATCTTATGGGGAAGATATTGCCGCTTCATTTTTCCACTTGGGAAAAATGGACTGCTCTGAAATTCATGCTTCTTCAAAAGAGCACAGAAATCATTCCGCTAACAGTCAAAGTTAAATATACCCTGCTGTAAATTACATCTCCTTCGAGTTAAAAGCAATGAAACTGATATAACTGCAGCAGGCTGCTTAAAAAAACTTTGCCAGATTCACCCAGAGATTAAAAGCTTGCCAAAGAAATATCATTAAAGTAGAAGGTTAGTAATTGCAATGCAAGTTACATCAAGGAATTTGCTTTAAATTGCTGTTTTTCTTCAGCTGCATTTTGATGGTGCCATTGTGGGCTCACTTTATATAGTAATGGGTAGAAAACCTCTCCAGAAATTGGAGGTGCTTTAACAAAGTAAGATGCATTTTAAGATACAGAAGAACCAATATTGTGTTAATGATCTTCTTGGATGCAAGGAGAGAATTATGAGTCACTACGGCTTGGGTTCCTAAACTAGAAAGCTACTATCTTTGTTTGAACTGGGGAAAATGCATCTGTTCCAAAATACACATGTTTCTAGTGGTATCCACAGCAAATTAAAGTGAAATAGAGTTCAATTTAGCATAATTAAACTATGCAAAAACTCTTGGGATTTCTTAATACAACTTGAGAAAAAGGAAAATAACAATTATAAACATTTATTTTTGTTTTTCATCCTGTGATAGTGAACATTGGATTCATTCAATACAACTAAGTTGACATGAAATAATACACCAAGGTTCAAACTTTGGTAATTTTGTATAGGAGGCAAGACCTTATGTACTGCAATGCATTTATTTAAAGTAGGGGTTGGAAACTGGAACCACTTCAGGGAAGAGATTCAGCGCCCCTATTTGACCAGGCAGGTTAAATGGTGTCAGGATGAGATCTTACGATTGGGAGTTAGACCTGTCATCTTCATCCTGGATGGAATGGTACTGGCTGCTTCACACCGTCACCCTCTGGGAAAAATGTAGGTAGCTGTAGCAAAACCTTTTCATTGATCCCAATTGTCTGGTATCTTTCCTCTTAAGGTGTCAATGGCGATTAAATTTATTTGCTTGGTTATTCATCAGATTTATTTATATGGGCGCCCATCTCAACTGAAATCTCTGGGCAGCATACAGTAACCAACTAATATAACATATGTTAAAAAATCATTAACACATTTTTAAAAAATCAGTATTAAAAATAAAATTTATTTATTTGTAAAATTTATTAGCCACCCATCTTACTACATGTCAATTCTAGGCAGCTTACAATATTAAAAAATAAAATTATATAATTTATAATAATATAGATACAATACTATAAGATCAACCTAGCTGAAAAGAAAAATAATAAAAATTTACTCCCAGTCCAACTTCAACTCATACAGTTTGACCACAAAGCAAGTGCAGATATGCAGTGTTAGCTGGAACTCCTTTAGTGAAGGATGATGGAATAGGTTGGGAAAGCACCTTACTTTATAAGCCAGATAGTGACACTAGGTCCAAGTGTCTGAAACAAACCTGTTGTTAAATATACATAATAAGTTTTATTTACTAACCAAAGCTTTACAAAAATTCATACAAAAATAACATTGTTTAAAATATTTTGTATTTAAAAAGCAGATCCATCTTACCACAGGGTAACTCTTACAATTATCAGAAGCCCAGCGATAAGTATTATTTTACCAAAATTCTACCAGATGATGCAAGGGGCAAATACTGTATTTATATAAAACCTGAAAATACCTGTGAAGATCTTGTTGTGATATATAACATTCACTCTCCCGTTTTGGAATATCTTACAAGACAAGTGGCAACAGCTGAGCACTTGTTCCTATAAAGGGAACAATACAGTAGATCATCAATGTTCATCATTTGTTCAGTGATCTTTTTAAGTTAAGACGGTGCTAAAACTGGTTTTCCCATTGCAGTCACATAATCAGAATTTAGGCACTTGACAACCAGCATATATTTCTGACAGTTGCAATGTCCCAGGTCAGATTAACAGATTAACAGAGTTGGAAGGGACCTTGTAGGTTATCTAGTCAACCCCCCTGCCCAAGCAGGAGACCCTATACCATTTTTGACAAATGGCAGTCCAGTCTCTTCTTGAAAGCTTCCGGCAATGAAGCTCACACAATTTTTGAAGTCAAGCTGTTCCATTGGTTGATTGTTCTCACTATCAGAAAATTTCTCCTTATTTCTAGGTTGAATCTCTCCTTGTTCGGTTTCCATCCATTATTCCTTGTCTGGCCTACAAGTGCTTTGGAGAATAGCTTGACCCCTTCCTCTCTGTGGCAGCCCCTCAAATATTGGAAGACTGGTATCATGTCTCCCCTGGTCCTTCTCTTTACTAGACTAGCCAAGCCCAGTTCCTGTAACTATTCATCGTATGTTTTAGCCTCCAGTCCAGGTCATGTGATTGCCATTTTCAACATTCCCAAACAGCTTCTGGAAGTAAAATAAATTAGGAAAACTGAATTAGTGTTGAATATTCAGTAGGGAGTGGATTCTGACATTCGAATCCACTAATTGGAGCAATTTACCTGGCGGGAAATTGAAGTCCTGTCAGTGGCTGAAAAACTGGACAGCTTCCGGCTTAAAAGCAGGGAGCTGGTGGCGGCTCGGCTGCTTCTTTCCAGATCTTCAATAAAGACTTGTTTTACTGTTCCTGATTGTCCTGCCTCTTCAATTGACCCTGATCCAACAATTAGTTTAATGACTCTCTGATTTGATAAATGGCTGCGGCAAAAGGTCATAAAATTGAGTGTGATTCACTTAATAATCACCAAGGGAAGTTAACAATTTAGCAACAGAAGTTTCAGTTGTGGTTGTAAGTGAAGAACAACCTATTCTGAAGGTCATGACTAATTCTTGTTGTTTGGTTTATTAGATTTCAAGGCTTCTTAACTCCAGAATTACTCTGAGCAGCTTATAATTAAAATCATCATTATCGGGGTCGGGGGAAGCTATAGTTCTTATACTATAGAAATAAAGCGCACTAAAGACCTTAGGGGACAACCAGTTTTTTTAAAGAGTTCTGGAACCATTACAAGTGGAAGCCAGCCGGATCTCTGAGAGGATGCTATTTCACAGGACAGGTGTTTCCACAGTCAAGGTGCACTTCCTGAGACCCAGTAAGTGGCCTTGTTTCATGGTTGGGAACTAAGGCCACCAATTCTGCCTGATCTTACTAGAGGGGCAGAAACTATGGAAGTTAGTCCTTCTAAGGGCCTGGTACTACACCATGAAGGATTTTGTAGATGAGAGCCAGAACTTTTTATTTATTTATTTTCCCATTTATACAGCTGCCCATCTCATTGTTATGAGTTTGGTGGCCAACAATAGTTAAAAACACAACATAGCAACAACATAACAGTAAATACGCAAGATAAACCATGAGCAGCCATCAACATAACCTGATTTATGTTGTATCTAAATTTTCACTAGCAACCAGGGCAGCTCATGGACCAGAAATATCATATGGCGATACTGAGGAAATGCCTATTGCTGCATGGACAGCTCATTTTGGACCAGTTGTAGCTTTATATTTATATTTTATTTTTTATATTTTATTTATTTGTCAATTGTTTACGAGATAATAAGTAAAAGTGTATACAAAATTATGAATACATGAAATGGGTACATATAAGAAAAATAAAAGAAAAATAAAAGAAACAATAGGACAGGGACGGTAGGCATGTTGGTGCGCTTATGCACGCCCCCTACAGACCTCTTAGAAAAGGGGTGAGGTCAATAGTAGACAGTCTAAGGTTAAAGTTTTTGGGGTTTGGGGAAGAAACTACAGAGTCAGGTAGAGTATTCCAGACATTGACCACTCTGTTGCTGAAGTCGTATTTCCTGCAATCAAGCTTGGTGCGGTTAACCTTGAGTTTGTATCTGTTGTGTGCTCTTGTGTTGTTATGGTTGAAGCTGAAGTATTCATTGACAGGTAGGACATTGCAATGTATGATTTTATATACCATGCTTAAATCAGATCGAAGACGGCGTAATTCAAGGTTTTCTAGTTCTAGAATTTCAAGTCTGGTGGCATAAGGTATTCTACAACGAGTAGTAGTACCATTGAAGATGCCCATAAGTAAGATGCTTATGGGCATCTTCAATGGTATCCTCATGTTGTACACATAGCAGTGGTCCAACTATGAGGTGATGAAGGCACAATGACTATCAAGGCCTTATGATAGGACCAGATACAATTGGTACACTGTAGAGGTCTACAAAGTCCCTTTGGGTTACAGCTTCTATCTGTTGTTTAAGCAAGAGCTGTGAGTCCGAGGCAATTCCTAGACTGCATATCAGTTTCAGATGATCAAGTTATAGCCCCATCCAAATCTAAAAGTGGGAAATCTCCAGCTCTAGGGATCCCTAATATCCATAGCCACTTCATCAAACCGAACCTGAATCTATTGCTCCTCATCCAGCTCACATAACTTTCAGACATAGGAACAGGATGGAGATAGCATCATTTGGCTAGATTGGGGCTGAAACATACAACTTGGTATCATCGGTTTTTGATCAGTTTTTGATGATACCCAAGCTAAAGAGCAAGTGACTGCTGCCAATGGCTCCAAGTGAACGTTAGACAGAAAGGGGGAGAGCATTGAATCAGAGCTAGCCTACAAATAATGGGTCAGAGTGCACCATCTCCCTTCTTATCAACACTGCACAGTGTTGGTAAATAGCATTCAGTGGTAACACTTGGGCAAACAGTAATCAGAAGAGCAAGAATAGATGCCCTAAAGCAGTGATGGCTAACCTTTCCGTCCTCATGTGCCAAAAGTGTACCAGCACCCATGAGGCAATGCATGCGGGTCCCCCATGCCCCCTGCATATACATGTGCCATCCCCCATGCGCGCTGTGACTTTCTGCACATGTGCACCTCCCCGCCCATCTGCACATGTGTGGCAGCTACCCGATGATCAGCTGATGGGTGATGCACGCGCCTACGCAGTGGACCTGTTCTGGGGCGACGGCTCGCATGCTGGTGGAGATGTGCGTGCCACTTCCTGCATGCGTGCCATAGGTTCACCATCATGGCCCTAAAGCAAGGGTCTTCAAACTTGACAGCTTTAAGACTTGTTGACTTCAACTCCCAGAATTCCTGAGCTAACATGACTGGAGGATGAATTCTGGGAGTTGAAGTCCACAAGTCTTAAAGCTGTCAAATTTGAAACCTCCTGCTCTAAAGGCTTACATGAGAGCCCAGTGCATCTAGTAGTTAAGGCACTGGCTAGAAACCAGGAGACTGTGACTTCTAGCCCTGCCTTAGGCACAAAGCTAGCTGAGTCATCTTAGGCTGGTCGCTTTCTATCATCCCCAGAAAGGAAATTGCAAACTGCTTCTGAAATCTGGCCAACGAAAACACTGGGACTAGTCCAGGCAACCACCAGGAGTCAAAACTGACCTGAAGGTGTATATGCCACACACAATACAAACAGCCCTGTAGGACAAATAGGCAGGACATGCTAGGATTGCACTTATTTATGATTGTTTGCTACCCAGAGATGGTTTGAGATGGGTGTCTGGAAATGATAAAAAAATAAAACGAAACAAAATAAAATGAACAAATGAATAAACAGCATCTCTTTCCTTTTAGGAAGGCATGCAACTGGCAGTATTTGGAGAAGTGGAAATATGAAAGCAAACCATCTTCTAAATCAGGGGTGTCAAACTTGCGGCTCATGGGCCGGATAAGTCATGTGCTGGCCCCACCCCCGCTCGGTTTAGCAAAGGGGGAAAAAGTCCTGATACCTCATGTGATGACAACGTGATGATGCAAGTCTGACACCCCTGTTCTAAACCGATGATGGTTGAAATGACAGCCCTTTCTTTGATATTTCACTGACCTTTCATGTGACTTCATTGGTAAAATGCATTTTGTTTTCTCTTTCCCTCAGCCTCTTGTGCACTTACAGTCTTCCTAGCATCCTCTGGTGTCACCCCCTTTTCCCTGCAGCTACAATGAAAGAAACACAAGTGACATTTTGACAGCAGAGCTTTGCAAGGGTGCCTAAGCCTTTCCAGGTTGGAGCAGAAACATTGCTGACCAAAGGGTATAATAATGAATATTGCATCATCCAGTTCTTGGGCTGAGACCTGAATCAGGAGAAGAAGAACCTCCACTCATCGCCCTTCTTTGATGTGATCGGCTATTCTAAGGGATTAGAATGTATACAGAACAATCAACCCTTGATTTGTGTGAATGATTGGACTCTTAAAACCTGAGTCCTCAGAAGTATTAAATTGGGTGCACCACCCCCCTTCCCTGCTTAGGAGATAATGAGTTTGTAGCTTTGATTGCAAATCTTTCACTAAACCTCCATGTCACAAGCACTACTATCTTCCTTGGCAGTTAAAAATGGCTAATGAAGATTGGAGGAAATGAATCTACTTTAACTATCAACCTTAATTAGAAGAAACTTGCAATATCTTGCTCCCAGAGAAATTTCATACAAACTCAATAAATATTGAACTGATCTTGAACTTATGGCTGCTTCCACAGTTGCAGATTTTTTTTAAAGACTTCTCTGGAATCAATTTATTATATCACATGGTTATGTGTGTCTCCCTGGACCATGACCCTGGTTCACTGCAATGGAGAGCCGGGGAGCCACAGTAATGCTAGGTGGAATCATGAAGATAACGGAGGGAACCATGCTAACATGAACACAGAAGTTGACCCAGGCAATCAGCACCAACTGACGCCATTTGAGAAACTCATTCTAGATATGTCCCAGAATGAAAAAATAGTAAAAGAATTAACTCTGGGCAAGAGGGTTGGGTTTTACAGCATCAGAGGTAAAATTGGAAGTGGGAATTTTTCCCAAGTGAAACTTGGAATACACGCTCTGACAAAAGGTAAGAACAATTCAGTGAGTGGAACTTGAGTCATGGGTGGGGGGGTGTCATGTAGGCCACAGGTGTCAAACTCACTGAGTCACATAATATTTTGTGATGTTTTCCCCATTCGTGGAGCTGTGATGGGTATGGCCTGTGCATGATGCCTCCGGCCCACAGGCTACCAGTTTGACACCCCTGATGTACGCTAAAGAGAAAACAACACGATGTGTGAAAAAGCCCCATGTTTTTCTCCCATATGTGTACTGAAAATATATGTCCTGAAAGCAGTAATTCAGATTGAATCATCCCAATTAATGCAAAAGCTGAAAGATTAACATATTTATTGACTGTCTTTTTGTGCAGACTCTTGAAATAGATCTCTGCTAATATAGTCTCTCTTCCAGTTTTCCAGTGCATATTATTTGTCTGATCAGTGAAATTAATTAAGAGGGCCAAAAATGTGGGTAGTTTTTAAGAGTATTTGGAGTATGAATGTTATTTTGTGCACAATAGCCTGGGAAGAACTTTATGAAGCTCTTGTGCTGGATCATGGAGTTTTGTGTAAGGCAAAGAAATTGTGAATGTTCTTTAATTTACAGATTTGCAAAGTCTCTATTACCTGGCAGCTTACATTGCAATTTTCAGGAGCATTTCAAGAGAATCAATAATTCCAGCTGAACTAAACTGAAACATGGAAATAACTTGTAAGGGAAGCCTAAATTCTGTGTTTTTCTTCTTCTGTATCTAATGCAGAAAAATTGGGTGAAGCATATATATTTAGACTTTTTCAAAAGACTTTAGAATAGCTTTATTGTCACTTAACAACAGAATAACTTTGATGTACACTAATTGGCATACATTAAAATTAATAGTAAAATAATATAATAATTTTAATGTACATTAATTGGCATACATTAAATTAAATTTCATTGCATATAGCTCTCAAAGGGTCACCACCTCCAATATACACTACGTAAACATGACAAAAGAAATAAATACAAAATTCTGCATATGCCCACATATATTAAGAGAAACAACAGTCTAGTTCGGATGTATACATGTACATGGTGAGAAAAATCAACCCCGCAAGTTTACCAGACAGATGGCACAGGGAACAAAGATTGTTACAGAATCTGATAATCCTGCTAGAAATACATGATGGATTTTCCTTTTACACAAGCAGGCTTGGATGTTCACGCTGGAGGGACTAAATTAGATTTGAAAGTCTTTGTAATCTCACTACTAATCTTTAGATATGGTAATCATAAGCCCATGATAGCTAAGTATATCCAAGTGATCAAGGGAGATACAGTCACATGTCAAGCTTAGTTGCAAAACATAAGCAGTCTGAGGATTTTGCACAAATCGATCAAGATCTACTCAGTTTACCTCAATTCAATTTCTCTATTTTTTTCTTTCTAAGTGGCAAGTATCTCAAGATTTTCTTTAGAAGCTGATAATTTTGTTAAACAAAATGTGTTCAGGTTCATGTGAAGTCCATTTAAGTTTGGATTGTGATAAAGAGCTTTGGATGCATAATTTATGATCTCAGCGGATAGAATTCTTCTCAATTTTGTTATTCTTGAATGTTTTGTACTAATTTCTTTGCTAAGCGAGAGATTAGTCATGCTTCCTGTAACGATGTGAACATCAAAATGGTATTTTCCAGAAAAAGTAGCCATCAAGATCCTGGATAAAAGTAAATTAGACTACAAAACCCAGAGGCTCCTCTCTTCTGAAATTTCTAGCATGGAGAAGCTGCATCATCCAAACATTATCAGGCTTTATGAGGTCATGGAGACCTTCTCCAAACTGTACCTGGTCATGGAGTATGCTAACGGAGGAGAGCTTTTTGCTAAAATCGCAATAGATGGGAAGTTATCGGAAGAAAAAAGCAAGCACATTTTTGGTCAGATTGTGTCTGCCATTAAACACATGGTGAGTCCTTTCTGTCTGGGGTTGATGAGTGTGGTAGCTCAGTAGCTCTGGAGGACTTCCAGGATATTTTGATGTTTGCAATGCCTTCACCATTCTTGGGTTGTGTTTTACTCTGAAAGCAGAGAATGCAAGACAAGCTTTCCCTATTGCTGTGATGTGTTGATCAACAATTCTTTCATGCTCAAAGCTATATTAACTGTTAGAAAAACTAATTGCAATTGAAAGCCGGATATTGTAGTTCTCTGTCTTTCAGTCTACTCTTTGAGGAGAAGAGAGTAGTAAATCTCTGCATGTCAAAGTGTGTGCATGAGAAAGAAGTACAGATAGGGCACCACAATTTATATATATTTGTCCCGTCATGTTTCAGAATTGCATTTTCCCCCTGGGGGCTCTTTGCTGTATATATCATAAGATAAAGTCCTGTAACTTCTTCTATTTAATTATTATGGCTAGATTGAATCTTTTGTTTTATACAGTAGCAGCAATTTATAAGTCTTTTTTTGGAACACTAACATCTTCCCTGTATTAGTTAATTCCAAGTTGTAGCTTGTTTTTAAAATTTGAGAGTTCTCAGAGCAAGTTACAAACCCATATAGACTACCTACTGCCCTAAGTTGTGACAAACACATTTTCTTTACCTCCTGCTCATACTACTGGCTTCTCTTGCAAGTTTCTCCTAATTAAAGGAGTTTCAAAACAGGGTGTGGCTTCCAAATTAAAGAAAGAAGACAAGGAGCATGAGTGATACCTGACATAGCGGTGTGTTCAATACTAAGCCATATAATTGACAGAATCCTGTAGGTGTGGTCTAAGATAGCCAGTTACATTCCTCAAAGCAACCAAACCATCTCTTCCTACTTCCTTGAATGTTGCTTCTCTCCATGTTTCTGAGCTGATTCATCTTGTCCTTTCTTTAACCCCACATCCCTTTGAACATCTACTCGCTTACATCCAATCCTGCAGTACTCCGCGTGCTCAATACTTCCTAATTCTTCATAGCCCCTGTTGCTCTGCCTGCCAG
Organism: Pseudonaja textilis; assembly: GCF_900518735.1. The sequence goes on from NW_020769310.1 coordinate 12,473,917, forward strand.
TTCCACCTGCTGTGGGTTTCTTCAGCGGCCATTTTCTTAGCCTCTTCATATATTCCTAAACCATCTCAATCTGCCTTCACCCAGACTATATGGCCAGAACTGATGGCATTCTTCAGTGTTTCCCAGCTGTCTTCAGTTTTCCTATATTGCTTATAGAATCATAGACTTGTACAATTGGAAAGGACTTTGGAGCTCTTTTATTCCAAGCCCCACTCAGAGCTGAAATTCTCAGATCATTCCAGACAAATGGTTAATTAATCTTGAAAAACTCCATCTAGGAGAAAATGCAAGGAAGAGATTGCAAATATCTTTAAGGAAGCTTGTAAACAGTGCTGCTGATAATTTTGCAAAGAATTCTTAACTTACTTTATTACTGCTCACTGCTCTGCCTTAATGCTTTTTTATTAAAATATCTAAATTTACATTTTTAGCCCAGATAAAGAGTTTGAAAACCTAATAACTCAATGAGTTTCCCAGAGAACACTTGTCTGCTTTGTTCTTTTGCTTATATCTATACTTTTAAATTCTACTCTGCAGCATGAGAACAACATAATTCACCGGGACCTGAAAGCCGAAAACATCTTTTACGCCACTAACACATGTGTGAAGGTGGGAGATTTTGGATTCAGCACAGAAAGTCAAAAAGAGGAATCGTTGAACACCTTCTGTGGTTCTCCTCCTTACGCCGCTCCAGAGCTTTTCAGAGATGAAAATTATATTGGGGTTTATGTGGATATCTGGGCCCTAGGAATCCTCCTGTATTTCATGACCACAGGGTTCATGCCATTCCAGGCAGACACGGTGGCCAAGCTAAAGAAGTACATTCTTGGTGGGATATATAGCGTGCCACCATTCCTGTCTGAATCTTGCCAGAGACTGATTTTGGCCATCCTGCAACCAGTTCCGTCAGAACGCTGCTCCATTGATAACATTATGAACAGCGAATGGATGAATGGCGTGCAATGTCCCAAACCCTTGGAACCCTTTAAACTGGATCCCAAATTTTTGTCTGAGGACAAAACTCTCCAGAAGGAAGAGGCTGAGGTAAAAATCACTTTGAACCACTTGGGAATCACAGAAGAGCACATTCAGAATAACCACGAGAGAGATTACTACACCTCAGTAACAGGGACTTACAGAATTGTTCTTCACCGAGTGCAGAAAAAACGGACTATGGAAATTGTCCCTCCTGTCAGCCAACCTGAGAAAGAAAGAGAACTCAAGAAAGAAAGGTCAAAGAAAAATCTGTGTTCCTATCAGGACCACAAATATTCATCAAAACTCTGTTTGATTTTATAAAGCACCTTCTTGGATTAGTCTGACACAAGATTTTTTAAAAAAGAATTTAATCCCACCTTTATTACTTTTATAAGTAACTCAAAGCAACAAACATGCAATATTCCTTTGTCCTTCTCTTTTCCCTACAACAACCCTTTGAGGTGGGTTGGGCAGAGATAGAATTACTGTTTGGTTCTTTTGTTTGGTAGCAATAAAACTTGCCCTGAGTGTTTTTGTGATTTTGAAAAAATAAAAAGGATGCCTTAAAGCTTCTAATGTATGGTTCCCATTCCCAAAGCTTAATGCTAAAGCCTATGCATTCTGTGATTTAATTCCTTTTGTAGTGGTTTTTTTTTCAGACTTCAAAATCTATCTGAGGAGAAGGTAAAACTCCGTTTTTGGAGGAATACTGCTGCGTAGAATTGAGTTTGTTGTGATAGATGCAGGCATCAACTGGTTAATGTCCTAAATAAATACATTTGTTCTCCTCCCACAACATTTATTAATCTAGAATGGTGATTCTCAACTTTCCATGTCTTATGAAAAAAAAAACATTTTTAAAAGTCACTTGTTCTGACGTCTATTTACAAGTATTCTTTTATTATATCATTGTTGATCAACTGCTATAACTGTAAAATAAATTTTGTTATCTCCACTTTATTGCTTTTATAAGTAATTCATGGCAGCAAACGTATCATTCTCCTACAACAACCCTGTGTGGTGGATTGGACTGAAAGAGACTGCCCCAAAGTCATCCAGCCAGCAGCTTTCATGCCTAAGACAGGACAAGAACTCAGCTCCTGGTTTCTAGGCTAGCACTTTAACCACTACATTATACAACTATACTATTAAACCAAACTGTGGTCTCGAAGGGCTAGTTGGGGGCTCTAATCTTATTTCCCATGGTGGGACAAGTCTTAACATACACTTGCTCCTACATCCAGATAATTAATGACAACAGAAATTGAAGCACTATTCTGCATAAATCCTAACAATAACATTAAAAGTAGTCCTCAACTTACAACGTTTTGCTTAATGACCATTCAAAATTACAATGGCAATGAAAAAAGTGATTTATGACTGCTCTTTGCCCTTATGATAGTTGCAGCATCCTCACAAGTCACATGATCAAAATTTGGGCATTTGTCAGCCAGTATGTATTTATGACACGACTGCATCCCTGGGTTATGTGATCTCCATTTGTGACTTTCCCAGACTGCTTTTGAAAAAGTCAGTGGGGGAAGCCAGATTAGCTTGACAATCATGATTCTTTTAACAGCTGCAATAATTGTGTCAAAAAATGTCAAAAAATCAGGCGTAACTCGAATGAGTTTGCTTATCATTGGAAATTTTGATCCCAACTGACATGATGAGGATTACCTGTACACCCTGTAATAGTGAGGCAAAGCTTACTGTCTCAAAGTCTTTGCAGAAAGGGTTTTCTAAGCCCAATCTTGTTGAAGATTGCTCTAGACTCCAACTATAGCAAAGGCTCAAGCTGCTTTGCCTGAACGCAGGGGTGTCAAACTTGTGGCTCACAGGCCAAATGCATCATGTGCTAGCCCCATCCTGCCCAGTTTAGCAAAGGGGGGGGGGAATCCCAATATGTCATATGACGATGCGAGTTTGATACCCCTCTCTTAACACAATTGGAGACCAATGCTTTGGCTTTCTTTTGAGCGCTTTCTGGATTCCGAAAGGAGAGTCACCATATTAATTAGTAGTTGCAAAATGCTGCTTTAGGAACTGGTTTAGGTAATTGCACGATTTTTAAATGCATTGTCTTTTTTTAAATACATCATGGCTTTATTTAATAATGTGTATGTATGTATGTATGTCAGTACTTCATCATGCAATTTTTCCCCCTCTAAAACTGCAATCAATGAGACTATCACATATAAAAGAACAGAAAAATGAGCTTCAGTTATATGGAAGACTTAGAGTTTAATGGAACGAAGAGGAAAAAAACTTGTTAAGTGCCACATATTTCAAACCCATGGCAGCTCCAGACCTCAACTTCCAGAATTTCCCAGCCAGTCTTAATTTCTAGCAGGTCACAATCTGGTATTTTCTTAGTTTTGTTTTTCTGGATGGGAAACTATGTTTACTCCCAAAGGTGCTTTTTCAAGAGACGACTGGACTTGGTTTTTTTCTTTGAAGACGTTTCGCTTCTCATCCAAGAAGCTTCTTGGTTGCCTCCAATTGCCTCTTGAAAAAGCACTTTTGGGACAATCATGATCTAGATGACTGAGAACCTACATAGAAATTTAACTATGTTTACTATATATGCTCTTCGGTATCAACTCTGAAACAACACATCATTTGGTTTTTAAACTCAAGCACCATTGATTCTCATGAAAACAAAGTATTTTTCAAAAGTAAATTTGTCATCCAACCATCAAATAGCAATGGTAGGAAAAGTCTTTAAAACCCACTGACTTAGGTAGCTAGATCTCTAGAAGTCAAGAACATCTAGCAAGTCAAAAGAAAGCTATAGTTACAGAAACTCTAGTTGTCTGATGTTTTTTCCAGGGTTAGCTGAAGCCACTTTTGAGAGGAGGGTTCCTGGGATAGCCCAGCAGGAAAACCAAATGATGCCAAGAGTATGATTTTTAAATCGGGCACTCCCACCTCATTGGATCATCTAACATGCCCAGGCAGATGAACCAGTGAAGAACTGGTCTTCACCCAGAATTAACATTCATTAATGCCTGGATGTGATGCTCTTATAAAACATTAGCCATCTATGCATAAATAAAATTTTAAAACATGTAATCTGGGAACTCTGTAGATACTATTTAGATTGCTCCGCATACTTGGTGTTTTCAAGTTTTTGATCCCAACTCCAATGGGAGTGGAATCCACAAAGTAGTTATGTTTAACATCCGTGTTTTGTGTTAAATCTAGATCAAGGATGTCAAACTGGCAGCCTGGGGCCACACCCTCCATGAATGGGGAAAACATGAAACGTCACATGGCATTGTGACACCATGGGTTTGACACCAATGATCTAGATCATCTATGGATGTTGCCTTTCCTATAAATTTTGTCTGATTGCTCATGTCCACTGATGGGAGCCTCACAATTCATAGTAACTCACTGTTGTTGAATAAGGCAGTTAGCTGAATGTATACAACACATTATACCATAAACAAATTGCATACCTCAGTGCAAAGCCACAAACAAGCGCACAAACTACATTATGGCTTAGTAAGATATATAATCTTATGAAGGTTGTACGGTCAAATTTTTGGAGTTTTCAGGAAGCTGTACAGCCATTTCCCATGGATTGTTACACGTTGCAGGGGGTTGAAGTGGATGATCCTTGTGATCCTTGACTCTGATCAATTTATTCTCACCACACTACTATGCTGACACTCTTGACATTACAAATGGGAATGGACAATAAATATTCAAAATGTTTCCGATTTAAGGTCAGAAGCATGTTCTCCGAAAGGCAATTTCCTCATGTTAACATTTTCCTTCAGATATGGAATTGTATTATAATAGTTGAAATAGGAAAGCCTAGAATTTTAAAAAATATCAAATTGAAAAAATCAGAACATTCCCCACCCCCATCAAAATAGAATGAAAAGATACTTCTAATTTTCTCCCTATTTTTTTTTCTACACCTTCACATGTTTACTTGAGACAGAGTTATTTGGTGCCTGTCAGGAAGGATGCCCATTCATATCTGTGTCTCCTTTCTTGTCCTTAGATCAACATCAAAAGCCAATTTCAAGTTGTCTTTATATGCCATCATAAAATTAAGAAAAACTTAGGATAGCTGATTTAGCATCTCAACTGAATTTCCAAATCCATTTGTTGAATCAGATCTAAAACGATGATGCAAAGAGGATGTGCCCAAACTTGCTTTTATTCCAACGCATGTATAATCTGGATGTACATGTTAAGTCTTTTGCAGCAAAACCCATAATTTTGCAGCACTTCAAAGATAATGTTATTTTTACATGGCTCATGTTACATGCATCTGGACCATGATCCAAGAAAACATATACACAGAACTAGGTTAATCTTTAAAGCACCATAGCACCCAGTGCAACCATGGATGACTTATCTGCTTAATTATGTAGATCTGTCTTTTGAAATGCCTGCTACTAATTCCTTGTTGACAGGTTCATAGGATACAAAGCATAACTTCATTGACACAGAAGATTCAAAGAATTTTAACATTTATTTTTACAAGGCATTTGCCTCATTGGTTTGTGAGGTTTATCAAGGTTAAATTTGTGCTACAGTTCTCAGCCCATCCATTGCCTGCAATGGACTGGATACATTTCTGACATAAAAATGAATCCCACAGCTCTTAGGCTACCAGTTTAATCAGTTAATGTTAAGTCAAAGGATATACATATAGAGAGATTGCCAAACCTTTCGTCACTTTAAAAAAGAAAAGCTTTATAACACCAAAACCATGCTTCTTGTGATGTTTGCACAATCTGCATTAGTTCTTCAAGTTTTATTAGACAATCTTTTGGAATTATTTTAAAGGAAAAGGAACCAAAACAGAAACTTTAATGTAAATGCATTATATTCTGCAAGCCAGGAAGCTTTTTATGTCTTAAGTTCTAGTTCATCCAAAAGGCAAATGGATTCTCTCAGCGAAGCCTATATTTGCAAAGGTTCAAAGGCTTAGTGTGATGGAGAACTATAGAAATCATTTGATTAGACTTAAGGAGAACTCACAGGCCAAAAAGCAGCCTACAAACAATGCTCTAGGTTTTTTGCTGTTTAAGATTGGCAATCAACATAGGAGCAGTATCTAGCAAGCTAGATGCATATCTGGTGAGTTGTCTTTGAAAGAGGCATATCTGCTGTTAAATGCTTGGAGACTACAGTTTTTGTGTATGCCTTCAGAGGTGACACAATGTTAAATAAGCTTGAAATATCAAACAACTTACACATGTGCAAAGCCACAGATATTCTTGCTGAACAACTTTTCAACTCATCCCTAAAACAGCACAAAATGATCATTGAATCTTGGATTGAACATCTGATTAGATCTTTATCACCTGAAACCAATGATATAAACCCTACTCTTGAGTAACCTTTATAAAAGATTACAAGGGAGAGTTTCCAAGAAATTTATTTTCCAACCATTTTTGAATTAAATGCCCATTATTCGGACAGTACTTTCAACAAAGAAAATCTGCTCAGAACAGAAACATTATATCTGGGAGAAGGGAAGCAATGGTGTTTACGAAAGTGTAAACACACACATACAGCTGGAAGCCAAGTTATCAATAGTTACATGCCTGGATAGGGTAGAAAGAACAACTGAAAAAAAAATCCAATTATTAGCACCTTGAAGTTGAGCTTGAGTTGCACTGACCTCAAAAATGTGGGGAATTCTGAAAAGTGAAATCAGAGTCATATTTAAGATTTAGGGCATTTTTATTGTTAAGGCACATAGGACCCTAACACTGAGATCAAATAGAGATATGAAAGGCTTTAAATCACAATAACTGATTGCAATAATGATTCTTATAACAAATCTGGCTTCTTCTCTGGAAACTAGTTTTAGAAAATGTTATATAGAGCTTAGTCAAAAAAGGGAAGGAGGAGGAGGACAACTGAAGTTAAATAGCCTATTCCTGAATCATGACTATTTTTTTTAATAAAAACTATGTTTTCACAAAGAGCCCTTGGTAATTTTAGTTCCAAGAAGCACAAGAACTTTAGTGTTATTAAACTACATACATCAACAAACCGCATCAGACAACAGAGCGTCAAGCTTAACATTTCTCATGCCCCAGTTAAGCAGTACTGTACAGCTGAATGTGGGTTATAACAGGTTAATCCCATGTATGCCCCCGTGTTCCCCATATCTAATCAGCTTCCACCTCACAGAGGCATCTTAATGCTCCCCATTGGAAAGGGTAACAGCAACTGCTTCAGTGTCCATTTTTGCAGGAATTCGTGGTACTTTCTTGGCAGGGCTGGGAATATGCTAGAAAGGGGGAAAGAAGCCATAGATTAGGACCCATCAAAAAACAAATCTGACAAAGCTATTTTAAATGTGTGTTTCAAAATGTAATGAGAAAATCTAATGACACTCAAGGGAACAGTAGCATAATAAATACTTGAGCTATATAGTACTAAATACTGTTCAGGCTGTGAGTTGAAGTCCATGCAGTTTTAAGTTGCCAAAGTTGAAAAATGTTAGTATAGACCATTCTCTATAATGCATAACCAAGCAGCAGTTTCTCTTCTCCTGAGAGAAGTGCTTGGCAAGAGATACGTCAGGGCCCACCACATATTGGGGTGGCTATTTGTTTTCATCTGAATAATTGAACAATGAATGCCAAAAATCCCAAAGAAAACCATGCCACAGATTTAAAGGACATTGGTGACAATAAATTATAGTTAGGTAAGAGTTGGATAAGTTTGAATAGCAGTAGCATGAAATAACTGAGCACGCTTTAAAATCTAGAGGATGAAAACAAATAATTTTGAGTATCATGTTCCAAATTTAACAAAAGCCCAATTTATAATTTTTGGACAATATATACAGCCACAAAAACGAAAGGTGGTACATAGGAGAAACTGTATATGTAAGAGACGATTCTCTTTTACATTAGGTCAAGAAAGTGAGACTAGACATGATTTAATAGGATTTAAGAATGGATTGCCAGAATAGCAAGTACAGATGTAATTTGCTACATGTGCTTGTTGCACAGCTATTTATTTTGCAAGAAAAAGAAATACCAAAGAGAAAGTTAACAGTCAACCAACATGTAAAATAGCAAGGAAATGTGGTTGAGAGAAACCAAGCAGATTCCTGTGCTTCGTCCAAAAGAATACTCTTCCTTTGAGTCACACAGATCGACTAGCACTAACATTGATAGTATTTAGGGCACGCAGCTTTGCATTAAACAGAATTTCTATTCGGCCAAGACTCTAACTTCAGCAAAGTCATTGTTGTGCAATTATGCAGTTTTAAACCATAATTAATGTTTGCAATTATGCAGTCTTATCCCAGTCAATATATGCACTTGCCCTTAAATATAAGGGAGGGACAGAGGTTATATGACTGCCCGGTTACCTCGCCGGCCAGGTTCAGATGAACTTCCACTCCTGCTTCCAGTGGTCTGTCACTCAGCATGGGACGACGGGCATATGTCCTTCTGTGCTTTTCATCTACTCGTACCAAGTACCATGTTCCCTCAAAAAGGTCGTCCACTGAACACTGGGGGATATAGTTTGCTGTAAAAAAATAGGAGGGTGGGGAGGCAGAATGTCTAAACAGGCATTTTATCCCAGGTATTAGCATATTGTAGTGATCAGCACCTTTTCAGATGACTCATTACTCTGAATAAAGTTAAGGGTCCCAAAATAAAAGTAAAAAGTGATTTAAAGTATAATTATATTCTTTTCTTGAAATTCTATTTCTTAAAAAAATAAAAATACCTAAAACCTAAAGCAATCTTACACATGAACACAGAAACCCAAAAGTTATGAGACATTTTTGTTTCCTACAAATTTGCATATTTTTAGAGATAAGTTGGTAGTAACAAGCCTTGTTACAAGCGTCATGGTGCCTAGGAATGCAGTAGAGCTACATAGCATGTTAGTGCAACCAATATAATTTGTAAAAACCTATCGATCCTAATCTGTTAGTAACTTTCCCAATAATTAGCAAATCTCCCTCAGTGGGAACTGCAATATATTTTATGCATCAACGTTTATTATCTGAGTACAAAATATGTTACTTATATAATTCAGGGGATGGAAGCAGGGCGTAAGGTGCAAATCCTTATTAATCACAAACGGGATGGTTTTATATCCTAAATATGGCCTAACCTATCCACATATCTCTAATTCATGAATGGAAAGTTTCCTAATAATTGGAAAATATTCATTTCATTATTGTTTTTAGAAAAATAACCATTAATATTTTAGGTATCTGTAGTTTTAATGTACAGTACATCATCCTTAATGTCATCTTAGGAAAGATGGATTTGATAGAAAGCAACAAACTCAACAAATTTGGCAAATTTTCTGATACAGGTCCTATTCATTTCCATGGGCATACACCAACTATGACTAAATCAAGATCATATATATCATAGATTCTCTATCACTCACCTAAGTGGTGAGTTTTTTCTCTCAGCATCATGTTTTCTTCAAATACTTCTGGTGAGATACATTTCCTTGAATCAAGCCTTGCTTTCAAATCAGTCAGGCTTGCTATTATTTTATCCAGAGAAGAGCCTGCAGTATAAAGGAGTAAGTTAAACTTTGTTGGAAAGAGTATTATAATACACAAACAGCTACAGACTTGGACATACAAGAATAAAGCTAGTAAAACAACCCTTTGATTTCCTATAGATACTCCAGAAGGGGATTCTTGTGGCCCTTTTTAATGGCATTAACTCAAAGACACTAGTAATGCAGAAACACACATCTTAAAGTTTCTTGACATTCATGCTAGCATAAACAATTGTATCCCACATTGTAACAGGACTTATCATCACAGCTACATTCTGATAAATTTTAAATCTATGCAATAGGGCTGGATAATGCTACAGATCTGTATCCAAAAAATACTTGAGCATCTGAGGGCAGAAATGCAAGATCTGTCAGCAACTCCTTAAAGCAACTGAATCAATATAGTTGTTTTAAAGAGTCACAAGTAATACTACATTCACACTCTGGTGCAAGCCAAAGTATCTCTTTGGAATCTAACCTGAAACACTGCCCAGACCTTCTGAACAATTTGCTTCAGAGGAAGTTATAGCAGACCACAGAAGTAGCTTTCTTTAGTTTTAATGTTTTGTACAAAAGATATTTTCATTATACATGGGAGTCTCTTCCCAATCTATTGCCCTCCAGAATTGTTAAATTCCTATAATATTAAGAATGATTTGAGGTGAAGATACCTGAATAACACAAAGTAGAGGGAGGTAAGTAGTGGACTTAGGGACAAGAATATAATCTAATCACAACATATGGAGTTAATATAACCAGTAATAGCTGCTAAGGATTGGCATTTCCCTAACTTGAATTCACCTATCTATCTATGATCAGCAACTTTTGGCTTTCAAAAGTTCCTCAAGAAACAACAGCATACATACATATTCATATCTCAACAATCACTTGCGCTATATACCCTTTAATTTTTTTAAAAAAACTCAAGATTCTAAACATGTTGAATGGTATGCTTGCACAGAGTCAAAGAACTATAAACAACTACTAGTATTTACTCCCAATAGGAATTCAAAATTGGCCACATCTTATTGTGTGTGCCTGGGTACACACACACACACACACACACACACACACACAAAAGTGATGGCTTTCCTCACCTGGGGTTGCATCTTGGCTAACCTTAATGGAGTAGAGAGTAGCAGCAAAACCAGAACCATATGAGAAAACTCCAATCCTTTGTCCTGCCAGTTGCTGTGGAGAATACCTGCATGTCATAGGAGTCAAGTGGTTAGCAAAACATTTAAAGAAGGCGAAGGAAAGCATCTCATGGTTATTTATCTAGAAAATCTAATTGGCTTCTTCCAGCCAATATTTCCTATTAAATAAATGAAATTTAGGAAACTTAACATTGTCCCTTTTTTCTCATTTTCCTAATTCCTCTTGTTCCTTCTTATTGTCTTTTGTTCTATTTCATGTACAATATTACATACATTTATAAAAGAGCGTCACTGGATGTCAATGTAAAAGCAAATATTCGGATAAAAAGGAAACAGGCAGCCTTGCTGTTTTAAAGGTACATGCATTTTTCTTCTTTCCTACTTGTCAAGTATTCACAATTGTTTTCTACCCACAAAATGCATCAGAAAACACTTTTTAAAGAAATGTATGGATTCTTGAAACAGTACATTAATGCTGTGTAAATTGCCAAGATTTTCAATTTCAGAAATTCCTATACTGTTTCTAGAAAAAAAAATATTTGGGGAACTTACAATAAAAATACCATTAACATCTTGGGGATTTATCTCTGTTTCTTGGCAAATTAAACCTGGGCTTTAGGAATATGCTATCTGAATCTGTAAAATAATTTCACTGCATCTCAAACACATTCCCATAGTACCATCATACATACTGGGCTAACAGAGAAGCAAGACAGCCATAAACAGATGGTGTATACATATTTCCGTTTTGATTGGAGACAAGCAAAGAAGCCTTTGTTTTTTGGCTGAAGATTTCAGAGCTAGCTTTCATAAAAGCTTTTTCCACATCTCTGTCAAAGTAGGTGTCTTCCAGTTTTAGATCTCTGAAAATAAGATAAATATGTAGAATAAATACACACAGAATCCTTTTTTCAACCTGCTGGGTAATTTGAGATTAGTGATGATTTGGAAGACATCTTATCTACAGGCAAACGATTTACATATATTGGATTACGCTGATATGAGGAACAATCCTAAAGCTTCACAATCTAAATTCACTTACTAAGATATAAATTCCACTGAATTCTTTAGAAAATATTTCTGAAAAAAACTATTTACTTTTATGCTACAATTCAGCTATCACCTTGACTTGTGCAAAGAAGCTTTCTCTCACATTTTTCTTCTCTACATTTTCTTTATACGCTCCTAGTGTGTCATTGCTGATCACTGGGCACTCAACAGCAGATCCCGGGCACTGTTAGGATGGCATATAAAGGAAGGACAATCCTTTCTGTTGGCATACCCCCTCCCCTTTCTTATATAGAATTTTATTAAGCATTTTATTTACAATATTAAAAACTAACACAAGCTGAATGTAAAGAAAAGAAAGTGCAAAGAATAAAAAGTGGATGAAAAGAGAGAAGAAATATAATAAAAAGAAAACAGATAAGGAAGTAACTTCCAACCTTTAACAAAACAAGTGTAAACAAACGTAATCACTCTTTGCCTTCTATAAAGTTAAACAGGGATCCATCCCTTCATTCCATATCCCATTACTTATCCATAAGCAAGACCATAAAACATCAACTTTTCAGCTCATGCTCTTCCTTTAGTAGGTAAACATTGTTGGGCACAACCCATTGTTTCAGCTATCTGCGAGTAGGCTTCGTACAATTTATCAATGAAGAATAAAATATTTGGATGACACATGACTCTGTAGCTCTCAATTATATATTGCCATTAAGTACAATGTTAAAAATATTTTCCAAATCTTGCTTTTGAGGTAACTCTTGTATTTGGATAGTTTACCTAAATGCTTCCAAGCCATTGTAAATGTCATTTTCTTTCGAGAGTGTTGGCTCATTAAGAAAGTCATTCAGCAGCAGGCGGGCTACAGATTTCTGAACAAGTTTGCAATATGGAGAATGGAAGATTATGAAGCCAAAATCATTCAAGGTGAAGTCCTTGTCAACTCCCTCTGAAAAAATTAAAAAGAAAAATAATAAAAACAATGACATTCTAGAAATGATACGTCAAAAATTGCAAACCCCATGTATGCCATTGAAAAACAGAGCTTATTTCCATGTAAGCAAACATGGTACTGGAATGTAAATATATTAGTTATTCTAAGATTAAGGCTCTTGAAAAAGAGTGTTTACAATTTACAAATCTTACACCTGTCATTTAATAAAATTTGACACCATCTCTCAAAAGATTCAGAGTAGCAACAGACACAAACCATCCTGGTTTGATTAAAGCCTCAATACACATAGGGGTAAGTATTTATTTATTGATGTGCTCTAGTTGTTCCTTACTCTTGCATACCTCTACCTTCCTTACCTGTTCTTTCAATGTAGACAATTCATTTATTTACAGTACCTGCATCTCACATTCTTATTATTTCATGAGTGGAATAGTATCCCCACTTTTCAAATACCTATTTCTCCCCATCCAGTATTTCCACACTTCCTAAAAATTATCAAGTAGGCTTTCTCTTAAAAACGTATAGGTCCTGTGCATCAATAAAACACACCTCTCAAGAACTATTATTACGCTCTTCCTGAGAAAGAGAAAGCTCTTCCTGAGCCAAAACTATATTAATAAAGTGCTACAATGTCCTTGCAGTAAACATTTAGTTTCAAGATCTTCTGTGTTCCTAAACCAATAAAAGATTTGTGGTGCCATTTTCAAGTGTGGATGGGAAATGTTTTAAGTCTGTAGTACCTTTCAAAATGTTATAGAAAATAGTAACACCCCAAAGAAAAAAAAGGGGAATCCGAGTCTACAATTACATTTTCTAGCAAGATGTACCTTTCTGCCACTGCGCACAAATTTTCTTGCGATAGACATTGTAGCAGCGATCCAGTGCATTGAGGTAGCATTGTATGGATAGCTTGCCATCTACCACAGGATATTCAGATACCATATCAGGTTTATAGAAGTCATATGCATGCTGCATATGGGTCCCACGCAATCCTATAGGGAAAAAATTCACATATGAAAGCGTTATATATTCACAAGCTTTTTTTTCCAATACAGAGATGCACTATGCAGAACTACAGTTAATGGGAAGTGTTGAAGAAGTGAGACAGTACTTTCCATTTTTCATTTCTCTGAGAAAATGGAAACTGCAGTATTTAACATCCAAAAAGAGGGTTTTTGTAGAATTATTGTATTCAGTTCTCTTGATCTTTGAGCCAATCCATTTGTATGGATGTTCATGTAAATAATCCAATTGCATTCCCAACGCAAAAAATGAATATGTTTAACTTAATCTTGGCTACCATACTTGGAAAATTGTTTATGACTATACTCTTTAACAGGTGGAAAAGAGGCAATTACTCCAGGTTTGTTAGCTTGATGTTTTAAAAGTGCAAAAGTCCAAAGTAAGTAAAACACGTAAACTGTCAATGGATATTGTTTACAGAATTCATTTGACGTGGTGACTAACTTAACCTTTGTTCTGGGGTTGCACAATACAATGAGCCATAAGCAAGAGCCTTTGTACTTAATCAGGGCACAAATATATTCCAGCAACCTCTGCCTTTCCTGCCTTGTTCTCATGTGTGATTGCCTTTATTTCATCCTTAACCTATCCGAGATTGTTTTAAAGTTAGCCTTAGTTGTTCCAGTGTTGTTCCCCTTTAGTGAGAAACAAACTGTAGCTACAATCTGATACTCTTCAGCAACCATTAGTCAGCTGATCTCACCTTAGAGGCAGGATCAGCAAGCATCACTTAGCTACTTTAGGCTGCAACACAGATGTCAAACCCCTTCTCGTCCCCTGGACACTGTTTTCTAAAGCCACTCCGCAGTGGGGAAGATCAGACCTTTCAATCTTATCTTTCTCCCACCCACATTAAGTTTCCCAGTTAAATCCTGTCTTGAACGCTTGGATCAGCCTGAATACAGGTAATCCTAGACTTAAAACCACAAGTGAGTCCAAAATTTCTGTTTCTAAGTGAGACAACTCTTAAGTAAATTTTTCCCCATTTTACAACCCCTTTTGCCACAGTTGTTAATGAATCACAACAGATACTATGCTAGTAACACAGTTAAGTGAATCTGGCTTCCCCATTGATTTTGCTTGTCAGAAGGTTGGAAAAAATATTTGACCCGGAGACGCTGCAATCATCATAAATAGGAAACTGCTGCCAAGCATCTGAATTTTGATCATGTGACCATGGGAATGTTGCAATGGTCGTAAGCATGCCAAATGCTAATAAGTCTCTTGTTTCAGTGCTGTTGTAACTTAGAACAGTGACTAAACAGATGGTTGTAAGTCTAGGACTACCTATAATGGCTGAATGGCGATGCTAGTGGATAAGAGCTGTTTTTAAAGAGACATTTACTGATTTTCTGGAATAACCTGCTGATCAATTCTGATTTGGCAGAACTGCTTTGAGCAGGTGCTTTCAGATTTTTATTGGAAATTTCAGAGTAGCCATAAGCTCATTCCAAAAGGTTAATAACAATTGGCTGACGGTTGAGTTTTCTTTGACACACCTGGGCAAAAAGATTTGTACTAAGTCTGGGCAGACGGCTAAACCAGCCAGTCTAACCACCTCAAAAAATCCCTATACTTTCATTCCTGTAGAACCCCACTGAAAGAGCAGGCTGACACTTGGTGGGAGGGGAGAAAAATATATCTTGATGAATCTAATAATCTCCATCTCAGCATGCCCTACGTAATACCATTTGCTGACCTGTATGTGGCTGGATAAGGATTACCAGTAGGTCAACAAAAGTTAGAATATGCTACCGTAAACGCAAGCGTAGGATATGCTGGTTCAAGGACTTTAAGAACTTTATCTCAGCCATGTGAAAGAACCTCAAACAAATGCCCTGGACTTGCGCATCAGGTTAAGCTAGCCAAAAACTCCGATCAAAGTTAAACCATGGAGTCCTTGGTGCTCTGAGCTTGGTTTATTGCCCAACTAAGTGACCTCATTACTGGCATGACATTACCTAGTTGAGTAATGAAATGTCTACAAGCAAACCATCAAACTTGGAGAGCACCAAGGACTCGCAATTAAACCCAGAGGTATACATATTAGCATACGTTGAAAGTTAAACTAACCAGATATGTGAGTGTAGAACTGTAACTGAGTTGGCTAAGTATGTTGTGTGAACTTGGCCATTAATGTGAACACTAGCTGTATAAGCAGTATTTCTTTTAGAATAAGTGGTAACAGAGCACTAACCTCGTTCAAAAATGAGGGGTGCATTTGGACCCACAAGCATAGCAACAGCACCAGCTCCTCCAGTTGGTCTGGCATTCCCACTGGCATACACAGCTATGTCTCCAGCTACAACAAGTGCGTAACGCCCTGAAAAAATACAGATACAAGCTATGAATGGACTGCATCAACATTAGGAGAAATGTCAGTTGAGACAATCTAATGCAAAAAGAAACAACCCCATCCAGAGTTATTCAACCTGCAACTATTTTAATCAACTGCAACCATTCATGTCTACATTTAGCATTAAAATCCCATTACAAATTTTTGATTATATTGTGTTGACACATATCCTATTACATAAATTTGCATTTTGTATATGAGGACAAGTGTGAGCATTTCTAAGTGGCATTTGTGTCAATAACAAGGAAGTAGCATAGAAGAAGGTATGTCTAGGTTAGGTGCCATAGAACTTGTAGGATAAGCAGAAAATGTTCATAGGGTAATAGCTTAAGATGATGCTGGATTTTTTATGAAAGCCTGATAAATTATAAAAATATTATCTCACAGAATATTCTTATATTTCAACTTTAGCTGACCAATACCTTTATAAGCCTGTTAGTTGCTACATTCAATGACATTTATCAAGAGTTTTGTCTTGAAAAAATTTCTAGTGCAGCAAGAACTGATTATAAAACCTACTCAAATAAGTGTGATTTGACAATCAGAATTTATCCTATTTTACAGATAGAACAATGACTAGCATCATTGTTATATGTTTTTCATGCCTCACATATCAAGATGCAAACCGCTATCCTCACCCAGATAATTTCTGATATCTCTGCATATCAACATTGCACCATCCTACTTCGTATAGTGTTGTAATCAGCAACTATTTCAACTAGATACTTTACACTTGGTTAGAAGCTGAAAAGCATTCATCATTAGTTCCTCCCATAGATTCACGCTGATATTGTAATAATTAAAATCTTTTTTAAACAGTCTTCTGCAATGTAAACAACAACAGAGGATTTGGCAATGCATTACCTCTCTGGATTTCTATAACATTTCTAACAAGTTGTGGCTAATTGAAATACATATCTAGAAAATCTTGATTTGAATAGGTATTAAGTACCAAGGTACTTTTATGAAGGGTTTTGGAAACTGTACCTTTGTTCACTCCTTTTTCAATTTATTCAAGGATTTGGGTTGCCCCAGATGATCAAACTTACCATCCCAGGAACTAGATTCCACCCAGTTAATGGCATTGAAGAGTGCAGCTGTGCCTCCATAACATGCATTTGTTGTGTCAATGCCCTCCACATCTGTGTTACCAGATTCTTCAAAGAGCTGCATCAGGACTGTCTTTACAGATTTGGATTTGTCGATGATCGTCTCCGTTCCAACTTCAAGTCTTCCAATGCAATCATAGGAAAGACTGCTCCGCTCCATCAGCTTCTGAACTGCGGTGAGGCAGAGTGAATTGATATCCTCTCTGTCAGAGCAGAAGCCCATCTTGGATTGTCCCAAGCCAATGGTGTATTTGCCTGCATCCACTCCATCAAATTTCTCTAACTCTACCTGGTCAACATACTGGGAAGGAAAATAGATCTCCAAAGCTACAATTCCCACATCTTTTGGCCAACAGGCTTCAGCATTCACAGGTAGGGATCCAGGCATATTGGTGTATCTAAAAAAAAAAAAAGGTCATGGTTTTATACCAATGTACAATACTGAAATTTAGTTTTTGAAAATATCAATAATCCAATATTTGACACAGTAATTGTCAAGAACAAATATTATCTGTTAGACAGTTTTAAGCTATTCCAGAAACAGCTATGAGTAAACAGAAGGAATACTTCATATAGAAATGTACTCTTCTGCTTCAGTTGATGCTATTCTGGTCTATTACAGTGTTCTCAATCTTATCAATTTTAAGGCATGTGGATTTCAACTGTCAGAATTCTCCAGTCAGTCATGCATCCATACAATTTTGTGGAATTTCATTATTTTAATAAGAATCTGATTTTAAAAAAAACAAATACTCATTTTGCTTTATCTTTTAAAAGGATATACCATCAAATTTCTTGCACTGAAGAAGGATGTGTTCTCCCTATTCAGGGCTGTCAAACTCCCGGCCCGCGAGCTTGGATTCGTCAAGCACCGGCCATGCCTATGCCCAGTTTAGCGAAGGTGGAAAAAGTCGTGCTATACCACATGACGCCGCTGTGATGCAAGTTTGACACCCTTGCTATAGATGAACATCTGACTTGTTTTGCTTCACACCTCTTAATAATGCCCAATATGAAAAAAGCAGAATTATTCTGTCAGAATGGAAACTATAATTTTGCATTCTTCCCCTAAACAATAAAGAGCAAAAACAAAAACCACAGTAACAAAATGTTAATGCTGTTCCTGTTCATAAAGATACCATATACATACTGGAATTCAGAAATACACAAAACAATATCCAGTATATATACTGTAAATACTATTGAACAGCATTTTAAAAAAATATCACTATATCTGCAGGAATATCATTTTTCTTTTAAAATTATGAAACAGAATGGGAAGAAACAAACATGCGGGAAAGAAATGCCAAGAATGTTAAAGAAATTCAGAAATATATAATACAGCAGGGGTGGGATGCTACCGGTTCTGCCTGGCTCTATAGCACCGGTAGCTCTGAAGAACAGCAGACACAGAACCGGTTCTGTGTTTGCTGCTGTTTGGCCCACCTGCCTGCCCGGGCTCTTATCTGTCCTTTATTTCGTGCTTTTTCAACCTCAGCTGCTCTGCGTGGCATAGCTGAGATTGAAAAAGCAGGAAAAAAGTAGCTTTTCAAATGCTGCGCACCTGCGTGCAGCACTTTTCAGTTGTCCGGGCAGCATAGCTTAAGGTTTTTATACGTACACGCAAAACGTAGTCACCGAACCAGTGGTAACACCAGTTGAATCCCACCCCTGTAATACAGTATCCAGACATGGAAACTATATGCCTGTTAACTCCTAGTTTCTATTTCCACTTACTGTAGTTGGAACGAAACTTTAAATAAATTTTTTAAAAAATATGGTACAGAAGTCTCAATTCTGTTCCAATACTCATGCCCTACTGGCAGGTCTACTGAATAGCTCTTTGCTACTAACATTACATTACCTGGACACCACTCTTGATTGAAGAGTGGTGAATTTGAAGAATATTTCAAATTCACAATAGTAATCTATTTAGTTTTATTAATTTTTTTCATACTTTTCCTGTATCAGCTTGATTTCTTTCTTCCTGCCACTCCCATTCCTTTTTGCACTGCTTTGCTTTCAAACCACAGAATCAGACAACCATTGGCCTTTGCCCTGCTTATTCTTAAAAAAATAAATTTATATTCTGATTAACTAATTAAGGAATGACAACAAACATTTTAATTGTTATGGCCCTTAGGAATAAGAGGCAACACTGGCAGCTACCAAAGCAGAAATTAACATAGTATGGTTGTCAGTGTCAAAAGACAATTGTCTAAGTTGTGCTTAATTCATGGGTTTTTATATTAGGGATTTCCCCAGGGAAATATAGTATTGATTTTTTTTTTCCTTTCAAGACATATTTACTATTTTTTATTTATTTTAGTAGGCTTATCTGCCAATTGACTCAGTGTACTTACAATCCTACTACAGGAAAGAGTAGTTTATAATCCTACTATAGGCAAGCAGGATTAAAACAGCAATATAATCAGCAATAAACAATTCTATATAAAACATTCCTATGTCAAGGAATCACATTCTTACAGACTCGTGTATTCTTACACAAACATACTTCACCATACACACACTTTCTGTACACCAACATTTTTACAGCATTTGTTTTTTTGCCTCAAGAGAAACTGTGGATCAGATTGACAGCTGACTTTTTTGACTCGCAGTATAAAGCATTTTTAAAAAATACAAAAATAAAACTGGAAAGTTGTTATAAAAATAAAGCAACCAAGTATGTTACTTGAACTCCTGTCTTCAGCAGACTGAAAAATACACTTGGTGCATTTTTCTACACATCTGAAGAAATTTACAAACAACAAACATTACACACATATAAAAAGGCAGAATAGTGACAGACTGCGCCCACCATGGACACAAGTCTAGAAATTAGCTCAACTTTAACAGCTTCTAAGAAAATACTGCATGCCTACTTGGTAGATATTGAGGAATGATGGGGCAGAGGTTGGCTGGGTAGCTGCAAACTGGGTAATAAGGCACATGTTTTGCAAGGAGAAAGTATCTTCAGATAGTTAAAATGAAGATTTTTTTCACTATTAAAGTCTTAAATACTTTAACTACTATGCCTAACACACATAAAAGGCAATGCAAAAGGAAACACTGAATAAAATTACCGTTTACATTGCCAGGCATCTGTTACACACACACAGACACACAGTGTGCATGTGTTTGTGTATGTATCTATGTCTATAATCTCTTTCTCTCTCTCTCCATACACATATCTATATATGTATATTTATATCTCTATTTTCTATAACTCTATATCTCTCTCTACACACACATACACACACACAAAATGAAACTAGAAGTTAGAATTTGGAGTTCAACATCCAGTGACAGGTTTGTTTCCATTTTAGAAACAGAAACGGATTCTTCTCGATTAACTGTTTTGAAAGCAGCCCACACATTCCGGGAAGGGGGTTGTCCGCTTCTTCCAAAGGGTCCCAGGCGGACCAGACGTGCCGGCTTCGGCTCCTATAATCCCAAGCCCCAAGGTAGAGACCCATGGGAGCTGGAGTCTGGAGGTGGCGAGGGGAGACCGGCGGCTTACGGGTGCGCCTAAAGCAACGCTCGCGATTCCCCCGAAGACAGTCGGGCAAGGCGAAGGAGAGAGAGAAAAGGCGCTTCTCCGCCACTATCCACCCGATGCCCTTGGCCGCAGCCGCCTCCTTGAAGGCGCTCAGGGGATCCGGAGGGGAGAAAGGAGATGCCAATCCTGCTTCCCTTCGTCCCGTCCAGAACAGAAAAGCCGCCAAGGCAGGACTGTGAACCTTCCGCCTCTCCCTCGGCTCCCTCACAGCCTCCCGGGGAAGCCCTCGAATCCCGCCCGCGAAGGCCTCCCCCCCGCCCGGCCACTCACCCGCAGTGGAATCCCGTCGCCGGCTCCGGCAGACACCGCGAGCCCCTGACCGCGCATGCGTACATGTCATGCCTTTACCTCCCGTCAAGACCGGCCCTGTCCTCTTAAAAGCTAGCGAGCGCGAGCGCATCACCTTTCCCCCCCCCCCCCCCCCCCCCCCCCCCCCCCCCGAGCCCCGCCCCGCTTCATTCTGACCCGCCCCGCCCCCCCCCCGCTGCGGGGCGACACGCCACGTCCCCTTTCCCGCCCCCCCCCACAGAAATCGGGAGACCTCGGACGCTGCCCACGGGCAGACGCCGTTTCACGGCTCGCGCGGTTGCCCCTCCCTTTCGCCCCAAGGGCAGCCCCACCCGCAGCGCGCACGCGCCTTTTTCGGGGCGCCATGAAGCCAAGCAGGAAGCGAGCGAAGGCTTAGCTGGGAGCTACGGATTGTCTTCGCTTGAAAAGAGGGACGAACGAACTCGAAGACTCCCGAGAAGTCAGGGCGGGTTTCGGATTTCTCCAGTCTTCCGTGGTTTTGTCTTGGATAATTAGCGACAGAGCGTCCCTAGCATTATTAAGATATGTCGATAATTGGGTTTTTTTAGGCGTGCGTACTTGCGTTTTATATTAGGTTAGCGAAGAGGTCTCCAAACTTAGCAACTTTAAGACATGTGGACTTCAACTCCCAGAATTCCTCAGCCAGCTTTTCTGGCTGAGGAATTCTGGGAGTTGAAGTCCACAAGTCTTAAAGTTGCCAAGTTTGGGGAGTCCTGGTGCGCTCCAGATATGCCAATATAAGCTCCATTACTGCCTGATAGGAGTTGTAATCCAACTCTAGGATGTCCCCAATATACATCTACAAATATATAATTGGTGAAGGGTAGTTCATTACTTAATGCTGGATTATTTTTTAAACTTATTTATTTTATCCTGCCATTATTTTTATAAATAAGGTGGCGATCATACCTAATATTCCTTCATTCTTCTGTTTTCCCCATAACGACTCTTATGAGGTGAGCTGAGAGTGACTGTCCCAAAATCACCCAGCTGGCTTTCATGTCTATAGAACTCATGATCTGGTTCTTAGGCCAGCATCTTAACCACTTAGAGCAAACTGGCTACTTTACAAAGGGCAATTGCCCCATTCAGAGCCCTCCAGTGTGTATAGGACTTGTGATTTTATCTCTGAGCTTTCTGAAAGTAGGTCTATCTTTATTAACTTGCTGCATGTTTCTTTGATCCACAAAAGGACTCCCACTCTTTTTAAAAAAAATTAAGCCACTGGGATGTTTACAAAATCAAGTGCAAGCTTCGAGCTCTCCTAGACCAGCAGATGATTAATTAAAGTTGTGATTGAATGCATACTTCAATAGCCATGTTAAGAAAATGATTGGATTTCATTAAAATGGTTGCAAAAGAGACTAGAATTTGTACACTCAAGTTTGTTCACCTTTACTCAACCTTTGGTACTGCTAAATGTGCTGATATTGCAGTAACATTGGAGGGCTGTGTGCAAACAATACTTATTACTCAATTTCAGAGTTTTGCATCATTTGAGAAATCAAAGCAAATATTCATGTAGTTGTACGGTATGCTGTTTCCTGGAAATCATTAAATGGGGGGCATATTCTGATTACAAGCAACTTGAGGCATGTACTAAATGTTCTAGGCATGCTTTGTATTTTGAATTTCTAATACAAACAGTCTACTGGACAGGGTCACCCTGAGATCAGATTAAGACAGGAAGACAACAGACCTAGTTTGCCACAAAGCATGTGTCAGAAAAGCAATATTTTGTCCTCAGTTTGAAAAAGTGCTCTCCCAAAGCCCCTCTTCCCTAATATTTAGGTCTTAAGCTTTGGTTGACTGTAGTACTGTACAGTGTTTGGCAAGTTCAAGCTGGCTGGCTGGGGAATTTTTGGTGTTGAAGTCCACACGTCTTAAAGTTGCCAAGTTTGAGAAATACTGGTGTAAGTAGAACTTCTTAGTTTATAAAGAAAGAAAGGAAGTCTAATAAAATACTCAAGAAAGCCAGCATTGGGGAATAGAAGAGGTTCTGAATGTGTCATATGTGGATGATATCTCAAAACCTGTTTCCTATAGTTCCATCCACAGCCAGCAGACATGCTAAGTGGACAAGATGCTGTTGAAGCCAATGTATTTGCCAGCTGGGGCAAATATGCATTCTCAATAATTTGTACCAGAAACAGATCAGAACTTTAAAAATTCTAATAGTTTAAAATGGTATGGCTGTGCAACAATCCAGATTCAAAAGTGAAAAAATAACTAAATGTTCTTGGCCAATGACCATTCATTTAACAATCATTTGAAATTAGGACAGTTCTAAAAGGAATAATTTAAAACACGTCCTCATACTTAAGACTGTTGCAGTGGTCACATGATCAAAATTTGGGCACTTGGCAACCAGCATGTATCTACTATGGTTGCAGCATCCTGGGGTCATGTGATTGCCATTTACAATATTCCCAGGCAGCTATCAATAAACCCAATAGGGGAAACTGGAATTAAGTTAACAGCCATGGCAAAAAATGTCATAAAACTGGGTGTGACTCACTTAACCATATAGTTTGTCAACAGACATTCTGGTCCTAATTGTGATTGTAAATTGAGCAGTAGCTGTAGGGGTGGGCTTACAAGGTCCTCTGGGCGCCTGCTTTTTATCAGGGCTCTGATCTGCTTGCCTTCTCACTGGCTTTTAAATTTTGAGAGTAGAGTCAAAATCTCTTTCCTGAAAAATAGAGCATAATACTGAGGACAGTTCCCTGGAATACAAAGAGGGTTTAAAACCCTAGCTTCTAGCTAGAAGAAATAGAATTAACCTTTTCCCAGTGGCTTAATCTCCAATGATTGAGAACCAGCCTTTAGCACAATTTATATTCCAAGGAGAACTAGAGAGTTGCATACAGAAGGCCTATGACACACTGTACAGTACTTCCTTGCTTTCACTTATTATTTATAAATACTGCTAATGATTTGTGAATCTCACTATCTTTTACTATCCTAGGAATTTGAGGCCAAAGGTACAGGATACAAATGTTAAGATTCATTTTTAAATGTCTATCAGGGACGAAAGCTCCTTATTCATTCACCACATGACTGAGCTAGTGTACAACTTCAATCATTTCTTGGGATGAAATTGGGAAGCAAATAATTCTTAAAAGTTTGCTAACATTTTCCTTCTCTGGCCTGCTAACTAATCTGTTTCTGTAAAACTGCTTCTATAAGGCAGAAATAATCTTGCAGAAATACTTTGTATTTTTCCTCCAGATTCAGTTAATATAGCATTAACTCTACCCTGTAAAAAAGTTATTCGGAGTGGAAGAAACAAATACTAGTGAAGTAAGTGTCTAGTATAAATTGTCTTTTGCAGAGATTATCTTTGATTCCTTAATGGAATTGTGCATGCTGTTTTATCTCCAATGACTTGTAGCCTCAATAAAGCAAACATCACAGTAATTTAAATTTGCATTTGTGTTTTTCTTCTGAGAGAACGTGAACTTCATAATAATTAAGTATGTAAAGAATCTTCCACACAATTTACTTTGGACCAGCGTGATATCACATATGGTATAACTCTGTACAAAGAACAGATATTTCTAAATGCTAGAGAAATTACACTCGGATAACTTTAATCTGGATTTCTTCTACTACACTTATTATGCAGATAACATTATATTGGAAATCTATATTCACATGCTATAAATTATAAATTTGTAAATAAATTATTTCTTTTGCAGCTGGCAAATAAAACTATTGTTTTGGAAGTATTCTATACATTAATGTCTTTTATTTGGTTCTTGTATATTAAAGAACATTAAAATATAATAAAAATCCATTAATTGCACAATAGTGGTGCCAATTATCTTTCAATTAATCACATCTGTTGTGTCTCTTGGGAAAGAGTACAATTTATATTTTGCATAATTCTGTCATAAAACTAAAGTCTACACGTTACTGACATTTAGATTGACAAGGGATAAAATAGCATTGTCAACATATAAAAGGAAATGTACGTGAATTAATATAGAATTAACCAATGAGAAATTATAAGTTCATGCTTGACTCTTGTTGGACAGGTAGACAGTTTTATATAGCATAATAGGTCATAATTTATTGTCTACTATAGACCACTAGTCAGTCCCCAACCTTTTTGACACCAGGGACCAGCTTTGTGGAAGACAATTTTTCCATGGACAGGTGGGGGTGATGGGGGGGGGGTGGTTTCGGTTTTGCTTGCTTGCCTGCTGCTCACCTCCAGTTGTGCGACCCAGTTCCTAACAGACCATGGGCTGCTACCGGTCTGTGGCCTGGGGATTAAGGACCCCTGCTATAGACAATTCTAATTTAGCCCCTAGTCTCATCAATAGCTAACCAAATGATACCTTCAAATCAGCAAAGACACATCTAGGTAGTTTTCTAAGGCAGTGTATTTCTCTGACATGACGGGGAAGGGGAAAAAAATCCTTGAAAAAAAATATTGCAAAGCACTTCTGTACTATTGCAAAACCCCTAAAAGAATGTGTTCATAAAATTCTTGAGAGTGGAATTTGACTTTACAAGATAATTGTACTGCTCCCCTATGCAACCTGAATTTAATCTCCTAGCGACTTAGAACTCCATCAGGGATATCCAACCTTGGCAAGTTTAAAACCTGTGGACTCTAATTCCAAGAATTCCCCAGCCATGCTGGCTGGAGAATTCTAGGAGTTGAAGAGTCTATAAATCTTAATCTTGCTATGGCTAGATACCATTGAACTCCATATAAAAATAAAAGATATGCATGAAGCGATTCTACACAGTCTGAATTGACTAAACAAGCTAAGTGATTCCAAAACTCTGAGCCACAATGCCCTGCCATGGTATAGGATATTTTACTACCTCATTAATAGAACTGTCCTAATTGTCCCTGGGGCACCAAGCATACAGTCTGGGAGATGCTAAGAACCCTGTGAACTGAGAATATTTGGGAACTTCTGAACTTAGTCAAAACCATACAAACCAAATTGTGGCTTAGCATGCTGTATTAATTTGTCATTGCTTTATTTGTTTATTGAACTTACATGCTGCTGAATTGTATTAGTGTCAGAGCAGCTTAGGACAACAGCATAAAGTAATATCAGCCAATCAAAATAAACAGCAGTAAATGAAACACAATACTTCTGGTGTTTATTCACTGAAGAGGAAAACCTAGCTTCTGGAGGAAGGCTGTTCAAAAATGTTGGAGCCATGAGGGGAAAACACTATTTTCTAGCTCCTGCTCCCCTCACCAAAACAGGGTAGTTCTCATGATTAGACACTGATAAAGTCACAAGGCAGCAAACCATAGCTCACCACAACTTGTAAAAAATGTCAAACATAAGAGTGGAACGGAGTGTCTTGGAATAGCAGAAAGGCAGTCTTTTCTTTCCAGTTCCAATGAAGCATAGCCCCATCTTTAAGTCTGCATTTGAATGAGAAACTTCCAGTCTGCTTTTGGAGCCCATTCTGCTTATTAAAAGTATGAATCTTCTGCTTTAAAATTACTTCTTCACTATTTTGCACATCCATTATCCCAGCAGTGATAATTATAATAGTTTCTTTGAATAAGAACAATTTATGAAATGTATAGGCCTTTTGACTCCCTACAACTTTGGGCGGTGTACAAATTGTTAAAAATGTTAAACAAGAAAACAGCACAAAATAAACAAAAAGAACAAAGATGGCAGAGATAACAGCCCCCTGGGACAAAAAGAAGAGCAAGGGGCTTCTGTCATGCTCACCAAAGGCCTGGATGAAGAGATAGGTCCATTTTGTGCATGTACTAGGCACAGGGGAAAGCCCACACAAATTTGATCTTGTCCCCCTATAGTCATGCTCTGGATTTTTTGTTTGTTTTTGCAGGCCCCACAAATGCAGTAGTGCAGTAGGTATTGGGTCAGTTGCCAATAAAATAATGCATTAAAACTGTAGAAGGTTGTGGTTATGAAACCAAATCTAATTTTGTGCATGTCTGAAAGTACAAATTAGGTATTCACCAGTTTGGAACTGATATGCACAGCATAGTTGACTGTCTATTCATATGGTAAGCACAGGAAGTAAACCATAAAGAAGCAGATTTGGGGATCTCCAGGTATATATATATTTCTTTCATTCATGCATGCTTGACAATAATTATAGCACTCTCATTCTGAATTACCAGTAATCCATACTTAATACTATTAATAAGAATTAATCCTCCGGTATTTTAACTATTTTTATCACTATAGAAAACCACAAGGTGTCACTGTTTCAAGTCTGCCAGTAGGACCTAATTTTTAACACTTCTCTATACTGGATAATTAAATCCTATGTAGCATCTCCTTTCTTTTTCAGAGAAAGGAAAATAGAATTCAACTTCTGCTTTTTGGCCTTGCTCGTTTAACCATGGTTTGTGGAAGTTAAGTTCAAATTTTAATAAAACATGACATACCTCAACTAAAGAAGTTGTATAATAGAATGAGGCATGAATCAAGTCAGTCAAATTAAGATTAAGTTTTGAGGGGGAAAAAGTTTTTTCTCCAAACTGTCAGGTATGCAAGTACATATGACATTTGGCTACATTCATTATATAAGAAATTCAAGATGACATTCACAAAAATACAGTTTTGTGGGGGCCTGATACAATACTCTATGGGGTAGCAAAGTCTTGTATCACAATTTATTAATCATTTAGGAGCCCACAAAATTCTATTTTTTCTTCTTTTCACACATTCTTACAATTACCCCCTCTGGAAAAGTTCCTAAATAATTGACAAACTAATGTTTCTCTTTCAAACCAAAACAATTTTAAAAATACTAAACGATGAATGCAAATTTTCTCCCTCCCAAATGAATGCATATTTTCTCCCTCCCATCAGCCTTTTATAATGAACGTATTTACAATTTTGGCTAAAAAGCCTGCATACTTTTTTATCACCTTGAGTCAAATTATTGCCTTGTTGTAGATTGTGGAGCTTTTCCTATATTTAAAATTATTCCCTTTGTGCTTTTCTAAATATAAAATGCATATTATAGGGAACAATTAGAGCAGTGGAAGGGAATAGAAAATTTGCTAAATGAAAACATCATAGAATCTTTACATTGTTGCTTATTTAACTATTTGACTAACAAGGAAGGATTAGTGAACTATAAAAAATAAAGCACACATTGAAGATACTTTTTTCTAAGTCTGTTTTCAATTGGAAGGACTTAAACATATGCAGACATCTCAAAGTGACATCAACACTATTTATTTTAGAAGAACTTAGGTGTAACTAGAAAGACCCGTTTATTTTTAATTGAGTCTGAACAACTTGTGTCATTCTGCTTGGTTAAATTTAAAATTTTCCAAAACATTAGCCAGAAAGGAACAGACCTTAAAATTTAACTACCCTAAAAATTTAACAATGTATGGTGAGATCTTGGGACATTTTTGGACACAGAGTTATTGTTACTAAGCTCTGCCAAAGTCAAGGAAATAAATTGCAATAGTGCAACTTGTAGCAGATTTATTTACAAGTAAATCCCAACAGATAATACCGTTCTGAATTTCTTAGAAAGTACCAGATGTACAGTTAATTTGCCCCATTGATCTCAGTACTGCTGGTTCACATACTTCTTTTTTTTGCTAGTGTAATCCTTACAAAGAGATGAACAAAGTTATGCCCGAAATATCAGATCTGTAAATGGGGACGGATATCCTTAGAACTAGCAGGCATTTCTACTAAAATAATCATAAAAGTTTCTGGCTTTCAATTTTATCCTATGGGGATTAAGTCCTGATTTTGGTACATTTCATTAAGCAATGAGGAAGTGTGGTTAATCTAATGGCTAATTACCATTCCAATCCCCAACATAATGTTCTGTTCAGCTTCTTTGAAATTAAGGAAAAATTGTACATTCACTTTGGAACCATAACATTCTTGGCCATCTAGCACCCCTTCTTGCTACTTTATATAAAAGAAACCACAGATGCCTAGTAGCCTTCTGAAACACTTAATCCATCTGAGAAAAATATATTGAATTGTTTCCCCATCACACGCTGTGAAGAAAAACAAATTTCCTGATAGAAGGCAACCTCAGACTGTTTCTTTAAAGCTGCCAAGAAAAATTAGAAGTTGTATTCGGGTGAAAGGCTAAATTCCCTAAGTAGAACTGGAGGGACTATTTCAGTCAGAGGCATCCTAAAGCTTGGTAGTTTGACTATTATATGTTGGGTGAAAAATACAGAACATTCACTAGTTTCACAGATATACTGGGGAGCTAATCTTCATCCTCCTCATTTAACCATCTGTCCATAATTTTACCCTTCAACTAAGACAGCTGTTCCAAATGACAATCCAATTATACAGGTTTGTGCTGGGTTCACATAATGTATTAAGAACCATACAAGTATAGAAAGTTTAATGTATTATATGAACCCAATCAGTGAAAGTTGGGTCACCAAACTAAAAATACTCTGGATATAATTATTGTAAAAATGAGTCAAGCAAGGATATATCATACCTAAATTTCATCATACTATGAATCCAGATGAATTGTTTCAAATTAACAGTCTTAATTCTTATTATTTAAACTGCCAATTCTTAATGCTTTGGCTGTTTTAGACAACCTCTGATCTGACTCCAGTATTACATTGAAATGGCCAAATATCCTTATATTTGTTTCAATCTAATACAATTTGTAAGAATTATTTTTCTGTTAATATTTTGTAATTTTTAAAATGTTAATTGTTGTGTCTTGCAATTCCTTTACTGGCTGGGGAATTCTGGCAGCTGGTCTACACCTCTTAAAAGATGCCAAGGTTGAAAACTGTCCTAACCATTATCTTATTCATTGGTTACTTGAGAGAATTTCATGAGAAGAAAGGGGGAAGCACAATTTATTTAATTGCCCAAACAGGCAAGCGCCTAATATTTTCAAGGAGCAACCACTTCTGGATTTTATTTTGGGCAGGGCACCCAGAGGGAAGGCAGACTAGTCAGTGACAAAAGAATGCCCACTCCTATGACCTACTTGCCTTTCCTCAGTCTCAGTAGGAAAGAGTAGACCTAATGCAACTATCATAAAAAAGTAGTTACAATTGCTGCCTCTGCCCACTTAAAACAAGCCAATTTTCTTGTTGCTATGCTGCCTGAAAACAGAAATTAAGCAAGAGATGCAGGAAGCTCTCTCAGACAACCCACGCCCCTGAATGGGGTGAATGACTGAGCTTTGCAGTAAAACCAGGGTGCAAGGCAAGTGGTTGAGCAAATAATATCACACTTTGGGAACATGTTCTGCTCCACCATCTCCAGCGAAATACCTTTTATTAAAAGCAGAATTAAAACATCAGTTATGCACTATCAGATTATGGCTGACTCTTCACACCCACCACTTGCTATTCCCTCTGACAGTGATCTTTTGGTTCTTCAGCAGATTCCCAATCATAGTAACAGGATTCCCAGGAGGAAGCAGGGAAGGTGAGCATGCCCCAGAGACCTACTGCAAAAAAACAAAAACAAACAAACAAACCCACCTCCCCTTCATCTCAAACTAGCCTGGTGAATAGTAAATCCCCTTCCTGTATTTGGGATTCATCCTATCTGGGATCTCTGATGATCTTTTAAAATAAATTCACGTACTCACACATTTTTACACTCCTTCAAGAAAACCAAAGAAAGCAAAAACAAAAACTACCTAATCTTAACCAAGCAAACAAACCACAGGTTTAGAAGAGGATCCCATCTAATTCTATAACTCCATAAATGATCTCGGAAGAACCCTCTCTCAAAGGGCAATCCCCTACCTACCTATCCAACTCTTTTCTTTTCTTGCTTTTCATTCTGTGCATTCAAGGTTTTCTGAAAGTGAATCCCACTGGGGAATTTACAGAGTGGTGGAGCAGACTACTTTGCTTTGTTGGACCATACGACTAGCACACTTAATAACAACCACAATAATACAAATATTAATAATGCCTCCCCTCCCTCCAGATCCAACCCACCTGTGTGCAGCAATAGCTCGCCTTTAACCTCAATCGCCGAATCGGTAGCTCTGGAAGGCAACAGTTCTGGAGATGCGCCTTTAAACCAGCCCCGCCGCCTCGGCTGCTGCTCGAAACCGGTGAATGGCAGCTCCCTTTGCCCTGTCAGAAGCCGGTGCTTCGAAGCCTCGCCCTCTTATCTTTTGCCGCCAATGAGTGAAGCGAAATGAAAAAAAAAAGGGCGGGGGTGGTGTGAGAAAGTGACGCCGCGTGGCCAGAGAATGTGTGACCAATGGGCGCTTCTCTGAGGCCCAGGCCGGTAAAGGAGTGCGCGACGTCAGAACCTAGCGCCCAATAGGAGTCCACTCCTGACTGCAGGGTGAGGGTTGTGAGGCTGTAGGTCCTCTGGTGAGAAAGAGGAGACGGTTGCTTAGCAACGGGAGGAAGGCGCTCTTCTTATCTGAGCCCAAGAAGCACCGTGTTGCTTCTCCAAGGGGATGAAGCTTTCATTGAGAGGGGGAATCAGTATGAGCATGAGTAAAAGTTCTGGTGATTGTTGTTTTAAAAAGTTAGCTTCCTTTAGTTGGACATTAGTAGCAGCTGTTAAACCTGACACAAAGATGGAGCAAACATACTGATTGGAAATTATGCTGTTGGTATTAATGACTGAATAATGTCACATTGGGGAAATTTCTTTTAAAAATAACTCATGGGATTCAAAAGATTCTCGATTCACTTCCTCACACCTTCAGTTTAAAAGACAATTGGTGCTGTATGGAATGAGGCTATTGTGACCATGTGGAAACTCTGAGTGCATCTTAATTACTTCCAATAAAAAGGCTATTGACTTGCAGTCCTCTTTGTTAGACTTATCCACAGCAGGTTGTCTGCTTTTGGAAGCAGTTTGTTGACAAGAATATATGCTTGAATATGTTTTGATGTTTTGAAAATATTAAATGTCCAGCTTCTTAGCTTTGTGGAAAGTAATAATTTGCATTATTCAATTATTTTAATTTATTCTATTCTTTTATTATTTCATTTATATCCTGTTTTTAAGCTTACATAAATATTTGAAATTATATGTGTTTTAGGCAGGCACACAAATAATTACTTCTAAATATAAATTTAGTAGTTAGTTTACTTTATTGATTAGCCAAGTGCAGAGTTCCAAACACAAATTATTATTAAAATCCAATAAAAACAATTTAAAATGAAATTGGAATAAAATACAATTTAAAATGAAATTGGAATAAAATACAATAATTTAATATATGGATAAATAAAATATAAAATTATATTTCAATGTCACCCCTTAAAATCTAACTCCAATCAGTCCCACATATGAAAGGATAAGAAAATAAAGGCAATAATATGTAGACCTCCAGTAAAATTCTGCAAATGAGACAGGGCAAAAGCATAAGAAAAGCTTTATAAGAGACATTGCAAAGTGTTAAGAACTTAGTTGTACATAAAGCACATTAAATATTTCATTAAAGCATCCTCAGCTACTCACCATAACAGAAGCTCCCCCCCCCCTTTTTTTTTAGATGAGATTGAGATACAGTACCATAAAATTCAGCTGGCATATACAGTACATGCTATAGACTTCAAGGATTTTAAGAGTCTGAGATATAGCAGTCAAGGGGCTGGATTAGAACTAGGAGACCCAGATTCAAGTCTCTGATCAGCCATAGAAACTCCCTGGATAACTTTGGGCTAGTTTCTTTTTCTAAAGATCAATTTACATCAGATTTATTGGGTGTATACAATGAAGTGAATTTCCTGGATAAGGTACCTTAAACTCTTGGAGAAAAGACAGACTATAAATCAGTAATAAAAACGGTTATTCCTTCTTCCAGGAATAACTCCTTGGGAATTATAATTCTATTGGTTAGCATAAAGTTTAATCAAGGAGTTCCTAATAATAAATACTTAGTACCTGGTATAATCCCATTAGCATGATATTGTTATGTAGACAGACATGCAAATGTCCATTTACTTGTTTGGCTGACATGATATTCCTAAAGGTTTGCAAGGCAAAAAGATTAACAAGGTTTCTTAAGGTAACTCTGAATATAATCTATTTGGCATAGCCAAGAAGGGGAAAAAGAAAATAAAGGCTCTTTTTTTTAAAAAAACAACCTTGATAAATATTTACATAAACTGACTTGCTCAAAGTTGACTCAATTCATTACAGAAGAGTTGTTTTTTCTAGGAAATGGTACTTGCGTCAAAAAGTTGCATGCAATTTATTTGCAAATACTATGATGAAATCCAGTTCTAATCGATCTACAATTCCACAGGGAAAGAGTTCTTAGACAATGAAGCCAGATATGTTATAGCTATAAGTTGAACACTTCGGCTTTTATCCTAAATACCCTGATTCCAGGATAAACTTAATTTATTTTAAAGAGTTGAACCAGTAACCAAGTGCCCTCTGATTTGGTTTATCAGTGTATTGTTGAACTAATGTTTTATTGTCTATTTTAGGATGGGTGGGCAATATTTTGGCAGCTATCAATCACATTTCTAATATATGTACTGTATATAGCTGAGGGCCATAGTAAGTGAGGCTATAATATCTTCAACTTTGCAGGAGAGAAGGCAGGGCACAGGTTGTCCATTTACTTTTATAGTTCACCAACTGGTAAAACCCTGGTAAGGAAGAAGAGGAAAGAGAAGGAGGGAGAGAGAGGTAGACAGACAGATATGTAGATATGTACTCTGTGTGTATGTCTGACTAAATATTTTTAAAATGAAGATAACAGAATCTAATATAAACAAAAGAAAAGAAATCAGAGAGAATATGCTGAAGTGCAAGCTGAAAGTGCAAGAAAGGGGGGAAAAGTGAAGAAAAATAGAAAATAACAAAGATACAAAGCTTCCAAATGTCTTTACACTAGTTACAGTTCAATTATAAATTTACCATAAATCTATACATTTATGGTTACAACATACCTCTCGTCTTCATGGGATCATTTTTTTTCCTGTTTTATGCAAAAAGTCCATCAGGGGTCTCCAGGCAGTAATAAACATAGAACATCTTTTATCTGATCAAAAAAGTCAATTTAGCCATTGCAGTAAGTTCCATCATCTTCATCAACCATTCCTCCATTATAGGTAGTTCCAAATATTTCCATCTTGTTTTTTGTCTTGCTGCAGTTGTCATATATAAAAACAAGTTCCATAACTTTTTTCCGGTCTGCAGCGCTTCAGAACAGGCAGGAATCCGCGACTGTACGCAGTTTCTGCCTGTGTTCACTGCCCGAGTGCCCTGAGCCATCTGGCTTCGGGGCTAAGCCACCTCTGTACAAGGTGGCGAAGACAGATGAAATGTGTCTTCTTGTCATTCATATTTCCAAAATAAATCTGAACCACTTTTATATGTTCTTGACAATTTCTATGTAACATCTTATATTTAATTTATGGTTTTTCCAGCACTGCACAAATTTATACATATCTGTCACTGTTTGAATGTACATCAGATATCAGAAACAATTCTAGGGATATTCATTTTTATCACAAAAATTCTCCACAGCAATGGCAGTAGCGGTTTTTCTCTTCTTAATATGTCTTTTTAACTTCATTCCATGTCTTAGTGCTATTATTTTGAAATTACATACAGTTCATATCTATAATAGTGATACCCAGATATATTATTATATTCTCAATCTTACAACTCATTTATTTATGTTCTGTTTGAGCTACTTTCATATTTTTGCTGACATTTTTGTGTTCTGTTGATTAATCTTGAAACCTGCTAATGCACCACATTCTCTTAATTTTCCATTAATATTTCAATTTTCTTTAAAGAAACTTCCATAACCAACACTAAGCCATCTTCAAAAGCCCTTAATTTAAAAGTTTTTAAATCTTTACTCCCACAATTCTCTCCTTTCGTTTTATACCTCTATTCTATATTTCAAGAACCAAAATAAACAATGGAGGAGAGAGAAGGTATCCCTGTATTGTTTTTTTTTGTTTTAATCTCACAGGATTTTTAAAGATTTCCATTAACAATAATTTTTAATGTTATATTGGGAAATGTAAAATGATCTTACCCCTTTTATTAAATTCTCTCCAAATTTATGTCTTCCAAAATCATTAACAAAAAACTCCAGTGGTATGACTTTATTTTGAACGACGTTCTTGATACTTATTGATTTGTTACAGTATTTGAATATTTTACAAGTACATGCTATAGTGTCAAGTGTTCCAGTCCAGAAATGTGCAGATCTGTATAAATGAGTCCTGGATTATTAGAGCAGTGGTCCCATCTGCCAATATTTTTAAAGCTTTATTTTTCAAATAGCCATTACCTTCCCAACTCTGTTTTGCATATTTACTTTTCTGAGGCTAATCAAAAGCTGCCACTTATTAGACTGATATTTCACAACAATCTTCCCAAATCTATTACTGTCCAAATGCACCTTCCATTTTTCTTAACCTATATGGCTATCATAACTTGTGATTCAATACAGCCAGAAGGTACCAGTTTGGAGAAGGATGATCTGTAATGCAAGCAGAACCAAATTTACCCTCAGGTACCTTTAAACCATTTCTACTTACTCTCTGCATTCTAATAAATATTTATTCAAATGTAATCATATACTGTTAATAAAACAGTTCTCCTATATTTAGTGGCATGATTTGAAATTTAGAAAACAACCCAGCTCTCTCCTGAATGAATAACTAGTATACCTGGCTTATTCCCTGGAAAAGTGTTGATGTCAATGCTGGCTTAGGCCAACAGCTAAAACATTCTGTTTTTACAGTAGCAACCTGGCTGTTGAATGTTCCTAAACAAGTCAACAACGAACAGTGTCTTCTCATATTTTTCAGTAGCTGGAGTGAATTTACAGTATAGATATTCTGACTGGCCAGAACGAGCTAGAATTTTCCATTTTATTTTATTTTAAGTAAAATATTTTTACAGGATTTTTCATATGTATACTGGGTGACTAAGAGGAGAGATGCAACACTGCAAGTACAACAACAGCTTGGCATGGGGACAGATAAGATTGCAACCCCACATTCATTTGGGTGTGAGTACTATGAATACTGTAATAGGTATTTCTCAGTAAATCTGGTTGGCTGATCTCCAAAAACTTACAGGGTTGGACTTGATTACTACTTGAGTAGGAGACCAGAGAAAATTTCCGGTCTTCCCTTGGGCTGGTCTGGGAAGCTGAAGAAATACAATGGCAAGCTACTTCCATACTCTTGTCACAAACAACATCTGGACAAGTCCACAAAGTCACCAAGGGTCAATTTTGATTTGAAGAACACTTTAATTTCCCCTTTCTTTAAAAAAAAAAGTATAGATTTCCTTTTCAATATGGCAGTCTCCAAACAGGCTAGATTGCAACTCAACTAATTCCAGATCAAAGTTCTAATCCAATCACATTTGGACTGTACATCTTTGTTTTTTTCTTTTAGTCACTGTGTACTCTTTGCAGTAAGATCTCCTTAATTGCCACCCCATCTCAAGCTGAAAGTTCACTGAGGTAGCACTTGCTCTCAGTTAAGTGGATTACAGTACAGGATTACTTGTTTTAGACAGAGCTACTTTATTTTTTGCAGAAGGTGTTTTGTGTGCCTTTACCTTATTTAAAGAGACTATCTTGTTATGATAATTAGTCAACTGAGAATTAATTACGCATTGGGAAATCTATACAACCTGCCTGATGCACTATGTGCTTCAGAATAGGACTGTATTGTATGAGCAAGGGAGTGGACTGGCAAAACTTGATAGGGTTCCTGTACTTAAGAAATTATGGCCTGTTTTAATTATTTCATGTACTGTGCTTGTTTCCTACTTGTCTCTCTCTATGTGTGTTATACATAACATAAATGTCTGTGAAAATCTTTTTTGTATTCTCAAAGCTGCATGTCTTTTGCATGAAATAGATGTGGGTTGCTGACAATATTGGTGAGATGTTGGAATGTTCCTGCTGTTTTGTCTCACCCCAGATTGCTGTTCTGTTGTGTGAATGAGAGATATTAGAGTCCTCTCATTATTGCATGCTCATTTGTGTGACACATAGTTCTGTAAAAATGTTGTTCACCTTTTTTGACTTTATTATTTGCATACTATAGATGTACTTTCATGGACCACTGAAAGGAGGAAATGGCTCACATGCTTTATTCAAGAGTGTGATAGGCAACAGGCTTTTAAGAGGCTGCCGCAAAGAAAGCGGGACAATGCATTTTCCAAAGAAGCAGAATGCAAAGAAGAAGCAATGGATGGAAACTGAACAGAGCGAAGCAACCTAAAACTAAGGAGACACTTCCTGACAGTGAGAACAATTAACCAGTGGAACTGCCTGTCTCCAGAAGTTCTGGGTGCTCAATCACTGGAAGTTTTTAAGAAAAGACTGGACAGCCATTTCTCTGAAATGGTATAGGGTTCACCCCAAGCTCCCTTCTAAGTATTATTCTGACACCTTTCCCAGGATTTCTAGACAGAGTTTGGCATCCTCAGTTTTCTTGCCTGAGCCGGGGGTTGGACTAGAAGACCTCCAAGATCCCTTTCAACTCGTTAAACACATGTGTATTTTGTGCTCTGGACTATTGACATTGAATGCATGTAAACCCTGAAAAATATGTGGTAGCCCTGGGCAAAAGAAAGGCAGACAAATCACTCTAGGTGTAGGGACAGTGTAAAATATTAACACATGATAAATAATGGAACAATTAAAAATAATATCACAGAGTTTTCTCTCTCTCTTCCTATTTTTTTTCTTTCTTTCTTTACCTTCCTCTCTCTCTCTCTCTCTCTCTCTCTTTCTTTCTCTCTCTCTCTCTCTCTCTCTCTCACACACCGAGAGAGAGAGAGAGAGAGAGAGAGAGAGAGAGAGCACTTAACAGACAAGCATTTTGGAAGCAGCCCCTTTAAATTTCTCCAAGGCTTGAGTGGATTCTTTTACTTGCAAAAGTGCTCCAACGCTCAATTCACCCCCACCCCCTCTGTCAGACCGCACTCTTTCTCACTCCAGGCACTTTACTCACATGGGGACAGTGATACTTGTAGCGTCCATGCCTTTCTTCCTTTTCCCTGGGGAGAAGAGAACATGGGGAATGGAAAGCTAGGAGAGCGATCACAAGTGAGTGACCGGGAGACCGGGTTGGGGGCGTGACCAGCCAGGGATTGCCACCGGTTTGACGACCCATGCCAAATAACCGCTACCGGTTCGCCCAAATAGGTGCAAACCGGTCGAATAGCACCTCTGGCCCTGCCCCCCATCTATTCTCTGCCTCCCAAGTCCCAGCTGATCGGCTGGGTCTTCTTTTGCTGTCCTGCACAGGAGAACAGAGCTGGAAAGCAGGTTAGCAGGGTGGGGAGAGAATGGGATTTTGCAGTACCCTTCTCCCTGGAGTCGGGAGGGAATGAAGATTTTAAAGTATCCTACCCCTGCTACACCCACCAAGCCACGGCCACAGAACCAGTAGTTAAAAAAAATTGAATCCCACCACTGATGAAACCAAGTAGTGGTTCAGTTATTTGCAGACACTCATTTATAAAGATTATGGATTGGCTGAAATGGTTCAGTTGATGTTCTTACAGGCCATCTTCTCAGATGTAGATAAAATTGCATTTTAGAAACTACAGTAGTATCTAACAAAAAAAAAAGAGTCTGGATCCACCTATTATGGTTTGAACCCATAATTGTATAGGATAGCTTTTATTCTGCCTGGAAAAGCGTGCTGATCAAATTTTCATTCTCTTCTTGATATTTCTGGGACAAAACATTGGGCCCAGAGTGGCCTACTGCATCTCTGCAGGCCACATAGGCCATTGGGAGCACAGCTCCCACTTCCAAGTACTTTTTGCTCAGGACACAAGCCAACTGAACAGCAACCTGAGCTCTCTCTCTCTCACCCAGTGTATGGCTGCTCCAGAGAGGCCAGTGCTGAAAGGTCCAGAGGAGCCAGCTTGGTACAAAGGCTGATGCCACCTCCGGTAAACTGTCATCAAGATTCACTCTGTGAGCAGACAGGCAAATCCCCATTTCTCCAGAGGAGTCAGTCAGCTTTGTTTCAGCTAGTCGGTTTAACAACCAGTTCCTCTAAACTAGAGTTACTTAGAAATCTTACTTAGAATAACAGGGTTGGAAGTGACCTTGTAAGTCATCTAGTCCAACCCCGCATGAGACCCTACACCATTTCTGACAGAACCCTAACCCTAGACTAGCCATGTCTTCTTCGTATGTTTTAGCCTCCAGTCCAGAGGTGGTATTCAGCAGGTTCTGACCAGTTCTGGAGAACCAATAGTGGAAATTTTGAGTAGTTTGGAGAACCAGCAAATACCACTTCTGATAGGAGATTTTACAGTATCCTTCCCCTGCCACGCCCTCAGGACTGGTAGTAAAAACTTTTCAATCCCATCATTGCTCAGTCCCTTAACGACCCATGCCTTAGGATGGGATGGATGTTTGAGATAAGATCTGTTTCTGTTTCTTATCTCTGTGAGTTTCTATGAATGAATAGTTTCAATATGTTTTAGGTTTGTTGAAAGGAAGATTCTGTAACACTCCTCTCTGGCAGCACCTTTGTCTAAGTGAAATTGGTGAAATAGAACTGTCTGTGTTTGTGTGGCACATGTATTTGCATTGCCCTTGCACTATTGTAAATATTTCCTCCACCATTTATATAATGCACATCATATTTCAAATGCTTGATAGAATAGTTGAATTTTATTCAGCTTTTCCTTTGTCTGATTGCAATTCTGCAGTTTTTCATAAAGTTGCCAAATTTCATGAAGTTGCTGGAAGAGTGTACAGTAGTTTACTTGTATAGATGTAGATTTTAGTTTTATATCTGCTACCTTAAATCAGTATTTGCATCTTGCCTTAGATTTGAGGTGTACTGGATCTTTGCATTATATTTTTGAATCTAAATAAAGTAAACCTTGATAATAAATTTATCTCATCTTCTCAACTTATCATTTGATCATCATTAATTCCTTCAGAGAACTCCATAGTGATCCGTCTCCATTTTTTAAACTAAATCTCTTATTATAGAAGAAAAGCTGCCCCAGAGGCAGCCAATGTAACATCTCAACAGATTGCATGCATCACACAGGCTCATTGACAGGCTGTGTAGTTACCAGGAAATAAACTTATTTTCTAAATATCTTTGATTAAAATTTCAGTGTTTGTTTTATTTCTGCTTGTTTGTTTGGCCTGACTGTAGCAGTTTAGCATAGTGAAAGCTGTTTCATGGGGCAAATCTTTTTCAGTAGAATTTCTGACATGTTGTTTTAAGTTTTGCAAGTCAGACACTCTTATGCCCTTTTTTCTGAAAGAGCTTTGAACTCCTTGGCTCAGCTGATATTCACAAAACGCATTCCTAGCTACTTTTGAAGCCAGAAAGTTGGACTAAATAAATATTCCCCAACCTCATTTGTTGGATTTGAATTTCCACAATATCCAATTAGAGCCGGCTGTCAAACTTAAGGCCCATGGCCCGGATCCGGCCCGCAGGGTGCTTAGATCTGGCCTGCAGGGCCACCCTGCAAACAGCAAAGGCCTGGCCTGTGGTGCCTCTGCCAGAGAAAACAGAGCTTGGGAGGGCCATGCGTGGGCCCCCCAGCTTTTTTTTGCTGGCAGAGGGCTGCAGGAGGCCATTTTAACAGACATCAAGCTAGCCACACCCAGCCTGGCCATGCCCCCCTGTCCCTACTGAGGTCTTCGATGAAATCGAAACCCTTGAATTAGACCTAAATTGATGTAGTGGTTAAAGCACCAGGCTAGAAACAAGAAGACTGTTAGCAATAGTCTTGCCTTAGGCATGAAACCAGCTGGGTAACTTTGGCCAGTCACAAACTTTCAGCCCTAGGAAGCAGGCAACGGGAAAACACTTCTAGTTTGCCAGGGAAATTGCAGGGAGTTGTCCAGACAGTCATCAGGAATTACTGGTGCAACTCGTTATAAGCAAGAGGATTGTCTCTTTGTGTGGGCTTTGCAGCAGTCCCTCTTCAGCATGTCACACATCAGTGGAGATGCATTAAATAGGAGGGTCCCTGCAGTATGAATGGGATGGGACTTGTATTATTATATAATTGTACAGTTTTGGAACTTTTCTTGAACTTCTCAAGAATATTTTTCCCCCTGTGTCACTTCACACATCCCATCTAATCATCCCACTAATTCAAAATGGTGGAAAATAAACATATGGGAAAATGGTTTCCAATCGCATAAATATGCATCTACAAAACTGTTTTCATAATTAAGCAATATTTGAAAGATTGTAATGTGGACAACGACAAAAAGGCACATCAAGGCAGAATCGACTCTAGAGAGAAAGGAGATAGACCTGATCATGATCATATCTCTGCTAGGGCTGTACAGTGATAAAAACTAAGGCTTTAGCCACTGGGGAAGTTCAGGAGCTAATCATGAGTAAGGAAGAGGGGGTGATTGACAGATAATAACTCCAAGTATTAAGTCTCTCATTATTTTTAGGCCCTTGCAGCGAGGAAAAGGTATCTGCCAGCCTCAACAAAAAGATTTTTTTTTCCATTGTTACCATTTTAGAAATTTAGAAATGCTGACTTTAAAAAATAAACCGTCTCCCATCAAATAAAGCAGTGAAAGTCTGCTTTCCCCTCCTTATCTGCCTTAAAAGGCTGTGGAAATTAAAAAAAAAAACCCAGGGGAGGAGATGATTGATAGGAGAGGAATTCAGGAAACAAAACATAAATGGAAGGGGTCAAATACTGCAAGAGAAATGGCTGTGCTGGAACTGATGGTGATGATTCCTCCCTCCCTCTAATGATCAGAGAGAGGGAGTATAATCTCAATCTCCCCAGATGGTCAAACCCAGCTTGGGTCATATCAACTCTAACTACACCCCAAATATAATAATGGCAAAATATTATAGATCTGAAATGGCGGTGAGATAATCTTGGATTCAGGAGGAAAATAATACTTTGCTCGTGGCTTATGAAATCCCAAAAGGCTGTTCAGCCTGTGTTGAGAAAGAGATATATGATTAAAGAGAAAGATTATGATGGTCATTGCATTATGATGCTTTTGTAAAATGCAACTGGTTTAGCTTGTGTGCTACAGTTTTACTTTTGTTACAGCGAATAAAGGAAACAGGGAACATTCAGTGGCACTGAATATTTTCCAAGCCTTTTACTAATGAATTGCATTAGAATGAATTATGTGTAAGGTGTCATCTTGGACTGTGGTATACGAATTCAGTTTGAGATTTATTTATTTGTATCCTTCCTTTATTATTTTTACAAATAGCTTAATCAATCAGAACAGAGCTGCAAGGGACCTTGGAGGTCTTCTAGTCCAACCCGCCTTACACCATTTCAGACAAATGGCTGTCCAGTCTCTTCTGGAAGACCTGCAATAATAGGGCACCCACGACTTCTAGAGGCAAGTCATTCCACTGGTTAATTATTCTAACTGTTATTAATCAATCAATCAGTTTTTAAAATTGATTGTTCTAACTCATGCTGGCATGCCCAACACACCTTCTTCCTATTTTCCCTACAGTGACAAGCCTGTGAAGTGGGTTAGGCTGAGAGAGAGAATGACTGGCCCAAGGTTAGCCAGTAGCTTTCATGGCTAAGGTGAGACTAGAACTCATGTTCTCCTCCTTTTTAGCCTGAGTGACTTAACCACTAGACCAAACTGGCTCTGTTTTTAATAGAGTACATTTTTTGTTCTTGGCCTAAATATCTCTGCCATTTGCCACTGAAAAAGTCAGCACAGCCTGGCAACCTTTATTTAAGCAGCAGCATAGACTAATTTATTCTATAATTGCTCTGAGGCTCTCTCTAATTTCCAGTGATGTTTATTCCCAACATACTCCCAGTCTATATACAGATCAGAACAAGTGCAAACACCGTTCAATACGGCTAGCAAAAAATACAGCCTTATGTTTACTCATTCTCAGTCCTAAAATAGAAGTGACCTGGTAAAATTCTTTACAAGGCAGACAAAAGCAGAGAACTATAGACAGAAAAATGAGCAACAATTCGTATTATTTATATCAAAAGGAGACAGAACTTTCGAAAGCCTCTGGAAACAATAAGCACAGAGTGTTCCAAAGAGAGTCACCTTCGGTTTCTTCAGCCTTAACCCTTTTATGGCAACATAACTATATAACAGAAGCAAATTAGTGGTGGAAAATCAGACAATAGGTGATCTCGCTTCTATTCTTGATCTTAAGGGGAACAATTGCGGGGACGCATCCAACAAACCGAAGCAGGTGTTAGGAGAAAAGCAGGAATGGAGCACTGAGGATGGGATTCAGTATAGTTGCTCAGAGGGAGGGTAGGGTAGGGAGACAAGATGCTTTGCACATAAAGTGAACATGTGTTGAAAACAGGGAATTTCTCTGCTTTGCTCACCTGCTCTCCCTCCTACCAGGGAAGTGAGGCATCCCCATGGCCATAGGACTTACAGAGTGAATGCAGTTGGGGAAGAAGAAGGAAGCAAAGAAGAGATAGAAGACAAAGTTCTCCTCACCTTAGAATTGGCCCTTTGGGACTGTATCCCTACCCAGTCTTAATATCTCCCAGGAATTAATAGACCATGATAGCAATTTTTATTTGGAAGCTCTTTTCATCCTGGGTACCTTTAATGGTGGTGGCAGAAGATTAATTTGGGACAGAGTGTCATGGAATCAGTGGTAAGGGGAGATGTGTGGATAGGAATTGAGGACTTTTAAAAAGAGTTAAGTGGCTATCTTTTAACACATATGTATGATAGCTCAAAGATGAGAACAACCACACGTCTGTGATCAATTGCAAAAGTGTATGTGCGTGCAACATGGCTTAGGGCCTAGTTATCTGAGTGCCTTTCTCCACTCGTTTCTGCTTGCCTGCTTTATTTGGATAGAGAGAGGACACTTCAGTTCCAGTTTATTAAGTACTGCCTTTGTATGGGGCCCAGGAAGCCTGCCGTCTCTGTCACCTTCTAGAACAGGAGTTTGAAACTGGCAGCCCGCGGGTCGGATATGTCACGCACAGGCCATGCCCACCCCAGCTCCATGAAGGAAAAACAACGTCACGATACATCACGTGATGGCAACATGACACCACTAGTTTGACACCCATGCTCTAGAACATCATCCCCCGCCAGAGTTAAGGATGATACCCTCTCTCAGTCTTGCAGGTCCAGAAAGTCCTTATCCCGGGCTCTCTTCCCTGATCTGGGGCTAATGTGTTAGATGTATTTGTAAGGCTCCTGCCCTGTTTATACAGTTTATTGTTCTAGTAATTTTAATTCAGGTTGCAATGGTCATAAATCATTTTTTTCAGTGCCAATGTAACTTCAAACTGTCACTAAATGAATGGCTGTACACAGTGGTGGGATTCAAATCTTTTGTACTACCGGTTCTGTGGGCTTGGCTTGGTGGGCATGGCAGGGGAAGGATACTGTAAAATCCTCATTCCCTCCCCACTCCACTAACCTGCTTTTCAGCTCCGTTCTCCTGTGCAGGGCAACAAAAGAAGACCCAGCCAATCAGTTGGGACTTGGGGGGCAGAGAATAGATGGGGCTGGGGCCAGTCAGAGGTGGGATTTGCCGAACTACTCAAATTTTCCGCTACCAGTTCTCCAGAACTGGTCAGA
Source organism: Pseudonaja textilis (assembly GCF_900518735.1). The sequence continues at coordinate 12,518,429 of NW_020769310.1, forward strand.
ACCTGCTGAATACCACTTCTGGTTATAAGTCAAAGGGCTACCTATATAAGCCAAAGTCAATGACCGCATGATGGTTAGTATGTTGCATGAACCTGTACAATGTGCTTTGTCAATCATAGATCATGACTTAAACAGCATGTGCAAACTAAGAACAATGGTATGATTTGTGGACCTGGCTATTATCTGCAAACATCCAGCTCTGTTGTTCTTTTCAGGAAAGAGTTTAGAATGAAAGACAAGTCAAGATGTTTATGGGAGCTGTTATTCTGAGACTTTTGTCATATTTATTGCCTAGTACAGATTTCTTTCTTGCACATAGCAAATATAGGATTTTTCCTCGTATTTTTCCTCTCCCTTCTGAGTTTTCTTCTCTTCCAGATCTCTGGATTACTTCTCTGGCAACACCTGGTCATCTGCTTTATCCATCTCTTCACATTTTTATTCGATGAACTTACACATAGCTTTTTGCGCCTGGTGTGAAGGCTATGGGGATAAGAAAAAAAAAGATTAAAAGGAACTAATAACAATACCTGCAAAAAATATAATTTATCTGCAGTCAAGAACTGGTTGGGACCATAAAAGAGACAAAATAAGAGAAAATAAAGAATCTAAAGTGCTCAGGGACTTTAGAATTCAAAGAGACAAGATTTGTCATATAACATCCCAGAGTTAACAATTGTCGACAACCCCCCCCCCCCCCCAAAAAAAAAAGTCTGTACAATAGATGTTGCAGTACCTGGAGAGAGCAGAAGAGAAAGAGCTGGAGAAATTTGCAAAATACAAAAAAATGTGGAAGGATAATGACTGTGGCAAAAGAAAGCAAAGATAATGCTTGGTATTAGACACAAAGGTCCTTGTTGCTTTTTGTTTCCTTTCAGACATTTCGTTACCCTAACCAGATAACGTCATGAGTGCTAGTAAAGAGTGTGGTTTGCTCTCAATTTATATTGCAGTGGCTAGCCTGTTAGTGTTGGTGCAAGTGGTCTTGGTGCTTTTTTGGTTGAGCTGTTTACAGTAAGCTTGTTTGGCAGATCCTCGATTGGGGTATTGTTTACTTCTTGATTGTTGGTGTGAGGTTAATTTTGGAGTTAATCTATGCTCATCTGGGTGCTGATTGCTCGTCCCCTTTGTTTCCTTTTTGGCTTGTTGATGGTCTCTTTTGAATGGTGTATAGATATTGTTTATGTCCATGTGCCTATTGATGGATAATTTGTCAAAGGGGCCAGGCTTCCAGGAATTTTCTAGCTTTTCAAACTTGGCTTGGTTTAGTATAGTCAGTTTCCCAACTGAAACTATGGCTAAGTCTGTCCATGTGTTGTGAAATTAAAGAGTTTTCATCAAGTCTTATGATTGCTAGTTGGTGTTCATGGCTGTATTCTGCTAATCTATATATGTCCTATTGCGGTCTTTACACCATATGTCGTTGGTAGCTCCTGTTTTTTCTTCTGGGCTGCTGGGACGTTTGGTTTACTTAGGAGGTTATGGAGGGCTTTAGCTGGTTTGTGTACTACACTGATGCCATGTGTTTGCAATAATCTATTGGTGGTTTCTGAAATGTTTTTGATGTATGGTAGTGTTGTTTTATAGCTTGTGTTGGTTGTGCTATATTGGGTTGAGTGGTCAGGCACTTTCTGATGAAGTTATGTGGATATTCATTCTGTTGAAATATCCTGTTGCACGTACACCATTGGTATACCATTGTATGTGTTGTGTACCACTTACATCACAGCTGGTATTCTGCATAAATCACCACTCTTTTGGATTTCAAATTTCACCACTCTGCTTAACCATTTCTTGGGGATGTGCTGGGCTACTTCTGTGCAACAGTCAAAGAAGGCAGGAAATATAGCTAGAAGAAATAGAAAACGTTATTTTTATTATAATTCAGTAATCAGTGTGGCTAAAACTAAGGGCTGCTCAACTGAGACTATACATTGGAGAGTCATGAATCAAGTGCTACTAGAATTGTCATGAAGTTCTCTAAGTGCTTTAGAGTAAAATTTCAAGAACTCAAGCCAGCATAGTTATTGCTTGAGCAAGCTTTGTAATTATCATGGTATTTAATTGCTAAGCATATGCATTCATTCTGAAAGAAAAAAGGAATAAATTAAATTACAGAAGCCAGTTAGAAATAGTTCTGGCTATCATATATGAACAAAAAGTTACAGATTTTGGGCTTAAGAACTGGTAAAGTAAACACATGCAATGTAGCTCATTTTAATGAAGAAAAAGGGATATCCCCCAATGACCTGCAGTAATGTAAGCCAATCTAGTCTGAAGTATGGAACTCAGCATCTACCCGGGAAGCAAAAAGGGAATAACAACATCAAAATCTGGAGCACCACTTGAACACCGTTGGCATTGACAAGATCCCCATCAATCAATTGCAATGGACCGTTTACTTGGAATTGCATACATTAATGATTAACACCATAAAACAACATCTCCTACTCTAGTACCTTGGGAAAGAATTCATAGGAAGATAAAAATGCCAAATCCAGTCTAAACATTTGGCTGACTCTGCAACTAACTGTAATAATATCGCACAGTCAGAAGGGTCTATTGAAAATAAATTTGAGAAATTTGAAATACATGTAGTTCTTGCCTACTGACTGCCTCATTTAGTATCCTTTTGAAGTCAGGAAGGCCCTAAAAATAACTTTAGGATCTGTCCTTGCATTCAGGACTTGTGCAACATTTCCAGGGTTGTGTTATCAATGTTCAGGTGGATTTATAAGGGATTTATAACTTTCTCAGCATTTCATGGTGGCAAGATTGCCAGTTATGTGCTTCCCAGAGGGCTTGTATAAACGGATAATGGAAAACACGGAAGTAAAGTCATACATTGCAGTTATATGGTGTCTTGCTTAATGACATAATGGAAGTCAAGTTATCATGTGATGTTTCACTTAACAATTGTGGTGCTTAGCAATGGGCTAGGGTCAGGGGTGGGATTCAAATTTTTTAACAACCGGTTCTGTGGGTGTGGCTAAGTTGGTGAGCGTGGCTTGGTGGTCATGTGACTGGGTGGGCCTGGCCAACTCAGCATCACTCACATTGGGACATGCATTTCCTCGCATGGCCTCTCGTGACTGTGGGGATGCTACAACAGTCGTAAGTGTGAAAAAGGGTCATAAGTCACTTTTTTCAGTGCCATTGTAACTATGAATGGTCACTCCACACAAGCAAAGTATCAGCAAAGGAGGGGGAAAAAACTCCAGAGAAGTTCCTGAGACAGGAAGTCTAGTCCTGCCAAGAATGTAATAAGGGTTAACGGAGAGGCAGTTTCTTTAAGCAACACCAGAATGTTTCCTTCCTGCCTTCCTTACAGGATTAGGCCAGTAATTTCTTCTAACAACCAGTTCTCCGAACTGCTTAGAATATTAACAACTGGTTCTAGAGAATAGGTGTGAACTGGTGGAATCCCACCCCCGGTTAGGGTCCCATTTGTGAGCACGCAGTGAGACTACCTGGAGTAACATATTTCTGAAAGACTGCTGACACCTAGAATTAGAATTGTAAAGATCTCAGACATTTTACAAAGGAATCCTAAATCCTGCAAGAATGTGCTGCACAATTGGACAAGGGGTGTACATGATCACAACTCATGGAAAGAAATTGAATTATTGCACCAAAAGAATACATGGATTCTAACAGAACTACCAAAGTGCCAAAAAAGTGTGTTTTTATAAGTGGGTTTTCAAAACAACACATGATGTTCATGGAAAATCTAGCATTTAATTCCGTAAAAGCTAGATTTGTAACAAAAGGTGACACACAAAAATCTGGCCAGGCCTATGATGATGATGTACACTTGCAATTAAATATACAAAAGTCAGAAAATGTCTAAGTGTAGCAGCATTTAGAAAACGGCATGTGCAGCCCTTTGGTTATAAAGAGTGCTTTTCTGCATGGTGATCTGAAAGATGTACCAATATTAGTCACAACTGTGAAATTGTAAAAGTGGAGGGTATTTGCTCAATCAAACCCAAAAGATAATAGACTTAATGAAGTTTCTAGGTCTCAGTGCGGTAAAGGAGCTCAGCATATTCATAGAAGTTGAATACTTAAGTAAAGGAGGAAAGCAAAGCAAGTAACAAGCCGTGTAAGGCTGCTGGGAGAAAGCCACTGTATATGATACAGCCAGCTGCATGGAAGCAATATAACAGGATGGTACAGCAGTAAAAATATTAGGCAGAGATTTAAAAGGAATTATGAATTTTTAATGAACTTTTTAATTTTTAAAAATCTTTACATCTTTCATTTAAAACTGATAATCCAAAGTTTTTACCCAGGTTCATATTGGGCTGAAGATGAATCTTATGGCATCACTTATACTTACCTGTGGGGCAGAAGATGAACAATTGACTTGCTAGCTAGAGAGGCTGGGTAGTGAGCTGCCATATAAACATGCAGGGAACTTGTGTGGCTGCACAAACTTTTGCTGACTTTGAAGAAACAACCCATTATTTTGGAACAAGATGAGATATATGCAGATACCAACTGAGACACATAGATATTAAACTGCAGTGTGAAGGATGTACAAGAAAAGGGGCAGATAAAACTGAAGTGCGAGGCAGTTTGGTATTATGATTAAATCATCAGGCTAGAAACTGAGAGATCATAAGTTCTAGTCCTACTTTAGACCAAAGCCAGCTGGGTGATCTGGGGGGAAATAACTGTCTCTCAGCCCTAGAAAGTAGGCAATGGCAAACCACTTCTGAAAACTTACCAACAAAACTGCAGTTGCCTGGAGTCAAGACTGACTCAAAAGCAAAAGAATATAATGAAAACTGAAGTACTGCCCAACTGATGGCAGATGTATTTATCAAGCCACTGCCCAGAGGTAACTTTTTCAGGCTGAAAGAACCATTGGAATTCAAAGCATGAAATGATGCCTGGTGGTACCACCCTTTAGAGTGCATAATTCAGTGCATGGAACTGATATAGATGTTGGCTACCTCATGTCCATCCATGAATTTTTTTCCTTTGTGGAGCAGAATAGAGAAAGTATCACCTGGTGTCCTCCTTTCATTTTTATTCTGCTGCCATTATGTACCTAAAGGGGTTAAAGCTGGCATAATCCAAGGCCACTCCCTTGAAATTGGTCGTCCTAACTACCAATGGAACAGCTTCCAGCAACTCTGGAAAGTTATGTGCATTTAGATAAAGAGATATAAATTGCCGTTATTAAATCATCTGACCATTTTTCTCTTTCCTGTTTATGTCTCTCTCCCTGGTTTTAACTGCTATTTGTCCTATTTTGTCAGTTACCTGGTTGTAATATTAGTTCACATTGAATAAATAAAGATCCAGCTATTGCGGTATTTTTTTACTAGTTGTGCTGAACAACATGCATGTTTACTCTGGTTCATCTACAGCAGTGGCCCCCAACCTTTTTTGTCCCACGGCCCGGTACTGGCATCACAAAATGATCCGCGGCCCGGTACCGGCATCAGCACGCATGACAAGGCAAGGCGAGCTGAACGACCGGCCAGCCAGCCGTCCCCTGCTTCTCTCCGCTACCTTCAACTCCTCCTTTGTACCTTTGTCAATGGGCTTCGCTTCGGGACAGCTTCGGGATGGTCTCTCGGCTCGCCTTGCCTTGGGTGCTGAAAGAATCCTTGTGTCTTAGTTTCGTTTGAAGCCCCCCGCTCGATGAAACTAAGGCGCAAGGATTCCTTCATGACCCAAATGCCATTTTCCAACCGGAAAAGCTCACCCGGAAGTACTTTCTCACCAAACAAGATGGTGGTGCCCAGCAAACCGGCGGCCTGGTGGGAAATGTTCCACGGACCAGTACCAGTCCATGGCCCGGTGGCTGGGGACCCCTGATCTACAGTATACAAATTAACTGGGAGTTTGCTGAGGAGAAATTAAACCAGAAATTACCTTTAATGAAGGGTAAGGTTTTTTTTTCTTCAAAGAAAATACAAACTCCAGTTACCTCCTGAAAAAGCACCTTTGGGACAACTATGACCTGGATGACTGAGAATCTCCATAGACTTTTACCCTTAATAAATTTCCCACAAGTTTTTGACTATGAATGAAACCTTTCATTCTTGAACATTCATATAAGACAACTAAAAAGCAGATAGGTCCTCCTTATTCCTGTATTTAAAGTTGCAAAATGGACCAACTTACACCAATGTTTCTCAACCGTGGCAACTTTAAGATGTGTGGAATTTAAATCCCAGAATTCCCTAGCTAACTTGTTGCTAAGGTTGAGAAACACTGAGCATGGAACTATTCTCTATACCAGTTTTCAAACTTTTTCAGGGCATAGAACCTATTAATTAAATCATCATCATCATCATCCCAGGACCTTTGATAAAGAGGCAAAGCTTTTAAGTATAGAATATTGACTGTATTCAAATAATCTCAGCAGTCTTTAATGGAACGTCCGTTAATTTCTGCAAACCACAATGTGAAAAATACTGCTTGTTCAAACGCTACCTAATGCTACACAGTTCTCTGGAATAGGCTTTAGTGCTGGGAAAAGTGGAAGAAAACAAAAGGAGCACAGCCGCAAGAATGTGATTCAGTTATAGTAGAAATTAGTGCACTATTAGAAAACTTGAAAGACCAGTCCAGGGACAGATTGTAATGGAGAAAATATCTGTGATTATTAAGAGTTGACAATGATTTGATAATCAATCAATCAATCAACCAGTCAGTTTTTACATACAAATATTTCCTACCATCAATATATCGAACCCCTTGTCTATGGAGATTCCCAATTATCCAGGTCATAGTTGTCCCAAAGGTGCTTTTTCAGGAGGTAACTGGAGTTTGTTTGTATTTTCTTTGAAGAAAAAAACTTACCCTTCATTAAAGGTAATTTCTGGTTTAATTTCTCCTCAACAAACTCCCAGTTAATTTGTATACTGTAGCTGAATCAGAGTAAACACTTTAGGATATCCTAAAGTTGTTTTTTTTTTCCCAAAGGCAACTGGATTTTGTCCTTTGAAAATATTTTGCTTCTCAGGAAGCTTTTTAGATGACAAGGGAAATGTTTTCAAAGAAAACAACAACAACAAAGTCCAGTTGCTATTTGGCTAAAGCACCTTTGGGATAGAAGTCCTTTGTTGCATATTGTATATTATATTGAGGGAGCCAGTTTGGTGTAGTGATTACAGCATCAGCTAGAAACTGAGAGACCGTGAGTTTTAGTCCTGCCAGCTGGGTGACCAGTCACTCTCAATTCTAGGAAGCAGGCAATAGCAAGCTATTTCTGAAAAAAAAAAGAAGCTTTGCTAAGAAAACTACAGATATTTGTCCAGCCAGTCACAATTGAACAGAAGGGAAGGAAAACTGAACTGAAGTGTAATTATTTGCATGCAGAATGTTTTGTTGGAAATACAACTTCCAGCATCCTCATTGTCAGACATGTTGGCTAGGCTTCTGAAAGTTAGTGGTCCAGAAATATCCGGGGGTCATTTGTTTTCTCATCAGAATATCCTGTTGGTTTATCCCAAATGGGTAAGATAGATTGATTCAAACCATTTTTTTCAAGCAGTTTCAAAGATGTGTCTGGAATCATTAGAAATATACAGAAGATGTTGGGATTCAATTTTGGATTATTGAGATTGAATGCAATGCATGTAGCTCAGCACTTTCTGTAATATTTACAAAATAATCCCAGAATAAATCTTATTTCTCTGGCAACTGTTAAACAACTCTTAACAGGATCTGCACTTGTGAGCTGATTTTATAAATATAATATTTTCCATTTCGTCAGCTTTTGATGTTCCGAAGCAGAGGAAAAATGGAGAAAATTAAATCCTAAGAAACAGATTCTTTAAGCAGAGGATTCTGTGTATTTTGTGACATTAAGTAAAACACATTGACTGCTGGACAAAAATGAATGGAAAATGGGAATGGCATACCGTTTTGTAGAAATGTCATAGGGAATTGCCTGGAATCTTAAATAGGTAGTCCGAACAGAAAATTTAAGTACTGTACCTGTAAACAGGGGTGGGATTCTACCAATTTGCATCTATTCACTAGAACCGGTTGTTAACATTCTAAGCAGTTCGGAGAACTGGTTGTTAGAATAAATTACTGGCCTAATCCTGTAAGGAAGGCAGGAAGGAAACATTCTGGTGTTGCTTACAGAAACTGCCTCTCCATTAACCCTTATTACATTCTTGGCAGGACTAGACTTCCTGTCTCAGGAACTTCTCTGGAGTTTTTCCCCCCTCCTTTGCTGGTACTTTGCTTGTGTGGAGTGACCATTCAAGGTTACAATGGCACTGAAAAAAGTGACTTATTACCATTTTTCACACTTACGACTGTTGCAGCATCCCCACAGTCATGAGAGGCCAGGCGAGGAGATGCGTGCCTCGATGTGAGTGATATTGAGTTGGCCACATCCAGCCAATAACATGACCACCAAGCCATGCCCACCAACTTAGCCACACCCACAGAACTGGTTGTTAAAAAAAATGGAATCCCATCCCTGCCTGTAAGTCCTCAATTTATAATCTTTCATTTAGAGACCATTTGACGTTATAATCACATTGAAAAAACTGACATTTTTCACATTTATGACCATTGCAGCATCCCTGTAGTCACATGATCAAATTTCAAATGCTTAGCAACTGGCTCATATTTATGACAGTTGCAATGGCCCTGGGACATAGTGAAAGAGTATAAAAAGAAATGAAAAGATTTAAAAAATAATAATTTAGGTAAAGGCATCGATTTAAGAATGGTTTGGGATGCAAGTAAAACTTTCATTAGAGGTTACATACCATATAACAGTGAAGAGTCAAAAGAAGAGTGAAAAGAAAACATAAGCTGTTTTGGATGAGCTAAAAAGAGAAGAAGAATTAAATAAATTTCCAAAGAAGAAGTATTTCTCAACAAATTAAGACTTTACATTGGCAATTAACTCTGTTACTAGTGAAAGAAGTGGAAATCAAATGAATTATGTAATAGAAAAATAATCAGTTTGCAAATAAACTAGAGAAGTGGCTGGCATATAAATTATGAAAAGGGAAAAAAAGAAAAGAAAATTGAACTTGCAAGAGGAAGGGAATGACTATTAATAAATAGCAGCTCTACAAAAAGCATTGCATCAGTATTATTCTAACATTTTTATTTATTTTATTTTATCAAGCGATTATAAGATAACAGGTATAAGAATAAACATGGTGATGAATACATGAAATGGATACATATAAGAAAAATAAAAGAAACGATAGGACAGGGACGGTAGGCATGTTGGTGTGCTTATGCATGCCCCCTACAGACCTCTTAGGAAAGGAGTGAGCTTGTCTAAAGGAAGTGATAAGTCTCTAGAGAAAATAGATAGAAACCAAATTTACTGAGAATTACAGAGAAAATTATAAATGGACCTGTAACAATAGGGAAGTTTTGGAAATTGTAAAAAAGATTAAACCAAAAAAGATGTCTGAACCAGATGGATTATCAGGAAGATGAAGACTGTTTTTACTTGGTTATAAATTGTAGTTTGCAACTTGTTGTTTGGTTTGGATGAAAGAGTGACCGCTGTGACAAATAGAAAGCTCTTGGAGTTAGAAGGATATGACCTGAGATTTTGGTGGCATGGTTATTTGCAGTATGACAAAGTCCAAGTCAATGTGGATTTTAAAAATCTTTATGCAAGATGTGCCATAGTGAGCGCATGGAACAGATATAAGCCCAGGTTCTGCCCCAAAGCACCTTGGGGATCTCAGCATAAGAAGTATGGTATAGAAGAAAACTAATAGTGAAACAGAAATAGTAAATTCTGAAATACTAGAATTTTCTCAAGGGGAATGTGAAATAAAATGAAGGGAAAAATTGGTGGCAGAGAGAGATAGTTGTCAATGGTTCTCTTATTTACAGTTATTGAATGATTTAATTTAGAGTTTATTTCAGTTGAAACTTTGAAATAGAATTGTGTGCCAATGATGAATACATAATTGCTAAAAGTTATAAACTGTTACTGAAATTTTGAAACATGAACAAGTGAAAGAAAGTGTGATAAAGTGTGCTAAAACAATGGGAAAATACAAATAAAGAATATTTGTAGTTTAGGGTTGAAATGTCCATGATGCTCTCTGAGCTTAGTTGTTTTTTCCTGCAGACATTTTCATCTTTGTGCATCAAATAATCTCTGAGTAATGGTGATGATGGGTAATAAAACATCTGTAAGAAAACAACCAAGTTCACAATGGGAAAATATGTGGCTAAAAGGATTAAATTTCACACTACGTTATAATTTGAAAGAGAATTTTTCTAAATAATGTCCTGTTATATGTTACTAGATAAATCATTTACAATGCATAAAGACACTTCAAATTTATGTTGGAAATGTGAACAGCAAGGAGGGACTTTTTATCATGTTTGGTGGCTGTGTACAAAAACTAGAAAATTCTGAATTCAACTTACATGCACTGCTTCAGATGATTAGCAAGATTAATATATAATTGAGAGCAGAAGTTTTTCTTTTGGGATTGATGGACAAACAAATGGGGGGGGGGAGTCATGGAACATTGCTTTTATACTTGATAACTGCAATGAGATTATTTGATGCAAGACAGAAAGATTTGACATTGCCCCCAATGGAAGAGTGGTTGGTGAAGTTGATGCAATTTACTGAGATGGTTTATCGACATCTTTGATTAAAGAAAAGACAGTATCTACATTTATTGTTGACTGAAAAGCCCTTATGTAAGGGGTTCTTAAGTAAAACAGAAAAAAATTGGGGTTCTTATGTACAAAAAGAAAAAAAATGAATTTATGGTTTTGATGCATAAATTATCGAAAGAGAATTATGTGCTGTAAGAGTTAGACATATAAAGAAAAACAAAGTTGTGAAGAGAGAGAAAAATAAATTGTTCCACAAGCTTTTATTACCTTATTCAAATAGACCATTGTTATTCAAACTTGGCAAACTATAAGATGTGTAGACTTTAACTCCCAGAATCCCTCAGCATGGTCAGGGAATTCTGGGCATTGAATTCCCCCATTTTAAAGTTGCCAAGTTTGAAAAACCCTGAAATAGATGGTTTCTCCAGCAAATCATTTTTGAGAGTGAAGAGAAACATCGACTTGCATATTTTCTTTCTTTCTAAAAGAATGGTTGCTATTGTTCAAAAGAGTGAGAGAGGAAAGAAAAGGGTAAATCACTATCTTACAAAGTGGTAGGCATGCAGAAGCTTACAAATTGTGTTATGGTTTCTCCTCTTACCCTCCTGTCACCACCAAAGAAATGGTTCAAATCCCAATTTGCAGCAATGAGAGTGACACTGTGCAAGGCCCAGTGGTGGGATTCAAATTTTTTTTATTACCGGTTCTGTGGGCATGGCTTGGTGGGCATCAGAGGTGGTATTCAGCAGGTTCTGACCAGTTCTGGAGAACCAGTAGCAGAAATTTTGAGTAGTTCAGAGAACTGGCAAATATCACTTCTGATTGGAGATTTTACAGTATCCTTCCCCTGCCATGCCCACCAAGCCACGCCCACAGAACCAGTAGTAAAATTTTTTGAATCCCACCACTGGTGGGCATGCTGTGGCTTGGTGGGCATGGTTTGGCTTTGTGGGCATGGCTTTGTGGGCATGGCAGGGGAAGGATATTGCAAAATCCCATTCCCTCCCCATTCAACTAACCTCCTTTCCAGCTCCATTCTCCTCTACAGGGCAACAAAAGAAGACCCAACCAATCAGCTGTGGTATTTGTCCGTTCTCCGAACTACTCAACATTTCTGCTACCGGTTCTCCAGAACTGGTCAGAACCTGCTCAATACCACCTCTGGCAAGGCCCATTTATTGGTTGGAACCACTTGAGAGATACGCTGGAGTATTCATTAAAAACAGTACTAACAAGAAAGATACATGCTAAAAATCTGGTTCACGTATAGCTTTAAGCTGTAATCTGATTTATAAGCTCATTTACTAAGTCTCTAGTTGTCTATAAATCAGGTGCACAGGATTGCTCAATAGCCATTGCATAAAATCTCTAATAACTGGACTAGCAGTATGGGTGCCTGCCTTTGTTTCAGTTCTCCAGAAGCAAGTTGACCTGCCTTACAAGCTTAGTAAAACAAATACATTTTTTAAACCATTAAGTTTTCTTCAAATAAAAGTTGGATTCAAGCCATCACTAAACAGTAAAGAACAAATAATATTGACAATTTAATGACACCTTCTGAAAAAGAATTAATGCTACTAATTCTCAGAATGACAGATGATTGGGTTGAGGTTTTATGTGAATGATGAACAAGGAGACCATAACTTTCACAAATTTACCTCATGCCTCTTTGTTTCCCAATACTTTTTAATTTTTTTGGGAGAGAGCCAAATTTTATACTTTTGATGTCTGAGATAAGATTTGCTACTTTCTTCCAAGAGGATGTAATTACTCTTTGGCTGCTCCACCATACAGGTGATTGTTGACTTATGACAGTTTGTTTAAGTGACAGTTCAAAGTTACAACAGGCTTGGAAGATTTATGGTCTGTCCCTGAAGTTATAACTATCATATAAGTCCATGTGATTGCAATTCAGATGCTTGGCAACCAATTACAACAGCTTTAGCATCTTGCAGTGATATGGTCACAATCTGCAACCTTCCTTCCTGTCTTCTAACAAAAAATAAATAAATTGATGAAGCTGGATTCAATTAATGACCATGTGATTCACTTAACAACCACAGGGTTTTCTTAACAACGACAGTGATTCACCTAGTGGTAAAATGGTCATAAATTTAAGTCTGCTCATGTGATGACTTACTTAATGATACCTAAAGCATTTCTTAGCGGCCAAAATTCTAGTCCTGGTTGTGGTCATAAGTCAAGGAATACCTGCATTGATATTATAACAAAAACACAATATGACAAGTAGCCATCATAATTTACCTTTTCTATCCCAACACCCAGTAGGCACAACGGCATTTTTTAAAAAAATATTTTGGCACCTTCTAATCAGTGTTGATTCCTGGGAACTGCCTGGACTAATCCCTCGGTTTCTTGACAGGGTGTTTTGGAAGGGGTTTGGTCTGAGAGAGTGACTGCTAAGGTAGCCCAGTGTCATGCCCCTGTCAGAATCTGACTCGGAGGAAGAAGCCGAACAGCTGACAGGAAGTATGAATGTGGCTCCATTGGCTGGGAAAGAAACTGGGGAAGGGCAAAGTCTGGCTGGGCAGAGCAGGGGAGAGGTAGAACAAAGGAGAGGGAATTAAGAGGAAGACCCAGGCCTACCCCCTCTTCATCCCAGGGCATGCAGGGAGGAATGGAAAAGAGAGCAATATGGGTTGTGTGGCTTATGGGGGAGGAAAAGGCCCTGATTAGCTGCAGCTGGGAACACAGTGTATAAAAAAGGTAAGCTGTATGCAGCAGACTGTTGGGAGCAAATGTGACTTTATCTTGTATCGTGTGGCTTATCTGTGTCCCTGGTGTTTTCCCAACTGTGTGAGTTTTGCCATGTTTTCAAGACTGAAATTCCTGCTCCTGCCCTGCCAAACTAATTACTTCAGTTTGGTTTGTTTGGATTTTAAGTTACAGTTTGTATGTAGCTTGTTTTGGACTGAATTTTCTACAGTCAAAGGCTGTTCCTGGGAGAGTTTTTCTCCAGTCCAAAGATAACCTGGACATTGGGGGAAAAGTTGGAGATAATAAAGGGATTCTTATTACTTATCTGACTGTGCTGCCTTTGTGCCACACCCCAGGGTCACCCCACCCAGCTGGCTTTGTGCCTAAAGTGGGTCTAGAACTCACAGTCTTCTGGTTCTATCCAAGTGCCTTAACTCCTATACCAAATCGAATCTCTCCTATGGTATTTAGCCACCGTCTTTTCTGTAGGACTCGTTTAGCTGCCTTTGATTTTCCAGACCTCAGGTCTTCTGAGAAGTTTGGAGTTACTTGGTGTAACATTGAAGAATATGTTTTTCTTGTTATCTAAGCCATAGGAAAACAATAGCCAGGACAAGGCACATCTTGGTTGTTTGTGCCCTTTAATCGTTTGTCTAGATCTGTCATAATCTTTCTCCCAGCTGTGGAAAATATATGGTTACAGTTACCATACCTGTTTCTACTACAGCTTTTTTGCCTATTTGCGCTGTTAGCCTTGCTGTTGACATAATGCTAGTGATATATCTCTGTGTGTGTGCATGTGTATATATTGCATATATGTACAGTATATACACAGATTGACATTTGCATCCTGTTCCTTAAATCCTCTTCACTTCCAGTCATCAGTGGTATTAACAATATATCTGAGATTGATGATGTTTCTCCTAGCAATTTTAATTCCCATGTTTTCTTTTAGTCCATTATATTTCATGATATTTTATGCAAATAAACTAAATAAAGTAATTAGATATAAACCTGATGCACTCTTTTGTCATTTGTGAAGAGTTCTTTTCAAATTAGGCTCCACATTTTGTTCTGTTGTTTCTTGGTCACTTTGTGGCCCCATACACAGAGGTGGCATTCAGCAGGTTCTGGAGAACCAGTAATGGACATTTTGAGTAGTTTGGAGAACCGGCAAATGCCACAACTGACTGGCCCCGCCCCCATCTATTCTCTGCCTCCTGAGTCCCAGCTGATTGGCTGGGTCTTCTTTTGTTCCCTGCACAAGAGAACAGAGCTGGAAAGCAGATTAGTGGGATGGGGAGGGAATGGGATTTGCAGTAACCTTCCCCCTGGAATGGAGAGGGAATGGGGATTTTATAATATCCTTCCCCTGCCATGCCCACCAAGTCACGCCCACAGAACCGGAAGTAAAAAAAAAAATATTGAATACTACCACTGCCCATTCACCCATGTTTTTAAGACTAAGCATATTGTGGTCTGCACATTCAGAAATCTTCATACAGGTTTGACTTATGACCACGATAGAGACCAGAATTTCCATTGCTAAGGAAGGAAGTCATGCCCAATTGTGTAACCTATTTTGCTATTGTTCTTAAGTGAATCCCTGCAATTGTGAATCATGCAGTTGTTAACTGAATCTGGCTTCCACCACTGACTTTGGTTTTTGGTAAATGGCAATCACACATGATGACCACAGGATACTACAACTGTCACACCCACCCACATACCCATACACCCACTGTGTGTGTGTATATATATATATAGGTTTGAAGCGGGTTCAAAAAAAAAAAGTTCAAACCCCTCCAACCCATACATGAAGCAAACTGACACCCAACATGAAGATGTGGTATGACCATGAATGCAGAGCCAAACAACAGGATCACAGCTCACCAACTCAAATCCCTCGACAACTAAGACTAACCTGAACACAGCCAAGCCCCCACCTGAACAGAACACACCCCCAGCCAATCAGAACACAGCCAACCCCCCAACCAATCAGATCACAGCCAGGTCCCCAACCAATGAGAACACACCCCTACCCAATCAGAACACAGCCAAGCCCCCACCCAGTCAAGCCGCACTCCCACTGGCAGTTAAAAGAAAGAACAGCGGCAAGCTCACATTACTCCAAGAAGCACAAAGCTGAAGACACAAGCCTGAAGATGATAAATGAGATTTCGTCAAAACGTCGCCAAAATACTTCCAATTTTACGCGGGAGAAAACCAGAATAACCAAAGATCCACATACAAATACCTGCGAAAACCTCAGAAAATAGATAGATAGATAGATAGATAGATAGATAGATAGATAGATAGATA
>NW_020769310.1:12534080-12587076 GCF_900518735.1 Pseudonaja textilis
CACTCTGCGTGTGTGTGCACTATTTACTATTTCCGGCAAGCATTCACCTCCTGCTGATGAGCAGCACTCAGTTGTGCTGCACAAAGCAGCTGAGGGGGAATAAAGCCCAGCCTAGAGCCCAGGTGGGTGGGTGGGCCAAACAGAAGACCAGAAGATCATTGCAGCGAACTGGTTTGGTGTCAGCTGCTCTTCAGAGCTACCAGTTCTATAGAACCGTCCCGAACTGGTAGAATCCACCCCTGGGTTGCCTGAATTTTAACTGTGTGGCTGTGGCAGTTATTGGTGCAAGGAATAGTTATAAATCACTTTTTTCAGTGCTATTGTAATTTTGAATGGTTATTAAATGAATGGTTGTAAGTCAAGGACTACCTATGTAGCCAGTAAAGCAAAAGTACATATCTTCTTGGAACTCCATCGTTTTTCTCCCATTATCTACTGAATGTTAATAATGAGATTGTTGGTGCTCCTGCTTATTCTATATCCCTCTTGCACTACTTTTTTGGTTTGAAACATTTTGCTGCTTATCCAAGAAGCTTCTTCAGTATGAAGAAGGTTGGTTCAGTATGAAGAAGCTTCTTGGATAAGCAGCAAAATGTTTCAAACCAAAAAAAGAAAAGAAGTCCTATTGCCATGACTCAACCTCCAGACAATTCTACTCTAATGACTGAGAATTTGAGCCAGCAGTATGCTGCAGCTGCCAAAAAAGCCAATGCAGTTCTAGGCTGCATTAGCAGAGACATAGAAAAAAAATCACGTGAAATATTAATGCCATTTTATAATGCCTTGGTAAGACCATCCTTGGAATACTATATCCAGCTTTGGTTGCCACAATACAAAAAAGAAGTTGAGACTCTAAAAAGAGTGCAGAGAAGAACATCAAAGATGATTTGGGGATTGGAGACTAAAACATATGAAAAATGGTTGCAGGAATTGGAAAGGAAAGACTAGGGGTGACATAATAGCAGTGTTTCCATATTTGAGGGGCTGCCACAAAGAAGAGGGGGTCAGCCTATTCTCCAAAGCACCTCAAGGCAGGACAAGAAGCAATGGATGGAAACTAATCAAGGAAAGAACCAACCTAGAACGAAGAAATTTCCTAACAGAACAATTAATCAGTGGAACAACTTGCCTCTAGAAGTTGTCGGTGCTCCATAACTGTGGTGTTTTAAGAAGAGTTCAAACAACCATTTGTCTGAAATGATAAAGGGCTTCCTGCTTGAGCAGAGGGTTGGACTAGAAGACCTCTAAGGTCCCTTCCAACTCTGTTATTCTATTAAATCTTTATCCACATAATATCCAATGGTTCTCTTCCCACATATTGTTGGGGTCTGTGTGGAAAAATCTTCAGCATATCTTACTACTAGTAGCAGGTGAGATTAGAATTTTTGTTTGATCGTTTGTGCAAACATTCAGAGAAATAAAAGATATATATTAAGAAATACACAGATGTTTAATTAAAACAGTTACAGTTACCTAGGTTCAGAATAAAAGCCTTTCGGCTATTAGTTATGCACTCAGAGTGCAGGATAATTAATTTAAATTTAATTGAACTCACGACAACTTACTGGCTAACCTCCAGAAGTCACATTGGAAACTGGACTATGCTATGTGCTAACTTTTAAAACTTGCTAGAGCAGGGAATAAATGTTTAGGAATGGTGTGGATGTTGATTATTATGCTCAATGCAATCCCAAATTAGCTTCTCAAATGTAAAATCTCATTAGACCTACTGGAATTTTTCTTAATCAGCTCAAAATTTTCATTATTATTATTATTGCTGATATTTCCAAATCAGTTTTCTATTGTTGTGTCATATAGTTCATAGAATCATAGGACTAGAAGGGACATTCTCCAGTCAAACCTCTGCCCAAGGCAGGAGACCTTATCCTCACCATCCTGGAGAAACGGCTATCCAATCTTTTGTTGAAAGGCTGAAAAATGCCTTTCTTCTGAGGGCTCGCTTTTCCTGCTGGGAGAACTCCAGTGCAAGGACAAGACAACTGCTTGGAAGCTGGTTTATTTTTCAGGAAGGCAAGAGATAGCAAGAAGTCTGAGTTCCTGGGGCTAGCCATCTTTGTATAATAAACCCCTGATTTTTATACCTTTTTCTCCTTTTGTGTGTGTGTGCTTGTGTTTGTATTTCTTAATGTTTTAAATCCTGTCGGGGGTTGTCTTCATTTCCGCCGGAGGGTAAACTCCACGGCGTGGTTTGATTGGATTATCAGTTTCATTCTAATGTTTTCTTATATTTGCTTGGTGGCAATCTCCTGTCTGCTATGGAATTTATTTCGTGTCTTTTGTCTATTTGTTTTGCTGATTTGGCATGACCTGTTGTTTGTAAGGGATTTCTTTTTCTTGTTTCCCTAGCTTTCTTAATTACTTGGCTTTTGTCTAGGGAGCTTCTTTCAATACCTTTTATTAAATCTCTTTTCCTATGCAAGTTTGTTTTATGACTGGCTTGATGTTCCCTTTGGGCTTTTCCTGCTTGGGTGTCATCACTGTCTTCATGAAGTTCCCTTTCCACACTTTTCTTCAAAAACTTCAGCGATAGAGCGCTCACAACTCCAGGAGACAAGCTGTTCCATTTATTAATTGTTCTCACTGTCAGGAAATGTCTCCTTAGTTCCAGGTTGCATCTCTCTTTAGCAAACTCCAAGACAACATGTGAAATTCCAAACCATGCATTCTGTATTGGTTGAGAATATTGATCTTAGATAACAGGGAATCAAACTGTGACAAGCCCTACTATGAAGTTGATACGAGGAAAGTTTCTGAAAGACAGATATGCCAGGCAAACGTTTTGATAAGGAGTGTCAAAGACACAACCAGGAGGCATATGTATAAAAGAAGAATCTTAGCAAACAACAACACAATCATCTTCCCATTGTGCCTTTCATTTAAAAGATCCATTAAGAACGATGACCAATCAGTATCAAGTAAGAAAGCTATCATCATAAAAAATATTTCATGTATAGTGTGGGTGCAATGAAATACATACAGCCTGGTCCTATACACCTTTACTTAAAAGAAGTAATATTATTGTTGAAGAAAGCTTTCTTCCTGTTTTTTCCATCTTCACCAGATCTACAGTAAACTCCCAGAGCCCCAAGCTAGTAAAGCCACAAGATTGTGAAGATTTCAGTATTTTAGGGATTATTTTCTTTTCTTTTAGCCAACAGGTGCCTCTTGCATAGTTCATGAAGCAGTTTATGATAAACAGAGGCTTGCCAGCCAAAGAAAGCAGAAGATTTGCATATTATGGACTACATCCTTATTCACTGTGCACTGAAGGGAAAGGCAAGAATGATAAATAGCCACCTTTGTTACCAAGCCATTTTTCCACCTGTACATTTCCTTAATTAAGGATAATTTTTTTTATGACTTCTATTGAAAGGAAGTTCCATTAAAAATAACCGAAGGTCATGCTCATTGTAAATAGCTGGGCAATACATAAAATTGATTAGCCTGCACACTTAGAAAGAACTTAATTGGAAATATAGGTTCACCAGAGGTCTTCACCCTAGAAACCACTTGATGCACCCCCAAATCATTCAGCTCTATAGCACAGGTCTTGTCAACAATGTTAGGACAGGTTGGCACATAAAATACACAGGTGGGCAATAAGAAATAGTAGGAAATCCTTTCGTACACATAGAGAGGTGCTAGCTAGCAAGAGTTTGCCTGATGAGGCAATGCTGCCAAGCCAGAAACAAGTTAGACAGTGTGGTGGGTAACGGGAAAAAGGATTTAATTCAAAGAAAACTTTCTGCATCCATTCATTTTGCCTAATATATTCTCTTAAGAAGGGTTGTGCTTAAACTAACTTCTTTTAAAGAATTTTGAGATTTTAATATAGGTGTCTTAAACTACAAAATGTAGTTTTTAAAAAAGAAATGATTTAACAGCCATCCTCAGCTGTTCTTTGCTAACATTTGCTACTTCTCACTGCTTCTGTTTTTTAAAATCTAATTGACTTATAGAATATCTTTTTTTTTCAAAAAAAAAACTACTACATAGAGGGGATACTCCAATCTCTGCTTCCTTCTCCACTCGGTTTTTTTTTTTTTTTTTGCATATGAAATTGCCACTGAAGAAGGCATATCTATTCTTATTTTATTTTTAGCACATTTGTACGGATATAAATATTCAGTTTGATACTGACAGCTTTGTGCTTCCTTTGTAAACTGCTACCTTTCCACTTCCAACGTCAGAATTCAAGGATTTCTCAGTGTGGTTGTCCTGTTTATGGTTTCATGAACAGAACGTGGACTTCCAATATCTCACTGGTAAATTTAAAAACAAAATCATTCATTCAAAGATGACAATTATGACTACTGCATGACTCAACTATTTTTCTGAGACAGCAAACTGCATTGCAAAAAGGCCCCCAAATATAAAAAAACCCCAACAACCCTGCATTATGCTTCGAAATGACTTACCATCAGACATATGATGAACTAGGATAATCCCAAATGCGATGAGGATAAGGTGAAAATTCATGTTTCCTCATATACGGGAGGTATTGAAAGTGATAGTGAGTGAATTGCCAAGGCTTTTACTCCCTCCTTCAGACTTACAAAGAAAGTTTGCTGCCCCACCCCTAGCAAAGCGTAAACATTGGCTAGAGCTCACAAGGGGTTTTTGGAGTTTCCAGCAGGAAATAAATAAGTTATTATGTTCCTCAATACATCATTGTCCATCTAAAGCATCCTTCTGTAGTCTTCTTCTAGCATCATCCGTTTAACCAGAGATGCTAGGGATTTCATCTACCTTTTCTGAAGTCAAAGCAAGTGTCGCATTAGATAGGAATTTCACTTCAGTCATGTTGGTCTCTTTCAAAGCTCACTTTACATCTAAGGTAGAGATTGCTGCAATAGCTACAAACTCTTGTGGATAGACCAAGATAGGGCAGAATTACCCATTCGGTTATCTGGACTAATTCAATACTTTAGCTGTAAAGCTTGGGAGCCATTTGGACAAGCAGCTGGAGACATTTGCTTTGTTAGAGAAAAATGTATTGGGAACCAAATACTGTGTAGTTGAGTATATGGGAGTTCAATATGAATTATAGAACTATATGAGAAAAAAAATGGGGGGAAAATAGAACATTAATATTGCTTATTTTCAATCTTTATAATTTTCTATTAATAGTATTTGGTCCTACCTTGTCTAGTCAAGAACATTTATTAGCTGTTTAAATTGTACACAAGCATTATATGTAGGTTTTAAACCATCATAGTAGCAACTTTTCGGTATAGTGCTTCATCTTTTTTCATATTATATTGAGCAGATCAATATTTTTCTTTGTTTCTGGATGGTTGGTTGAATCAACACCATCTGGAACGATGTGATGGAATGTAGTGGCCAGTTTCCAGGAGGAAGGGAGTATATTCAAGAGGAGTAACAGACAACTCAGTTTAGATAGTTTGTGTGAGAAAAAGAGGGGGAAGACAGCCTCTCCTTAACAGTTCATATAGTAGTACTTCATGTAAGTGTAGTCTGTTTCAGTTTGGCAAGATTCTGTCTACAGGTATAAAGCAATAGAGAAATCTGCTTGAAAGAATCTTTCTGAACAGAGTCCTTAAAGCCACCTCTGTAATGTTCCTTTTACTTTGGCGCTGCTTTGGTTCTGTGGTCCCAGTCATCCACAAGCACAGTGATGCCGTAAGATCCCAAGAGTCAGGTTGTGATAAACATGCAAAGGGTCAGTGCTGTGATTCAACTGAGATCCAATTTCTGATAATGAATTTCAGCATGGTGTTTATGAGACGTATAACACCAGCATTATGAAAACACTATGTCTTCTTAGTATAAATATTATCACAATTCGATATACACTGGAGAAGACAAGAAAATGGACCAAAAAATTGCAAGATAATGTGAATTATCTTGCAAACATTATTGACATTGTCAAGATGAAATATCTCCTCATATCCTAAAACAGTTCTGCTAGAGCAGGGGTGTCAAACTTGATTTCATTGAAGGCCTGATCAGGGTTGTGAAGACCTTGTGGGGGTAGGGGGGCATGGCCAGAGTGGGCATGGCCAGCTCAAAATCACTTGTATTGGGGGCGTCTGTGTTGGACTCCTGAGCTCAATTTTAGCTGGCAGAAGCACTGCGGGCCAGTCCTTCACTGTTTCCAGGGTGGCCCCCCTGGGCCAGATCTAAGCACCCTGTGGGCTGGATATGGCCCCCAGGCCTTGAGTTTGACACCCCTGTGCTAGAGTAATGTCTGCTCTGAATACTTTGTAAGGGCTTCCATATTAACTGAAGGCTGGAAAGCAGCAAAAGGAATCATACAGATAGACCTGGACTTCTGACCACAATGGAGCCTGGAATTTTGTTCCTAGGTCACTGCAGTCCCAAGATGAGATATCATATCACTGGACCTGGTTTTATAATAATCTTTACGATGGTTGTTAAGTGAGTCACCATAGTCATAAAGAAATCCAGCATATCCCCCAAAATGTAAATGTTTTCAGTAGGAAACATGACAAATCACAATCACGTGACCCTTGCATACTGTAACCAGCTGTAAATGCAAGCCAGTTGCAAAGTGCCAGAAATGTGGTCACGTCATAGGAGAGGCGTGGATATTTGAGGGGTTTTTTTTTGAGGATTTTTCTTAAGTCTGTCATGAGTTCAAATTTCAATATTAAGTTTTAATGCCCATTTTATATGTGTTCTGGGCAGCATTTCTGCCCCACTTTGTTTGGTGTTCTTTTAATTAAAAAGAAGGACTGTTTCTCCACCTTGGAGAGGTTGAGAAGCTGCGTGGACTTTAACTCCCAGAATTCCCCAGCCAGCCTGCCATTGGTCAGTCAGTGCTAAGAAAAAAACGCACTGTAAAGCCAAAGGACCAGGCTGTATGTATCACTTTTTTTCTTCTTCTTGTAAGAAATATGCATTAAAGGCAGTGGTGGGATTCAATTTTTTTTACTACCGGTTCTGTGAGCATGGCTTGGTGGGTGTGGCAGGGGAAGGATACTGTAAAACCTCCAGTCAGAGATGGCATTTTCCAGTTCTCCGAACTACTCAAACTTCCCATTACCAGCTGTAAGAACCTGGCCAGAACTGGTCAGAACCTGCTGAATACCACCTCTGATTAAAAGGGTTAAAGGGGACTGCAGGGAGAAATGGGTCAGTTTATAAGTGGGTAGATGGACTATGGTTTTTGTTAATTAACAAATAAATAGAAAATAGTTACTGTTTAGTGGAAGCGCCCATATCCACTACAAATGTGCCTGCTGATTGCTTTCCCCCACCCCATGTGGTGCGTCTTGAGACCCTCCCCTTTCTCTTTCAAATACATCATCGCCATCATCATCGTCGCCCCGCCCCAATTTCCTCCATTTCAGAAACTCAGCAGGCTGAATACAAAGAAGCATTTTCAGTAAGGCTCTGCATAGGTGAGGTTCCTTTTCCAGGCAAATTATGCTTGCACTGTAGGAAATTAGCACCCACCCCTCTCCTAGGAAAAGGAAATGCTTTAGGATATGCTAAAAAGGCTGAATATTTCCCCTAAAAGAGAAGTAGAAACTCTGAAACACAGAAACTCACCCCCCCACACACACCTTTGTCAATGGACCATTAAGCCGTGGGCCAGTCTATTCTATATAACAAAGATCTATTTCCTCCAGGTAGAGCCACAATAGGAGTTACCCAAAGCCCTTTCATTACATCACCATCCAGCAAGGCTGAACCAAGCCTGGGACTCAGGACAGCCTACAGAGTCCCTGCATGGCCCCATGGGAGTCTGACAACCAATCAGAATACAAGCTCAAATTCAAATTCCCACAGAGGGCATAAAACCCAGGGACTCTCAGCATCTCTTCCCTTTTTCGCTCAGGAGCTCCAAGGCTTGTGATCCTGTCCACCATTAGACTCCAAACAGCCTCCATGTTTCCAATGTCTTTTACCCCACTTGGAATTGAACCCTGAAGGACATTTCTTCCAACAGTACCTTACATTATATCTTTCTGGTGCTGCGCCAAGATTTTGAAATCTGCCCAGATCTTGAAGGACATCACTTGAACAAGCTGGAATTGATTGGTATGACAAAGTGTTTTTATTGCTTTATGGTCTTTAAGATTTATCACTTCTACCACAGTTGTATGTTTCAAGTAATGCTGATTGGTTCCATTGTACTTTTATTGTTTGGAATATATTGATTTCAGGGAAGATCTTTGATCTGTTGCATTTTTCTTTGAGCATTTTTTTAAGTGGAAAGCAGCAGTTTCACCACAATTTATTCTATCCTCTGAAGCTACAATCCTGCCCACATCTACTTGGAAACAAGCTCCATTGAATGCAATTAGACTTCATTCTGAGGAAACAGTTTCTAAGTTGGTAAATTCACTGAAACCATCAACTAGCAATGATCTCAGTCCAATGTACTGTTTTGAATTGTCCAATGTACTGTTAAAAATACTTTAAGCCTCCTTTTTCATTCATCAGGATCCTCTAGGATAATTTGTGAGCCTTTTTTTACTTGTAAACTGCCCACAATCATTTGGCAGTGAGGTGTATAAATTTGATTAATAAATAATAAATAAATAAGGCAGTGTCACCCAAGTGCATTGAACCTGTTAGGTCTCCCACAAAGTCAGAATAATGGCAATGAAAAAGTTGCTCCATTGTTTGTATGATATCGTAACTGGGAGCTTCTACTTGTGAGAAATTTCAATGTATCGCTATGCCAGGGATATGTTCAGAATGTCCCATTACTCAACTGGATAACATTATCAGTGATAGACTAATGATGTTACCTAGTTGGGTAATGAAATGTCTGCAAGAAAACAATCAAACTCAGAGGGCACCCAGGACCCCATAGCTCAGTCCTGAGCTACAAATTTTCTTCTATTGATATTGCCTTGCAGAGGAGAACAGAGCTGGAAAGCAGGTTAGTGGGATGGGGAGGGAATGGAGATTTTGCAGTATCTTTCCTCTGCCACCCAGCCATGCTACCAAGCCATGCTATGCCCATCAAGCCATGCCCAGAGAACCAGTAGCAAAATTTCTTGAATCCCACCACTGAGTCCAAACCCCTGCTTAGGCAAGAAACCCTACACTATTTCAGACAAATGGTTATCCAATCTCTTCTTTAAAACGTATCACTTTCCTATGTGCTTGAAGGCCTGTGTTTACACTCACTGAAGTAGATTGTTGACTCTGCTTATCATATAGTTCCTGGAGTACAATTTTATCAGTGATCTTGCATTAAAGTTAAATCTGCCATTATGCCAGCAATATCAGTTTTGATAGGCAAGTGAGATTTGCTACCCTGACAAGCAGAGAAATATGGCAAAACGCTAGCAATTTATTCTGTTCTCTTTGGGGCAAGAGGATACTGGGATATGTGTTTAGACACATATCAAAAGGAGGCAAGTAAGTCCCAATTGGCTGAAAGTCATCTGGGTTCTGCGGCTGGTCAAATAGGGCACCACCAAATTGGTGGTTTTGTTGAATTCTGAACAAACTATACGTATGTCCGTCCTTATGTTCAAATATAGCAGGAAGTAGTAAACTAATAATAATAATAACCTCTTGAATGAGTTTCTTTCAAGAAGGAAGGAGCCAGTGATCTTTTCACTTGAACTTCAAAGCAGAGGTGATATTCAGCAGGTTCAGTACTGGTAGCAGAAATTTTGAGTAGTTCTGAGAACCGGCAAATACCACCTCTGACTGATCCCGCCCCCATCTATTCTCTACCTCCTGAGTCCCATCTGATTGGTTGGGTCTTCATTTGTTGCCCGGCAGAGGAGAACAGAGATGGAAAGCAGGTTAGTGGGGTGGGAAGGGAAGGGGGATTTTGCAGTAACCCTTCCCCAGGAGTGAGGAGAGAATGAAGATTTTACAGTATCTTTCCCCTGCCACACCTACCAAGCCACGCCCGCCAAGCCACACCACACCTACCAAGCCATGTCCAAAGAACCGATAGTAAAATTGTTGAATCCCACCACTGTTTGACAGATCCATGTATGCAATGCAAAGAAATATAAAGTATCTTTCTTTTACTGCTCATCTCCAAGGACATTAATTGTCTATGGAAATTCATATAGGGAAGAGGAAGACTGAAATTAAAATCTGGGAAACTTAGCTTTTTCTATGGCAGTAATGGAATAATGATGTGTTTTCATGAGCCTTTTTGTTCCCTCTGTATTTTACTGCTGGCTTCTAGTTCAGAAAACAGCAAGATCAAGCCAACAACATATGAATATGGTATCAAATTTGGGTGGACAGTCCTTTTACTGATATTATAAATCATGAGTGAAGAAGGGTCTTGGAATATTTTTTTGAACAATTGTAAGCTGGTTGTATGGTCTACTTCTCCTAGAATTTGCCAGTATCCTGTATTATTTATTTGTTTATTTGCAATTGGAGTGTTGCTTTCCTACGTTTCCTACATTGATTGATGACTGGAAACCTCTTATGGACTTTTTGCTTAGTAATAAAAAGGAGACGTTGTGAACTATACGTTTGATGATTAAGTAGGATCAGATTATAGAAAGAAGAACAATATGATGAACTTTAGAAAGGGAGGTCAAAATATATTTGAACTACTGAGAAGAATATCAGAAGCTACTTTTTTAACATTTCTTTTCTTTTTCTTCATTTTTTCCTCTTTTTGTGCTTTTCCTTCTTTCTTGTCCTTTTTTATTCCTTACTTTCTATTAGTTTGTGTTATCTTTTATCTTCTTGCTGAACTTCACACATCTGTCTCACAAGAAAAAATTGCCTTACAGATCAACCGCCCTTTCTCACTTCATTGATCCCATTTCCCTCATATGCACCAGCAGCTGCTCAGCCAGATTTTTTTTATTGTTGATGTTGCTATTGGACTATTGATCGTTTAGGAGATCAATAGTCCTAAGGCAGAAAAATAACACAAAGCATAAAGAAATCCGTGACTTCTCAGTGGAGCTTGCACAGAGAAGAACAAAGCTCCCTACTGTTTTACCTCATTCCTCTCATGTGCGTAAGCAATCCGTCAGCTGGTGAGATGAATGTTTGCTTGTTTGTTTTTTGGTATAGGAATATGGTAGAGGAAGGAAATTTCCTTGCTGGCAGATCTACTGTGTGCAAGCCAGATGCCTGCTCTCTCTCACAGCCCTCATCCAGATTGTCATAGAAATCACTGGATAGAATAGTCAGTGAGATCTGGCCAATTCCTTCTTCTTAACCAGTTCATCACTAGACCTGTCACTGCATATTGCAGAGTGCTTATATAGTAAAACCTGTGTCAGCAGCAGAAGAAAAGCATTACTTCAATAGCAGAACTAGTGAAGATGATATCAAGCTACTGTCATAGCAGGCTGGGGATGCACAGTCAACTCATATGACCAACTTGACATGGCCAACTCGGTGCCAACTTGCCATGGCCAATTCGCCATGGGACAAAAGTTACCCTAATATTGAAGAAATGGTGGAATAGAATAATTAAAGAAAGGATATAAAAGAGGGAATAAAATGAAATGTGAATGACAAACATTTAAATAATTTTTAAACATTTTAAATGAATCAAACTGTTGAATTGTCCCATTCCAGAGACAGATGCGATGTCATTGGGACATGCTTCTTCAAAAACACCATCATGTTATAGTGATTGGGAAGGAAGGATGAGCCCTATATTTATGTAGAGTTCTCTCCCTTTTAAAAAATAAGTGGTGATTCTTTAGGATCTTTTTAAAAACTGGATATATAGATGCTATGTGTAAGAACTACGGTAGAGAAAATCACAGAATACAAAGACCTGCAAGTAGAAGAGGAATAAAGTATGGTAAAAGGAAGCATAGATGGTACTAATCTGATAGGTACTTGGGATGCAATCCTAAAAAATCTGGAGCGCCACTTGAACTCCCTTGGCACTGACAAAATAATCATCGATCAATTGTAAAAGGCAGTTTTGCTTGAAACCGCTTACATCCTGTGATGATACTTTTAACATTATTCCAGGCCTTTGGGAAGTACTCGATAGGTGGATGAAAAATGCCAAATCCAGGGGCTTCCGGTGATGTCACATTGTGGTGGTGCAGGGGAACTCTGTCCTGTTCCCCTGCATCGGGTTCTTTTTGCCTTTGGATAGCTGTTCATGGTGTGGTTGGATCCTGGAGGGATTACTAAAGTGAGGAGAGTCTCACTTCAGTCCAATCGGGAGTTGTGATCCCAAGGCAGTGAGGAAGAGAGCCTGAAGTCCAAAGTGAAAGTGGGCTGGGGCAGACATGAAGACGCGATGAACCAGCAAGGAAAGGAAGCAGCGAGGAGATAGCAAGCTGAGATCGGGCAAGCTATCAGTAGGAGAAATATCTTTTGGATTACAACTGGAACATCATGGGAAGAAGAACTGCTTGTATTACTGAAACCCAGAGTGAAAGGGGTGAAGGTGGAAAGTGGCGGCAGCGATCTAGTTTTCTATCCCCAATGCTGGGAAATAGTGGAAATACAACTTTAAAAAAGAAAATTGAGAAGGAGAGACAAGGGGATATTACTGGAAAGAGCCCTCGGTCATCAACTGCTTGAAGCGAGACTATTGAATCTATTCCGCTTGAGAAAGGGTCTTGGGACTTGGACACAACTTTAAGAAAGCTTTGAGGAGTAACGGTGCAGACTTTGGAGGCGGCCATTGAAAGTAGCAGACCTCGGTAAATTGCATCACTGTAACTGGAGTGATTAATAGAACTGAGAACGGAACGAAATTGATACAAAATAAGCGGGATAAGCATTTTCTATTTTGGCTGTCTCTACTATAGTATTTATAGTTAGTTATTTAGATATTTAGATATTCATTATTATTTAATAGTAAGATATTAAGGTGACAGTAAAATAATAAGAGATTCTATACTCCCCCTCTTGAAGTATTTATTCTCCCTTTGAATTTACTGGGCTTGGATAGTATTATTCTATATATATATATCTATGTTATATACTTAATATATCTATATATACTTAAATAATAATAAGAGACTAATACTGATTGGTTATTCTATATAGAATAGCATCTAAATTTTGGTCATGTGACTATGGGGATGTTGCAATGGCTGTAAGTGTGAAAAACAGTAATGAGTCATTTTTTTTTCAGTGCATTTGTAACTTTGAACCGTTATTAAATGAACTTTGTAAGTCAAGGACTATCTGTACTAACACTTCACATGATCCTGATACTATCTCTCTGTTGATGCAGCCTAGGATTGCATTAGCTTTTTTCAGCAGCTATGAACTAGCTTATTTAGACATTGAAATCAAGCAATCATAGCCACTCCAAAAAGCAGTTTGTTGCATCTTGTCTATCATTCAGACAAGAACAAAATTAAAAATTCCAGCTCCGGTTCAAAATATGTAATTCAGATACACAAATGCTACAAATGGGAGATTAACATATTATCCACTTTTATTTTCTAGGTGCTTCAAAATATTTTGCCTGTAGTTGGGAAATTTAATTGAAGTTGCACAAAACAATTTTGGCATAAAAACCAGGGTTCCAGGTACGCCAACATTCTTGCGTTTAATAACATTGGAAGAGTCAAAGGTCCTTTTTCTAAAAACCTGGGGCTATATTGAAAAATTAATTGGATTGCTAAAAACACAATCTTGAAGTTAATCTGTTGCAATACTGTGTAAACAATGTTTTTTCTGCTTGTGTCCGTGTCTTGTGTTTGTTTATTAAGCAATGGCTTGGGTTACTGATATGTGTGCCAGCTTCACAGATCAGTTGATATTATCTAACTATAATTGTTATAGCTGAAGAGATACTTTTCCTCAAAATGTAAGTATTTGTTTTGAAATAGCTCTTGATGATGGTGCTGAAACTGCCCCTGTTCACTTGACATGGTGAACTGCAAGCTAGCTAATCACATTTAACTGGGTATGTTGTGTGAATGTACCCTTATGGTTAGATTCTGATTCATATGGTGGGTGTAACTAGCTAGTTAGGTGAATTGAACAAACCATTATTAACAGTGGTATATCATGTGAACATAGTGATTCTTTACAGTAGTATCTGTCAAACCCAAACTCAAAAATGACACAGTGGAATCCAATGGAGTCCAATACTTTATTTGCTTACACCTAATAGCAATAGCACTTAGACTTATATACTGCTTTATAGTGCTTTACAGCCCTCTCTAAGTGGTTCACAGAATCAGCATATTGCCCCCAACAGTCTGGGTCCTCATTTTACCGACCTCAGAAGGATGGAAGGTTGAGTCAACCTTGAGCCTGGTGAGATTTGAACTGCCAAATTGCAGGCATCTGGCAATCAGCAGAAGTAGCCTGCAGTACTGCACTCTAACCACTGTGCCACCGTGGCTCAGTAGAGGGAATCTCACCAGACTAAAGCTGTAGTCTACTAACCCAAAAGATATATCCTGAGATATTCTAGGTGGGCCTTCCTTGAACCTCTCCCTGCCCCATCCACCTCGGGACTATACTCTGTTAATTTGGGCTTCTCTCTGGAATGTTCTGCCTCCTTTCTGGGAAACTGCGGTGCTTGTTGTAATGACGAGGCAGTCGAGGTGTTTGATCATGATCAAATGAATCATGATGATCTTTATTGGAGTCTAGTCTTGCATTTATACACATTTTCAGTAATCCTCTAACATTGGTTAACTTTGGTTATTGCTTAACTGTTTAGCATATTAATTAACACAATTAATTATCTCTAGTTAAAGTCTAACACATGTTTACTTCCTCTCTCTAATCCTCCTTTACATTAGTGTCTTTGTTTGCCTGAGTTGTATTTGCTTTGGAACCTTCATTACCTGAGATTTGCCATCAAGATAATGACATTACTGCAATTACAACTCTACATATCCTCGTTTTTTATTTTAAATGGAGGATTCAAAGATTTATGAATGTATCGCAATTGTAAAGGAGTAAGAGAGGGGGAAGTAGAACGAAACAATGCAAACAAATTTGGAATACATTGAATAAAACAACAGGTTACAATTAGTACAATAATATTAATTATAGCATAAAAGAAAAACTGTCTGAGCCAAGACCAATCAGGGAGCCAATTGGTTAGCCATTCAAAAGATGAGTACTGAGCATGGATATTATTTTGAATGTATGATTGTAAATTGGCAAGCTCATCCTCAATAGTTTTATTCAAAGAATGAAAAATTCTGAGGATGAACATTAGTAGCATGTTTATCAAAAAAGAATCACATATCAGATCCTTAAACTGCCAACCAGCGCATATCGATCCTGTATTAGATTGATCAGAGGCATTAAAAATAGGAAAATTGTCAGGATACATATCAGGAGCTATATCCATACAAAGAAGAATTAAAGGTACCTGACAACCAATAGTAGTTAGAACAATAACAATAATTCCCTAGCTTTTTAAATATGTGCTGAGCAGCATCATAATCAGACCAATTATGAAGCCAAGTATGTTTAGCGTGACAACAGAAACACAGACCTCTTGTAAATTTACTAACTTTCAAGCAACACCAACGGACAGAATTCAGTTGCATAGGGGGTTTAGAAAATAGCCAGTAGTGTGAAATAGATTGTAGCTGTGAGACAATAAATGTAGAAGACATGATCAAGTTAGGAGTAAAAGAAATTTGACCAAATGCCATTGGGGGCTCATAGTATAAAGTAATATTTGTGCCATGGTCATAAACATGTATTGGGCATGACGAACCCACAAATTAGAGTTAAGACGAACCACAGAAGTGTCATTTTGAGCAGAAACACCATTAACCATAAACAAGAAAATACAAAGTAAAATTGTAACAGAATTAGCAGTAATAATAGCAAAAACAGCAGCAACAAGATTTTCAGGAGTCTGAGGTAATAAGGCCTGTTGCAGTTGTTGTTGAGCTTGATATGTAGTAGATTTAACCTGGCCCCAAGTGATGGGTTGCAGGCGTTTCAACCTTAGAAGCCAGACTTCTGTGTTCAGATGAAGATTGAAATCCGGAATCGGGTTGTGAAGGCCCTGATGCCATGCCATGATACGGACAAACACAGCGTGCTGGAACCCACACTGCTTGTTCGGTAGAAGGATCTTCCACAGCAGCGTAACTGCGACCCCAGGTTATCAGCGGTGTAGGGCCTTTCCAGGTTGAATCTGGAGCTTGGCGATACTTTACCAAAGGCCTTGCTAAAGATTCAGTAGTTCGAAAATGCAAATTAGCAGGTGAGTCTGCAAGAGAATCTAAAAAGGTTAAATAATTCCAAGTGTATAATGCTACAGCAATGAGATTTTGAATCTTTCGCAGATGATAAGGGCCAGACTCAGTTTGTAATTGTTTTTGAAGCAATGCCTTAAAAGTACGATGAGCTCGCTCAACTATAGCTTGACCCTGAGAGTTGTAAGGAATTCCATGCACTAAAGTAATATTTCATTTCTGACAAAAGGTTTGAAATTCCTTACTAATATAAGCTGGGCCATTATCAGTTTTCAACTTAGAAGGCCGACCCATTACAGCAAAAGAGGATAGGCAATGAGAAATAACATCTGAAGTACATTCATGTTTTGAAACAGTAACCCAAAGGAAATGTGAATGAGTGTCAATAGACATGTGAAGATAACAGTATGGCTTAAAGGTTGAAAATTGAATTACATCCATTTGCCAAATTTGAGTAGCTTGGGTTCCTCGTGGGTTGACACCCACTGGAAAGGGAATTGCCAGTTGCTGACAAGCTGGACAAGCACGGACAATATCCCGGGCTTGAGATAATGAAATTTTAAATTGTTTTGCAAGCGATTTGGCATTTTGATGAAAATAAGAATGGCTATCAACAGGATCAACAAACAAAGACGCAACATCCTTTCAGGATTCATCTGCCTTCTGATTTCCTTCAGTCAAGGCATTAGTAAAGGGAGTATGACTCCGAATGTGTTCTACATACAAAGAATACAAGTGAGTTTCCAAACTATTCTTTAAAGATAAAAACAAGGATAACAAATTCTTATCCAAAGAGAGACCACAATAAAAAAAGGAAGAGATTGCATAGCTAAATACACATATTGAGTATCAACTATCAAGTTAATAGGTTGGTCATTGAACAATTGTAAAGCCAAAATCACAGCTGCCAGCTCAGCACGCTGAGCTGAAGTCTGCATGGTAGTGAATTTAGAATACCATTGTTGTTGAATCTGCCAGACTACCACACCCCTTGTTGGTGAGTCATCAGTAAAAACTGTAAGAGCTTTAGAAATAGGATTTCGCACAAAAATGGAAGAAAAGGCCGGATTTAAAGTAGTAGTAACCACTATTCTAGGATCCTTGGGTAAAGAATATAATAAGTTTCCTACATATTGAGAAAAGGCTATCTGATATGATTCTGAAATCATCATCAAATGCTCATGTTCAACTTTTGTACGAGTGAAAGCTATGCTAATGAGATCCTGTCCTATAAGATGTAAGGCTTGTTTACGACCTTTATTAATCAAATCTTCTAATGCTAATTGATAAGGACAAATGTTTCTAGGTGGAGTAGCTGACAAAGTAATCCATTCATGAATGTTGACTGCTTGTGGAGAGGCATTAGAATAAAGACATCCTGTGGGTAAGGGTGCAGTAGGAAGAATAGCTAAACAAAGTCCTATTGTTAAGGATGTTGTCCTGTCCACATATCGATGCTTAAACTTATTCAATATTTCTTGAAGGCATGTTCTTTGAAGATCAGTTAATACAACTAGATCTCCTGGTGATTGTGCTCCCTTCAAAGATTGAAATAAGGGCAACATATCACCAGTTGTAATGTAGAAGAATGGGCGTGCCCAATTAATAATGCCAAGTACTTTTTGCCATTGTACTAATGTATATGATTTCTGTACTAGTAAGTCAGGAAGAATTGGAATGGAGCAATTATGCAACATTCTATGTCCTAAGTAGGTATAAGGTTCTACCTTTTGAATTTTGTCTGAGGCTATATACAATCCCTGTTGCGCCACAATATCCATTACCTCTTTTAACAACTTAGATTCATCAAAATCTGGGGCTGCTATCAATATATCATCCATATAATGATAGACTAAATAGGAAGGAAATTTATTCCTAAAGGGTTGAAGAGCATTATCCACGAAATATTGACAAAGTGTAGGGGAATTAAGCATTCCCTGAGGCAACACGCACCAATGATATCGTTTTGTGGGCATGCTATTATTAAAAACTTGGAACAGTAAATGCAAATTTTTCTTTGTCTTGAGGCTGCAAAGATATAGTAAAAAAAGCAGTCTTTAAGCAATCTTTATAAAAATTAGGAATTAAGTTAGGATTTGGTAGACCACATTGTAAAGGACCCATGGGTTGGATAAGTTTATTAATTTCTCGTAAATCCTGCAAGCGGCAAATTTCCCATTTTTCTTTTTTATAACAAAAACAGAAGTATTCCAAAGACTAGTAGAAGGTTCTATATGACCAGCAGCCAATTGTTCTTGAACCAATTGTTGTAAAGCAGCAAGTTTTTCCCTTGATAATGGCCATCATAAAACAGAGCCATTTAAGAGGAAGAGCCATCATCAAGAATCAAATGGACATTAAGAAGAGAAAGGATATCATGGCTCTAAACATTAGTATGAATATCTACAATGTATGGTTGTAGGAAAAAGAACTTACCAGCAGATTTTGTAACATTAATTTCTTGAACACTCTGCCAAGCAGCTGTAGAACGTTCTATGAAGAACAATGAAGAAACTGACATTTTTGCCACTGTACTGGCCAATGTAAAGAGATGACAGTAACTTCAGCTCCAATATCCAATAACCCTTGAAATGGTTGTTTATTTAAGGAAGAGAGGGGAGTTCAGCTGATGAAGTAAGCCTACAGATAAAAAAGTTGATCCAAATCCTGCATCCACATGATTATCTATACCAGGAGATGGGATTTCATGTGGAAGAAGAAGCAATTGAGCAAGAGAAGAATTACAAGGAAGAATTTGAGGAAGATTCACCCAAATCTGAATCATAATGATACCAGTATAATCTGAATCTATTGCACCAGGCACAACAAAACAGCCATTTTTGTGTGCAGAAGAACGAGGCAAAATTAAGCCAACTAATCCTGAAGGAAGAGCTCCTTTAAATTGAGATGGAACTATTTTAACTTCCAAGGGAAATTTAAACTCAATTTCCTCTTGAGTGATTAAATCAATTCCAGCACTACTAGCTGTGGCTGGGGAGGAGTGAGAGAGACTGCTGGAGCAGTCAGGTAATATTTGCTTCCAATCTTCAGGAATCATTGTATAACCATTTTTTATTCTTTCTACAAGTCCTCTTGTAAAATTACCACTAATCCCATAGTCTGTAACTGCTTTTTAAAACTCTCTTAAGATCTGATAAGGCAGACCCTCCCATTCTGCTACTTGCAGTCCAAGCTGTGGCCCCTGACCAGGATGATATTGTACTGGACAAACAGACAGTAATTCTGCAAGTTATGTTCCTGAGACAGAGACATCTTTTTTACAATCCTCAACCATTTTCTGAAAAGAAGACTGAACAATAGAGTCAGGAGGCTTTTGCCCTGTATCTGCAGAAGCTGAGGGAATGGAAGACATATATTCAGGTGGAGAAGGAGGATAAATGACAGCATTAGTATAACATGAAGGTGGAGGTGTTAAAAGAGAAAGTTCATTGTGACCAAATTTTTCAATTGCATGCCTACATAAATGCCACACCTGCAAAACTTCTATTTCTGCTCTAGGTTCAGTATGCAATGTTTTCCCTATATGTTCCCAATCAGTTAATTTTAAAGACCCCTCTTTTGGATACCATAAGCACTAAGCTGCAATTGCCTGGACCAGCCTTAAGAGATTTTTCTGTGGTACCTCAGTATTATTTTTCTTCAACAAATAGCCCAATTCATCTACATGCTTCCTTTGTTCCTCAGAAAGTGAAGACCCCATACTTACAGAAACCAAAAGGTTGAAGAAACCACAAAGGGTTGAAGGTGCACCAAATCCTTGCCGGATGAAGTAAAAGGGTCCCTGTTTGGGCACCACTTGTTGTAATGATGAGGCAGTCGAGTTGTTTGATCATGATCAAATGAAACATGATGATCTTTATTGGAGTCTAGTCTTGCATTTATACACATTTTTAGTAATCCTCTAACATTGGTTAACTTTGGTTATTGCTTAACTTTCGTTACTGTTTAGCATAGTAATTAACACAATTAATTATCTCTAGTTAAAGTCTAACACATGTTTACTTCCTCTCTCTAATCCTCCTTCACATTAGTGTCTTTGTTTGCCTGAGTTGTATTTGCTTTGGAACCTTCATTACCTGAGGTTTGCCATCAAGATAATGACATTCCTGCAATTACAACTCTACAGGTGATCATGCCAGGATTCCCTCCTTACTCTTTCTCCATGTGCATATTCCGTAACAGCTTTACAAAATGCTACAAAATCTTCTTCTCTCCATAACAATTCTTCAGCTAGTTCTTCAGAAGTAGCTAGTTCTACCAGAAGTAGTGGGAACACCCATTTTTCTCCAACTTTAAATTAAAGATGTTGAAGTCTCTTCTAAATTTAAGTTAAGCTTCCATGAAACTGGAGATCCCTGTCATGAGGCTTTCTGAATACAGATAAAGAACAGCTACATGTTACAGAGCAATCTCTTTTCTAAATCTCATTTATGCTCTGCTAGAGAGAAGTAATGTGTAGAAGCATGTCTGGTGGAAAGCTGAAGTACATGGTCTCCTTTCTGGTGGCTGGATTTGCAGAGTTATTTTAATTACCCAGCACTGTGATTTTTTCCCATTTGATGAGCTGCCCCGTATAAAATGGGAAAACTCATGGTGGAATGACATCATGACATACTATTCGCTGTTCCTCCAGATAGAAAAATCCAGCTCCCATAAATCTTAGCTTATATGGCCAATGATGAGTGATCAGAGGAGTTACAGGCAGATTTCAAGTCCTGGAAGGCTTCACATTAGTATTTTGTGTCCTTGAGTATCATATATGTCTTCTTCAATTAAAGAAGGTCTTAATATAGGTAGACCTTGACTTACCACCAAAACTGGGACCAGAATTTCTGTTGCTAAGCAATGTGGTTTGTTATGTGAGTCACATACAATGTAACAACCCTTTTTCTGTCATGGTTGTTAAATGAATCATTGCAATTCTTAAATGAATTATGGGGTCGCCAAGTGAAGTTGGCTTCCTCCCTTGAATTTGCTTATCAGAAGCTGGCTGGGAAGGTTGCAAATGGTGATCACATGACCGAGGGTAGCAATAGCAATAGCACTTAGACTTATATACTGTTTCACAGTGATTTTACAGCCCTCTCTAAGTGGTTTACAGAGTCAGCATATGGCCCCCAACAATCTGGGTTCTCATTTTACCTACCTCGGAAGTATGGAAGGCTGAGTCAACCTTGAGAATTGAACTTCCAAATTGCTGGCAGTCAGCAGAAGTAGCCTGCAGTACTGCATTCTAACCACTATGCTGCTGCAGCTACATGGATGTTGCAACCATGTAAATACTGTACATGCTGGTTGCAAATTTGAATATGTGACTGTGGGGATGCCATGAAAGTTAAAAGTGCAAGGACTGGTCATAAGTCACTTTTTAAAATGCGGTTGTAATTTCAAACAGTCACTAAACAAATGGTCATAAATCAAGGACTACCTGAACTCTCTTTGTTGATATCCATACTTCATTCTCCAGAACATAGTCATCTTTACATTTTTAAAAATCTAGAATGGAGCGCTCCTGATGTTTCACATGAATGGGAAACTCAAGGTATTTTATAATTTTTAGTTGTCATTCAGAATTGGGGGTGGGGGAGTATCTCAGCAAGACAAGCTCTTGATGGCTATTTTAATTGCTACCAGTAAATGACTATCAGGAAAACAAATCTGAAGTGTTCACTGGTTGTTAGGAAGTTGTTCAACAAGTAGAACTGGATCTTTCAGGTAATTTAAACAAGATATGTCTCAATTTTCTTAAAAAAATAATTTTGGGGTCACTCTGACATCTGATACTTTGCCCTTACAGAAATTCTCAGAAGGAAATTGGATCATCTTTTGACAGGGTTTATAAACCAGAAATCTCAGGTAATTTTTATTGTACTGGACCAAAAATGGAAATAACTAAATAAAACGAGATGTAACACTCCTCATTAGATGTCAGATCCGTGTATTTCCCATTCTTCAGTGGAAGAAGAAGGGGAGGGGGGGAGTTGGTACAAGTAATCCTTTTTGATGTAACCTGAATATATTAAATTCTGTATATGATGTACAACTGGAGGAGTGGACCCAGATGTCTAGAAAGTTGTCACCTCTTGAAGAGATAACAAGATGAGAAGGGGCCATAAAAATTCCAGCTCTGGAAGACACCCCTGGGAACTCTGCTAAGATACGTTCCCAGAGAAGGGGAGGGGGGAATTAACATGTTGGTTCTTTGTTTGACTAAATCCACACCTAAATAAGGATTCCTTTTGAAACACCTGGTTTTCAGAAGTTCATTCTTTTCGGTTGAAGGGAAAAAGCCCAATGCTTACATAAAGAAGAGTCTAAGATATATTGAATAAATATATTGAAGGGAAAAAGCCCAATGCTTACACTAAGCTTCAGTTGGTTAATGTGAAATATTAGAATGAACTGGAATGTCAAAACAGTTTGATTTGAGTTCCCTCTAATTTTTTGTTCAAGACCAAGGGGAAAAAGAGGCAAAGTGAGAAACTTAGGCATCATGGGGAAGGTATTCTATATGCCTTTTATAGCACACTTAAGATGAAATACAAATTATGGTATTCCATGATAGCAATCCTGTGCTGAAATCTATCTTACAATTTCTTAGCAATGTTTTTATCTATGAAATAGTTTCCTTTTTCTACCTTATTCTTAGTGTACTTCTTCCACTTTTCATTGGGTTGTTTTCAAACTTTGTGTGTGTGTGTGTGTGTATTTGCTTAAGTTGGTGCTCTTTCCTCATATGCAGTTCCATCATTCTTATGCAATAAAGTACGATTATAATTGCATAACAACGAACTATAAGCAGTCTCAACAATTGTAATACTGAAGAAAAAAAACATAACTACCAATATACACTGCTCAAAAAAATAAAGGGAACACAAAAATAAGACATCCTAGATCTGAATGAATGAAATACTTTGTTCATTACATAGTTTAATGTGCTGACAACAAAATCACAAAAAAAATATCAATGGAAATCAAATTTAGCAACCCATGGAGGTCTGGATTTGGAGTTACACTCAAAATTAAAGTGGAAAAAAATACTACAGGCGGATCCAACTTTGACGTAATGTCCTTAAAACAAGTCAAAATGAGGCTCAGTAGTGTGTGTGACCTCCACGTGTCTGTATGACCTCCCTACAATGCCTGGGCATGCTCCTGATGAGGTGGCAGATAGTCTCCTGAGGGATCTCCTCCCACACCTGGACTAAAGCATCCCCCAACTCCTGGACAGTCTGTGGTGCAACATGGCGTTGCTGGATGGAGCGAGACATGATGTCCCAGATATGCTCAATTGGATTCAGGTCTGGGGAATGGGCGGGCCAGTCCATAGCATCAATGCCTTCATCTTGCAGGAACTGCTGATACACTCCAGCCACATGAGGTCCAGCACTGTCATGCATTAGGAGGAACCCAGAGCCAACCACACCAGCATATGGTCTCACAAGGGGTCTGAGGATCTCATCTCAGTACCTAATGGCAATCAGACTACCCCTGGCGAGCACATGGAGGGCTGTGCGGCCCACTAAAGAAATCCCACCCCACACCATTACTGACCCACTGCCAAACTGGTCATGCTGGAGGATGTTGCAGGCAGCAGAATGTTCTCCATGGTGTCTCCAGACCCTGTCATTCTGTCACATGTGCTCAGTGTGAACCTGCTTTCATCTGTAAAGAGCACAAGGCACCAGTGGCGAATTTGCCAATCTTGCTGTTCTCTGGCAAATGCCAAATGTCCTGCATTGTTGGGCTGTAAGCACAACCCCCCACCTGTGGACATCAGGCCCTCATAGAGTCTGTTTCTGACCGTTTGAATAGCCACATGCACATTTGTGGCCTGCTGGAGGTCATTTTGCAGGGCTCTGGCAGTGCTCCTCCTGTCCCTTCTTGCACAAAGGCGGAGGTAGCAGTCCTGATGCTGGGTTGTTGCCCTCCTACAGTCTCCTCCACATCTCCTGATGTACTGGCCTGTCTCCTGGTAGCGCCTCCATGCTCTGGACACTACGCTGATAGACACAGCAAACCTTCTTGCCACAGCTCGCATTGATGTGCCATCCTGGATGAGCTGCACTACCTGAGCCACTTGTGTGGGTTGTAGACGCAGTCTCATACTACCACTAGAGTGAAAGCACCGCCAGCATTCAAGTGACTAAACCATCAGCCAGAAAGCATAGGAACTGAGAAGTGGTCTGTGGTCACCACCTGCAGAACCACTCTTTCATTGGGGGATGTCTTGCTAACTGCCTATGCTTTTCACCTGTTGTCTAATCCATTTGCACAACAGTGTGTGAAATTGATTGTCAATCAGTGTTGCTACCTAAGTGGACAGTTTGATTTCACAGAAGTGTGATTGACTTGGAGTTACATTGTGTTCTCTTAAGTGTTCCCTTTATTTTTTTGAGTAGTGTATATACTACCAACACTAGACCAAACTGGTTTTAATTTAATCTGGCTTTTAATTTAATCTAAACTGTTTTTTACTTTTAAGATTTAAGATTGATTTATAGGTGTTGAGATATACCTTAGTCATGAAAGCCAGCTGGATTACCTTGGGCTCATCACTCTAATCTTAGCGCAATCCATTTCACAGGTTTCTTGTTGTGGGGAAATTACTGTAGGAGGAAGATGTGTTGGATATGTCATTTGTAAAACTAATAAAAGCAGATAAATAAAATAAATTCAAATAAAAAAATAAAATAAATGATTCTGCTTTTAAGAGTTTACTGGAGCCTAACCATGTAATGGCTGATCAAATTTCAGGGAACAAATCCCAGCTGCCAACTCTAGCCCAGTCTCAGTCTTTAATCCGCAAATTATGTTAATATTTAAAATTCACATCAAAGTCAACCAAAAATAATTAGCACAAAACTTTATGGCTAATGTAACTGCACCATTAATAAAGTATACATATTTAGAGTTTATGTTTGTGCAAGTGCTGTACTTGTGACAGGGAAGTAGCCAAAGTTCAAAAAGCCAAGCACTTGGCAAAATTTCAGGTTGTTACTTATACAATACAGGTAACACAAGATTCTTTCAAGTTCTCCAGTGTTCCAAGACGGGGAGAAATATACATCTTAAAAATAACTTCCTTATTCTCCAGCACTTGAGCATTTGAAGAAGCTGTAATAATATACAAAAAAGCTGTAATTATGCATGCAAATTTCACCTCGTGTATTACTTAATATCCAACCAACAACATATTGTACCAGTAAATGAACATTTTAAACTGATATCCCTTTTATGATGAAAACTTGATACTCTTTCAAAGTGGCTTGGTAGAAAACAATCCAGATCTTGTCTTTCCTGAAACAGGTTTTGATCTGGGACATTTTGGCTGGCAGAGGGGTGATTTTTGTAGGCCTATTTTTCTATCAATCCTTTTGCAGCGTTTATGATTAGCAAGTCTGGGAGCCCTCTGGAACAGCGGAATGGAGTGCTTGTTGCCATAGGAAGAATTGAGAATTCTGAAAATCACTTTTCCCAACAGGAGAATGGTCCTCACTGAAAGAGCAAATTTGAGATCCAATGCACTGGATTCAAGCTTTTTATGTTTTAGTTCCTGACAGTGTTTGTTGGAGTTTGATAGGCAACTGCAAACATTTATTCAATTCTGAAGATCATTTTTTAAAAATTAAATAACAGCTTGCACATTACTAGTATTGCATTTGCCTGTTCTATTGAATGTCATTAATCATATGACTTTTTGATTGATTGATTTAGAAAGCTGAGCCTAGATTGGCTAATACAAGAATTAAACAGTATCAGTTGAAAAGCTATGTTAGAATGATAAATAATACTAATAAAATAAAATCCATACAGACATAAATATGTAAAATTCAGACCAGTCACCATACAATGTTACATAAGTGCAAAATGAGTAAGGAATACTGTATTGCTTGCTTGTCTAAGGGATTTTCAAGTTTTTCTTCAAATCAACTAGTGTCTGTATGCTTTCTCTCTCTCTCTCTCTCCCTCCCTCTCCCTTTCAATTCTCCTTTTTTTATTTGAAAGCAAAAGTAATTGAACACTTAAATGTTCAGTTCTTCATTCACAAGTTAGCTAAAATATGCTATTTCAGTGATAAAAATTCTATTCCATAGAAAGAAAAGCATTTTTTATTCTTAATATAGATAATATTTTATTTCTTTCTGGAAAGATACTTTGGGTGACTTTTATTTTTGCTAGCTGATTCAGAATAACATAATTTTGAAAAACAACAAAAAATGACTGTGAGGAACAGTAATTATTTTCATTTCAGGATGTACTCCCATCCTGAAAAGATACTTATGTATATCGATGTTTATTATTAAATTTATAAACTCATCCAACTCTATAACGATTTTGGATGATGTGTAATTAAAATAATAGCTAAAGCAATACAGGTAAAATATCATCAAAGAAGTCTTGAAGATGAAAACTATCCAAATCAACGCAAGACATATACAGGACATTCCTCCATCCCACCCCACCTCCTGTGCACAGAATCTAATCCAAAACCTAGAAGAATAGCCAACTTTTCCAATCATGGGTGGAATCAGGATGGAAGCTAGGTGTATACAAAATCCAAATATATCTCATCTGAAATGCAATGTGACTATCACAGACAAAGTTATTTCTATTGAATGCTTGAACACATCCATTAGGCTTCAACCATGGGTTAATCCACACATAACTCTATCTTGAACCTGTTTGCAGGACTGATTTCTGTAAAGATTGTACTGTAGGTAAATGACCAAGCTTCTAAACCAAGTACTGTGGTATAAGCTGTATGATGTCATCTAACTTAAGCAGCCAAATACATTTATTAGATTTTCTAAAGCGAACATTGTATCTCTTCACAGAATGTCAATTGCAATTTTTTTAAAATAAGAAAATGCACTCCCCAAAACATGATTTTTATACAGAACTCTTTCTTTTCCTATTAGGGCCAGTAGAAAAAAAATACTTTTTCATAGTTAAAGCATTGTAGCATTTTTGTCCTTAAGTGTCAATCATTCAGTTTTAAAGAAAAATGACATTTCTGTTTGAGGTAGGGACAAACAGTACACTAAGCAGGGAGGAAAATGCAGCTCCTTTGCAAAATTTTATTTAGAAAACACCCTTGCTTAAAAAGAGGGAGAAAATAAGAAGTTCTGACTTGGGTTAAACTTCAAACAAGGCTCTGATTCAGCACCAAAAAGATAACTTTGTATTAACTCTGCCTATTACCTATGACAATCAATTACCAACACTCAAGAATCAATTAGCAATCAATTAGCAATCCAGGACAGGACTGATATATTATATAGCATTAATGACAAAATAAAAATAGGTGAACCATTGTTGCAAGTTATTAAAAGTCCATTCTATATAGCAATGGATATCCTGCCTCTGTACTGTGTTTGCAGGAATGAACAAAAGAATTTTATATAGTTATGATAGTTTCTAAAAGGAAAAATAATTTATCAAGAATTTTGAAACAGGATAAAAAATTTAATACAATGTCAAGCTGTCCACATCCACTTAGGTTGCATTCTTTTTTTTTAAACAAATTTTATTGATTTTCAAAAACAAACACAAACAAACAAAACATAAAACATAAACATCTTTTTTGAAAGCAGCTTGATCCTGGGTTACATCTCTTTGTACAGACACAAATTCAAATTCATGCTCATTTTATATACCATTCCATATCTTATTGCTATTCTACATTTTCTATATAGCTTCTCCCCTCTTTTAACTTTCTTAGTTTTATTTTATTCATCTCATCTCAGTTCAGATCATTATACTTATATTCTTTGTCTGTCCTGATTCCAGCTGTCTATTATCTTTTCTCATTAAACAAAATTTCTCCTGTAATCACTGATTGGAGTATGACGCCTTTATCTCTTTCCCCTAAATTTATAACACTTAGCATAATACATAACTTCCACTTGGATTCTTAGTACATTCTAAAGTTACATACTGTATTTTAAAAAGAGAAAAAATTATAAATATATAATTAAAACAACAATCCATACCAATTCAAATCTATCATTAATATTCATTTAAATCTTAAACATTTTACACATTACTTTTCAAATAAGTATCATACTTCTATGGGAACACTTATAAACTTTCCATAATTATTTCCCCCCCACTTCACTTGTATTTTAAAACATTGTGTCATTAAAATGTTCCCATTCCTTCCTAATTCAATTCTCTCATTTATTTCATTTCCTTTTGTTCACAAAAGCTTCACTGAATTACAGAGTATTTTATCCCACTTTTTAATCACATGTTGTTTCCAATTTTCTAACATTATTTCTAATACAAATATAACAATACCATCTTATGTACCTTTGCAGAATCACTTTTTCAGTTTTTACCCATTATCTCTAAATAAGTCCTGTTTCTTTACATCTTGCTCCACACCTTTGAAGGTTCTCTTCCCTTCCTTCCTCCCTTGCTTCTTCTCTCTGCCCTTTTTACCCCCTTGTCTCTCCACCTCCATTTCCCTCTTTTGTATTCCCCCCTTCTGTTGCTTTCTAACATTATATCCACTTTTCACCTTATTTTTCCCTTTTTTGGTTGATTTTTTAGATCTTAAAGTCTCCATTTTCTTTCCCTCCTTTCCCCTTTCTTCCCCAAGTAAAGTTACTTGTTCGTTAAAGATGGCTTCTTCTTTGTCCCAATCCTCGTTGCGCAGTCCTTTCTTGTAGTTTCTCGTAGATACAGATCGCCATTTCTAAGGAGTTCCGGTTTGCAGGGCTTTGGCGGCAGGCAAGAATCCGCGATCATGCGCGGTTTCTGCCTGGGCTCGCCGCTGGAGCGTCCCGAGCCAAT
Source organism: Pseudonaja textilis (assembly GCF_900518735.1). The sequence goes on from NW_020769310.1 coordinate 12,563,039, forward strand.
TTGGCTTCGGGACTAAGCCACCCCGTAGAGGTGCCAAAGAGGGGGATGATCCCAGGAGGGTCGAGGAAAGCTGCATCTTTCTTCCCCAGCTGGCAAAACTCCCTTTCCCGAAGGTGGTAAGAGCGGCAGTCAGAAATGGCCGCCTCAAAGAAGCACTCAGCCTGAAAAGAAAGTGCAGGAGGAAGCTAAGAAGTGAAAGTTTTGGCTGACCGGGATAAGAAGCAACACCTAAGGTATCCTGGAATTTAAATTTTTTAAAAAGATACATCGCTCCCAAGGAAGATTCGGAAGCAGCAATGAAAGTGAAAAGGGAAAGGTGGTTTTTTTTTTTCACTCTCCTTCCTAATGTTGACAGCGAACAGAAATGAATGAGAAATCAGAAAAACCCACTTTGGCATCAATAGATAATTAAACTGGATAATTAAATGTCAAGGGGATAATAAGGATTTCTGAACACTAAAAAAACCCTTTTTTTCTTGCTGTAAGTGGGAAGGGAGAGGAAAAGAATAAGAGCAGGATTCGGAAGGAGGAGACTGCCTAGAATTTAAAAGAATCTGATTAAATCCTAACAAGACTTCTAAAAGATACATTTTAACTGGAATTTTGTAACTAAACAGTAACCCCAGGAAGAGAAAGTGAAAAAAGAAGAAATTGTCAAAAGAAACAGCTTGTGTGTATTTGGATTGCTTGGTGACTTTGGGACTTTTGGAAATTATATTTGAATGACTAAAAACACTTGGGTGGTTGTGTGAAATTTTTTTTTTTAACAATGGCATCACTTGTGGATGAACTGAAAATGGAATTTAAAAAATACAAAGAGGAACAAGAAGGGTAGGGCTCTCTTGGCTCGCTTTTTCAACACTTAGGTTGCATTCTAATACCATATATATGAAAGATGGAAGATTCTCTCACAAAGTAGTCAAGGTAACTATACAACAGAAGATACATCATCCAAGCTCATTTTCTTTGCATTTGTCAGCACCATGAGTTTCTTTTCATATATTATTCAGCAGACATTACAAACAACTGGGATGCATTTATGTTTGTTAAATAGCTACAGAAACACACTGATCCTGTCAGTTTTTCCAGCACATAATTTACATTTACGACATAACAAACACCTACTGACAAGATTTTCCCTGCAAACCAGTTTTCTCTATTTAATGGTTCTGCCTACATTTCAGATAATTCTTATATTACATCCTAGGAGTTTTTAAGCGCACACCTAAAATGTAACGTGAATCAAAAGACATTTTAGAGAACAAGGTCATATGTTAAAAGAGACTGGAAGAATTTAATAGAATTCACTGACAATTAATAAATCACAAAATATTCTGGGTTCAAATTTGAGTGCCAGGATTTTTTAGGTAAAAACAAATTGGTGATTGAAAGTTTTGCCTATGTTTTTCTAAACTTGGGTCAAAAGGGTACCATTGATTCCATGTTCTCAGTATTTCAACATTAATAAAGAATCCTGCAGGTTTTAGAGGACTTAAAAGGGCATTAGCCAAAACCAATAAAATAAAAAAGTCTACAGTACTATTGCTGTCATTGTTCTGTTCATGTGCACCGGAAGAAATTGTTGTGTTGTTTATCTTGATAGCTATGCTATGCAAACTGGAAATGCTTGATTTTTGTTTAAAAAAAAATCCCTTGGCCATTTTTCCTGCAAATTGCACAGTAGGTAATATTTAGCATGGATTACTATATTATGTAGGTCAAAAAAACAATTAAGAGCTATTTCAACTTCCCATTGTTTCTTGTGATGAAATTGTTAAAAAAAAATTGAAATGGGCGTTGGTCTTACCTGACACGCCATTTCTAGTCGAGCTACGAGGATCATCCAGAGAGTGGGAGGTGCTCCAGTCTGCGTCTGTGTAGGCTGGGCTTAATCATTAGGGAACGCTCCACCCTCTGTCACATGGTCCCTTGTAGCCTCCCAGTTTATGCCCAGCCTTTGCAGAGTTAGGCTGTGTGTTTTGATTGTACTTCCCACTCTTTGGCTGATTCAAGCAGGATAATATTTCAGTTCAGGTTTGATTTAAGCTTATTATTTCCTTAGCCTCTGAGCATCTGGGGGTGTCTTGAGACTTAGGGGTGTGCGTTTTTCGTCCCCAGGGGGCTGGGCGGGCAGCTTAGCAGCGCTTAGCGCTAACACCCCCCCACCCACCCCCGCTCTCTGCCGTTTATTTCTTCTTTCCTGCCTTGCTGTCCTGGTGCCTTTCTAAGGTCTGGAGCCTTTTTTATTCTGGTTTTCCCCCCACTAACACCAATTTCAGCATCCTCGCCCTCGTGGCTCGCAGGATGCACCCACCCTGAGCCACCCACTTTGCCTTTCACTTTCGATTTCCAGGTGGCCATTTTGGACGCCGCCTCGTGGCCGGGCGACATTTTGCAGGCCTCCTATTGCTGCGACGTTCTGCTGGCCCTAGGCTTAGCTCCCAGGCCTAGTAGGGCTGATCTCTCTATCTCCCTCTCCCAGAAGGGAAAAAGAAAGCTGTTCTTTACTCTTTACTCTGTTAATTGTTGGGGTAAGTGTTGGCTTCTGCAGCAGATCTCAGGGTGGGGAATTAGAAAAGCAGCCACTCCCTTCCTAAGGGGGGGCAGGCTGCCTGAGGCCTTGTATTGCTAGCGTTGATTTGGCTGATTGGCTTCTCTTCCTTTTACCAACTGCCAGGTTGTTATTCAGTCTAATACAGAATATCTTCATATTTCCTTACATTGATAATCCAATCTCATTCAATTGGCATTTTTCTCTCTCTCAGATTTGCTTAGAGAGACCTAGCTTCCATCACTGTCGCTGCAGTGTGTTTTCCTGGATCCTTATCCTGGTGGGATATAATTGTACATTAAAAGTCTATATCTGTGGCAGTTTTTTTAAAAAAAAAAATTTTAAAAAAAATTTTCCCCCCCTTTTTTGGTCATATTTTCAGATTATTCATTGCAAATTCCAAAAGGGGGCGCGGGCCAGTTTCTGGATACCCGGCCTTACCCAGGTCGTATCCTAGGTGAAATTGTTAAAAAAAATTTGAAATATATTCGTTCAAAACACAATATACTTGAAATTGTTTGCTAAATAATAGCTGCAAAAACACATCGCTCCCTTTAGTTTTCCTAGAACGTAATTTACCTTTATGGCATAAGAAACATACACTGACAAGATTTTTTCCTGTAAATCAGTTTGTTCAAAATAATGGTTCTGCCTACATTTCAGGTAATTCTTAAGATTATATATTAAGTGCTTTTAAGTGTGCACCACTTAATGTAATAAAATTTGAATTGTTTTAATGGAGTATTCGGAGTTGGTCTAATTTCTTTCATAGGACAAAACGTGTTTTATTTGATGCAATTTCCTATTGTTAATATGTTATGGGAAAGAGAGCAAATGAAACTTATGAAATCTTCGGGGGCATCCCTCTGTCTCGGTCCAATTCACTTCAGGGATAGTTATGGGGAAAGTAAGAGGCAGGTGTAAATAGATAGCGCTCTCAATTTACAACTATAATTGAGCCCACAGTTTTGATTGTTAAGTTGGGTGATAAGACTGCCCCGTTTTATCCTTTTTTTGCAGAGGTCATTAAGCAAACATAGCAATCATTAACTGAGCACGCTGTCTGTTAAGTATGGGACAGCACTCTGGGGTAGTTTTTCCTGGAAACTGGAAGTAAATCAGTGTTTCTGATAAAAATGTTGTAAATTGCAGTCATGTGAGCATGTAGCACTGCAGACAGCCATAAATGTGGGCTGAATCCTAATTGCCCAAACTGGGTCATATGACTGCAGGTGGGGAGGCCTGAACTTTGAATATGGATCATAAGCCTCATTTGGGGGGTCTGTTATAATTTGGAAGGTTTGCTAAGTTACTGGCCACAAGTCAAGAACTACCTGTATAAGTATGCTTGCTACCTTGAAAGAAAGGATATTTCAACAGCAGGGATTTAAAGCAGTTTTAATGCAAATGAAGTATTATTGGAAAACATTAACAGGAATTACCATCCCTGATTCCACTTTCTTATGTATTGTTGACAACAGTATTTCTCAGGATAAGCAAAGATGTGTGCATGTATATAAATCAAACAGCAGAAACAAACAACAAAACAACAACAAAAATGAACAGTTGTGGATGCTCCATTACTGGAGATTTTTAAGAAGAGACTGGACAGCCATTTGTCTGAAAGTCTCCTGCTGACCAGGCAGTTAGACTAAAAGACCCCCAAAATCCCTTCCAACTGTTATTCTGTTAGAAATTATTTATCAGGATTGATTAGGATGAATTCTTGATAGTTGTCAATATTGCACATTTCAACTTTCTTTTGAAAACCAAAAGGAATACTAACATTCAATAAAAGCAGAAAATATTTTAATTGGCACCAACTCTTCCAGGATTGTTAATTCTGTTATGATTTCAGTGGAAGTCCTGAAAGCAAATGCATTTATGATCATACCAGAACATTACAGGCAATACAATACATTCTTTGTTTTAGTCATTTTATATTCTTTATAAATGGAAATAAGTTCATTTCAAAATCAGAACACCTCTCAGTGTTCTGAATGGTAAACAACCTCTCTGCAAGTGGCAAAAGAATATTCTGCATGTTACTACATAATATTCCACTCATCTACCCCATTCCACTTGTATTAAGAAATTAGAGGCATAAAGGAGAACAGTACAAAATATTCAAAAGACAGTATTAGTTCCCATGCTGTGTCATTCATGACAACATGAAGCATCATTCTTCAAACTGAGAAGGCAGCTGCGTCTTTTGCGATATAGATGCAGCCACTTTAAAACTTGTTCCTGGTTATTCTCAGCATGCATCTGTATGCCCAGTCATTTTCCTTTGCTGGTGGTTCCACTGTTAGTATTGTCTGTGCATTCACATATACAGGCACAGAGATAGCTTTTGATGTGCAAGGGTTGCAAAACATGTGATTTCTTTTTTTTAAATCCCTTCTTTTGCATATCTACCTGTTGGCAAATAATTTCCTCTGAATGCTTTGCACAACCCCTCCAAAATATAGATTTTAAGGAACTAGCATTAACTCCAAAGGTCCCTGTTTCTTGCCATCTCTTAATAAAGTGCAGTGTCACTACTGTTATATTTTCCTAAATAACATACAGTGTTGAATTTTAAACTTTTTATCAGTGATGTTATTCATATATTCAAAATGATGCAGATACAGCTGACAATATCTATGGCAAATATTTAAAGCAGAAGATACAAGAGAATATCTAAGTAATGCTGAGACAGATAGCATTTTATCCATCCTCCCACCACCACCACCACCACATCTTTCAAGGGAAGAAGAGGGTGTCAGCTGCCTAGAGATCTACAGTAACAGCTTCTATACATTAAGCCCTTTAGTCCAGATGTTAAACAGATGCCGAATCAGAGGAAATACTTTTGAAACTGGAATCCATTTATTAAAAGGGGTTTTAGCCACTAGGTTCAGGCAAGAAAAACAATGATTGGGACCAGCAGCTATTTACACACACTTAACAAAAACAGACAACAATAAAATCTTTAAAAAGGAGCTATCAATAAATAAATTGTCCCCTACCAGTCACACAATACCTTGTGCAGCAGTGACCACAGGAAATCAACGTTGTTTCATTAGGCTATGTAACATCAACTTTGACCTAATTCAATAATCAAGAAAGAAATTATTTTCAAGAACAGACCGTCTTCAATATCTTTACACATCAATACGAATCCCATGTTTTATTGACATCAGTTCTCTTGTTCCAGTCAAATACAAAAGAAAAGAACAAAGATGAGGTAAAGTTGCAGTGACGGCCACATAAAGCCAATAAGGTAGGGGAGCGGTCTTTCCAAAGGGGCAGATCCACAGGCCATGGCGTATTCCATCTCGAACATGATGCGAAGTCCAGGAGATAAACATCATCCAGGGAAGAAAGCACCAGGAATCCTTCAGCTTGAGAAGATGCATAACAAACTTTAACATCAGGCACACAACTGGAATCACAGTAGAACAGTGAAGAAACGGTCTTTGCGGGAGAGTCAGGGCAGCCTGAGAGGGAGCGGGGAAAAAAAGTACAATCCTAGCTAGCATTGGAAAGGAAAAACATACTGTTTTTTTAAAGGGGGAAAAAAAGGTATACAACAGCTGCACCAACTTAGTTGATTCACATTTTGACCAAAATCAACACACAAGTTGGAAAGTAGTAATTATTAGTATTATCTATCAGTAGAATTTTTATATTTAATGCTTTGTATGTTCCAGTATTTGCTTCTATTCTAAGTTTTGGTAAATGCAGTCCATTTAACTGATAGCTTGGATGCATTCTCTGGTTGCTAACCTGGAACTACTATTCATTTTTAAAATTTATTGGCTGCTGAACAGGGAATAAGGGAGTGATAAGCAATATCAATTTTAGACTTTCTTATTTTGGCAAAAAGTTCTAACTACATTTTTCTGACAGACTTGGGAATTAGTGAAGTAGAAAATGCCAATTCTAAATGAACAAAAGTAGCATCTTTTACTTTAAAATTGGTAGTGACAGTACCCATTTGAAATCATTTATAAATTATCCTATTTCCCAACTTCAGCCAAAATTGTTTGTACATAGGTTACTAATATCTGATTAAATAAAACAATATTGTTCACATATGTGTAGGTTGATTAAGGCCTTTTTGAAGAGAATTTATTATGACAACAACATAATAAGCAAGATTCTGAGTTGTTTATAACTATCCTGCTGTACTCTTTAGCAATATTACTGCAGTTTGGACTCCAGACTAATGGTCGCCAGCCGGTGGACTGGGGACCACTGGTGGTCCACGAGAAAATGTTGGTGGTCCGCAGAGAAATGTCACCCACAAGCACCCCCCAAAGTAATTAAGGCTGTGCGGAACACAAAGCTGCGCCGCGCATATGGCCCACAGGAACACAAGGCTTGCGTTGCTTGCATTGCGAACAACATGAGATAGTGAGGGGAGGGGGGACTTGCCCCACTCGCCCCATGTGCCTTGACTGGCCACCGGGCTGCTTCTTTTCACTTCTTTCTTCTGCTGCTTTTGGCTGCATGCAAGGAAAGCAGCAAAAGTCTTTCTTTCTCTCCCCCAAACTCCACCAGAAATGAGTCGTTGGGACCCTGCAAGGCATCCTGCTCCAAGAGGCAGCACCATTCTGGCAGAGTTTGAGGGAGAGAAAGAAAGACTTCTGCTATTTTTGCTGCTTTCCTTGCATGAAGTCAAAAGTTTCTCTCGCTCTCCCCCACCCCAAGAACGGAGCTGGCGACGGTATCCTGCGATCCCAAATAATGATAGATCGGTAGGAAAACGGGGTTGGGGAATTTTCCTGCAGACTATTGGGATTTTCCCAGGGTCTCTGCTGCTTCTGCTTTTTCTGCAGAGACCCTGGGAACATCCCCCCAAAAAGTTTGCAGGAAAAACCCCCATCCTGTTTTCCTATCGATCGATCGTTCTTTATTTGGGATCTCCCCCTGAGAATGGAGCTGAAAAGCAGGTTAGGAATGTGGCTGCCTTGGAGGGGGTGGGGATGTGTGAGGGACCCGTGTGTGTGTGTACGCACGCACGTGTGTGTGTGTCTGTGTGTATGTGTGAGAGAGAGAGAGTGAGAGAACGAATATCACTGCCAGCCCTCCAAGGTTAGATCGGACCTCTCTCTCTCCCACCAACATCAGCAAGCCACCGTCACTCAAAATTCGTATTAGTGGTCCGCATGATATAAAATTATGCGTTTGGTAGTCCCTGAGGTCCAAAAGGTTGGCAACCCCTGCTCCAGATAATAGAGAAATGTATGGAGAAGTGGTTCAGGTATTGCCTGCTATCTGGAGATCCAAGATCCATATTTCCCAGGAAAGCAATCTGGGTGTCTTTGGATTAGTCACAATCTCTCAAGCCAGTCTACCTCACAGGGTTGCCATTGTGGACAAATTTAGGAGGGAGCATATAGGATGCTGAGCAGAGTTCTTCAACTAAAGGTGTATCTAATAACACACACACACAAGTTGTTATAGCCCTACTGCAAGAAATATTCATTTTTTTAGTATAATAACAAAAATACACAGATATATCAATTATTACTTTTGTTGCATTATTTCTGATCAGTGTTTGATACTGATAGAGCTGTCATTGTCAAAATTTTATGCCCTGGATTATCAAGATATAATAAAAAATGAGGACACCTAATTGAGCATATTAAAAACTTGCTCCTTCTGGGTTTTTAAAGCAGATTGTCCTTAAAGACTCAGTTCTAGAGCAGATGGATATTTTCCTCTATGAAATAAGGCAACTACTATATTTATAAATTATGATGATCATCATGAATGGATAATCCTTCAGTGCTTCCATCTATCTATCAAACTTAAAAAAAAAACAAGTCAAATGCAACATTAATCCTACTAAATCAAAGTTTGTAAATAAGAGTTAAATGAGAATTAGAAATCCTGCTTGCAAAATCAGTACATTCAAATTCTTCAGTACATTCAAGCATGCCATCTACTGGATAAAGGTGTGATAAAACAATTTGCTACCTGTTTTAAAATGTTAAGAGGGCAGATCTTTAAAAAATATCAAAACTGAATGCTAAGTTATTTCACTCTGCTCTGTAATGGTAATTTTTATTTCAACTATATCTTTTAAATACACCATCCAAAAAGAGGGAACACAAACCAGAAACTAAATCTTCTTTTGATGAAATTTTAAAGTTAATTCTTCCAACTGCATTTTAACTGGGCACACCTCAGTTATAATTCTCTATCAGGCATTTTTAATAAACTATAATTTTATGATACCAGTATACTATTACATGTGGAAATTACAAGATTAAAAAGCCTGAATATTAAGCCTGACTTCTGGTTGGCCAATCTATTAAATAGCATAATAAACCCTGCTATTATTCCAAGGATCTTGAAGTACCTGAAATGTGTAGAACGGGACAAACAGAGCAGCATTATTAGAGGAGTATGCTTAGTTGATATATCTTATATCTGATGTCATATTAGTTTCCCCCTCCTTAGCTAAGGAACCAACCAACCTGTCAAACACAATACTACACCAAGGTGTTTAATGTCAAATAAGGACAAGGGCATCACTCAGTACAGAAACAATAAAATGCATAGTTTTTCTAAACAATTAGACTAGATTGTTTTTATTGATTTTCAGTCTTAATAACCCCATCATTGTTTAGAAAGCTTTTTTCCATTTTTTTAGCTATGGCAATCAACTAAGAGATGGAAAGAGCTGATAAGCAATGAGCTTTCATCCAGTTTAAATACAGGTGACAATGAAGGTAGTTCCGGAAGAAAATCATTTATGGTTGTCCCCTGCCCCCAATTTGTGAATTTTTTAAATTGTTTGTTCACCCATGGATTCTCATAGATTCCTCCACATAATATACTAAGGCAGGATAAAAATCTGATATATTGAATAAAACATAATGTGTTTTGTGTGAAGCTAACCAATGTGATATGAAACCCTAACCATCGCTTAGTATTATGACTGAACCAGACTATTCAATAAACTACTTTGAAAACTAGTCAAGGCTAATGTGTGTTTGCCATGCAACTAACATTAAACTCCAGAATTTCCTCTGGAAAAACCTGGGAAGATCTGCCTCTGGGGTTAGACAAACTATGCTATTTTTTTTCATAGCAAACACATCCAATAGAGCCAATAGTATCAAACTTTGTAGGTCTATCAATAGTGTGAATGAAATTAAATGTAAATTATTCCCTAACTTTGGACAGCAAGCAGCATGAAAAGCTGCCCAAGTTTCTTTTTAATCAAATTCAGCATAGGCAAGAAGGTGTCATATCAGGGTGGCCCACACAAAATACTACTTTTATTACACAACTGTTGTTGTTAGTTGCAAAGTCGCGACCCCATTATGCAATAAAAGTCATAATTTATAAGTCTACTAAATAGATTTGCTAAAACTTGAAGTCATGATTTTAATATAAAGTTTTAAATATTTTTTGAAACACTTATATTATTTAAAATATCTTCAGATTTATTTACTCATAAATACTCTAGAAATTTCAGGTGAATGAACTTATGTTTTGCTTACCTTTAGTGAAAGGGAACCAGCTAGAATAAAGTGATCCATATCAATCACGGAGGAGAGGAAACCAGCTAAAATTACTTCTGTAAAGTCACTTTTTTTCTTGAGTCCAATCACGATTGCCCATGACCACAGTCCTATAATACCATGCACCATATTATCGGACAATGCCCGCAGCCAGTAGGTTTGCTGAATGAAAGAATATTGCAGAAGTCTATCTGCTAAATAGCAGAAAATCCCCAGTCCTAGGCTTGAAATAACAGACGCTGTGCTGAACAACTGGAGAAGAGCATTGGCTTTGTCAGTCTCAGATGCCATAGCAAGCAGCATGTCTCCATGCACAAAATCTCATCAGGGTACATACAGCCCATTGTCTGTAAAATCTTGAGGCATTCTGTAATTATCACAAAGAAAGCTTAATGAGAAGCCTTAACCAATTCTGACTCTTCTTCCTTAAATAAGCAAAAATATAACAGAAATCAATGAACTAATTATCACTGTAAACACATTTTTAGGTCACTGTCCCATAGAAAGAAAACCTTGTACCCGGGATGTACAGGTTGTAACGTTTTTCACATTTTGACATTGCTGCATTATTTTCCAAAGGAGGCAATTATATTATTTTCAAAAGTTGGTAATGAAACATCTGCAAGAGAACAAGCTCAGAGAGCACCAAGAACCCCTTATACCTTTTCACATTTTTATTCTGCTTTTCTCTTTTAAGCCCTTTTAAATATCTTTAAATGTTTGTCTAACTTTCCTCTCTAGCAAAAGGACATATGGTTATATATACTTACGCTATATTTACACTTGATAAATTTATCTTCAGAAGAAGGAAAAAAAACCACTTTTCAATTATGCTTTGGAACATATAAACACAACATATGCTGTTCAATTCTTAAACAGAATTGCAGGACTAGTTATAAAAGAAACAATAATTATAATTATTAAAATAACATTAAGATATTATTGAATTGTATTTAATAGTGCTTGTTAATTTTATAACATGTTTATAATGTCCATATTCACATTAACCAGTCCTTGTCACAAAATGGGGTGATACTTTCTGAATGCTGGGTAGAAACTACATTTCAGGATGAAATGATTTTGAAACTTGATTTTATCCTGCAATTAGCATCAGATAATGATATTAAAATAATTAGAGTTGCTCTTCTCTGACAGATAGGCTCAAAGATATATCCATTTTCATCAGCCATTCAGGAGAGTTCCTTTGGCAATCATTAGAAAATTATAAATCTAGAAAATATGGCAAAAGTAAAGATTTAAAAATTAAGGGCTGATTTGTGCTTTGCTTAGGAAATTTGATATATTACATAGAAAAAAGTGATTAAAGATCCGTTTAGATCATGGAACTAAATTTGACATAGATTATCACACAAATTTTTATATTTAAGTGGAAACAGCAACAAGAAGAAACATGAGATTCTAAAAAATCAGCATTACAATCTGTTACTTCTTATTCAGAGCTGATTTCCTGTACCCCATCTTACAGCACTCTCAACTGAGGGTCAATCAATTCTATGCTATTTATAATTGTGATTTTTTTATGAATTCATAAGAAAAAATAATTTATCAGATACACTAAATTGCTAGATATTACATAAAACATTTAAAAAGCCAAGCTTACTAATTTATTCATAGAGGCTTTGTCTTTATAGACATTGTTTAAAAAGTCTAAATACGATAGATAAATAAATAAATTTATTTAAATAAATTTATTTAAATAAGTTTAAATACGAGTATAACATTAAATATTTTTATCTGAGTGTAAAATTTTAACATATTCTCTTCCTGGTCATTCCTCTTCCTTGATTTTCAAGTACGCCAGATTATATTTTGCTTTAGTAATTTGATTTTATAAATGAAATTCCATGCTGAATTCAGTACCATAATCTTCTGATAATAGTTTGGTCTGTTCTAGTTTTCAAAAGAATTGTGTTTTAGCATTTTAGTGGAAAAAGAAAAATAATACATATAAATTTAAGCGCTATGGCAAATGTACACCCCTAAGGTAAGCTTAACACTATGCTTCAAATACAGAGCGTACCTGATAACTGTTAGGATAACAGCCTAACTAAAAAGTATGTTTTACTAGAGAGCAATCACTCACAATATAATAAAATTGCAACTTATGTTCATTTTTCTAGTTGTGATATTCTGCTATGCTGATTTTTTTTTAAAGTTTTGTAACTACAGGACGGACTAAACCCTAGCAACAGGACGGACTAAACCCGAGATTTTGTAGGAGCTTTAAATATCTATAGGATGGTATGCAAGGATCAATATGTTTAAAACACAGCATTTTGGTTTTTTTTGACTGAAACCAGAAAAATATTACATGCAAACTCCCCCCGCCCTGCCCCCCCAATGTATGGACTTATTTATATGGCTATTCTATTCTTTCCAATCTTCCTTTTTACCTCGCCTCTTGTGTTTAGTTATATAATTATTGGTATATATAATCTGTGCTCTACCTTAAAATCCAACCCTATTATTATTGTTTTAACATCCCACTTAAGACATATTTCTGGTTTTTTGCTCCCTTTATTTTTACTCACTAAATCAATTTATACCTGTATTTTTTCTCCTCCTATGCAATAATTTTATTGCTTTTAAATTTAAAAAGTAATTCTTTCATCATGACTGTTTACATCAGTGTCTTTATCTATGTACCATACCTCCCCAAATTACTTTTCCAGTTCATGTTACATGTTAACTTTTCTCAATTTCTGCTGTTGGTCCCTTTTCTTTAATATTGCCCTTACCCTCTGATTAACTTCATAGTGATCATACATGACACTTTATGCCAACGCTTTTCAAACTTTAAGACATCAGTTCCCTTATATGGACTTAAATTAAGTTAAATTGTCAAGTTTGAAAACACTGCTTTACACAATATAAGAAATGAGTTTGAGAACTTATGATGCTTATCATCTAAAACCTGACAGAAGGGAAGATGAGGTAGGAATCCACAGCACAATTAAACATCCTTTCACTTCTCATCCTATTGCCTTCCAGATGTTGTATATCCCATCTCACCCATTCCCATGCTGGCTGTGAATTCAAATTCAAGAAATCTGCAGGGCAAATATTTATAACAGAGTAACAGAGCTGGAAGGGATCTTGGAGGTCTTCCAGGCCAACCCCCTGCTCAGACTTATGCCACTTCAGATAAATGTTATCCAATCTCTTCTTAAAAACTTCCAGTGTTGAAGCATCCAAAACTTCTGAAGGCAAGGCGTTCCACTGGTTAATTGTTCTGTCAATTTAATGCACTGGAGTTCTACCTGACCATAAAGTCTTTCTGGAGCCAAGCTGGAGCCCTGTGACTTTATAATTATTGTCTAGGTAGCTTTTGTGGCAACCATTCAAGAGGTTTTGGCTTTTGGCTTTTGTTATTTTTTTTGTAAGCTTTCCAATCTAGTCCAGGGCCCCGGAGACCCCAGTCCTCCTTCCACCTTGCAGCATCCACGATTTAGTTCTGAGATTAAACCGAATCAATCAGACCCGGCTGGCTGCTGCTCCCTTGTTATATCTCCCTAAGATATAAACATCCACACAATTAACCCCACACAGCTTTAATCACCCTTCCCCACAGGCCTCGCCGGCCAGAACGGCCCAAACCGGTCCACACAACAGGAGGCTCAGCCGGCTAGGTGCCGAAGGTGCAGAGATGGAGGCGGGGGAGGAAGACTTCGTAGCCACGGCTGCCCGTCCTCTAGCGTCCTCCTGCCGCTGAGCGCAGCGAAGACTCCCCCTGTTGAATGTCTGCCTGGAAAACAAGTCGGAGACCCCCTCCCACCCCACCCTCCCTGTCACCCTCAGGAGGGAAGAGCTGAGCGCCCCACTCGCATCCCTCCCTCTCGCCCACGAGGCGCTCCTCCGCACGCAGCTGCTTTCTTCTCCCCAGCCTCGGCGCCCTTCCGAATTGCCCCAAAGGGATCCCGGCTTCAGGGGATTTGCGGGCCCCGTTGTTCGGCCCCACAGCCGCGCCCCCCCCCTCTCACCTACTCACCTCCCAACGGCCCCAACCGAGGCGCCCATTCAGCGGCAAACGCGCGCGCGGAGCATTCTGGGACGGCCACCGGGCTGCGGAGATCAGAAGCCCCGCCCACCAACCTCCCTGTCTCTCCATTTCCCTCCCCGCACCTGGGCTCCCCATCGCTGGTGTTTTCCCGTCCCCGCCTTCTGGCATCAGCCTCCGTGTGCGGCAGGTCGGGGCTAGTCGCTGTTGTTAAGTCTATCCATTGGGTTTCGCTTTTCGTTTTATGAAAAACTGACGTTTCAGGGTGTGTGCGCTTGTTTTTAAAGAGGTACGGAGATTCGTAGAGACTGCGTGAAAATTTTCATGCAATTTTCTTGGCAATGTTATTGAAGGGGTTTGGCACAGCCTTCCTCCAGGATGTAAGGTGGTGGGTTTTTTTTATCTTATTTTCAAGGCAAACTTGCAACCCTGGGATTTCCTTGTGGTCTCCCATCCAAGGACTAATCCAGCCTGACTCTGCTTAGATCCACCAAACACATCTTACATATTGGCAAAAAAAAAATCAGAAAATAAAAAAGACCTTGTTGATGATCCAAGCTCTGTAAAGGACCTTGGAATACTCATCTCTAATGATCTAAGTGCTAGAGCCCACTGTAACTACATAGCCAAAAAGGCATTAACCGTTCTTAACCTAATCCTACGTAGCTTTTTCTCTGGTAATATCACACAACTAGAGCATACAAAACATTTGCTAGACCAATACTTGAATACAGCTCATCAGTCTGGAACCCACATTACGTATCTGATATTAGCAGTTGAAAAAGTCCAGAAATATTTCACAAGAGTTCTCCACTCCTCTGCTCGTTGTAGAATACCTTATGCCACCAGACTTGAAATTCTAGACCTAGAAAACCTTGAATTACGCCATCTTCGGTCTAATCTAAGTATGGTATATAAAATCATACATTGCAATGACTTACCTGTCAATGAATACTTCAGCTTCAACCATAACACAAGAGCACACAATAGATACAAGGTTAACTGCACCAAACTTGATTGCAGGAAATATGACTTCAGCAACAGAGTGGTCAGTGTCTGGAATACTCTACCTGACTCTGTGGTTTCTTCCCCAAACCCCCAAAACTTCAACCTTAGACTGTCTACTATTGACCTCACCTCTTTCCTAAGAGGTCTGTAGGGGGCGTGCATAAGCGCACCAACATGCCTACCATCCCTGTCCTATTGTTTATTTTTCTTATATGTACCCATTTCATGTATTCATAACTATGTATATACTTATACCTATTATCTTGTAAGCTATTGACAAATCAAATAAATAAATAAAAGTAAATAAATTGTGCAACCTGAAACCAGAGGCTATTTGACAAAGACAGTATGCACCATGATCTGAGAGCTGCTTGACTAATAATGTGCCACCAACACTTTTAGCAACCATACATTTTCCCATATTTCAGCTACTCCAACTGTGCATTCATTACCGCTGTAACTGAGTCCATCCACCTTGTTGCTAGCCTTCCTTTTCTCCTTTCTTCCACCTTTCGCAGCATGACAGATTTCTCAAGAGAGCAAGGTCTTCAGATGTCTGAAATAGGTGTCTATTCTATTCTAAATGATATGAACAGTGTAGAAATTTGATGAACAAATAAACAGGTGAGAAATTACTTAAAGCTAAATCAGAGCCTCATTCAATGTTTGCTTTTGAATGTAGAATACTCACTTTTAAATCTGTGCTTGGCATCATCAAAGAAACAACTCTGATATAGAAAAGACATGGGAAAAAACCCCCACAAGAGAACATGACTGCAATTTACTTATCAAACAATAAAGCACTGTGCCAATTTGACTAGAACATATTGTCTTGGTTAGGCCTATTTGTGGACCTTAAAAAATATTGAGAAACTATTCAAAAAATAAGTCAATAGTCCAGATATAGTAAATTTTATTTGGGTATCTCAGTGAAGCTACATTTCACTTTTCTTTGGACTCTAATATTTAGTCTTTTAAAAAATAAATTATGATGTCATAATTTATATAAATCTTATATAATCATCTGTGAAGTTAGTGACCTTTGCTTTTTCAGTCAGATTAAAGACGGACAATCTTCCTTGAAATAGTTTTGACTCCAGCATGCTTTGTGGAAGAAGCCAGAAGAGAGTCAATATCATTTATAACTTTTGAAGTTTTTTCCAGAGACTCAGTTATGTTCTTGATACTGACATCCTCTGCCAAGAAGACTTCTTTTGATGCACTTCCTGTATCTTTGTCGGATGACAGATTTCTTCCCACAGTTGAAATCCTACCTGGAATATTGCTGTTCTCGACTAAAACTATAGTATGTAGTTAAGGAGAAACATGATACTAAAAACAGCCACTTTTCTCTTCTCTTAATCAAATTAGAAGGAACTCGTTGACTTTTGTAACCTGTATTCTGCAATGCCAATATGCATGTATATAAATTTTTTATAAAAAATTCCCTTTGACTGTGTCTCTGTGAACTTGGAACACAACTAAATATACACATCACAATTTAGAACTTTCTTTGGAGTATTTCATTAAATAAGAATGAAAATCCATAGTTAATAACTATGACAACAAATATCATCACAACAAAGGCTATACCATGTGGATGTTATTGTTTCCAGCTATTTTATTGATTGGAAAACTGAATTAGCGTTCCCAATAGGGCAATTATTGGATGTCTCAAACCAAGAATTACTTATTTTAGGAAGTGTTGTGCGGATTTATAAGATGTACAAAAGGATACAATTGAATCGTCTTATTTTTTCGAGCTCAGTCGCAACTGACCTACGGGAAAAAAGAGAAACCTAATTAAAATGAACATTTTCTTGTTTGATATAACATTAACAAAATAAGGTAGAATAGAATGGCCCTCTAAAAAGTGAACATTAACAGTTCACTTTATTTCATTGTTTCTATTTAACATCTACAAAAAAAAAGAGGAATTGCTAGAAAGTTACATTTTGCTACTAATTTGCAGAAAAAATACTTTTATTTAAAAGGGGGAAAAAGAACTTTGGAATATCAAATCCAAGATAATAAATCCAATGGGTGGCTTTACAAAGCATCACTGCAGATTTGAGAATATTCTGGTTTATTAATTAAGAAGAATACCAGCTTTGTTCTTGAATAGATTCTTTTGTATTGGTACACGTCCCTTTATCTCTGTTCAGGCTTTTGCACCATTCCACCACTGTTGTGATATATCTGCATTAAAGAAAAATGTTTTGTTGAATCTTGTGTACATGGGAAACAGCTTTTGAGGACTCATGGCAAATGAAGAGCATCTTATGAATAATAACCAAGTTAGTAAATATAGTAAAAAATAAAGAGCAGAACAAAAATGCAGGGGGGTCAGTAACTTTTATGGACTTATCAGCAGAATGGATGAGGGCTATATGACAGTGATGGTGACATAAGGAATAGAAGGGACTTGAGTGTTTGATCTTAGAAACTAGTTTGGCAGCTGCAGAAGGATTTATTTATTTATTTTTTGGTGATTTTCTGCTAATACAAGGATTGCACAAATCTTAACACTTGTGTTATAACAGAAAGAAGTCTGGAGAAAACAAATGTAATTCTTGAAAAAGTACTCCAGCCATTTATCAACAACTATACAACTATGTTAACATCTGCCATATGTAAAACAGGGACTTTGCTGCTAAAGTAATTTGTAAAACAACCTTCACCCCCTCAGTTTTAGAGAAGTTGAGCTTGAGTGAGTCTCCTAAAATTTTCCAAAAGTACCTCTCATAGGGCCCAGGATGATCAATCTGGAAAAGCTGTTGTGCTCCTTCAGGACAAGTCAGTTTACACCAACCCGTGTTGTTCTTTTGAGGATTCTTGAACAAAGGAACAAAAAATAAAATAGGAAAGAACATCATTATTATTAGGGTATGTTTAATTCTTCTAATCCAGGGGTGTCAAAATCTGGCCGGCCCGCGTGGTACTTAAATCTGGCCCATGGGCCCAGCCTGGAAATAGAAAAGGATCAGCCCGCAGTGCCTCTGACAGCCAAAATGGGGTCTGGGGGAGCCGTGCCCCATTTTGGCCACAGGGTGCTGCAGGAGGGGTCCAGCCCATCCCCCAGCTGGCCCACGGAGAAGAACTGCAATGTTGATCCGGCCCTCGAAGAAATCCAGTTTGACACCTCTGTCCTAGTCTGTTTCTAAACTTGGGGACCAGGTAGCTTTCTGGATCTTCTGCAAGATCCCCAAAATTCCCTTCCAGTTTAAATAAGCCACAGTTGTACCCGCTGCATATCAAGTCCCTTCTCTAACTGCTACCTGCTGGTGAGCTAAAGCTTCATATCTTCTGTGCATACAATCCCTGATGTAACACTCAAATGAAGAATTGGTTTATTCCTTTAAATTAAAACAGTGGGGAACTATGGTCCTTTTATGGTTTGTGAACTTCAACTTCCAGAAATCCTGAACCAGCATGGCTGATTCAAGAATTCTGGGAGTCGAAGTTCACAGACTGTAAAAGGGCCATAGTTTCCCACCCCTGCTTTAAAAGAACCATCATCAACTAGGGATTCTGTCACACTTGTGTTATTTTTCAACACTCTGAAAAGACCTTTATTAGAATAGCGGAGCTTTTCCTTCCATTCTATATATTCTACTGTCTGTTAATGGCAATGAAATGGATCTCCCCCAGTGATGCCAAACAATGAAGAGGACAACCTCAAAATACATGGCAAAGAACATTCATGGAAGACTTAAAGACTCTAAACATCACATGGAAAGACGTTGAACTACTTGCTTAATACTGAAAATGCTGGCGATCCCTTGCTGCTTGTAAGACTATTAGCATGGGAGGATCTGATGCTAACCTTTTGTAAAAGATATTTCTTTTGTATTTGCTGTGTTCCTGAAGCATGCAAATATGCATATGTGTATAAACAGACCATAAAATAAAAAGTCTATCTTGGGCAGTAATGAACACAGGGCAGGCACTGGAATTTTTATATTCTACCCCCCAAAACCCCTAGTTGAAGTCAATACATCTTAAAGTTGCCAAGAAACATTGTTTAAATGATGGGAATTCTGCACTTGGTGATTAATTCTGATCTGATCTGATTTATCCAGTGGCCCTTCTTGATATTCTTTTAAATATGAAATAAATATAATTAACTTTACCTATTGCTCACCTGTGATCGTCCAAAGTGAGAACTGAAATCCCACTCCATATTCAGGACTGTCCCATCACAAAATACAGCATATATTTTCTTATCTGAATAAGCAAAGAATCTTCCTACATTAGGAACAAATGTTTCAGCCACAGGGAGTGGTAACACTTCTCTTCCACCTGTCTCAGAAGACTATTAAAAAACAAATGAAATCAAATAAGATAAGATACATATTAGTTGTATTAACTTATCTTATGCTGGTATTTGATTATCATATTCATACCTACCAACTTCCAGCAGCAAACATTATAATTATGTGTTAAGGAAAGCATATTCTCAAGATCATGTTGAAGAACTCTAAGTAGAAATATAAAAAATATTAACATTTCATAACATTGCAAGCCTCTAAAACATTTAAATATATTATGCATACTGTTCATTGCTGTTAATTATTGCATATTAACTTGATCTTAATGTTCTGACGTTCAAAATTAACATGGGATATTTTACTACTTGTTAGCTCACTAATGATGTTACTTTCAAAAACTTGTTGTAATGCTTCTAACCCTCTAACCTATTTATTTTTAGTTTTCCATTTTTTCCTGGTTTTCTTTTTCACTGTATTGTTAAATACCTGTTAAAACAAAAATGTTTGGAAAAAATTATAACTATTTTATGCCCAAGTACCTTATGCTAGAATGAGCAGTAAGGAAATGGGTTTAACATACAACTGCTTGATGATTTGCAGTAAACTTTGGCAAAATTTTAAAATTTCTAGCTATTCTTCTTTAGAATCAAGATAGATTTATTTTATATGGCATCCATATACAGGTAGTCCTCAGTCAGCAAGCATTCATTTAGTGACTGTTCAAGGTATCATTGGCACTGAAAAAAGTGATTTATGACCAGTTTTTGCATTTATGATTGTTACAGAATTCCCAGAATTAACCTATCGTTTCCCTGAAAATACGACCTACCCTGAAAGTAAGTCCTAGCTTGATTTTTACTCATGCAAAAGCCCTACCCTTAAAATAAGCCCTAATTAAGATCCTGCCCACTCAAGTGCACAGGTAAAAATTAAGCTAGGGTGGGGATGGGGGGGGGATGGAGCTGCCGTGCTACTTATCTTTGGACAGTTGTAAACAGGCCTTGCACACTCCGACACCTGCCTTGCCGGCCCATTTCTTCTCCAGCCAACAAGCCGCTGAAGCTCCTGAAGGCCTCTGACAGCAAAAAGGAGGCCGGGGGGGACACACGCAAGTGAGGTTGGTCAGTGGATGGCATCCGCTGAAAATAAAACCTGGTGCCTTATTTTCGGGGAAACACGGTAGGTTCATGGATTTGGGTACTTGAAGATTAACTGCTGCCTTTTGTCAATGTTACTGAAAGTGACTAAATATTATTCCAAATTACCTAGAAAACTGAGTGGTATAATCTAAATAAACGAACAAATACTTAAAAGAAAGCAAAGTATCCCACCTTACTGACTGTGTTATTATTGTCCCTACAGAGTAGAGACTCCCAGGGACATGAGGTGGTAGGCTGTTTACAGAATACATAGTTTCTTCTATCTAAAAGATGAATGTGAAAGAAAAAAAATAACTATTTAGAAAAAGTGCTAACCAACAAAGCAAGTACAACAGACCATTAAACTACTGGACTCCAAGTATGAACAGTTGTTCATTATATGGTTTAAAGCAATTTGTTCCTTTGGTGTTAAATTGCTCTAATCTCTTGTTTTTGTGCCATATGCCACAGATAATTGTAGGTCTGAGGCAGCTCTGTCCAAAATAAAAACTAAAAGTGCAAAAGTGCCTAAGACCGTTGATAGGTGTAGGGATTTCCACATGAACATAAAGCACCTCAGTTCTTACAGTAAAGCCAGGAATTAATGTGGAAGTAGGATTATCTTCTTGGAAAAGAAAAAAAAACAGTAAGCACTGATGATGGGGAATATTCTAGGAATAGGGGAAGACGGATAATATAAGAAGGAACCAAGTTACCAATTTGATTTTTTGGGGGGAAAAGATGTTTCTTAAAGTAGAATTAAGGGTCATTATATTAGAAGAGAACTTGCTTTGTTATCTTATGTTTCATGAAAGGAAAACCAAACACTGAAACCATGGTTGCAGGTCTAGACATCAACAATCTCAGCTCTGATTTTAATAATTGTAAGAACCTTAGGTACAAAGAATTGGATATACAGTATATGAATACATAAGTAAAAAAAATAACTAATAGTCTATACATTCTCTTTTGTCATCAGCAAAAGGGCAAGAAAACTGTACTGCATGTGCAAACACACACACACGTGTGTACACACGTAGAGTACCCCTTTTTCCCTCTCTTTCTCTCATTTGTTAGCATGTCATCATGGTTCTTAATCTATCACAATCTTCATTTTAAATGGGATAGTTTTACAGCATTCCTGAAAAACAGCTATCATAAAATATTCAAGAAAAGATTTATTTGCTGTTATTTACCTGTTTTGTATGTGGGTTAATACAATAACGAGTGAAGTATTTTCCCAAGAAGAAACCTTCTGACTTAAACACTGATCCATCTCCAGGATAAATTTCTATACTTCTAAGTCCAACGGAAAACCTAATAGAAAGTATGGGTTATTAGCTCCACTATGTTTTTATTATCTCAATAGGCTATGTAGATTAATTATAGATAAATCAAAGATCTGATTCTGGGAGAAAGCTAACAGATTTTAAAATTAGTCATAGTCTATTGATCCATGGAAGAAAGAATTACAACCTGTAATTTAAATACTGAAATTAAAGAAATATGAAAAGGTTAAGCAAGTTTTTATATTCTCCTGAACCATTAATAAAGTATTACAAAAAAACAGGGTTAAGGAAGAAGAAAAACCAATGTTAAATGTTTTAAACCAGTGGCCCCCAACCTTTTGGGCACTGGTTCCATGGAGTTTTTTCTATGGTCCGGTGTGGGGGTGGGGTGTGGTTTTGTGTGCTGCCTGCATCCCACAAATGGAGCTTTGCTTGTTTGTGCGGCCCGGTTTCTTGAATGCTGTGGCCTGGTGCTGGTCCACGGACCAGGTCCAGGTTAGCGACCCATGTTTTAAACCGAGAGGTCTTAATTTGAAGTTACTCCCAAGATGGGTTTGGTAGTCTGAAGGCAGTGTAGTATGTTGTAGATATAAATAAAGTGTTTTTTTTTTAAGAAATACTACTTCTAGTGAGTTTTACATTATAAAATGCTATAATGTGTAAAATTAAAAACCTTGCAAACCCTGCCAAACCTGATAAGAGTCTCAAGATCTTCTCATCCCAAGCCTGGGAGAATTATCAAGTTTTCAACGACTTTCCAGAATGTTATCAGGATGGGCAATGGGAAATAGTTGTCCAGGTAGTCCCAATTGACATCATAATCCCAAGATGTGTGGATCATTAAGTGGGAAGTGGATAAAATTTCAAGTAAACAGCAGGGACACTGCCAGGGGCTAGGGGAGGCCTGGTGCAGGGGATATGTAAGTGGAGTAGGGGGTGCTGTGATTTTGTAATTGAAGGAAGGAGGAAGCAGGTGTGTTCGAGCAGAGGGAAGAGGAGGAGGGGAAGCAGAGATGGTATTCAGCAGGTTCTCATCATTTTTGGAGAACCAGTAGTAAAAAATTTGAGTAGTTCAGAGAACCGGCAAACACCACCTCTGACTGGCCCCGCCCCATCTATTCTCTGCCTCCCGAGTCCCAGCTGATTGGTTGGATCTTCTTTTGTTGCCCTGCACAGGAGAATGGAGCCGGAAAGCAGGTTAGTGGTATGGGAATGGAGATTTTACAGTATCTTTCCCCTGTCACGCCCACCAAGCCACACCCACTAAGCCATATCACGCCTACCAACCTACGCCCACAGAACCGGTAGTAAAAATTTTTGAATTCCACCACTGGAGGGAAGATATGCTGCACAAAAAGGACTGGGATGTTTGTGTGTGGGAGGTGTTACCAGAACAACTTGTAACCTTTTTTGTTGGCTTCTCCATTAGCTTTGCTTGTGGAAAGACAGCAAGGGCAGGTTGCAAACGCTGACCATGTGATGCCTCAACCATAGTTAAGTGCAAGCTAGTTGCCAATCATGAGCATTTGACCATGGATCTGCCATGTCAGAACTTTGAGGATTTACCCTAGGTAGCACTCATCCAGTGCCATCATAACTTCAAACAATTGCTCAGAGTGGTTGGTAAGTGAGGACCGCCTGCTCATTATACTGGAACACCAATGCTCATTAAAAATCTATAATTATTATTTTGCAAATTCTTCAGTGTTCTTACCGAATACAGATGAATTAAGTCTTTAAAGCTCCTTTCATAAACACGCATACCAGAGGTGGTATTCAGCAGGTTCTGACCAGTTCTGGAGAACCAGTAGTGGAAATTTTGAGTAGTTCAGAGAACCGGCAAATACCATCTCTGACTGGCTCCGCCCCCATCTATTCTCTGCCTCCTGAGTCCCAGCTGATCGACTGCGTCTTCTTTTGTTGCTCTCTGCATAGGAGAGTGGGGCTGGAAAGC
Organism: Pseudonaja textilis; assembly: GCF_900518735.1. Next base: position 12,586,795 of record NW_020769310.1, read on the forward strand.
AGGTTAGTGGCGTGGGGTGGGAATTTTGCTGTATCCTTCCTCTAGAGCAGGCTTGTCCAACCCGCGGCCCATGGGCCGCATGCGGCCCAGGTCGCCTCGTAATGCGGCCCAATGCCCACCCCAACCATCGTGCCACAGCCAGCGAGAAGGAGGAAGAGAGGCAGGCGCGAGGCGGGGCGAGGCGAGCGCCAGGCCAAGCAGCAAGAGAAAAGGCGGGCGCCGTCAGAACGGCACCTCCTGCTGTTACCGCCGCCGCTGCTGCTTCTGTCCCCGCCGCCGCTG
>NW_020769310.1:12587476-12647515 GCF_900518735.1 Pseudonaja textilis
TAAAAAAAACGGTGATAAAAAATAAATAATTTTAAATAAATAATAAATAATAAAAACATCTCACTAACTTTATTTCCAAATAAATTTAATATGTTAACTATGTTTTCTATGGTTTTGGGGGATGATTGGGTATCGTTACTGTTATTTTATTTTATGTGCGGCCCAAACCAAATTTTCATCTTCTAATGTGGCCCAGGGAAGGTGAAAGGTTGGACACCCCTGCTCTAGAGTGAGGTGAGAATGGAGCTTTTACAGCATCCTTCCTCTGGAGTGGAGAATGTAGATTTTACAGTATCCTTCTCCTGCCATGCCCACCAAGCCACACCCACAGAACCTGTAGTAAAAATTTTTGAATCCCACCACTGACATATACGCATACCTGTAAATAATACCCTTGCTCCAAAGTACTTTGATAGGTTGCGAGTATGAGTGATATGCATCCTCCTCTTGTTTTTCTTCAAAAATATCAGTGAAGGTCCATCTGTGGATCAAATCAATGTTTTTAATGTTTGTTAGTAGACATACATAACATATTTCAAGTCAGCTGAGAGATTATGAAAGCTCTAATGTTTAGACTACTTAGACCTTTAAAGATAAAAGTGTAAATAGAAGAGTATTAATTATGATTTGAATTTTGATGTTAATAAGCATAATAATAAACCATCCTGCCTTCCAGTGAAGACTTGTTTACTGCACAGGCCAGAAGGAGGGCTGAGAAAATATCTATAGACCCCTCACATCCTGGATGTAAACTGTTTCAACTGCTCCTCAGGATGCTGCTATATGGCATTGCATGACAAAACAACTATACATAGTTTCCCACCTATGCCATCACTCTGCTAAACACATAATTCCCACAGTCCTATCTACGCCTAAGTATATCTAACCATGTGGCAGATTTGTGTTACTATTATCTTTCTCATCTTTCCTATTAGGAAGTCCTATTGGTATCTTATCACAATCACTTTGTTAGTTGTATCTTATGATTTATGGGTTTTGATGACTTATGATTGCTTTTATGTATACTGAGAACTTAGGTACCAGAGAAAAATTCCTTGTGTATCCAATCACACTTGGCCAATAAAGAATATTCCAATCTATGCTATTTAGATTTTACCATCCAAAACTGAAGGTAATGTAACGAACAGCGGCAAATTACATCAAAGTATTTGTTGTACAATAACGGTTTATGTCTTAAGGGGAATACTTAATATTAAGATCTCAAAAAGCAATGTTTGATTAGAATCGTTAAAGCAACTTCTTTCATTTGGTCCTTTCCAGACACCTGGAGACAATTACACCCATTGTCTACATTGGTATGGATGCTGGTAGGATTTAAAACAGATTTTTAGCTGTTTAAATGGCCATTTTTAAAAAGACAGAAATGAAGGATACAGACATTTTAATGTATAAAACTAATTTACCTGTGTAGAAATGGAGCATGACAACTGAGAGGTAAAGCTGAAGGTAAAGTAGTAACTGTGTCAGTCATTCTGTATTCATTAGCAAGATCCAGGCTTACACAATGATCTTCATTCTTTCCTTTATTAGAGCCAACTTCATTTCCACCAAGTGACTGATGAATTCTTAATGCTAATGACAAAGGGTACTTCCATTCTTCAGGGCAGGATGACACTGATATATGCTGTGTAATCCTACAGTACTCAAATAAACTCTTCTGGGAAGACTGAGATATCCTATCTTCTTTTTGCACAGCACTTGAATTGTTCTCTTGCACAGCATTTTCTATACCATCGTTGTCCTTCATTTTTGTTCCTAGCAGTTTTGAACGAGTTTTTAAATCAGAGCTTTGGCTGGAACTCTCATAATTTGCTTGGGCTGACTTACAGGGGCTCCCCTTTGCAAATGATGATGGGAATGATAACCCCTTGCTTACTTTGCATAAAAACTCCACCGTAAATTCTTGCTGAAATTCTGGTAATATAAGAGAAGCATGTCCATCCAAAGACGTGACTTTCACATTGCCATTCAGAAGACGCATTTCCTCATTAGCCGTATGAAGGTCAGGCCATTTGGCTTCAGTGACATCCGTGAAAATAACCTGTAGAAGAGATTGAGTTTTAAGATTCTGATAGCTTAGACTTTCCCAAAGCCCTGCCAATAGCAGATCTAAAAGAGAAGATGAAGAAACGGTAGTACTTATCTGTTCATATCCTTGTGTGAAATAGGAAAGAATACATTTAGAATACATTCGGGGTATTTTTTCTGAACTGAGGAATGAAAAAGGACAGCGGACTATATTTTGTTGTTGTTAGTTGCAAAGTTGTGTCTGACCCATTGCAACCCCATGGACAACATTCCTCCAGGCCTTCCTGTCCTCTACCATCCTCCAGAATCCATTTAAGTTCACGCCTACTGCTTCAGTGGCTCCATCCAGCCACCTCATTCTCTGTCGTCCCTTCCTTCTTTTGCTCTCAATTGTTCCCAGCATTACGCTCTTCTCCAGTGAGTCCTTCCTTCTCATTAGGTGGCCAAAGTATTTGAGAACCATATCTAACCTCATTTATTAAAAAAAAACATAAAGAGTTATGATTAAATTTGCATTACGCCACTATAAATGGGGGCCATATCTAACCCCACTTATTCTGGCATAATGTAAATTTCATCACAACTCTTCCTCTTTCTGTTTTCTTTTTTCTGGGATGAATCTTTTGGTCTTAGAAACAGGCAGCAACCAACACGGTATAGAGATGCTGTGGGAATCTCAATTCGCAGCTCCCTTCTTTGGAGGTCAACATCCTGAATTAAATTTTAGAGAAAGAAATTCACAAGAAAATTCATCAGAACTTGGAATGCTATCTCAGGGGGCATAAGATTGTAGATATAAATAAATATACTGGTAAGTAAGTGGAACAGAGTAGATAATGGAACTAAGAGATGTAGCTTGCAAACATTACAATTTATCCAAACAAAGATAATTTCCAGGAATTTTCAAAGATTATTATGGATAACAAAAAGATGGTAATATTACAAAATTATTTTTATATCATTTAGGAGGTGTTTGTGATAAGGGTCTTAAACCTATTGCATTTCTTGTAGCTGCAGTAAGATGATATCAGACCTTCAATACAGGAATTAGGATTTAATTAGGAAACTGGTGCCACATAACCCAATACAACATTTATAACAGAGTTATAGTAACAGAATCTGGCAAGTCTGAAAGAGCTTCTCCCTCCTTGCCTTGTACATCTTCCTGTGAATTAGGAAGGCTTTTGTCCCAGACATGTTACATTCTTGACTTGTACTCAGGCCTTTTTTGTTTGACCATGGCTTTGATAGCAACTCTTCTTGTCCCTCAAGGCCATTCTCTCTTCCCTCTACATTTAAAAATGATTCATTAATAGAGGAACAGCTGACATTTTTAAATATGGAAAATAAGAATGATTAGTTTTCTTGATGCAATTATTTATCAGGAAATTATGTAAGTCAAGATTCCAATTATGGGAATGTGCACATTTCAGAATCTAGTAACACCTTAAAATAAAAATCATGTTTTATCAAATGTTATTAAGAATATATAGAAACTTTTTCACTGTGGATTTTAGGATAACTTGTCAGCAAGAATGATTAATTATTCATTTTATATATATTTATGCTGAAGGCTTCCATAACCAAACAGCCAACACGCATAACCAAGTCAATGAAGAATTCAGCACAGTGATTGACTCAGTTAGATCTGGGGTAATTTCCTTTATTACCTGTTTTGAACAAGCCTGAGAAGCTGGGAGAGGCCTAGCTGCATTTAGTCCTCCAGTACAAAAATGAGGTGGTAAACTAGGGGCCTCACATGGAAAGCATCACACTATAAAACTTAGTATCAAAGCCAATCAAAGCATATTTCCCAAAGATAACACATAAAATTAGCCAGTCAAATATTTCATTGGAATCCATTTTTGTTTCCAAATATATACTCAAAACTTACATTTTTCCTTTCTGGAGGTAAAATGTCTGAAGGTAAATAGGGTCGCTCAGAGTATTGATTTCGGAAATCTATTGCTCGCAAGAGTTGTTCCTAAAAAAAAAAAAAAAAAAAGGAAAAAGAATTTGATTTGATTGAGAATTGATATTGGCAGAACCACTTAATTCTCACTCCTTAGCGTTATTGTTATACATTTTAAAATGTCATCCAGCGTAATTTCTGATTTTAAGAGAAGAAAAATAAGTTTTTAACTTGTAATGGAAAGTAAGCAAAATCCATCTACTCCGTCTTCCCACAGATAATTTACTGGCATCCAGGTCTGTACACAGAAAGCTAAAGCTGCATGCTACCAAGGAAGATATGTTCACTAATACCATTTTTCCCATGAGGAATCCTAGAAACAGAACAAAAATCTAATTGATCAGCCCAAATAATTCCTTAGTCCAGCTTTCTGTTCTTGTACACTGATGTAGCTAGACACTTATGGGCTGCCTAGAATTAGGACAGGTATGGGGCAGTATAATGATCATGAGTTTGATCCAAAAAATCTCAAGAACACAATTTTAAAACTGGCACCAATGCAACCTACAAGAACATTTTACACTTTGGGGTTTAAAATTCTACTGTTTAAAATTCTGGCCATTGCCCCTTTAATAGTATTTTAACAAACTCAAAATCTGTAACTCTTTAATTGGATTGTTTTGAAGGCTCAACATGGTCTTCACTGAATATCTTTTAAGCCTCCTTATATAGAGGTATTCCTCGACTTACAGTAGTTCATTTAGTGACTGTTCAAAGTTACCACAGCACTGAAAAATGACTTATGATTTTTCAGTTATAACCTTTGTAACATCCCCATATTCATGTGATCAAAATTCAAATGCTTGTCAACTGATTTAATACTTACGACTTTTGCTGGGTTCCAAAGTCATGGGATTGCCTTTTGCAACCTTTTGACAAGTAAAGTCAAAGACAGATTCACTTAACAACTGGATTACTAACTTATCAATTATCTCTTATATGATGATCACTGGGATTGATTATAGAAATGGAGCTCTCCACTCACATAAACGAGGGAGTGACGCTAACTGTTCAAGAACATGTATTTTCTTAACAGGGATGTTATTATCTGCTATTAATGTACTATAATGTGTCAGTACTATTTTTTTATATATAGTAAAAAGTGATATCTATTGCTGGTCTATGTCCATAATAAAGTTATATTCTATTCTATTCCCAGAGCAGGCCATCTTTTTCCTCCTGCTTAGAGAAAGAAGGTTTTGTTTACCCGATAGAGACTAATAGCAAACGGTGTCCTCTGACGAACTCTTTCCGGTGGTTGTATTGGGTGAGCAGACGGAGGGGTGGCCTTTTCAAACAAGAATTCCGATCCACACGGAGAAAGGAGCAATCTGGAGCCATTTGCATAGTGGACTTCCACTGAATTATCTTCATACAGGATCATGAGACTTTCCGATCCCATCACAACAATAAAAAACACATAAAGTGTTTTTACAAAGTGAATCTGTGAAAGGAATTACAACTGATTATTTAGCATATAGGTGTGGATAAGGAATGGTGCAAATATCAGGTAGCCTTCACTTACCAGCTATATGTTCAGTGACCGTTCAAAGTTACAATGGTGTAGAAAAAAGAGATTTATGACCAATCCTTAAAGTTTTAGTCACCACAGTATTCCCATAATCACATGATTGTAATTTGGGTACTTTGCAATAGGTTTGTATTTAGTCACAGTGCTCTGCGATCAATATTTGCAACTTTCTCAGCTGCCTTCACACAATCAAACTTAATGGGAAACTAGCAGAAAATTGTGATCATGTGATATTACATTTAGCAACCATGTGTGATTCTCTTAACAACTGTAGCTGAAACTGATGTTGTAAGTCAGGCACAGTCATGCCATGTTTCACTTTACAACTGTCACTTAGCAATAGAATTGCTGAAAGAATTGTGGTTGGTAAGTAAGGACTATGTACAAATGTATACTACAAAAGTGTATTATACTTTTGTTCAGCACTAAGAACTCTACAAAAGTCCTCAGCAGGTAGCATAATCTCAAGCCCAATAAAGACCCCAAATGGTTGAGTTCATCCCCAAAGCAGTTGTCTGATTGTTAATGCTATATATGAAAATGCATTGTGATTAATTTATTATATTAAATCAGTTTCAGTTTTTAATCCAAGATTCATCTATTTGTTGCTGCTCTATAAAAGTTAAGATATCCATTGCCTTTTCACCATGATATTAGATGAGAAGAATAGCTTTGGGGGCATTGCGGTGTTTTTTTTTCTTGCTTTCTAAAGCATTCCTCTTACTGTGGAATTTATGCAAAAATTGAGGTTCAGGCTTGGATGTATCCATGAAATCAACAGGAGCCACAAACACACACACCCCATCTGATTTGTAGACTATATTTTTACTATATTTACAGTTAAGATTGTGGAGCAACACTAGAAATAGAGCCCATACTTTTGTGGGGCTCCTCAGCAGTTGAACTGACAGATAAAAGACAGAAGGCCTTTGTCAGATATTTATTTGGAAATAAAAGTAAATGGCTAGGGTATCTATACACGCAGCTATTTTGATCAGAATTTGAGCACCACGGAATCTGTTCTAGTACAATTTCCTCCAAAAATTGAATCAACAGGGAACAAAAAGTTATTTCACATGCTCAATAAACCCCTACCTAGATTTGCAGATATACCCACCTTAATTAAACTTTTTTATTAATAATTTACTTGGAACAGCTTACATCCTGCAATGATGCCTGTAACACCACCAAACTGCATCTTCCTATCTTAGGAAGGGCTTGATAGGTGAATAAAATGCCACATCCAGACTAAATATCTGGCTGACTGTGCAATGAACCATAAAAACTTAGCGGTGCTAGTGGTCATTGGCACAATGGGTACCATATCAAAAAATCTCGGGGGGCACCTAGAAAATACGCACATTGATAAAATTTCCATCTGGCAATTGCCAAAGGCTAGGTATTTCTGGGCTTCATCTATACTACAGCAATATATAACCTAAGTTCTTGTGAGTAAAGAAATAGCAGCTATGACATCACATTGTTGTGATCAGATAATAATTTATTAAAATTACATGCCATACAACTCTCAACAACTGGGAGGGGGGGGGGGCTAACAAGAAAGACATTTAACAATAAACTCAATAAAAATAAAGAAAGATGGCAAGTGCTATGAGGCCAGGCGTGCTCAAACCTCCAAAATAAAACGGTGCACAGGTTTTCAGGGAGAAAGGCTAATCGTACATTAGCTCTTACTAGCTAGAAGTTCGTTTGCCTGGCCCTCTCGCGTAACACATTCGGACGACACCAAAGGAAACTGAACTACCTGGTTGCTCACACACAATATGTATTTTTCTCTCTCTCCAGTAATCCGCCGAGACGAGAGCCTTCGTTCCGAGTAAGCTTCTACTCCTTGGCCGCAGGAAGCAACGCAGCGCCTGTTAATCTTCCCCTCGTGCAAATAGGGAAACCCAGTCCAAACAGCGTAGCTCATTTGGGGAAAATTCGCTCCGTTAAAGTCCTCTTTCTTCGGTGTACGAGGAGCCGGGAAACCAACCAAAGAGCGCGGGGGTGGGGGAGAAAAAAAACCCCAAGAGGCGGCGCTAAGAGGAGGAGGTCTGGATTCAAACGGACTAACGCGCCTCTTTAGGGAAGGCGGAGCTTCAGAGGGATCCAGTAAAATAGGATTTTTTTCGGATTTGAGGCAACTCTGAGTTACTTTTTCCAGGAAAAGGTGTTTCCCACTGCTAGTCCTTCCTGGATCAGAAGGTTTATGGGGATTCTTCCCCCAGGGTTGAAGGGTTTGGAGCTCTACTGTCATTTTGTACGGAATCATGCACATCAAAATTCGGTCCGATCTAAGTATAGTACATAAAATTATCTATTGCAATGTCCTACCTGTCAATGAATACTTCAGCTTCAACCACAACAATATAAGAGCAGACAATAGATACAAACTCAAGGTAAACCGCACCAAACTTGACTGCAGAAAATACGACTTCAGCAACAGAGTGGTCAATGTCTGGAATACTCTACCTGCCTCTGTGGTTTCTTCCCCAAACCCCAAAAACTTTAACCTTGGACTGTCTACTATTGACCTCACCCCTTTCCTAAGAGGTCTGTAGGGAGCATGCATAAGTGCACCAACATGCCTACTGTCCCTGTCCTATTGTTTTATTTTTCTTATACGTATCCATTTCATGTATTCATAACCATGTTTATACTTATACCTGTTATCTAATAATCACTTGACAAAATAAATAAGCTTGTGCCGTTTGGAATAAAGCAAAGGGCCACCTCCACGCTTGTCAGTGGATGCAAAACTTAGAAGCACCATCTAGGCTAGGGCTACAAGTCCAATTGTTTATACAGTAGTCACTGTCATTTCCTGTAGTCTCTGATGGACAATAAGTGAGACATAGCCAGTGTTCTTCCTTTGTCATAAGCAAGCTATCCCCCCATCCCTCAAACCAAAGTTTTTCTTTTTTTTCCTCTAAAAACTTGGATTCTACGTTCCAACATTTATTTCCTGTCTTCCGTTATGTAATTTTTGTATTGTAGAACTTGGTAAGCTCTAGTGGCTTAACTATATGTTAAGTGGTGCATAATATACTAATCACAAAAGGTGCTTTTTCAGGAGGCAACTGGACTTTGTTTCTTCTTTTAAAGATGTTTCATTCTCATCCAAGAAGCTTCTTCAGCTCTGACAGGATAGTGGGGAATGGAAGAGTTGAAGCTTCTTGGATGAGAAGCGAAACATCTTCAAAAGAAAAAACAAGAAAGTCCAGTTGTCTCCTGAAAAAGCACCCTGGGTTATGGGACAACCATAACCTGGATGACTGAGAATCTCTATAGACTCATAATATACGAACCATATAATCTGAGTTCACACCACACAGTAGAGATGATGGTGGCTGGTTTGTGGTTGAAGTATGTTGTGTAAACACTCTTCCTTGTAGAAGATTTAGTATTCTGTACTGTTGGAACTAAAGCACGTGCATACAGGGAGAGATCCATGAGATCCTCAGTCTTTCCATTTTTATTTAAAATATGGAATCTCCTGAGGATGAAGAAGCTGGAGCCATGAGCAAGCAGGAACAATATAGTTTTTTTCTGCAGGTAGACAAGATCTTGAGATTTGTGTAGAAATAATTGAGAGAAAGCTGCTAAGATGTTTCAAGACCACCATGAGTTACTTCTACCTCCTCACCCAGGAAATGCTTTAGGGAGGGTACCAGATATGTTTACAATTAAGCCACTAAATGTTTTTACCATTCTAGCACTCTGGATTTAAAATAATGGCCTTAAACAACAAGGCAGACTTTATTTAATTGTCAAATTTAAAGCCCACCTGCCTCATAGATTAATTCTGGGCTTATCATTTATTAATACCAAGAACAATATACTAATATAACTAATTATTTAATGAGTAAATGGATTTTTTTTTTCATTTGTTGAATCATAGACTTAACAAGGATATCTTAGTTCTTGCACCGAGTTAAGGTTTGGAATGACTCCTTCCACTTCTAGGATTCAGTAATCCAAGATTTTGGAGAGCCACCTGTAACTCTGGTGACTGATGTTATTGCACCAGTGGCTCTGTGAATATGTGATCATAATAGCAATAGCACTTAAGACTTAGATACTATTCCACAGTGTTTATAGCAGTCTGAGCGATTTATAACATCAGCATAATTTTCCCAATAATTTGGCTCCTCATTTTACCAACCTTGGAAGGATGGAAGGCTAAGCCAACCTTGAGCCGGTCAGGATCAAATTCCAGACTGAGCAGAATTACTGCATTTTAATTACTGTGCCAGCAGGGCTCCCTTATCAGAGAAATAATCAAGAGAAGAACACATCTGCCTTCCAAGCTGTTGTCCACCCCAGCACCTACTAGATCCCAATCTCTAAAACCACAATAGAAGTCATAAAGCACCACAATCATTTCCTGTACACAAAAGATTCTGATTCTGGAAGTCTTGAGTTCTAATGAGAAATATACATGATTATTTGATCTTAGAACGCTGAAGCTCAAAAACTCCTGAAGGGAAATACTTAATTAATAGATGATCATGCTGTAGAACGAGTTTCATACTTGCATCAATGCCTAGCATAATTCCATAAAAGGAACCTCTTATTTAACCAAATCATACATTAAATAAAATGCACACACAAATTGTGTCTTGAAAATTACAAATGATGTTCAGTTGGGCAGAGTGAACAGAGATTTGTATATACAATTGCTGTATAAATTGACGAGAGAGGGCCATGAAACATTTTTACATTTGTATTTAGCACCTATCTGACCTTGATTGATTTTGAAGAGGGTGAACAAGGTTAAATCCAGTTAATTATTTCAATAGGAAACTTTCAAGAAATGTACACTGAGCCTCAGGCTAGACTGGGATATTGAAATTGGAACAAAAAAACATCTTGCCAGAAGGCAATGGGAACACACACACAAACACATTGTTGTCAACAAAATATGTACATGTAGTCATCAGGCCTTAAATGAGACTTCGCCAGCAACTATAAAGATAATACTCCTCAGCACAGAAGAAAACAAGGAAGATTAAATATTCTTTCTTAATGAAAATGAAAGCACTAAAAAAGTAAATAAAACGTATCCAACAACAACAAACTGTTTATTTATTTTTTTGCAAAATATGGTGTTAACTAAAAGCTAAACAACCAGAAGATGTAATTTTATACTAACTCATTTAACAGACACAAATTGTACCAAGTTATAACAGTGCAATATTAAACAGCACTATTTACATACATATTTACAACTTATGTCTTTATATAAGTTATTTAACCTACTGCTCAGGAAGTTCAACACATTTGGTGTTAGGAAATAAGATTCTAGGTAATATAAAATAGTGAATAAAAATGTTAAAAGTATCCTGGACAAAATTTTAGAGAGAAAAAAAAAGATGATTTAAGGGGAAGGACATAATCAGTAGACAAATTTCTTTGTAAACAAGGAACTTGTTAAATGTGATGCAATAAAAAGAGACATGAGGGTGTTCTTTTTAATATGCATTTCAGAGACACAAATTATGAACTTTGAACTAAAAAATAGCTTCTTTAAAATTTCAAAGTGAAAATCAAAGAAATGGTTGAATACAGACATTATATTTTGAAACCTCTAAAATAGCAAATTTTAGGGCCCAATGTTGTTGGTCTAAAAGTCTAATTACTATCCTCTGCAAACACGAGCAAAGGTCAGTCAGAATTTCTAGGCTGCTATCTGTGGATCAAGATTTAGAAAGCATCCTAAACCGTGGATTTTGGGGGACTTTGCAACCTTCTCCTGAATCTGATGAACCAGAATTGCTAACCAACATTTTAAAGTAATCCTGATTAGCATTAATAATTGTTTTGTCAACACATGACTGACAATAAACAATGGCTAAAGAGGAAGTATTAATATGAAAATGGGTAAAGGAATAATCATGACTCATTTCTGATAATCTGAAATCATACTTCAGAAAATGATCAATATGACATCTAAAACTCAGTAATAATGTTGAAGACAGCTTTGATGAAATAAAACATCAATTGACAATGTAGCTGTTTGAAAATCCAATTTTTGTGCACAGCTCCAAATTGTCCTTGGGTGGTTACAATTTTCATGATTTGTAAAATATTAAGAAAACAATTTTGCAACTTCATGAGCCTAAAAATGTGGGGTGAATGCTATAAGCTATCCAGGAAAGAATGTAAAAATTCATTCCAAAAGCAAGTCAAAATGAATTATGATTGAAAGGATTTTACTTCAGAAAAGTGTGAATTTTTAATACAAATTTAATCTAAGTTGAACTTTTAGATTAATATGACGCGCCAAATAAATTTGTTACAGCAAAAACACTGCTTATTTAACTGTACATAAAATAAACTATAATATTTACATATTATTCAAGATAAAGAATTTCACTTTACAATTGCTTCTTTTTGGCAGATTCTGTTTAACAAGAAGGAAATTGCATTATTGGAAAAACTTAATTTCCTGTGATATGGATTAAAGGATTTTCCACTTGTTTACTTATTGTCTATTCTATGCTGTTTTAGTTTTTTTTTCAAAAAAAACAAACAATATTTATGTAAAACTTATTGTTTCCTCTTGCGTTCAGATTCTAAGCAAAATTTTTCATATGCTTCTTCAATTTCCGGATCCATCTCATCATCTTTTTCATCATCATCTTCATCATCAAAATATCTGCAATAAAATTCATGTTAAATACACATTTTTTAAAATTCAAACATTAAAAACAATAAAAAAGATAAATACCAATATTAATGTTATGATTCTATATTTGTATAAGCTGAACCCTGGCAGGCTCTCATTGCAAACTACCATATTTTTCACACTATAAGATGCACTCCCCCCTCCCCCCAAAAAAAGTGGGTGGAAATGTCTGTGCGACTTATAGAGCGAATGTTGGCAAAGCCCATCCCACCCTTTGGCCTCTGCCTTCCAGCAATTTGCTTCCTAACAGCAAACAGCCTGGTCAACTTCAGCACAGCACAAGTTCCTATGCCTGTTCTTGAGTTGCCAGCTAATTTAGCACGAGCAGCTGGCAATTGTATTGGCCTCCCGAAATACCACCAATCAGCTGTTCCAGGCTGCAGGGGTCACCGTCGTTCATTGCTGCGGCCGCGTATTGCCACCTCTGTGCACCCCATTTTCGACCTCCGTGCATCTTGTTTTTGGCCTGTTCCAGGCGGCAGGGATCGCCACCGCCTATCTCCACTGCCATTCGGCGGTGACGAAGGCAAACAGCGGTGATAGGCAGTGGCAGCAGCAGCGGCGATCCCCACCCCCTGGAAAATGGGGCATGCGGAAGCGGCAATACGCGGTGGGCTCAATGGGCAGCAGCAATCCCCAAAGCCTGGAACAACTGATTGCCAGTATTCTGGGAGGCCGATCCAACTACCAATCAGTGCTGACCAGGCTGTTTGCTGCAAGGAGGCTGCAATTTTTTTTTCTTGTTTTCCTTCCCAAAAGCTAGGTGCGTCTTATGGTCTGGAGTGTCTTATAGTGCAAAAAATATGATAGGTCTAAATTGCTTAAGTGCAAAGAAGTTCACATTTATAAATGTTAGTATCACTTATAAGCAAGAATGGTCAATTTAAATTCCTAAGTACAAAACAAGTATTATTTCCAACAGGAAACCACCTACATTCCAGCTGCTAAGGCCTCTGCTGCACATTCAAATATAAACAGAAGAATTTATAGGATCCAAAAAACAGAAAGTGATCAGAAAAGGAATTGAACAGAAAGACAGAAATAATAATCTTTTTTGCTGTAGGGCCTAAAACATTATGAAAATATTCTTTTCAAAAGCAACAATTAGTAAAAAGAGCTCTGTAGATCTCTAAGGTATTGATTAATGTTTCCATTTAGTAGAATATCAGTAAATAAAACTGAAAAAAGCAGTCAGTTGTATATAAAAACTTTTGAATACTAAAGTATTTTCAAAATGATAAATTTTGACAAAAATATTCTTGAAAAGTGAAGACCAATTTAGGAATGTTAATGATAATCTAAAATGATTCTATCTGCATCACATTAGATTAAAATAAGAACTTACTGGTCTTCCGCTCCTGTTCCATTTTCTTCATACCCTTGAAACAAATCTTGCCTTTCAAGAAGTTCTTGATATTTCTCTTGGTAATCTAAATCAACATTTTATGAAGAACCACATCCAAGTTTATTCACTATATCGATTAGTAAAATATTACAGATATGTATCCGATAGGCAAACGTAATTTGGGTAAGCTCTTAATAGCACATTGAAATAATCTGCTTAAATGTATCATTTTATTGTACTTCATCATGCTTATCCTGAGCTTTCTCTTCCCCTGGCTTTTCTTCAAATAATGTTTGCACTCAAGCAACATAGCTCCTCATTAAAGAATTTGCAATATACTGTATTGTAGCAAGGTATTCTCACTGCCAAAAAAGGTAAAAGTCTGCAATGCACAATAAAGTGGAAAGACACATTCTGTGCCTTAAATGATTAGTCAAAAGCAACTAAGCACTAAGTAAAGGAGTACAATTGTGGAGTCACACAAAGAAAAAAAGGTCTCTGACACTGTAAATGTAGGATGCGGTATTGAATAAAGCATGACTGATAGCAATCATTGATTAAATGCCATGAAGTACTCTTAGCAATCACATACATATAGTTCTTGTTTAGCGACCTTTTGCAGTTATGATTGTGGGGAAAAAAGTAACTTTGCAACGAATTTTAAGCCTTGGCGCAGTGGTTAGAATGCAGTGCTGCAAACTACTGTTCAGCAGTTTAGCAGTTTTTGTCATCGGTTCAAGGTTAACTCAGCCTTCCATCCTTCTGAGGTCAGTAAAATGAGGACCCAGATTGTTGGGAGCAATATGCTGACTCTGTAAACTGCTTAGAGAGGGCTGTAAAGCACTGTGAAGTGGTATATAAGTCTAAGTGCTATTGCTAATCTTCAAATTTAAGACCTTTAGAGGTCTGTAAAATAAAGGAAAACTGAAGTAAGATCATAAGAACGGTTGTAATAGCTCTGATTAACAACCAAGTTGCTAGTCCCAATTGTAGTCTCTAAATGAGTATAATACCTATAGATGCATTTTCTCCATAATGGTGTCACAAAACTTTGTATATATAGGTTTCACTTATCTTTGTTAATAATTTGTCTACAAATGACAGAAACAGCAATGGGTTCAATACTCTGCTGATGTGACTGCAGACAAGGAAACTAGCATGGCATGTAGAATTCCATCTGAATGGATAGAAAGCATTTTCTGGAACTTTTAATAAAGCTCTGCCTATTTTTGATTGTCTGCCTTCTTTGAGAGCTATAAAATGTAAATTTAATTGATTTCTATTTTAACTATTTTATGCAAAGCAAATAGTTAGAACATACCTGGATCTGCTGCAGTGAAAGGCAAACCCTCTGATGTGTAAAATGTTGGTTCATTCTAGAATTAAAATATGCATTATTTATTTATGTTTCTATTTTTTTAATCTTGTATGCTTTAGCATTTTTATATCTATTTCAGTAAAGCTATCTCAGGGATAATCTATGGAAGAAGAATGCCAGTATACTTTACCATGAAGTAATTAGGATCATTTTCTGGAGTTGCTTCCCTGTACGTTGAAGCAATATGTACCCTTCCCCAATTACTTGACCGCAGTTCTACTAATTTTAATAGCATATGCTTTACATCTCTGTAACAGAAAAGTAGAAAATAAAATCATTACTTTTACTGTAAGAATAAACCTGACTAATTTATTATAGCTTCTCAAAATGTAATTTTTTTTTAATGCTAAGGCATTGTCAAAGAACAACTTTTGTTATCAGTATTCTCATACATTAAATATAGGTATTAAATGTGATACATGGCTTTGAAGAACCTACACTGTTTAGATTGGTTAAACACAGTTATTTAAATTTAGCACTTCTGTTGGCTTTGTCCTTTCTGCTGCGTTCAAGGACTTCAGCCTCTTTCCTTATCACGCTTTAAGTGTACTGTCTTCTCTGAAATGTTTGTGTAAGCATTTTCTTAAATAAGAGTTATGAGAAAAGCAGTTCTGGTCTTTATCTATTACAGGCAATAATTCATACAGGAGAAGTAGCCTAATGATCTAGACAAGGTCTAGGCAAGCAATTTGCAACACGTATTGATTTCCACAACAAATAAGAAAGAAGCGGGTAGTCATGGACACTGTGATCACTGCAAGACTAAAGACAAATGAGGGTGTAATGCAGGGCTAGTAAAAATCATAGCCTGTAGAGAATAACATAGAAGGCTTTGCTAGTAAGCACAGGACAGTTTGCAAAGTTCATTTTGGTCTACCCGATTTTTACTTTGCTTAAGCATAGCAATGAAAGAATAAAGAATGAACATGGAATTAGAATGTAGAATTATTTAGGAGGGCAGGAGCGTCAAACTGATGGCTCATGGACTGAATGCATCACGCACACGGCGTGCTCACTCCAGCTCCGTGAATGAGAAAAATGTTGCAAAATATCACCTGATGGCAATGTGATGCAGCGAGTTTGACACCCGTGATTTAGGGAATATATGAAACTCTCAGGTTATTATTTGCTTGATTTATTAATCCAGAGGTTATCTAACTTTGTCATTTTGTGGCACCCTTTTGATGCAAACAAAGGTTGCAAAATCCAGCTTTGCAAACAGACACTAAAAAAATTAAAATATCCTACAATGCCGTGTGAGTTCACTGCAGTGCTCTAGTACACAGTATTAATTTAAAAAAAATTATATACAGTATTATGTCACTATTTCAAAGTAACTGCAAGATTTTAAAGAAGGCAGAATATGTCTAGTTCCTAGGATCCCGTAAATGTTTTTTACTGTATACATTTAATTTATTGAAAGATGTGTATTTTAAATATGAGATATTTTAACAAACACTTCACAGTCTAGTTTTGCTTTGATAATTGGTAGTTTTTGTAGGAAATGAGCAAGACAGCTGCAAAGTGAACTAATCTTTTTATTCTATTAAAAAGGACATGAAATTGTTTTACAGCATAACTGGGAAACGACTGAATTTTCTTACTACCTGCTGCAATTTGCATCTAAGACAACATTTTCAATTTTCTGTATTATGTCATCCATGTAAGTCTTTCCCTTTTCTTTCCATGCATCTTCAAGGACAGATCCTGTCAACTGGGAAACAAATAAAAGCAATGATTGACAACACTTGTCAGATTAAACTAATTTGAAAAAGCAAGTTGCATTCAGAATTGGATAAGAACTCTGTTTTTTAACCTTTTTTTCGATTACAGTCTATGCTTCTTGAAAAGCTTCTTTTATTTATATATTTATAAAATGTGTAGGGCTGCTCAACTCATACAAAAAATTAACAAATACAAACCCTTCCCCCTGCCCCCAACAAGCAGCACAATACATTAAAAAAACAACAGAAGCAATAAAATGGCAACCAGATTAAACTGCACTGCAACTCTCCCAACTGATGCTTTCCTCACTTGGACTCAAATGCTGGGGGAAAGACATTCTAAAGATTTTAAGGGTCCACCCAGGTATCAGGGGGTAATTTGTTTCAAAAGTAAGGGGCCCCACTCAGAAAGCACAAAAGGTGGCAGTGTCGGAAGCAAGAATGGGCTTTATTGGAGCACCTGGGACAATCCTAGAGAAGGCAATCATACCTATAACCATGTCCTATATCATGTAGGGCTTTATAGATGATATCCAGAATCTTGAAGCCTTTTAGAAGCCAGTGCAGCTTATGGAGTAGTGATATATTCATAACCACAGTAAAGCCAAAAATACCTGAGCCACCACATTCTGGACCAAGAGAAACTTCCAGATGTTCTTCAAGGGCAGCCCCATGTACAGTGGATTGTAGTAACCCACATGGGAGTTGATTAAGGTACGAGTAACTATGAGCATGGCCCCCTGGTCCAGCAGCTGGCACAGAAGACAAAATCGTTCAATGGTCTCCCTGGCTGTAGCTGTCACCACTCTTCTGGCAGGAGTTGTAATGTGAGGAGATGGACACTAAATCTTGAGCCTAGTTCAAGAATCAAAAATGTAAACTCTCAAATTCCCAAACCTGTGGGTCTCAAGATCTACTGCCAGCCCTTCAAGGTAGATTAACCTAGGAAAGTAAAGTTATGAATGGTAATACTACCTTTATTACAAGGTACAGAATCTTCCAAGTCTGAATACTTTGTGAGAACTGTGGTAAACCTTTATCTTTGTGAGAACTATGGGAAATCCTATCTGGAACAGTTTGCCTAATTAATTTATGTCCTGGGTTCGGGTTTATTTTGTCTTCTGAGTGTTGTCTTGGTTCTGTTCCTCAAGGTTATTCCTTCTGGTCATTTTGCCTAAAGCCATGAATATTTGGAAGGGCTGGATAAAGCCTATTCTTCCACATCCAGATACGAGAACAGAATTTAGGCAGTTTCACTTGCACAACCAGGGGTAGGGATGTACAGTTGGATTATCATCAGCATATTGAATGCTAAGATATCCTGTAACAGGACAGGCTGTCCGTGGACTACATACAATATTCAACCCTATTTTCGCCAGGAGAGATGAATGTATTTCCACTGGGTAAACAGAACACGTAATCACACCACAGTATTTATACTAATATTAATCAAGAACCAAAGAGGCTCTATTAATAATTAACACAGCTGTTTTTTAAAAAAAAACTCTGAATAAAAATGTCTTACTTTCAATAGTTTTACTGCACAAATTAAATTGCTGTCCAGAGGATTTGAAAAAAGTGTATTTAATAGCTCCTGAAGTCCAGTTTGAAGAATTTCAGCTCGAGTTACTTGTCCTTCATTTCCTTTTATCTATAAATATGTAAAATATTTTTATGAAAGTTTGTAAAACCAATATTGAAAATTTAAAACTATTCCAAGTTCTTACTGCTAAGGTATTTGGTATTTTTCTATATTAATTAAAAGCTGATTATATAATGGAATACTTTACCTCAAGAAGGCTATTTTCCTCAGCTCAAATTTTTTTAGCTGCCATATGTTAAAAATCACTTGATAGTGAAATCAGCAGCTTATACATTTAATAAACAAATAAAATTTAACTACCTGTTAGATTTAATTGAATGAGAGAATTCACAATTTTATACCTAAGAGGATATAAAAAGCCTACAGTAGCATGTTGTAATTGATTCTAGTGAAGTAGAAAAGCTTGATTCATGACTGTTGTACTGAAAGGTATTGCTCTAGCAGTATAATGATCAGGACAATATGTACAAACATACTACCACTTCATTTTTATAATAACATCCCTGGCTCCTCTTCTGAACTGTTAAGTTAGGAAATAATAAAAATCTCCATAAATACAATTTATTGTTGGAAATATAATAGAAAATATGTTATCTGCATTTTATTCAATTGTTGATTTGAAATAATAAAAATTTGGTATTTTTATGGGAATGCAGGTATATGACAATTAAAAACAAAATTAAATTGTAAGAAAGACTCTAATGGTCAGCTTCAGTTTGTGCCAAGATGATGTATCTAAATAAATTTGTTCTTTGAGCAAATGGAATGCCTCAGAGTTCAATTTGAGATGTATACATCAATTGGAACCAGACACTACTAAAGTTTTAAATTTGTTCAAAGTTTTCCTATTTTGATTGAGTTACAATGCTCTACAGATGAATTCTTCAGCCTCTTTCCTTACAAAATGTCCAAAATTATAAATTGTAAGAAATAATTCAACCAGAAAGAAATATTTTTACCTCTAGATTTAGATAAAGTTCAGCCAAAAACAGTACAAATGCATGAAATCTTTTCCTCACAGTATCATCACCTTTGGCAGCTCCGTCTCTATTTTCAAATTCTTTTTGACACCTGAAAGAGACAATTTTGTACTTGCTGGTAAAATTCACAAAATATTATTTAAAAACTGAGGCAAATATGATGTTAAAGGATAAAAGAAAAATATTAACATGTATCTAATAATATATCTATGGTTGCAAAGTAATAAAACATTCAAATAGATTATGCAACTTGATTAAATACCCATCTTTATATATTTTGTTGTGGCTTGGGATGTCATTTCTGAACCCTTTTATCCCTGATGGCATGGTCAAAGTTTAAGAATCATCGTATCTATAATCCAACACCATGAGTGTCAATAGTTTAACATAACCAAAAAGGGACCCCAAGGAGAAATAACACATTTAAGGGATGGTTTGATTCTCTAAGTCTCCCACTTCCTACATACCAGTAAAAAGAAAAAGAAAATGCACTATGTGGGATAAAGTTGTGAAAATAAATAATACTAAAATATGTAAACAATGACAGCTCTATGTAAAACTTCAATCTGATGTATTTAGGGACAATAGCATCAGAATATCTGATATGACTTCCACCCAGGAACCAATTACGATTTGGGTCTTCAATACTAGATAAAGAATCTCTTTGTTTCCCCCCACTCCCAGGTAGCTTATTCTGCACTCTGGTTGATCTTTCATTAGAAGTTTACCTCAGATTTATCAGTAACTTTTTCAAAGAAAGAATACAAAGCTGGTTGTTGCAGAAAACAGTATTGTAGTAGATTTTCTCACTTATTCAAAATAAAACCTGGCATTTTAGTATAAAAGTATATGATAAGAGTATATATAGAGCATACAAAATCAGGAATTAAATATGGCCTGAAAAATTTCCCATTGTTTTTGTTTACTTGTTACTTTTCTTCAAGGGTGTATTAATACTGCAGTAAAAACATTTTTAAAATGTGCACACCAAAATGAACATTAAAGCATTTTATCTAAAGATTACATAATTTTTTAAATAGTCTTTATTGCAGAGGAAAGAATATCTCACACAATTAGAGAAACTATCTTGAAGACTTGACTTCTGCCAAAATTTTGCAAGCAAAAGAAACAGAGAAATTCCCATGCCATAAGGGGCTGATTTTAATGGAGCATATGAAACACCAAATCATTGCCTTTTTGCTGCCAGTTATGAAAAATCAACTGATGGAAAATATGTACTCAACGTCCATGTGTGGTATATAGCTAAATATAACACCAAAGAAATACTTTCCCATGTTTTGAGGGCCACTATGTATTAAAGCTGATAATATTGGTGAAAGTTGTATTGGACAAAATTAATTGGATCCCAGAAATACTGTGTTGCCACTCAGGATTTATTGCAATAACAATAAAATAAAGCAAAACATTTCCAAATTTTGACTTTAGAATGGACTGCCATTCACTTTCCAAACCTTCCAGTCCTCAGCTGCAGTACTAAGAAGTAAAAAATGTTGAGCTATAATATAGATTATTTCCTTTCTTTAATGAAGATTGAGATCCAAGCACAAATGTCCTTCCGTTCCTTACTGAAGCCTAGTAGTTTCCAAAGAGAAATATAATCGGACAAATATAGGAACTGAAGAAAGTTATCCAAGTTTTGGAGTTTCATAAGTCCAATTGCTTTAAACTTTCAAAACAGTAAGTTGTCATAAATGTGGCAAATGGCAAGCCAAGTACCTGAAGCTTCAAGGGACAAATGCTATAATAACAGCTCATTATAATCTGATAGAACTGATGGGTCTTCTCAGTGATGGCTCCTGCCTTGTGGAACACTATTCCATCCTGCTAGGCTTGTACTATTCCAATTAAATGTCTAGGGTGATTCTCAGTCATCCAGGTCTTGGTTGTCCCAAAGGTGCTTTTTCAAGAGGCAACTGGCCTTTCTGGTTTTTCTTTGAAAAGAAAAACCAACCTTGGAGACGCTGTCAGAGCTGAATCCAGTCAGAGCTGAAAAAGCTTCTTGGATGTGAAATGAAACATCTTCAAAGAAAAAACAGAAAAGCCAGTTGCCTTTTGAAAAAGCACCTTGGGATTACTATTCCCACCATTTTGACTTTCCACAAACTGCGAGAAACCTATTTGTTCTCCCAAGAGTTGCTTAGGATGATGGCTGAGCCCCCTTGGTTAGGGTTGTTGTTGTTTTTTTAAATGCTGTCTTTTTCTTAATATACTTTGTTTTTAATGTTTTATCTGTAAGCTGCCTAGAATCGCTATTGAGTTAAGCAGCCTCAAAATTGAAGAAAAATACATGTTTATAAACAAACTTCGGCTTTATTTTCTTGACTTGATGATGTCCTCAAAGGCAACATTCTTGACCTCAAGGGGGGAACAAAGCTACTTCAACTAGTTTATCTGCAAGATGAATCAGAAAGTATCTGTTTATTCTGAAAGAAGTAAATAGACTCTGAGTATCATCTCACTTTCATTAATATTCATTTACAAAGTGTGTTTACCTTTGAGAATATAAAAGCAAACAGCACAGCGTAATTGACATTCAAAATCTCAGTTTCCTATGTTTTGCTTGTTCTTCCACACTGCTCAAAATTCAAGTCTGTGGCGAGCAAACCTGCTCATTGTTTACAATAATTGAAACAAATAATGTTTGATATAACAAAAGCTGAATATTTTTTCTCTGAAATTTGCAGATCATTTTTAGTTAAGTTATTTATTCACTTTGAAATTTCAGTTATTATTTTGGAAGAAGGAAGTTTGAAGAGAAGTGTTCTTCATTTTTAACAAAATGAGAAAGATTTTAAAAGTTGAAACAATAGTCCTGAAATACTTTTCTAGCATGTCGTATTATCATTCATTTTTTTAGCATTTTACATAAGCTTGGAAAACAGATATTGCTATTCAATTAATAATGAACATTTTAAAGCAGCAACATTTTTCTTCATGCCTGATTGGAAATCTAGAAAAAATGGATTGCTTTAATAAATAGTAGAAAGGGATTGTGTTAGTATGTACTCTCGAGTCATTTTTAAAGTATGCAGAGTTCTAATGCAGAATACATGCAGAATCAAGCTTGACAGTCTTGTTTCTGTCAATGGCAGCTTCTTTCAATATAACAAGATCTACAAACTTCCATTTCAATCTGATATCAGTATCTTACCAAATAAAGCTGGTAACAATGCATTGAGAATTAATTTTGGAATAAAAAATTGTCTTGAAATGTTCCTGGGAAATATTGAACCAGAAGTTGTTTTGTTAAGTTCAGAGACAGAGGGGAGATAAATAGATAGATAGATAGACACACACACACACACACACAGAGAGAGAGAGAGAGAGAGAGAGAGAGAGAGAGAGAGATGGTGGGGGGGGAAGAGGGAGAGGGAGATACTGACCTTGAAAGGAGTACTGTTCTGAAGTTGCCATTTTGTGGATTAATCGTGAGGTGAAGAGAGAGATAATTGCATAGCCGTGCCCCAATATAGGAAAAATTGGGGACAGATGTAGCCTTTCAAAACAATCAGAAAAATGATCACAATCAGACATTTTCAAAAGTTCTGTGGTGCTTGTATATTTTCTACTGATTTCAAATATAGCTAATATTCTGAAGATTGTTTCAGGAATTTTAAGTAGAAAACCTCTCTGGATTTTTGCTAAAACTTGATATCACAATAAAAACCTGATAGTTATTAATGGAACATTAAGGTTGAATTTGACTTCAGAATTGAATTTTAAGGATGGGAATTGGAAGAGTTTCTTAGAGATTTAGGAGATCTTACTTTCTCATAAAGAGAAATTAGGCAATCCTTCCGTTAAACACACATGAATTCTCCCAAATTATTAGTTCACTTCTTTATGAGAGCCAGATTGGTCTAGTGGTTAAGACACCAAGCTAGAAACCAGGAAACCATGTGTTCTAGTCCTGCTTTAGACACAAAGACAGACGGCCTTAGGCCAGTCACCTTCTCTCAGCCTTAGGAAGCAGGCAAGCGGGAGCCACTTCTGAAATGTTACAGGGACTTGTCTAGGAAGTAGCAAGGAGTCAAAACAACTCAAAGGCATATGGACATTATTAGCATCACCTAATGTTTTACTTAATAAAAATTGTGAAGACACAATATTATCCAACATGTACATCAATCTGTACCCAGCATTATGAATTCATTTTTTACAGATACACAGCTTCCTTTCCCGGAATGTCAATTTTTAATTCTTTTGAAATTGAGAAATGAAATTTCCCTCACTTTCCTTTAACAAAGAACAATTAAAAGCCATGCTAAAACAGAACAGAAACCAAATGCACTTAACATAACTCACAACAGAATATTTACTAACAAATGCTGCTTTGTAATCTCAAGTAAGTTCCCTAGTGGATTCATGTTCTCAATTCATATCCTTTGTCCTCATTTTAAAAATACACAGATGGCCTTAACTTTGGTATTTAAATTTTCTTTTTCTACAATTACTATCTTTCACAGTATTATTTTGCTACAATTATTCAGCAGACGTTTTCCAAGATTAAAAAACCAATGTCTTAAATAATGTACATATATAAGATACGTTTACAATTAATCCTTGACTTATGGCTGCTCACTTAGCAACTGCTTGAAATTCTAAAGGACACAGAATTACAAGAATTGTAATCACAAGAATTACAATGTGATTTCAAAATCTCAACATTCTCCTGCAGGGACCACATGACTAAACTTCGGGCACTTGCCTACTAAGCCGCATTTATGGCCATTTGCAGCATTCCACGGTCACATGACTGGGGCTTATGACAGTTTTAATGAAAATCAGCATTTCCTGTTTATGGCAAAACTGTGCTCACAGCAAACCTTTGATTTATTCAGTTACCACTGCAAAAAAGGTCCTATAATTGGGTTGACCAAACCATTTTATCATGTTCTCATAGAATAACAGAGTTGGAAGGACCTTGGAGATCATCTGGTCCAACTCCCTGCACGAGCAGGAGAGTCTATTCCAAATATTAGCCTCTATTTAGGATTGAACTCACAGCCTCCTGATTGTGAGGCTAGAGCTCCACTTCTAGGCCTCCAGAGCTCATGAGTTATGACTGTGATTGGCAAGCCCCATTATGGCATAACTTGAGGACTACCTTTATAGTAAAAGCATAGAGAGAAGTCATGCTTAGAATACTATTTTAAAATTTATCCATCAAAAACAATCTAATTCTGGTTTGATTATATAATGAGACAATATTAACATCAGGGTTTTTTTAATAAGATATACCAAATCAAGAAACCAAGACTGATTGTCCTAATATCTACTATTTATTATGAAAGCATTGTAAAAAACCAACCTATTACTCCTTTCATATCTAAGGTTTTCATAAATTTGGATTGAACTGGCATCTTTGTACTTCTACCTAACTCCCCTCACAGAAACGAGGTTCAAAGGGACATTTAAGCTATTGAGTACAACCCTCTCCTTAGGTCAAGAATTGAAATTAAGCAATCTTGACAGATGGCTGTCTAAATTCTGTCAGATCATATCTAGAGAAAGCAGCTTAGGTCTCCCTAGATAATCTGTTCTGGTCAAATTATTTACTACCATTCAATCAGAACTTGTCTTCTTTTAACAAAAGACCATTATTCCATGCCTTGCATTCAGGGCTGATAGATAACAGCGTGGTGGCTGTTTGCTTGCAGATGTTTCAACACATGACTAGATAATGTAAACCGCTTAAGAGAGCTGTAAAGCACTGTGAAGTGGTATACAAGTCTAGGTGCTATTGCTAATATCATGATCTCCCATCATGATCAACATCATGATTCTAATATTAGCTAAAACGTATGCAAGCAAACAAAGAGCACCTAGGACTCCAGAGAACAGGTTTTTGCTGCCTTCTGTGTAACACATCTTGATCATTTTCACTATTTTTATTTGCTCAGTTTCACTTTGTTCACATTTTTCTTAGGAGTCTAGAGCCCAGAATAGGACATTCTGTTGAAAAGGAGACAGTGAAATGATTATTTTGTCTGACTAAAAATTATATTATTGTTGGTTCTTTTTTTCCTTAGCAAAATACTTTAGACCTTTATTGAATTCAATTTGTTTACAGCTCATTTCCTTACATTCCAAGATTGCCTTGGACACCAGCAATAATTTTCTCTGGAATTTGGCACATTCACAAGAAATCTAGAACCTGATTTGAATGAGTAAAATTTTGACTGCAATCATAGCATCCTAAATGAGATGACGCGTCTAGCAGCCTAAAGATTCCAAAGATATATTTATTAAATTTATTGCCATCCATCTCACTGTTGGAAGTGATCCTGGGTGTCTTATAAAATGTTAAAAGCTGATGTAAAACAATTAAGATTAAATATAAATTAAAAATAAAGAGGACTGGTGACACAGAAGAGGACAGGTAGGGATTTTTTATCTATCCTGACAGTCATTCCCAGCAGAGGGCACATCCTAATCAGGACCCCAGTCCAGTTGGCAGAGGCAGGCTTCCAGAAGGCCAGGAGGATGAGTCTGGACCTCACCTCTGATGGGAGAATATTTCAGAGGGCATGGCCCACAGAAGAATCTTCTCTTGGTCCCTGTGAGCCAAAATTCTTTGACAGAAAGGATCTAAAATAGTCTTCTTCTGCTGGAATAGGACAGGCCAATTCCATTGGGATGAGATAGCTCCTCAGATACCGTGGACATAAAGGGCTTTAAAGGCATTAACCAACACCTTGAATTTGATCTGCAATGGTGCACCTCACTCAACGACAGTGTTAGATATGCTATCCAAGAGACCTCAAGAATTGTTTGTGCTGCTGTGTTCTGCACCAAATGTAGCTTCCAAATATTCTTCAATGTAGAGTGAGTTGAGGTCAACCAACTGAGAGATGACAGGGCATGAGTGACTGCACACAAGCCTCATAATACTGGAAAAAGATATAATGCTGGATTCAATCCTGGATTTCTTTCTTCTGCCCTTTCATGAAGAACTGGTCTTTCCCTCTTCTCACTCTGCTAAGTTTAATCCTGGAATTGTTCTATAAATATTTTGTTTCCATCTATTGAAGTTTTGGCTTTCCTAGTTTTTATACCATTCTCCTTTATTATCCCTTTGACATTTTATTTTCAGCTTAAATGCCTATTGATGTCAAAGTGGATTTTTTTTTTCAATTTCTTGCTTAAGTCTCTTAGCTGTCAGTATAGGGAAAGGAAGAAAAAAAACACCAAATCCTTTCCCTTTCCTCTCTCCTTTGCTGCTTCAAAATCTTCTTTGAGAACAATGTTATTTTTTTTATAGTTTAAATTCCAGGGTACCTTATGTTGTTACTTTTGCAGTTTAACCCGGTCAACCAAAACTTTCTCTTCTTAT
The DNA here is from genome assembly GCF_900518735.1 of Pseudonaja textilis. The sequence goes on from NW_020769310.1 coordinate 12,614,110, forward strand.
CTTCCTCCTGCACATTCTTTTCCGGTCAAGTTCTTTGAGATGGCCATTTCTGACCACTGCTGCAACTGCCTTCGGGAAAGGAAGTAACGGCCAGCTGAGGAGGAGAGATGCGGCTCTCCTCAACCCTACTGGCAGTCTCCCCCATCTTCACCACCTCTATGGGGTGGCTTAGCCCTGAAACCAGCCATCTCGGGGCCCTCCAGCGGCGAGCATGGATCGAAACCGCGCATGATCGCAGTTTTGGTCTGTTAGCGAAGGGACTCAAACCGGAAGTCCCTATTATAATCCATTTTTGACATCCTGAATAGGAATGTGAGTGCATTCCGCTTTAGTTTCCTTTAAAATAAATAATTTGCAAGATGTATGGCCATTTTCCTTGCATATTTCTAATTACTTCTGCTTTATATACTAAAACTTTCCCTTGGTTAGATTCTACTCAAAAACAGCTGATTCTCTGATTATTTTTTCCTAAAAATAATGCCTAGGAGTTTACTACACACTCTTTCCATTTATTATTTTGAACAAAAATATTTGGTAAATATTTCCCAGTTATGCTAGATTGCAATGTTCTTTCATATGTCAGGTGTTGAAGCAGATAAAGTACACAATTATTTTGCTACTCAATATTGAAAAGGAATGCTTCCCTCTATTATTTTATATTGCACAGCAAACCTTTTTTTATCTCAAAATCTCCAATTGCTCTAAGTTTTTAATTATTTGAGGTAAATATTTTATTGCATTGTTTACTTACTTTAAAGATTTATATGACTACCCAATTTGCAAAAACAGGACTCTCAGAGATATACAGCAATAACATAAAAAAATACAATAACCATTGAAAGGTTACACAGTTGTCACACACCTGCTACACCTGCAAGATGAACCCCATTCTGCCCCTAATGCCTGAGGAAAAACCCAGGTCTTCAAAGTCTTCCTAAAGGCTATCAGTATTGGAACTAGTTGGAGGTTGGGGTGGGGATGTCATTCCACAGGGCAGGTGTCAAAGCAGAGAAGGCCCACCTCCAAAGTCCCATGAGATAACCCTGTTTCAAGGAAGAGACCTGAAGCATGCACACTCTGTTGAGGCATGTTTGGACAGGCAGATAGAGGTTCCTCAAATAACTTGGTCCTGGGCCATGTATTCCCTTGCTTTATTTACACAAATGTCTAATGCCATAGCCGCCCAACATCTTACCTGTTGATATAGGAGTTCAACAAGTTCTTGTAAAGCTTCATATGTAGTCATGCAGCCATTTAGAGTTTCTGAAAAATGTGCTATTTCAGTTTCAAAACAGGCTGGCTGCCCTGCAAGATGATTCAGAAAATCCTGCACATATTCTGTTGGAGTTGGATATCCATCACAGTCATCTTCTAAAGAAGATTCCTAAAAATAATTATCAATTTGAATTGGTTCATTATCATTAATTTACATTGTGTATAAATTAGGCATGAGTATTTTGACCATATCATCCTTTGTAGGCATATTTTCCATCTCCAAGCTGTATAAACTTAAATCCTTAGTGGATTTAAGCAGATCAGGGATGTGTGTTTGTATAATGAGGGAGAGTGTGGCCTAAGGAGATCAACACCCTATATCAAGGTGTGTATAATTATTAGGCAGTTTCTTTTCCTCAGTTAAAATGGGCTAAAAATCAGTTTTAACTGACTCTGAATAGTCAAAAATTGTAAAAAAAAAAATCTTTCAGAGGGATGAAATTGCTTGAAATTGCTAAGATATTGGGGCGTGATTACAGAACCATCAAACGTTTTATTGCAAATAGTCAATAGGATCACAAGAAACGTGTTGAGAAAAAAGACACATCTTAACTGCCCAAAATTTAAGAAGACTCAAATATGAAGCTACCAGGAACCCATTATTCTCCAGTACTGTCATATTTCAGAACTGTAACCTACCTGGAGTGCCCAAAGTACAAGGTGTTCAGTGCTCAGAGACATGGCCAAGGTCTGAAATCTGACCACAACTGAACAAGACATATAAGTTGAAACGGCAAGACTGTGCCAGGAAATAACTGAAGACAGATTTTTCAAAAGTTTTATGGACCGATGAGAGTGACTCTTGACAGACCAGATAGATGGGCCTGTGGCCGGATCAGTAAGGGGCACAGAGCTCCACTTTGACTCAGACACCAGCAAAGTGGAGGTGGGGTACTAATATGGACTGCCATTATGAAAGACGAGCTAGTTGGACCTTTTCAAGTTGAAGATGGACTCAAAATCAACTTCTAAACCTACTGCCAGTTTTTAGAAGGCACTTCCTTCAAGCAGTGGTACAGGAAAAAGTCTGTGTCTTTCAAGACCCTGGTTTTTATGTAGGATGATGCTCCATCAGATGCACCGAAGTACTCCACTGCATGGCTAGTGTTAGGAATATAAGTCACCTAACAGGTATTTGGGTTAGAAATATATAAACCAGGATAGACATTTTAAAACTGTATCTTTAAGAAAATGCAAAACTGTAATTAGGTGTGTGGTTTCTCAAACGGCCATAAGATGGAGCCAGAAACCTGGTTTGTCTTAGTCTTAGTCTTAATCTCAGAAGAGTGTGTGTCTCAGTCTCTGTTTCCTTCTGTTGGAAAGTATTGCTGTTCCTCTATTTTTCCTAACTGACTGATATTTCTGGATTTAATGTAAGTCTGATACTGAACTGTTTTTGACACTGGACTTTGTTATTGGATTATCCCTGGATTGAAAAACTGACTGATTTACCTATGAATGACTTTTGGATTGCTTATCTTGAACTTTGCTTAAACCCTTCTGGAAGTAAAAACCTACATTTACTGTACAGTGTATCTGTGTTCTGCGTGTGTATTATTCAAACACTTCTCACAAATACGTCTCCCTGTATGTGCTCATTCTCCTAACGGGGAATTATCTCAACAGCTAGCCAGTAAAGACCTTAAAGATGAAAGAATAATGATATGCCCCCCTTCCTCACCTGAACTATTGAGAACTTGTGAGCCTTTCTTAAATGGGAGATTTATGATGAAGGAAAACAGTAAACCACTCCGAACAGTGTCTGTGGTTGCTACTGCATAAAAAGTTGGATCATCAACAGATCAAGAAACTGACAGACTCCATAAATGGAAGGCTTAGAACTGTTATTGAAAATAAGGGTGGGTATATTGGTCACTGATTTTTTTTTGAACTGTCAGAAATGTTTATTTGTAAATTTTGAGTTGTTTGTTTTTTTATTCTCACTTTAACAGATGAAAATAAATGAGATGGGAAAATTTTCATTTAGTTGCATAATACTTCTGTACATTAATAGTTGCCCAATAATTGTACAAACATAAGATATTCTCCTAAGAAAGGCATAGCCTCACTTTTACTTTCTTAAATATTCAGGTTTGAGGTTTATTAACATTTTGGATTAACCGAAAGCACTGTGGTTGTTCAATAATAAAATCCTCCAAAATATAGCTTGTCTAATAATTGTGCACACAGTGTACACTTAAAATGTCTCTATATGTTCAGGTTAGTATGCAAGGAATAGTAATGGAATAACATTTATTAATTTTTTAAACTTCTTAGTTTTTAAATCTACATCACAAATGAAAATTTTGGAATGAAACATGTTCTTTTAAAAGTGAACGCATTTCCTATTTTTTTAAAATAAATTTATAAATTTCTTTATTTAGATGGAGCAGGTGGAGAGAAATTCTTAATACTTACAGTATGATTTGGGGTGTATCCTGATGGGTAAAATTCAGGAGCATTTACTGACAGCTTTGACATTACCACCGGAGCCACAACCACCTGAGGTTTAGTTACTGCTGAGCCTGGATTTTTTTTTTCAGAAAATGATGCAGGTAATGATGCAGACCTTGCTGGTTCTGAAAAAATATACAAAACCTAATTAAAAGGCTTTCATATGCTGCACAGTTTAAAACTACCATTATATATTCTGGCAGCAGACAGATACAATCTGCCATTATAAATTACTAGCTCATCAAATAATTAGGAGATATGTATAAATAAAACAGTAAAATATATTAAGAGCATTTATTGAACGGGTGAACCTTCACATAGGACAGGATGTTTGCCTTCTTTATACACTCTCAAAAGCCACTAGAGAACTGTTTTAAGGCACCTGAAACTAATGGAAATTTCTTCTGTAAACAGAAAAATAGTGAGATGGATTTCACTCACTATTTTTACTATTGATATGTCATCCTTAGTGATAAATTCCTTCTAAGATATTTTACAATATTGGACTCAGTAACAGTAATTAAAAATCAAGAAATATTGCCTCACTCGGCAATATCTGAAGCACTAGAAAGTTAGTAGGCAGAACGTTTTCTGGAACAAGAGATAGTTTAATAACACATCTAAATGAAGCAAGAACTGCTTGAACGTTCTGTGACTGGAATTACCATTAAAAAAAGTGGTTATCTAGTACCCTCTGAACTGATCTTATCTAATGGAAGTTATACATGCATGTAAATATCGGTACATGATGACATCTGAATCTGCTTTATGAGAATTGTGAGGCATTCTTACTTCTCTATTCTTTACTGTGTTGGCAGACTTTCTCCTAGCATATTTGTTTAATTTACTGATTCTGAATCACCCTCTAAAACCTGAGGGTGAGGGATCAATCTTCTTTAATTTTTTAAACATAACTTTGAACATTTAGAAAATGTTCAACTATATGGGAATTGATAGTCAACTGCTCTCCTTTTTCTATCAAATGCCATAATGGGATAATAGTCTGAATGGTGTTGGTTATAACACTAAGTGAAAGTAGTGGCAGTGGGAGATCTGTATATTCTGTACATATTTTTTTTAACACGCTGCATTATTTGACTATATTCCCTGCTTAAAAAGAGCTCTATAACCTTACACCAAAAGTGGCCAATTTAAGAAGATCATGAACAGGACATGAAGACAATACCATTTTTCATTGTTGCTCTAGAATATATGATAAAGTCAGCTATCTGTAATTCATATAGTTGTCAAGATGAGTAGCCATTGGTAGATATATATTTCACATATATTTTAATGTGATTTGTTTTTAATTTTAAAATTTTCTATATTTTTATTCTATTTTTAAAATTTAAAACAAATTAAATTACTTAATTTCAATCATATTGTGCTCCTCTGACCCTTTTATACAAACTTGCATTGGTTTTCTGATGATACATATTTCTCCTTCCCATCTATTTTGCTACTTTGGCAGGATGAGCCTAGTTCTCACCAGTGTTCTGGTGGAGAGTCTGAAAGGAAATGCACCAGATAAAATTACTAATTGGGAACTCATCCTATACATATTGTTTTTTTCTCCTTAGTTGAAGCATTCTCCCAGAGTTGGTCAATAGTCTCACTGTTGACTAACTTTGGTAAGGATTGTACTAAATTAGAAGAATGGCCTCTGAAAGTAATGATAGCACTCTAAAGTTAAAAATTAATGGGAATTGAAAATGACTACATTTCACAGTCCTCTACTGAAATCAATACAACATTCTAGGAGTAAGGAGTGATTCCTGAGAAGATAAAAATGGCCGATAGCAATAGAAATGGTTGATACTGTTTTCTAGGTAACAGTAACACTATTCAAAGACTGCTGCCTGCAAGAATGCGTATGATGGGGCTGTAAGAATCTCACATGCATCAATGTTCAAGATGCTGTCAGTTATGCCCATTCTTGGACTGAGATGACCTTCTCAGCCTTCTCAGTTACCCACAACTGGTCATCTCCCACCTGAATTATTATAATGCACTCTACTTGGGCTGCCTTTGGAGAGTGTCTGGAAACTTTGGTTGGTTTTGAATGCAGTGGTCTGCCGTTTTGCACAAACCTAGACTTGCGCTAGACTTCCTCTTTTGTGGGAGCTGCATTGGCTGCCAATATGCTTTCCAGTACAATTAAAGTTACTGGTTATCACCTTTAATGCCCTACATGGCTTGGGACCAGTCTAGTGGAAGGACTACTTCTCCCCTTTACCCAGACCACCAAGATGAAAAGGCAAGATATGTTGTGAGTTCCAACTATTGGAGTGTTCATTTGAAGGACCACAAAAAAAAAGCCTTCTTGGTTGTTGACTCTTCTCTATGAAACATCATTCTCTTGGTAGAATGACTGGCACCCACCTGGTTGTTGTTATGAAACGCCCCGAATAAGTGACTTTGTCAATGGGCTTGGGGACCACCATGAACAGAGATGGAGCCAATCAAGAGGTTGGTTTGTATTGCTGCTGTCATGTAGGTGGGTGTATGAATTTTTATGTTTGGATTTTTAATGTTGGAAACAGCGTGTGGTCATCTAAATAAATATATTTGATTGTAAATAAGGGTGGGTTTTTTGTATTTTTAGAATTCAGTATTAGAATCTGTGGTAATTTAAATTAAATTGCTATCAATTAGAGGAAAAGTTGTACTGATCTTATAGTCGAAGATTTTTCCAAAAGTTCCTAAGATAAAATGTTTCTTTGCAATTTTCAGGAGTAGAAACCCAGTGACCCTGACTCTAATCCAAATTTAACTGGAATATCTACAGCAGATTTCAACCTTAAGAAAATTATTGAGTCAGTGTGAAATCTGCAAGTCACATACAAAAATACAATTTTAAAATATCAAGTAATAGCTGACTTGATATTATCATCATTCTGTTCACATACTGTTAAAGTACATAAAGTACAGTCACTTCAAAACTGCAAAATAAAATTATAGCGCATAATGATTTACGTCTATATAGTACAGCAAGCTAATGCAGCTCTTTTCCTACATCATCCCAAAGACAGAACTGAGGAATTATTGGATAGGTAGAATATCTGGCTGATTACCTGAATAAAAGAATCTTGTCCTTCTTATCTCCTCCAGAATGCTGACTGAGAATTCTGGAGTTGTAATGCCAATCAAAATCTAGGAAGCCTGTTCACAAGGTGTAGAATTGTTTAAAGGCAGTTATACCCAATGGATTTCTCTGCCCTGTTCATTTACAACTCTTTGTAACTTGTTCATTTGTCTTTCAAATACTTTCATTATTTCTATTATGCAATTGTTTATCATCTCAATTGTTTCTTGAAAGCCCTACAGCTTTCAACCTGTGTACATTTGACGTGGAGCCAGAAAACAGGAGCAGAAGTTCAATTAGCTACTAACTGGGACAGAGTGGAGAATAGCATCATGCATTTCTGCCAGCAATGGTGTGTGTGTGTGTGTGTGTGTGTGTGTGTGTGTGTGTGTGTGTGTGTGTGTGTCATTCTTAACACTAGAGTACTGATGATGTTACTAAGCAAAAATGCAAATGTTAATATGTATCACCTCTCTTATGAAAAGATAAACAGTCCAGGTTGTAATATATAATCACAAGATAACATTTTTGTTTTGATGGTAAATATTTTTGTTTACAGACGGTAAATATTATTTAAATATAATGAGATCTGCAATGTCAGAAGAAAGGAAACCAAACATTGAGCGACTTTCCAATACTGAAGATATGAATATTAAAATGAAAGGTACACAAATAGGATGGATCAAGAGCAATACTGTATTTTATTTATTATTAGATAGATTTGTGTGCTTCTGGTCTAGAGCCAACTCTGGGTGGCTTAGAAACATTAAAAACTGGTAAACATTAAAATGATAAAACAAATAATAATAATAATCAAGTTATATAAATACTATTTATGAAAAAAAATTAGCAATCAATTTGTTTTTACGGTATTTAAAAAAGCACATTATCTCATGATTATTTTAATAGTGCCATAAATATTTATGCTATTTGACTGAATTGAATCAACTATCCTTCCCTAAGGAATAAAAATATTTTTTTCCACAGCAGGCATTTATTGAAAACATACGTTCTTCTGACTTTTTCACTCACATTTTTAGCTTGATAAAATCCTTGTAAAGTACAACAATGGGGAAATCCTAGAGATGGGAATGCCCGGAAAAAACCCAGAAAAATGGGAAAAAACAGTTTTTTTTCCTGTTTTTTTCCATTAGTCCAGAGTCTGAACTATTGAGAGCTATGAAAGGTGATCCAGAACATATTCAAGTAAGTGAACAAATCAAATTTATTTAGAAATAAGGTAATGATTTTAATAGAATTTGTTTCTCATTCAGAGTGCAACATGTAAGAATGGTTTACACAGGTTTTACCTGTATTGCTATTTATTCTTAGTGTGTTAGTGTAAAAATTGCTTTAAATATAAATTCAGTTTATGTCTTAATTAGAACAGAATTACTTGAGTATCTTAATTTTTTATTTGGATTGATTAAATATAGCTGTATTAAGTTTAATGCATCCCTAAAAATTTGACTATTCAGAATCAAGTTTAAGTTTGTTTTGTATTTTTATTCACGTTTAGGATTTCACAGAGCCAACAATATACAAATTTGGAAATAAATTCTACCGATTGAGCAAAACAATGTCCCACAGGCATAAAATTTAGCCTCAGGAAGGCAAAAATAAAATTAAGTTATTTATTTACAATAAATAATAAATCTCTTATTAAAAGAGCACTGTCTTCATATTCATATTCCCAGGAGATACAGGTCTGAATGGGTTCATGCATTGAAAAGGTCAAATTATACATACCTCACTATGTAATACCAGTAGTTACACAAATATAGATCAATGACACATTGTTACAACCTTACATATTTAATCCAGGGCATTTTAAAGGGCAATCTAAACAGAGGAAGGAGTATTCAAGGAGTAGGATTGCCAACTGCAGCTGAAGCCAGTCAGCATCACAGATATTTTTTCCTACAACGTGCATAGCTATATTCTCTCACCACTAATAAAAATGAGTCTAGGTAGCCTAAATTTTAATACTCCAATTCCTTGAAACCTTTCAAGGGAGAATTCAGATTGCCTTGAGCAGAGATGTTTCACAAAGAGGACTAACAACTACAACTTAACAATCGTGTGTTCAGAAGTCCCATTACATGCACTGGCGTTTAAATGAAATGTTATCCATAATTATTCTTACCATTATTGTCAGAGTACAACATGTGTACAATGAGATTGGGTGAGCCTCCCTTCATGTACATACTTGCCCCCTCCCCCCCAATATTTGCAATAAACATTCAAAGCTTATGTTTTGATCTCATCTGATGAAACGGGCAAATTTGATGCAAATTACACACTGAAAATCACCCCCAATTTAAATGTGATTTTTTTCCGAAATGCCATCACTCTGCTAAACAAATATTTCCCTCAACACTGTCCAACTATTTACAAAGTCCGCACTACTATTACTGTTAAGCTTCTCATCACTCCTTATCACCCATCCCCTCCCACTTGTGACTTTATGACTGTAACTTTGTTGCTTGTATCCTTACGATTTATATTGACTGTTTCGGAAATGATTTGATTGCTTATTGTACCCTATGACTATCATTAAGTGTTTTACCTGATGATTCTTGACAAATGTATCTTTTCTTTTATGTACACGGAGAGTATTTGCACCAAGACAAATTCCTTGTGTGTCCATTCACACTTAGCCAATAACGAATTCTAATTCTATTCGATCCTAAGGCAGGGGTCTCCAACCTTGCCCGGGGAATTCGGGGAGTTCAAGTCCTCCAGGCTTAACGTGGCCAAGGTTGGAGACCCCCTGGTATAAAGGACTACAGCAAAATCCGGCCGGGCTTCATATTAGGGAGGCTGCGTGTTTTATCTATTTGACGAAAAGCAGAGGTGTTTGGGCTTTATAGCATCTTGCCACACAGCCGCAGAGCTTCCGAAACGACTTGGAAACCGAGGAATGTGGCGAGCAACCCAACAGGGGCGTCGAGAGACCTTTGGAAGCGGGAGGGGGAAGGAGAGAATTCACGCAAATACCCCCCCTCATAAAGCCTCCAATGATGCATTAAGGGGGGGGGGCGTGGGATGGCCTCTTCCTCATCAGGTTCGGGCGGCGAGGTGGGGGTGGGGAGAGAGAAGCAAAGCGGGAAACGCGGCCCAGCCTCATCAGCCTGGAGGCGAGAGAGCGGGCTGAGCCGTCCCCCCCATTTCCTCCACCAAAGCAGAAACTGGACGCCGGGAGCGAAGGAGACCAGGCGGCGGATGCACAGTACGCGACGGAGCACAGTACCTGAGGCGGCAGCGTTGTTGGCGCCCGGAGGCGCAGTCTTGGGCGGCCGGAGAGGCTCCTGAGGGCGCGCGAAGCCCTGCTTGAGCAACTGCTCGGGAGTCCCGAAAGTGCCTCCACCGCCTCCGCCTCCGCCGCGAACCCCGCTTTCCGGGGCCAACGGGGCACCACCCCCTCGGCCTCGACCGGCGCCGGGAGCCCGGTCAAATCCGTTGTCGGACATATCAGCTTCCCACGGGCCTTTTTTTCCCCCTTCCTCCCTTTCTTTCGAGTGGGGAGGGGGCGGCGGCAGCAGCAGCAGCAGGGTCCCGGCCGCCCTCGCCCCGCCACTCTTCGTCCTCCCCACTCCCGGTTCCCCGCTTCTGGTCGCAGACACGCCGACGAACGAGAAGCAGAGCGCCTCTAATCGATGCCCCCCTTTTGCACACAGTGCCTCCCAGCGCTCTGGAGGCCTCTGCCAGGCCGTCGTCATAACAATCCAGGATTTAGGGACCCGGCAAGTACTGTACACACAAGCGAGTTCCCTCCAGGCTGAGCTTGCAGCGCCCTCTGATGGCACAGCGGGGGAAGCTTCTTCCGGTCTGGAGGCTGCCGCTGGGCGAGCCAATGTTTGCTGAATGCGCTATAGAGGGGCCGGTCCCGGAAGGATGCTTAGCCGCTCTTGATCAAGACTGAAGCCAAAACAAAGCAAAGCCTTTGGTTAAAACTTTTTTTGCTAAATTTTCGGTGGACTGAGTTTACTAGATCGAGGTGCCAACCCAAGCCCTGCAGCTTGTTCAGTTAAAAACAAGTGGGAGGGTAGGAGAAAACAAAGAAAGGAGAAGATAAAGGAAATAAAGCCTGACACATTTAGAGTGAGTGAGTGTGTGTGTGTGAGTGAGAGAGAGAGAGAGAGAGAGAGAGAGAGAGCTAGGGATATCACTGCAATATATCTCTACTACCTTTACAAAGTCCCCTTTCAAAAGCATGTGAGCTGAAACATGTTAGGCTTGATTAATAAATATTCTTCACTGGCACTTGGAATTCCATTTCCCCTTGATCATTATGAAAACAATTGTTTGTACACAGGGACAAGAAAGATCCCTTTCAAGCAAATTGATAAATTTCCTTGCTTTTGTCATACAACTCCTCCCCACCCCCCAAAGCCATTTATTTTGTTTTCAATGTTGTTGGAAGTGGCCCTTTGCAAATGGGCCATTACTCTGGCCTGGGCCAGTCTATTTTACATAACAAAGATCTATTCCAGGTAAAGCTATAATAGGAATTGCCCAAAGCCCTTTTTATTACATCATCATCCAAGCAAGGCTCAACCAAGCCTGGGACTCAGGACAGCCTACAGAGTTGCCCCTACATGGCCCCATGGGAATCTGACAACCAATCAGAATACAAGCTCAAATTCAAATCACAACAGGGCATAAAACCAAGGGTCTCTCAGCATCTTGGCTCTCTTCTTTTCCTTCACCCAACATCTTGAAGCATGTGATTGTCCTTTTCACTTTGGAGCTCCAAGCCATGTGGTCCTGTCCACCATTAAACCATCTTTCCAAACAGCCTCCATGTTTCCAATGCCTTTTTCCCCACTTGGAACTGAACCCAGAATATTTTTGTCAAAGAAACAAAAACAAGAAAATGTAATATATGAATCCAGTGGGTTAATAGATTCAGGATTAATTATAGTCAGAGCAGCAGAGAACAGAATCAGTTATCTCCTGCTTTTTGCAATATACTGTATATGCTACAAACCTTACTTTTAAGGTATTAACAGTATAGGAATTCTAATACTGTATACCACTGTTGGAAGAAATATCCTTCTGGGTTCAGTTCCAAGTGGGGAAAAAGACACTGGAAACATTGAGGCTGTTTGGAAGGTTTAATATCAGGACCACATGACTTAAGAGCTCCAGAGTGAAAAGGAAGAGATCAGTAAAAGGGCTGAGGTGCTGAGGGTGCCTGGGTTTTATACCCTCTGTTGGGATTTGAATTTGAGCTTGTATTTTAATTGGTTGTCAGACCCCCATGGGGCCATGCAGGGTCAACTCTGTAGGCTGTCCTGAAGTTCCAGGCTTGGTTGAACCTTGCTGGATGATTTATGCCCTTAAAAGGGCTTTTGGCAATTGCTATAGCTTTACCTGGAGATTTTTGTTATGTAAAGTATTCTGGCTCAGGCCTTAATGGCCCACCCATTAAAAAGGTGGGGGTGAGTTTCTGCTTCTGAGGTAGTTTCTGCTTCTGAGTTTCTACTCTTTAGAGGAAATATTCTGCCTTTTTAATATTTTCTATGCTATTTCAATTTTCTAGGAGAAGGGTGGGCATTAACTTCCTACACCACAAAAGCTACACAAAGCAGCCATATTATATCTTAAATCCTTGCCAAGTAGATCCTGATGTCATTACTGAACTATTCCAACAGTCTCCCAATGTTCTCCTAGCATCCCTTCTTAAAAGACTTGGGCTGCAAAAACTTAAAGGGATTGGTTTGGTTATGCTCAGAAGAGAGACCACTAGGAAAACTAGCATATGAAATAAACAAAAAGTACAGATGATGCAAACTACTTTTTCATATTCTTGCCAAGTTAACTAAGGTGTTTTTTTACAACATTTGTTTAGAGATTGAAGTTCCAACAGCACTAAAAAAAAGTGACCTGCAACCATCAGAGCACCCCACTCCCCCAATGTAATTAAAATTTGGACGCTTGGCAACTAGCATGCATTTAAAAAGGTTGTAACCTCCTGGGTCATGTAATCACCATTTGTGACCTTCCCAGCCGGTTTACTACAAGCAGTCAATGGGGGAAACTCGATTCCCTAATGACTGCATGATTCACTTAACTGCATTATTTGTTGAACAATGGAGGCCAAAAGGCTGTAAAATCTAGCATATGTATACTGTAATTTGGATGTTTTAACATTTATCTTAAATCTATATTTTGATATTTAAAAAGCAAGAAACAATTGTGCTTCTATCTAAGCTTGCTTAAAGCCAAAGTCAATTTTGAGTGGCAATAATTTCTTCAAGTGACAGTGTTAATAAGCCTAAGTATGTTCCATCTTTACTAAAACAAGCCTTTGTCTCATCATGTTCAGAGATACTCCTAGCAAATATGCAACTAGGAAGCAATCCTATCATCTTCAATGAAAAATGAAACCTTACTATAGGCCCCATCAAAGCTATTCCACGGAAGTGTTCAAAGGATCTTGTTACTGCAAGTATGTATCCCTTGGTCTTATAGTTTCAACACACAGGATGGGTTTACAGATTGTCCTACATCATAATGTGGTGTGTTTTTGATCCAATCTGTTGTATGGATCTGGTTGTATTCTGTTGCAAAAACCAAAGCTGACTCGTGGATTATCATATTTTGTTCCAGGCATGCAACATAGATTAAATGCTAAAGCTAGCAAGCAAACCAGCCTTGGGTGGTCCAAAATAATCTGGCTTTTATTTGAAATACCTGATGATCCCATTCTTTTGCTTTCTATCTCTGTCATTTCTATGGCATTTCAATTATGCTTTTAATTTTTCTTATGGCTTGAATATCTTTTGTTTCCTTATACCTGACTCACTTCTGCAACTAGGTTTACAATTTAAGGATAGATCTATCTATCTATCTATCTATCTATCTATCTATCTATCTATCTATCTATCTATCTATCTATCTATCTATCTATCTATTGTTGCCATTGGCCTATTTTATATCCTATCTTTTAGGCAGATAATTATGGTACCACTTTATGAATAATTTTTGAAATAATAGATAATGGATAATAGATAATAGATACTGGAAGACATTATATTAGTATAATATAATTCTTGCCTGCAGTTTTATAATCTCCAAAATAGGGACATGAATGGGGAGACAGGGAGAAACAGGTATAGATATCATTTAAAAAAACTGCCAAGTTCCTACAAAAATCTCAGTAGGAGACATGGCCATGTATGGTCTGTTGTGTTTAATTTTATTTTTCTTTCAATGGTGTTGTCCAGTTTTACTTGTGGAAGAGCACCTCATTTCGTTGCACCCGCTTGCGAGTGTAATGACAAATAAATTCTTATGTCTTATGTCTTATGTCTTATTAAATGAATCTGGCTTCCCCATTGACTTTGCTTGTCAGAAGGTCGCAAAATGGGGATCAGAAGTTCACAAATAGGTGACCCCGGAGATATTGCAAGCATCATAAATATAAGCCAGTTGCCAAGTGTCTGAATTTTGATCATGTGACCATGGAGGTGCTGCCAGGATCATAAGCGTGAAAAATGGTCAAAAGTCACCTTTCTCAGTGCCCTTGTAACTTTGAACTGTTGTAAGTTGAGGGCTACTTGTATTAGTCACCCCTCTCAGCTTCGCGTCTGAAGAACTTCTTCAGTGGCCTTTGGTTAGGCTTACAAATTAAGGCTATTTCCTCCTTAGTGGTCTATATTCAGCTATCACTGAACAGAAATAGCAGGCCTTCTAGTTCTAATTTGAGGATCAGGTCAGATCCTACCAGCAGATACTGTAAGTTACTAGTGAGGAAACAGGCAAAAAAAGCAACAATGCAGTTTCACTTAGCATATTACTTGTTCCAGCCATTGGGATTTGTAATTCATGGTTTATGTAATTCATGGTTGATTTTTATGTGTAAAAATCAAAATATTACCGTTTATCTGAACTATTTCCCCTCCCCCCCTCTCCATTTCAGGTTCATTTTATCAGTTCCATGGCTGACAGCTTTAGAATTTTTTTGTTTTTTTAGTCCTTAACTCAAGCTAGGACCTCATTAGGAAATGTCCATCTCTGAACACAGTACTCATTGTAAGGGGAGCGACTCGCACACCAGCGCAGGACAAAGATTTTGGGTTTTTTTTTAATTTTTTTAAAAAAGAGACACTTTCCACTCGGGTTTCACTTTCAGATGAGGAAAATAATCATGAATTTTTGAGTCAGAGCTGAAGAAGCTTCTTGGGTGAGAAGCGAAACGTCTTCAAAGAAAAACCAGAAAGTCCATTTGCCTCTTGCCAACCCTGACCTGGATGGCTGAGACATCCATGAATTTTTGATACTCTTTTCCCAAAGGTTAAACTTCAGCACTTTTCCCAACCGGCCTGCTTTCGGAGAGCTCCCTTCGTCCCTCAATAGCCGGGTAAACGACCGGAACGACCCCTCCCCGTCCCAAGGAGAGGGTGGGGTTCTCCCGATTTCCCACACGCAGCCCCTCCTGCTAAACTAGAAGACAAGCCCCGCGAAGGCACCTGAAGAGCGCTGGAGTGAAAACACACCGCCTCTTCTCTCAAGGGTTTCAAGCCCCAGCCAGGCCTGCAGGAAGCAAAGGGGAGTGTTGTTGTTTCCCACCCCGACTTCCACTCCTGCCTTACCCGGAGAAGTCTTCCTCCTTTAAAGTCTGCCCCGAAGAAGCCACTTCCTACCCTACCGCAAAGACGGTGACAGGACCTAAAAGGCGCCCCCACCCCGCTCCCTTCTTCCCGTTTTTTTGCAGAGGGAAGCCCATGCGCACTCGGGCGGGCGCAAAAAGAAAAAAAAAAGGCAAGCCGCGCCATCACGTGCCCTCAAGAGACTCTTCGCCGCCCGCCCGCCCGCCCGACTGACTCGCTTTGAAAGGCCGTGACGTCGCCTCCCGCCCTTCCTAGCTTAGCTCGCTCGCTCGGCCGGCAGAGGTTGGGCTTCTTCCACAGCCCTTTTGCGCTGCCGGAGTCCGGGAGGCTCGTGCTCGCCCCGGCCGCCCCGCCCTCTTGGCTCGGACCTCGCGCTGGCGCGGCTCTCCGGCTTCTCGTCTCGAGCCGGCTAGGGCGAGCCGGGGAGGTTGTCGTCTCAGCTGCCGCCGCCGCCGCCTCCCGCGTTTTGCAAGGCTGGGCGCGGAGGCGGTAGGTAGCTTTGCTCTGGTTTGTTTTGACGCCTCCGGGAGGGGAGGGAGAAGGGAAAGGGGGGGGGGCTTGGGGCACCCCGTGGCTCGCTGAGGATCCCCCGGGGCTGGGTGGTGGGGACGTAAAGCGAGGCGATTCTGCCCTTTTCGCGCTAGGGCCATCCCGCCAGCAAAGCAGCCCCGTGGCCTTTCTGGAGGATTTCTTTGGTTGCATCTCCCAGAGCGCCCACGAGAGAGGTAACGGGTCGGGGGGCTGGGTGGGTGGGTGGAGGAAGAGGAGGAGGCATTTGGGGGAAATCTCAGAAAAAACAACAAAAAAAAACCAGCCGTCTCCTGGCTGGGACGGAGCGCAGGACAAAGAGGTTAGTTGTCCCGTGGCTGGGCCAGTTGTCGTTCATGCGCATAGCAACGCGGGGTTTGGGCGAAGGAGGGGTCGCAACCTGCGGTGACTCTGCCTTCCCTCCCTCCACCCACCCCACCCCAAGTTGCAGAGGGAGGGAAAACGGCTTCTTCCTCCAACGCTTGTTGAATGCGGCGCACCCCGGAGTCGGGGGATCGGTCTTCTCGCGAGGAGGGTGCAAGAAGCGGAGCTTGTCCTGCCTGCTAAGAAGCCCTGTGGGGGGAGGAAAAAAAAACAAACACTCTCGGTGGGGATCCTCTGGCTCTGTAGCCGGGCTGCAAGGTGGAAAGGTCTGGCATCCCCACGACGCCTGCAGAAACTAGGAATGTGCACGGGCAGCCACTAGAAATATAAGACAACCCCGCCGTGCCTTCTAAGGAGAGAAAAGTTATTTCGGTAGACGAGAAGCGGGAGAAGAAAACCAAAGGCAGCAGGAACAAGAGGTCTTTGTTGCAATTGAATCGAGGGATGCTGCAGGTTGCAAAACAACCACCCCCCACCCTTGGACGAGAAAGTCCTTGAGTTTTCCTAGCTGACAGAGGGCAAGTAAAGTCAAATTCTGTTGTTACGTGGAGGTCAAACGTGGAATGGTGGCGATGACCTTGGTTGACTTTTATCGATCAATCTGGAGTGAGGCTTTTAAGCAGTAGAAGGGGCTGTGGTGGGAAGAGGGCGGAAAGGACGACTTAGGGATTCTTCAACAACTTTTGGGTTTAGGGAGTCACAGCCTTTAAAGTTTTGAGAGAAATGCCGGAGGGAGGGTGGCCATTACATACATTAGGACCTCTTTTGAAGTCTTGCTTTAATGAATGCTGTCTGTGAATCTGTCTTGACTTCAAAAGGGGCACAACTCTCAAAAGGTCTTGGAAGATGTTGAAAGGTTTTAGTTGGGCTTAATACTTTGGTGGATGCCTTTGTAGAGGTGTGAGTTTGTCTTGGATTGAATGCAGGTACTTCTCTGGTATTCAGATCTAGTGCAGACAGCCCTGTACCCCTATAAAATAGGAAAAGGAAATATGTGTACTATCAGAAATTCAAACCAGGAAAGTATAATAGGGTGTATTTCTGCCAGTAATTCTTAGTGGATGAATAGGGATTAGTGATATAAAAATTTACACTAATTGCTGTCTCCATTAACTGCAATGTTCAGTACTGACTGAAAGACTGCTTTAAAAATCCACATACCGGGTGTATATGGCAGGATTGTACAGCATATGAATGAAGAAAACTTTTTTTTAAAAGTTGTCCTAAAACCTTTAGACAGTCATTGTGAGATCTACTTATCAACTTTTTAAAAATACTGTTCAAAAATTCATGAAGATGAGCTTTAGATGGTATTCTTAACTGGGAGTAAGCTTTTGAAACAGAATGCTTTACGTACGTATTCAGACCCCATACATGGAAGACTAATTCTAAATTTGCAAATGCATTCCAAATAACTCCAAAAAACAATGATAGAATCGTGTTTTTTTTTAAAGAAAACATTAAAGCAGGTTGAAAGCTTCTGTTTCAAGCTTCTGTTTAAAACATAGGAGGACTTGAATCAGATTGGACAGTGACTGCAAACTGTGTAAGTTAAAAGTTCACAAGCTAAGGCAGCTTTTACAAATCAATGAATGAACTTGACACCAGTTGGAGATTGACAGGAACTGTATCCAATCATCTATGCTTAGGCAGATTATGCACATCCTTGTCTTTAGCCTCCGTCCAGTGGAGTTTCCTTTGAATGAAGAATTCAGCTTCCTGCATTTGCTGAAGATTTGGTAATGCCTCGTTAGTCAGGGCACTAATGTAGGTTATTGATTTAAGAGAATTCTTTTATCTGCCAGCATGTTACCCTTTTAGGGCATAGAGGACCACAAATGATGTTAATTTTCTCTTTGCTGGAAAGAATATGTGTTCTGAATGTGTGAGTACGTGGCAGAAGTGTTTCTCAGTGTTAGTGTTTTCTATTTATAGCAGTTTCCTTAGAAACTGTTCATGTTGGTGTTGGAAGTGGTTATACATATATTTCTAGTTGAAATACTATTACTGTATCTCATTGGATAGCTATATAATAAGAGCCAGGTTACAGTGAACTTGTTTTTTAAATGAACATGTTGTCTATGATTTGATTTTTTTGAAACCTTAGAATAATCATGCATTTTCAATGCTCAAGTATTTTTAGTAGGATTTTTAAGTAAATTTGGAAATAGATGTGGTTGGTGCATGTTGTATTTTGCTAAATAGGCAGTAGTTGTTGATATATGTTACCCCAAAAGCAAAACTTTTATTCACTATTGTGCTGGCTTTTTATTGCTTGAATTACTTGTGGATATGAATACACTGGAATGCTAGACTCCACTTTTAAATATTTTGAATGTTCTTATTTTTGATTTATGTGCTAACCATTCTGACAATGAAGATTATAATTACTATATTATAAAATGCTTGCATTGGCAGTCGTATAAACATACTTTAGAATAGCTCAGGGGTCTGCAACTTTAAATACTCAAAGAGCCATTTGGGACATTTCCCACAGAAAAGAAAACACGGGGAGCCGATAATTTAACAACTGGTGTGACTGGGTGGGTATGGCCAACTCGATGTCACTCACTCCCACCCAATCACCTCCTGCTCTTGAATATTGAACAAGTTTCTATCCTCTGCCATCTCCCTTACCTTCTCAGGCCAGGCGAGGAGTGACGGGGAGGGGAGGTGCCAGCAAGTGGTGGGATCAGCTGACAGGGAACTGCAGCAGAGGACCGAAAGAGCCGCATGTGGCTCTAGAGCCACAAGTTGCAGACTCCTGGAATAGCTCAACAGATCTGTGCCATTGGCTACCAGCAATGTACAGTTTGTGTTTTTTTTTTTAAATTCTTCCTTGTTTGTCAGTCTTCGTTTTCATGGTTGTAATTTGTTTAATCTTGCTAACTTTACTGTCAATATTTTAGGTTATATGCAGTCCAAGTAGATAACCACAAATACATAGCTGAAGGTTAATAAAGGGATGAAATTTTATCCATTTCCTAACAGAGATAATGTAATGACGAAGCAGTCGAGTTGTTTGATCATGAACAACTGAATCATGATGATCTTTATTGGAGTCTAGTCTTGCATTTATACACATTTTTAGTTATCCTCCATCACTGGTTAACTTTGGTTACTGCTTAACTTTCGTTACTGTTTAGCACAGTAATCCATACAATTAATTATCTCTAGTTAAAGTCTAACATATGTTTACTTCCTCTCTCTAATCCTCCTTTAGATTAGTGACTTTGTTTATCTGAATTGTATTTGCTTGGAAACATTCTTTATCTGAGGTTTGCCATCCGAGATTGGAACATTCCTGCAATTACTACTCTACAAGATAAATACACAGTTTATTATACAATGTTACTAGTTGATAATGTGGCATTCCATTTTATCCATACTGTATTTATTCATTGCAACTAAACCAACTAGTACTATTGTGATACTTTAAATTATTGCACTTGCTTTTCAGGAGCAGCTGTTTGTAATTTAACTACAAAAATCCAGTCCTAATCTCTGAGATAGTACAACTTCAACACATATACATATATTTAAATTATCATGAATCACACTTGGTTTCTCTTACAGAAAATTAGGAGGAAATTTCAAAGGGCTTTTTCCTACTTCTATTTGACAATGTTACTTTGAACTCTGTACTTTGTACTTGAAGAATATGGCCTCTATCAACTCTCCTATTGAAATTAGATGGAATTTCAGCTACATAATTGTGTATATATTAGCTTAAAATTTAACATTGCATCAAAGTCATGATGAAATGCAGTCTTTGTTGTGCTTTGGCAGTGATGTTCTGTACACTTTCTTCAGGTGTGTGTTTAAAACAGTTACTAAATCCCACGTGTTAATGGAGAAAAGATCATTTATTTGTCTTGCAAAATTTGTCAAACAAATTTTAAAATCCAAGTCTATTTTGTAACCTTTACCTGGGCTTCTTTTCAACAATGACACATAGTTTTTAAGTTTCATGTGTTATTATTTGCTAAATTAAAAATGTGTTTTTTTTTTAAATACAGCAGGGCAGCTGTGCGGCTTCCTAACGTGTGATCTCACTTGCTGGATTTGGGCAACATGGCAGGCATCTTGCGTACAGTTGTTAGTAATTTCTCTGTTCCCCTTTTCAACAATGTGATATGTCACAAGGTGAAGACGCCAAGGGTGCGGACATTCCTTACCCACCAGGTTCTCTGGTGTAAAGCAGCCATCAAACCAGGTTTGTATAAACTAGTTCACAATATTTCAGTTCAATTCTATTTGGTGTTAAAATGTATAAAGGCCAATCCCAATATGGTTTTCTGGTCTCCCAGCATTTATTACGCTAATAATATCAGAAAAAGAATCTAGGATTCAGCTGTATTTTACAGGAATCATAGTTCCTTATCTAAAGATAAGCAGCAGACTTTGGCTACGTTCGAATAGAGTTTTTGAAACTTGTTTCACTCATTCCACCAGAGGAATAAAATGTCAAAGGCCTAGACATTTACACCTTAAAGAGAAAGACAGCATAATATTTCTTTGTTCCATTTTTAGAAGCCAACTGTAGAAGTTTATATAGTATCACACCTTTATTATTTTTACAAATAACTCAAGGCAGTGAACATATCCAACATACCTTCCTCCTCCTATTTTCCACACAACAACAACCCTGTGAGGTGGGTTGGACTGAGAATGACTGACCCAAGATCATCCAGTTGGCTTTCGTGGCTAAGATGAGACCTGAACTCAGTTGAATAACAGGCATTAGTAATTGGCAGCGCACCATATCTCAGAAAGCTACCTTGGAGCAAAGGTGGGCAATTAATTTTCCCAAGGGGCCATGAGAAATTGGGACTCTTGTGGAGGGCCATACCAATAGGGCTGTGAAGGTCCATAGCTGTGCATGCATGCATATACATGAATTGAAAATGGTCTCCTTCAAAATAGAAGCAATGCAGTTGGACTGTGTGTATGGTGTACATTTATGTCTGATTTCTAATTTCTGACTGACTTCATACAGGCTGGACAGGGACAGGCTAAGGGCCAGATATGGCCCCAGGCTCTCAAATGCCTAAGTCTGGCTTGGTAGTGACCAGGGGTGGAATTCAAATTTTTTAACAACCGGTTCTGTGGGCGTGGCTTAATTGATGGGTGTGGCTTGGTGGTCATGTTATTGGCTGGGTGTGGCCAACTCAATATCACTCACATCGGGGCATGCATCTCCTTGCCTGGCCTCTCATGACTGTGGGGATGCTGCAACAGTCGTAAGTGTGAAAAACGGTCATAAGTCATTTTTTTCAGTGCCATTGTAACTTTGAATGGTCACTCCACACAAACAAAGTACCGGCAAAAGAGGGGAAAAAAACTCCAGAGAAGTTCCTGAGACAGGAAGTCTAGTCCTGCCAAGAATATAATAAGGGTTAATGGAGAGGCAGTTTCTATAAGCAACACCAGAATGTTTCCTTTCTGCCTTCCTTACAGGTTTAGGCCAGTCATTTCTAACAACCAATTGTCCGAACTGCTTAGAATGTTAACAACCGATTCTAGCGAATAGGTGTGAACTGGTAGAATCCCACCCCTGGTAGTGACGTACTTTCAGAGGGATACAAAACAGTGCATTTCAGAATTAGCATGAAGAACTTATTCAAGAGCCCCAGTTCATATTAATGTATGTCCTTCAGATGCTCTTTGTACTAGATTAGCTCTTGTTCTTTGATTGTAACAACTAATACTTTGTTAACAAAGACAATAATTCTCCTTGAAAGTATGGAATTGTGCTTTAGAAATGTCCTTGTAAATTAACTAATCCGTTAGTTATCCACTTATCTGGAACAGTTCTTAGATGAGTGGGTTGTTAGATATATTACACAATGCAGTCTTATTACAAACTGGAGAAACAATAGATAGACTGATAAGACTATCTCCTGAATTAATGTAATGGGTATGTGTCAGTGCATGTTTTATAATTTAGTCTGCCGTGGCAGAATTTCACAGAGCACATTTTTCTACACATGTGTTTTGAAATGATTTACACAGTTTGGCATGGGATCTAGAAAAGCATTCATTCTTTTTTCTCATTTTGTTGCTTCCCCAATGTATTATACTAGATGTATTGCAACTGTAGCTCTCACTGTTTGCTTGTGATTCAAAGAGAAATGGCACCATAGGTAGCCCTCGATTTAAAAGCATTCATTTACCGACTATTTGAAGTTACAACAGCACTGGAAAAGAGATGCTGGTCTTCTCATTTATGATGGTTGCAGCATCCCAAGGTCATGTGAATGCCTTCCCAGCTGGCATCTTTCAAGAAAAGTCAACGGGGGAAGCATGATTCAAATAACCATGTCAAAAATCATAAAATTGGGCATCATTCACTTAACCATGTCGATTAGTAACAGAAATTCTAGTCTAAATTGTGATCATATTTTTAGGACTACCTGTACAATCAACACGTGTGGCTTTGACTTTTGTCCCGTCCCTATTTTGCAATAGGAAGTATGACACTTTTGTATCTATGTACTACTATGTTCTGCAAATTCTCTTACAGCATTTGAATAGACTCTTAATGAAACAGTATAGGGATATACTGATATATCCAGTCTGAATGCACATATGAAAAAGAATGTACTATTCTTATTATTGTGTTATTTTCTGAGATAGCAAATTAGAAGGAATGGTGAAAGCTGTCTTGAATGGGGAGGATTGCCCCATTCTGTAAAAACTTCATGCTAACTAAATTGCAAGCTGTCAACATGTTTATTAAATCAGTGATGCCTTAAGAGATTACATTTTTTTCCAATACAGAATGTGTTCAGTTATGTACTAAGAAATCTTTCCTTGGTATTTTTAAAATAATAGTAGCTCCATATGAAATATACAGCTTCATACGTTTTGGAAAACTATTCCAAATATGGATAAGACTTGATTATGTGACTGCAAAGAGCCTGCTTTTAAGAATCTTATAAGTGGGACAAAAAAATTACAGTCCTACCTATCAACATTTTTGGAGAATTTATGGGAGTTTTGCAAACTTTACAAAGTTAAAAGCATATTAGTGAACATTTTATATTTTATTTGAGAAATGTGAGTTTCTTGAACACTATGATACTGTATGAAAGTGAAGTTTATGTAAATAAATGTATGTGTTGTGACTATATAACTTATTACTTGTCCAAATACACTTCTAAATACTGGAATGCTGTATCTTGCTGTCAGTTTTCTTCAAACCAGATATATATTTGATTATTTTTGATAGTCCAATATTGATATCGGGTTTGGTGGCTATATATATGGTATTCAGCTTTGTTCGGGTATTTTCCCTCGTCATTGTAGTTGTTTATTATACAGGTATAATGACGTGGGAAAATATCTGAACAAAGCTGAATACCATACATATAAATACCCACAAAAACTTAAGAAAACAAATACACACACACACACACACACACACACACTTATACCTGTTATTTAATACTTGCTTGACAAATAAATCAAATAAATAAAACTAAGGAATTTTGGAGTTGGGCTGGGTAACTTTTATGTGGCCAAAAGTCATTGATTTAGGTTTTTTAGACTGAAAAATCTTTTTTTCAGTCAGTAAGAAAGATTTTGCTTTGGCCATGGTGACAAAACCAAAACTTGTCCCACTGAAATTTTGAAGCCTCTGTTAATGTGTATTTGCATAGACCTGTGTGTTTGGTTAATCCATGGGATTAAAGGATAGTGATAAGTACTTGAATTTTATAGAACTTCACCTTTGTATTTTGCCTCAGTATAAAATGGATATGAAATAATTCTATGAGTAAATCAGTTGATTTGCCATAAGTTGGCAACATAACCTAGGAATACAAGGAGAAGAAAATTGTGGTAGTTCTTATGCAGTCTGCAAAAAAATGAGATCTCCCCTCCCCCAAACTGAGACTGGTGATGTTTTCTGCAGAAAATAATGCTGAGAAATCTTGGCACACTGATAAAGAGTGTTCCTAAAAATGATGTTTTAATGAAAAACGAAAGAATTCGGAAGAAACCATATTACTGAAGAGTCAGGATGTTTTCCTAGGTAGTTATAGTGCATTGAGGAGTGCAACATGTAGTCCTAAAAAAAGCTGAGCTGGGAAATTGTTGAGGTAGAATTTGGTATTGAGTACCAGCGGGTAAATACAGAATTCCAGAAAAAGACTAAGCAAAGCCCACTTTTAATTACTCCATACAAAATTTTATAACTATAATAGCAGCTTCAGTCATTGGAGCATATTTGCTTTGTAAAAGAAAATTGTTTTTTTTTTTTTTTTTGGAAGATATTCTGTAGCCAGAAAAAAATGGGTGGTATTTTCTTCTGATTAAATCATTGAAAGACATGTTTATACACATACTTAGAATGCCTGGAAGCATACCGGTCTTGAAATTTGGCACATGGCTTTATGACTTGGAGAATAAAATGAAAGTGACAGTTAATGGTATACTAGTGTTTTGAAATGGATCCTCTGCTGCTTCCTCTTTTTTTAGTAAAAAAAAATGGAGAAACCCAGGATTTTCAGTAATTTAATGGTGCAAGAAGTATTGATACTTCATTTTTGCCAATGGCTAATATGAAAAGTTAACGATCAAGAAAGTGAATTATCCACACACTCAAAAACCCCTTTTACACTGAAAGTTTAATTTAGAATTAATTACCTTTTATGCTAAAAAGTTTAATTCAGAATTTTGAGAGCATTTGGTGGGTACAGGTTATCCTCAACTTACGATCACAATTGGGATTGCAACTTCCATCACTAAGCAATGGGGTTAAGATTTTATTATTTTTTTACCATGGTCTTTAAGTGAATCACACAGTTGTTAAGCAAATCTGGCTTCCCATATTGACTTTGCTTGTTGGAAGCCCTCCGGGAAGACTGTAATGGCAACCACGTGAACTCAGGATGTGGCAGTTGTTGTAAATAAATGCTGATTGCCAAGTGCCTGAATTTTGGTCACATGATTGGGGATGCCACAGTGGTTGTAAATGTAAGGACTGGTCATAAGACACTTGACAACACTCTTATAACTTCTAATATTTAATAAATGTTTGGCAGTCTAGGACTACCTTGTACAGTCACAAAATTACTTCTTGGAAGACTTTGAGGTTTTAAATTAGATCTCATGAATTTTTTCTCCTGTTCCATTGCTCCTGCTAGTCCTCAGTTTTCCTACTTAGCAACAGAAATTTTGGGTTCTACTGTGAGTTGAATCAGAAAAAAACAATGGCTCTATTGCTTGGTATAATGAGAGTTACATTCTGGCTCACCTGAAAATTATTGTGTTGGAGGAACTGTGGTTAAAATTAGTCTTCTAATATACCAATGCATGAAATCCATTTTTATTTGTTACCTATAAAACCTAATCTACAGTTCTTACATGGCCTTCAGGACCTATGATTACTTTTGGAATTTATCTAAGCCTACAGCTCATCCAGTGGCTGATTGCCAGCCTTCACAGCTTAAATTTTCTTCTCTCTTTCATTTTTTTATTTCTTTTCTGTTGCTTCAGCTCTTTAATGTAATGTATATTGAAAGTTGTGTGCTTGCACATTTTTAATAAGTCTGTTTCCTTTGAAATATGGATAAATTTGATTGCAAGGATTTCTGTTTCCTCTGTGTTATTCATTGCATTCTTTTGTCTTCATTTCATTTTGCTCTATTAGGCTATTTCCTCCTCTTCCTGCAGAACTCTGAATAAAGGTGAGCAGCTTCTAGAGCTGTTGATATAGTAAACCAATTATGCAGTTTTATACTCCACCTTAGCATTAGCAAGTAAACTTTGCAACAATTTCTTTTATAGAACCCCTAGTTTATAATTTCCATCACTGATATAAATGGCTGTGATTTGGTTAGTATGTCTACTTTTCTCTTGTGGAAGACCACTAAGTGAGTCACAGTGAAGGCCAACAAAGCCAGCTACAGATAGTCCTCAATTGAGCCCAAAATTTCTGTTGTTAAGTGAGTTTTGCCTACTTTACAACCTTTCTTGCCACGGTTGTTAAGTGAATCACTGCAGTTGATAAGTTGTAACACAGTTGTTAAGTGAATCTGGCTTCCCCATTGACTTTGCTTGTCCAAAAGTTGCAAAAGGGGATCACATGACTTTGGGACAGAGGAGTGGACATAAGTAGGAACCAATTGCTAAGCATTTGAATTTTGATCACATGATCATGGGGATGCTACAAAGGTTATAACTGAAAATCACTTTTTCCAGTGCCGTTGTACTTTTGAACAATCATTAAATGAACTGTTGTAAGTTGAGAACTACCTGTACTTGCCTGCCTTCTTTCAGTTCTGTATTTCTGCTTAATTGCAAGATTTTTAAGAGTAACCAAGGTTTATTAATTGGACTGATTCCCAGAAAAAATGTTTTTATCTTTATTTTTAATAGCTGTGGTTTTTATATCACTTTAATAATAGTTGGAGGGCGGATCTGGCGTTGCGACGGTACGGCGATCTTGGAGGTCTGAGATCGCTGCCGATATCTTTGCTCCTGGGTGGTCCAAGTGGACCACTGTCCTGAAGAGACAGTGAATGTAAAGAGCAATCCCAGGGATCCCTGTCGATCCCAGGGATACCGCAAAGTCCCTGGTAGATTCAGGAGAAGCTCTTTTTGCCAGTGGCAAAGAGGCAGCCATTAACGCTGCTGAAGTTGGGACAGCTCCGAAATGAAAGAGAACAGAAAGAGAGAGTGTGCCGGTTTGGTAAGAACTTTTTCTTTATTTTAAGATTTGAAAGGACACCCTAAGGAAAAGAAAGAATCTGTAAAAGTTTTGACAGAAGTGATTAAGCGGCGATTTTAAACAGGAATGTCAAAGTAATATATTTTTTTTCTCATTGCTGGATTTTCTATGCATGATCTTATATTTTGAAACTGGGCTGGTTTTTCTTCTCTTCTTTTATCTATTCTTTTTCTCCTTTTTGATTTTATAATATTTTAGGCTAGAGACTCCCTTTTAGTTATTTTTTTTAAATATCTTTTTCTTTTTTTAATTAATTTTTATTATATTTTTCTTGGAAAAGGAGGGGGAAAGTGAAAGCAAAAGAAACTTTGTAACACTGCCAACTAGAGGCTTGGAAATATTCTATTTCTCTTGTGACCAGACAAAGCTGAGAAGGAACTGAGACTTCTTTTCAAGGACATTGCTATTTGATAAGATAGAGGGAAGCGCATGGGAGAGTATTATTGCAGGTGCTTTTCTGGGTCTCTATCAACAGCTGGAGTCTGGTGTTGAAGCTTATTGGAAAAGAAAAGGTAATAAGTCTCTGGAGAAGAGAGTTATAACAAGAGCCTTGTATAATTAAACAAAGTGCAGTGTGCTCTTTTTATTTCTTCTAAGCTGCGCTACCCCTCCTCACCAGTTTATTTTTTGAAATAGCTATTTGGATTTTTGGCTCTTTGGAACTTGTGTTTGTTTGTTTTTTTCTTGTCCTTGGAAGTTAAATTTCTATGCTTGCCTTTTATTTTAAAGGGAAAGCTTTAGTACTAATGATTCCCTTCCTTTTCTTTTTAGGGGAGTAGCCTTTTTCTCTCTCTCTCCCTTCCTGGTATTTTTGTCTTTCCATCTACCTTCCATATTGGGGGTTTTTTTTTGGTTTATTTTTCTGGCCTTTCTTTTCTCTTATGCATCCTTTTATATCTGAGACGTCTTAATTGGATTAAGGTGTTGAAGAACCTGAAGAATTTTTCCTTTCTTTTTTTAGCTTTTTATTCTTCACTTTTCTGCCTTTTTTAGGATTTTACAACTTTTTCTTTTTTGTGTGTGTTTATGGTCTTTTCCTTCATTTTTGAATTTTTACTCTTATCTGATCAATCGATTGGATTAAGGTATACAAGAACCTGAAGAATTTTTTTATTATTATTATTACTATTTGGCTTCTTTTTTTCCTACTATTTTTATTTGGAACTGCAATTGGTTATTTCACAATTGGATTAAGGTCTAGAAGAACCTAAAGATTTTGAATTGCTCAAAATGAGTAGGAAATTAACAGCTCCTGGTTCCTCAACTTATACTTCTTCCTCTCCACCATCTGGAGGACAACGGTCAATACAGACAACGTTAAGGCAAGAAAAAGAACAAGAAAAAGTGACCCTGCAGATGATTATGCAAGGAATTCAAAATATTCAAACAAGTTCAGAAAATATTGAAAAAAGAATAGAGAACACTGAACAAAGAACGGGGAAAACTGATGAAAAAGTGGAAAATTTCCAACAAATGATGATGAAGTATGATGGAAGACTCCAAAAAATTGAAGAAGATAAACAAAGAGACAAGAAGATTGGAGACATTGATAACAGATTAACTGTGGTTGAACAAGATAAAAGTGGTATGCTGAGATGGGAGATGGACAGATCAGAATTTTATCTTAGATTCCAAAACATAGAGGAAGAAAAAGGACAAAATCTAGCTGAGATAATGATAGAAATATTGGCTGAAGCTTTGGAAATAACTGAAGAGAAGATGATGGATGGAATAGATGAGGTCTATTGAGTCTTCACAAGGTATGCAATGAGAAATAGCTTACCAAGAGAAGTTCACACCAGCTTTACAAAGAAAGCAATTAAAACGCAAATTTTGCAAGTGGCAAGAGAGAAAGCATTGAAATACAAAGATAAAGAGATTGTGGTCTTGAAACAAGTACCCAGAAGAGTGAGAGAGATGAGAAGAGAATACCAATTCTTGACCAAATTGCTACTTAAAAAAGAGGTGAATTATAGATGGCTGATCCCAGATGGTTTAATGTTCACATGGCAAGAACAGAGATATAGAATTGACTCAATTGAGAAAGCTGAATCATTTTACACAGAATTTTTCAGAGGGAAAGAGGAAGAGTCAGAAAAAGAAATTTCACTAATTGAATTCCAGGAGGACTGCCAAATGATGACTGAAAAAGAAGAAGGTGCAGTAGGTGGAAAGGAGGAAGCCAAAGAACAACGTGAACCAAGATCCATGAGAGATGTCAAACCTAACTACAAAATATAACCATGGAAGAGAAAAAATCGATTACAATTAATATAAATGGACTTAATTCAGCCGTTAAAAGAAGGAAAACCTTCCATAAATTAGAGAAATTGAAATTTGATATAATCTGCCTACAAGAAGTACATATTAAAAAACAATATGAACAATTGTTGATACAGCCAAAATTAGGGAAAATATTTAGTTCCTTGACACAATGTAAGAAAAGAGGAGTGGTTTTATATATTAAAGAGACCATCCCAGTGAAATTGATTTATACGATGACGACGGAAGAATACTAATGGTGGAAATAATGGACAATAATACGAAAACACTCCTGATTGCAATCTATGCCCCAAATGACAATCAAGAAGAATTTTATAAAAAATTACATATGAAAATAATTGAACTGGACTATGCTAATATAGTTATGATGGGAGATTTTAATGGAATTGTAGACAATAAATTGGACTATACAGCACAGAAAACAATAAAGCAAAACAAAGACTCTCCCTAAATCTTTTTTTTAAATGGTAGATGAAATAAACTTAAAAGATACAGGGAGAGAAAGAAATGCTAAGACTAAACAATACACCTTCTACTCAAATAGACATTTATCATGGTCCAGAATAGATATGATATGGATGTCAACAGAATTGTTAACTAACATTCAAGAAATAAATATTGAAACAAGTACTTGGGCAGATCACAATCCAATGACAATTAAATGGAAAGGATGAAGAAGAAGATCTAGATGGACACTAAATAATACTATATTAAAGGAAAAAGACTTCACACAGTGGATGGAGAAAGAACTGGCTTTCTTCTTTAGAGAAAACAAAAAAGATACATCAATTCAGAATGTATGGGATACAGTAAAGGCATATGCCAGAGGCTTCATAATAGACTATACAAGGAAAAGAAATACCATGAAAAGATTAGCCTCTAAGGCATTAGATGATGAGTATAAAGGACTTGAAAAAGAGCTACAGAAAATGCCACAAAAAAGGACATTAAGTTAAAAATGGATATAACCAAACATAAAATGGGTCTAATAGAAAAAGAATTAGCACAGAAAATTTGAGGTGCTAAACAGAATTACTTTGAAGATGCAAATAAACCAGGTAGATGGTTAGCATATAAATTGAGAAAGGAAAAAGAATCAAGGAAAATATTGCAATTAATAGATGACCAAGGCCAAGTTTGCTACGGTAGTAAAGAGAAGAAGGAAATCATTCGAGACTATTATGGGAAACTATACACACAAGAGAATATTGACGAGGACAGAGTTAAACAGTATTTACAGAATGCTAATTTACCCCAGATACCTAAAGAGATTGAAACAATGTTAGAAAGCAATATAATGATGATGGAGTTAACTGAAGCACTCAAAAAGCAAAATAATGGAAAGGCACCAGGCCCAGATGGACTTCCAGCAGAATTTTACAAAACATTACAAAAATCATTGAATCTTCCATTGTTAGAAGTGATGAAGTTATGTTAAAGAAGAGGATACCTAAATCATGGTCAGAAGCTTATATCACACTTGTTCCAAAAGAGGAGACCGATCCATTACTAATCAAGAACTATAGACCTATTTCCCTACTAAACGCAGATTATAAAATTTTTGCTTCAATATTGGCAGAAAGACTTAAAAAATATTTAAATAACTTTATCCATCCTGATCAAAATGGATTTCTGCCAAAGAGACAAATTAAAGACAATTTGAGAGTAATCTTGGATACCTTGGAATACTACGAGGCACATCCTGAAAAACAAATGGCTTTGATATTTCTAGATGCACAGAAGGCATTTGATAATGTGAATTGGCAATTCATGTTGTTACTGCTGGAACAGATGGGCTTTGCTAGAAAATTTATTCAAGCAATAGAAGCTATATATCATAAGCAAACAGCAAAGGTAATGATAGAGGGAGAACTGACAGACTCTATCGATATAAGAAAAGGAACGAGACAAGGGTGCCCACTATCACCGCTGTTGTTTGTGTTAACTTTGGAAATGCTAAACAGAAATATTAGAGATGAAAACAATATAAAAGGGATGAAAATTAAAAAGGAAGAATTTAAGTTGCAAGCATTTGCAGATGATCTGGTTTTCATCTTAGAAGACCCACTAGAAACAGCATCAAAATTGATAGAAAAGATAGAGACATATGGAAAGGTGGCTGGTTTGAAAATAAATAAAGATAAGACAAAGATCTTGACAAAGAATATGCTATCAAGACAAAAGGAAGACCTGGCAGACCTATTGAAAATTCAGGTTATGAATAAGATCAAGTACTTGGGGATATACTTGACAGCAAGCTGCAGTACACTAAAAGAATAATTATATCAAACTTAAACAGCAGATAGCGCTAGATTTGGCAAAATGGGAAAATTTACAACTGTCATTAATAAGGAGAATATCAACAATCAAGATGAATATATTACCCAGAATTTTATATTTGTTTCAAACAATTCTAATTAGGCTTGGAAAAGATTACTTTGAAGATTTAAAAAAAATTGTGTTGAAATATATATGGCAAAGTAAGAAAGCGAGAATAAAGTTAAAACTTTTGCAAGATGCTAGAATAAGAGGAGGATTTGGTTTGCCTAATTGGGAGCTGTATTACCAAGCTACAAATTTGATGTGGGTTAAGGAATGGATAACATTAAGAAACACTAGATTGTTGACATTAGAAGGACATGATCTGTTGTTGGGGTGGCATGCTTTTCCATGGCATAAGGGAACTAAAACACAGCGGTATTTTCGAAGACATTATATACGGGAGTCTCTGTGATTAAACTGGGAGAAGATTAAAAGACAATGTTATTTGAAAATTCCAGTCTGGCTATCGACTATTGAAGCATTTTCTTATCCTATAATATACAAAAAGGAACAAACAGTTAGATATGGTGAAATATTGAATGAAAAGGGTGAACTTAAATCTATACAAAAACTAGAGGAACAAAGTATAATGATGAATTGGTTTTCATATGCGCAAATACTTTCAAGGTATGATAAAGATTCTAAAACAGAAGGTTTCTATGATAAATTGACTGACTTAGATAAGATTTTTGACAGGTACTGATGAAAAGGTGATTAAAAAAATGTATGGATACTTATTAGAAATTAAACTAGAAGAAGAACAAGTTAAAGACACTAATGATTGCTTGGGGGAAGAATTTTGGATATGGATAATTTGGATAATTTAGAGAAATGGCAAAAGTTGTGGTCTCAAAATTATAAAATGACAATGTCAACAGCATATAAAGAAAATTTGTATAAGATGTTTTACAGGTGGCATTTTTCCCCGACAAGAATAGTAAGAATGTTCAAGAATAAATCCAAAAAATGTTGGAAATGTCATCAGACACCTGGCTCATATTACCATATGTGGTGGACTTGTGTGGATGCTAAAAAATACTGGACTAAAATCCACACGTGGCTGGTAAAAATGACAATAAAACATATAGATTTGAAACCAGAGATATTTTTATTGGGAATTTTACCTCAAATATATAGTAAAGACTTGAAATACCTGATTGTAAATGTATCAACAGCGGCTAGGATTGTATTTGCTAAAAACTGGAAAAATGAGAAAACACCATCACAGGAGGAAATCATTAAGAAAATATTGGAATGTGCTGAAATGATAGATTGACATTTGAAATTAGAGAACAAGATGATAAACAATTTTATAAAATTTGGGATCTATTCTATCAATGGTTAGACAATAAAATATAGTAATGAAATATGTAGACTTTTAGGAAATAATAAATATATAAAGATGTATTCTTTTCTTATTATATCTACAAAATGATTCTAGGATAGATTTGGGATGATAATATGAACTGTCATAAAACAAATTAAGTAAAATATGATTGTTTTGTAAAACATGAATGAACAAAAGTAGTCAAATGATTGATTAATAATGATATTAATGTATTTAATATTTGATTGAAAATACAAGATTATATACAATGTAATTGTAATTGAAGACTACAAAATGGAAGCACAAAACAATTTGTAAACCAACCGGCACACTGTGTGTGTGTGTGTGTGTGTGTGTGTGTGTGTGTGTGTATGTATGTGTGTGTGTGT
>NW_020769310.1:12647915-12665422 GCF_900518735.1 Pseudonaja textilis
ATGTTTTGTTTGTTTATGTTTGTTTTAAAAACCAATAAATTTTTTTAAAAAATAATAATAGTTAGCTTTGTGAATAATGCAACACAGTTAAAGGGGGCTCCTGATGAAACAAACGGGAATAACTTCCTTTTTTGGCTTGTTACATATGAGAATTATTGCCTTTGTTGCTTGTTTTTCCTTCAGAGAAATATATTTCTGTTTTTTTTCTTTTCCTGATAGGACAGAAGAAGTTGAGTATTTGGTTGAATAGGAAGTTTGAGTGACTATAAAATATTTTATGAGTTCAATTTATTTTGTCTGTAACAACTGAATCTAATTCTTTGTTATGCACAAACTGGAGTGGAATATAATAGAAAAGACCAATAAAAGTATGCATCAAACATATTTTTGAGAAAATAGAATACATAGAATAATTGTTACAGTAGTTGTCTTCTCCAACTTCTTCCAGAAATGTTGCTATACCAAGAAAAATATCCATAGGGAAGATGTAGTATTAAGAATCTGCATAGTAATCTCCTTAGTATGTATAATATTGCTGCTTGAATTTTGGAATGAAGTTAAATTGTGTGGGAAAGTGGACTTGTGTGTGCTTTTTCAGCTATACTAATAAATGCATGATTTGAACTTCTTCCTAAGAGGTAGTCAGTTCTTATTGCCTTGCTTATGTGTAGGTAATGACCCTTCCAAATTATGACAGACCTCCCCAGGGTACTTATCACCTAGTTGTGAAATTCTGATGGCTGCTGCCCACCCACATCCCACACAGTCAGATGAACCCCCCCCCCCCCCCCCAAAAAAAAAAAAAAACCCTGGCAGGCTCATTACAGTTGTAAGTGGTGAACTGCCCATGGCTGGTAATGCTGAATGTATCAATGTAGTTAAAAAAAGGACAATAGCAGTAGGGTTTGAGTGCTTCTTTGGATACAGGCTTTGTTTCAACAAAGTGAATGCTCAATAGTAAGTGCATGTAGTTAAGTAAGTTGTGCCCCAGGATATGAGCTTTTTTGGCCACAGCTGTTAAGCAAATCATGGCAAGTTGTTAAATGAACCATGCAGTGGTTATGTCAGGGCTCCAGCAGTTACCCCCATTTAAATCATGAGTCTCTAGCTGAACTTCCAACACTTAAAGAAGATTTATTAGAAGTAAACATGCTTGGGTGTAGCTGTAGCTGTAGCTGAGGCACATCATTCATTGTCACCCTTGACCCTGGTTTTCCCCCACCCCCTGGGTTTATCGTAATTCATATTCTCCAATGGGACACATCCATAGCCAAGAGTCATCAATCATACTCTCCAGTTAGAATTTTGCGTGGCAGAAACTTGGGTTACCTAGTTACTATCTTTGAAAACATTTATGGGATGCAAGCTGACCTGCTCCCCACTCCCTTTCTGTTGGCAACTCTAAAAAGACCAGAGAAACATTATATGAGTTGACAGGTTAAGTGACTTATGCGGTTTTTAAGTGAGTCATGTGGTTGTTAAGTGAATCTGGTTTCCCCGATTGACTTTGCTTGTGGGAAGCCAGCTGGGAAGGTTATAAATGGTGATCACATGACCCTGAGATAGTGCAACTAATTAATACAAGCCAATTCAAAATTTGATCATGTGACCATGAAGAGGCTGCAATCGTCATGTGAAAAATGGTCACAAGTCACTTTTTTCAGTGCTACTGTACGTTTTAAAGGTTAGGGTTGATAAGTTGATGACTGCTGTATCTCCTATAAGCAAATAGTACTCTGTGATGGCACCCATATTAGAGGCGGGATCCCTGCATATGTGATAGCTGCAGTTTCCACTATTGTTTTCTATTTTGTTTATCCAACACCTGTGTTGTGCTTTTGAGGAAAGATAAAGGAATGAGGGGAAGTGTGCACTTGGCTTCTTCAATAGAAGCAGTTATT
Organism: Pseudonaja textilis; assembly: GCF_900518735.1. The sequence continues at coordinate 12,649,817 of NW_020769310.1, forward strand.
GTTAAACCTCACCATGCATTCTGCACCTGCCTTTTGAAAGGTGGCAGAATGGAAGTTAGTGTTTGGTCAGCAGTGCTGATAAGAACTCTCCCCCCCGCCCCCCCGCTTTGTGCTTGACTTCTGGGCTCTGTTCCTAATATTTACTATGTTTAAAATAAATGCTTTTTAAAAATTGATTTACTGTGCATGTAAATAATACTTTGCATAGGATATTATAATATGCTCAGCCTTTTAACTGTTAGTTTAGATACTGTTTGTATTGCTGCCTTTATAGGTATTCCATATAAGAAATTGACTGTAGGTGTTCCAAAGGAGATCTTTCAAAATGAGAAAAGGATTGCCTTGTCACCAGCTGGAGTTCAAGCACTGGTTAAGCAGGGTTTTAACGTTATTGTGGAGTCAAGTGCAGGAGAAGCTGCTAAGTTCTCTGATGACCACTATAGACAGGCTGGAGCACAGATCCAGGGCACCAAGGAAGCGTTGGCTTGTGACATAGTCCTCAAGGTAATAATTGTCTGTTTACTATTACACCTCTGAGATCAGTTTTTCTATAAAAAAAGTTTCTCTATTTTGTTGTTGCAGGTGGTTGGGGGTTATTTCTCTTTTATTGGTTTATATTGGATTTTTTTTTAATCCTTGTAAGCAAACAGTCTGGAGTCACTGAAAATGAGTTGGGTTGTCATATAAATTTTCTTAAATAAATTTTTAAAAATGAAGACTAGATAATAAGGATGTGCAAAAATTTTTAAATATAAAAGAGGTAAAATTTATGGATGAAGTTTGTCTTAATGTAAAAGTTGCAGGGAAACACAATCTTCACATATTTAAAATCATTACAGTCAGGTATTGCTTATCTATAAGAGACTCATTTAAGGAAATGGGATAAATTTCTATTAATGAAGAATTAGGTGGGACAGATTTGTGTCATAGATATTTTGAATGCATTTTTGGAGTTGGCAGGAACACACACAGGAGACACAGCACTATCAGCTTCCTAAACAAAAGAAGATGCCAGAGCTATTTAATGTAAAAACCAGATATGTGAAAGAGGAATTTCAAGAAAACTCAATTGAACTCAGAAAGCCTGCACATATAGTAGACCTATGAGATAAGGAATATTAAAAGAAGCCAGTGCCACTTTATCATTGGTTTATCCTTAAATTGATCAACCAGTTTATTGTTTATCCTGGTCAATCAACAGGGAATTTGACTTGCAATATAAATGCATGAAGCTATAGAATAAATATAGAATTCTTTGTTGGCTAAGTATGATTGGACACACAAGGAATTTGTCTTTGGTGTATATGTTCTCAATGTACATAAAAGAAATACATTCATCAAGAATCATAAGATACAACAGTTAGTGATAGTGGTCCAAACAAATGTAAGTATATACAGGTGGCCCTCATTTTGTTGACCATATTCCCATAGTCGAGGGATTGCCATATGTGTGCTTCACAGTTGGCTTCCAATACGCAAAGTTAGTAGAGAAGCAAGCAGTAAAATCCCAGATCATGATCACATGATAGCACGATAGCACCTAGTTGTGGTTATTAAGTGAGGACTACCTGTGCATGCATTATGGAAAATGTTTTGAGTTCAAATTGTTAAAATAATTAAGTTTAAAGTAGATGGTTTGTATTTGAAATGAATTGTTCTGATCATCTTGGAAGCATTTCAAGCTCAAAACATCTCCCAAGTGGTGGAAAAAAACCATTTCAAATGTGAAGCAACTGTTTCAAACGTCCAAAGCAATTTTGAACTCAGGCATGTTGAATTCAAAAGTTTGATTTTGAGAAATTGCACATACCATATATATAATTCAAGGTGGCAAATATACCTAATGCTCCTTCTTATTTTCCTCACAACAACCCTGTGAGGTAGATTGGGCTGAGAAAGAGGGATTGGGCCACAGTCATCCAGCTAGCTTTCACACTTAAGGTGAGACTAGAACTCAGAATCTCCTGGTTTCTAGGTCAGCACCTTAACCCCAACAACACTGTACTGCCTTTCTGTATAAGAGAATTGCTACCGATACATAATTGCTATGTGTCTTCACGTAGGACTTGCTATGTTGCTAGTAGCTATCAGGAATTCTGGGGCCTATCCTAATTCTTCAGACATCCTCTTAAAATACTATTTGCATAGTATAATTTTGATCTATGGTAGTTACTTTGAATGTGAATCATGGTGTTAAAGTTACAGAATTAAGTCACTTTTACTAGCTAGCTTCATCATTTGAAATCTTTCACAAGCAATGCATTTTAAAAACATGCACAGCATTAGAAACTTTAGCACAGATTTCTTTGGAACCAGGACAAAGCACATCTGATAAAGCTTTGTCTTGCAGAGAGCAAACTTCAGTTGCTGTAGAGCAGATGCAAGTTACCAGGCAAACTGTTGACTGAGCAAAGTCCATTTTGCATTACTTTGCAGTGGCAACATTGTGTTAACATTTTAGTTCCACAAACTGAATCTTTAATGATGATTAATTGTCCTTTTGTCTACACTGACAACAGGAATGCTGCTGTCAATGTTTTGAGTGAAAATAAATGACTCAAAACAAGGAGGAGTCAAGTTGGTGAAAACTATTTTATCTAATAAAATAATTTATTATTTTATTTGATACTATCTAGTCTAGTGTTTCTCAAGCAACTTTTAAGATAGGTGGATATCAACTTTCAGAATTCCCTAGCGGGCATGGGTGGCTGGGGAATTAAGTGAGTTGAACTTCATCCATTTTAAATTTGCTTAAGTTGAGAAACACTAAATAATAACAGATAAAATAATAAATTATCTAACTAGACAGCTTTCGTCAACTCGACTCTTCCTTGTTTTGAATAATCTATTTTCACACAAAACCAGCATTCCTGCTGAGAAATACTGAAATAACCAATTCTTAAAGTAGGGGTAATTACCCGAAGGATAATTTGGGCGTATCCTAGTAGTAATGGAGCAATTTGTAATTGCTTGTTTGTGAGTTGAGGATCCAGTTTTTTAAGTTGCTTTTGTAAATAGCTGCATCTCTGTTAGTGTGATTTTTTGCAGGAGAGTGGTGATATTCAAGATTGGGAGAAGGGTAATTGGGTCAAACAGATTAAGAATCACTGATTTATATCGATGGGCAAGATCTGTCCAGGAATTCTGTTAAGATAATTTTTCAGGTTATTACTGGTAGGTGATCTTAGGAACAGAACTCTTCATCTTTTTTTACTTTTGCACCAAAGACAAATTCCTTTTGTGTCCAATCACACTTGGCCAATAAGAATTCTATTCTATTCTATTCTATTCTATTCTATTCTATTCTATTCTATTCTATTCTATTCTATTCACAGGGGAATTTTCAAAAAGAGGCATTATTAAGCATGAATTGGCAGTTAGGATGCCCCAACTTTAAAGAAATATATAAGACATTGTCCTTGTCCTACAAGCTCATGTTCTCCAAAACAATGCAAGGTCATTTCTGAATTTTTGTGTGTGAGAGTTATAGCCCGAAGGGGAGAGTTCAGCACGAACCATGAATTATTCATTAAAAGTTAGGTACCATTTACTGAAGGAATTTCCTATTGTAAAGAAAGAGAAAATTAAATCTTCCAAACCGTTAGCAAGTGTATAGATTCTGGATTCTTCTTTTCCAATACCCTTTTGCGTTGGAAAAATATTTCTAGGTAACCGAATTAGGGCTTCCCCCTACAGTACAATTGACAGACGTTGCAGGTCCATCCAACTGAGATTGCAGTAGGAAGAAAGAGTTAAAAATTCTCTGTTCTCTTTCTTGACTTCTTAACCAGTACCAGTTCTTGTGCTTTTTCTTTTTTAAACAAGTAATTAAGGCATTTGCCAATTGCTATTTTGAATGTTAGTCCTATTTGGGGCTTACATGCTTTAATATAATCATTTATAAATTGCTAATGTTAATTAACTATATGTAATAATGTAGCTATTAAGCACAAAATTATTAAATGGCATTTCATTTGTTTCCCGTATTTGTAGAGCTATTCTACTTGGAGTTCACAAAATAAATACAGCAATTAAAGCAAAGCATGAAATGCTTTTAAAAATTAATATAATTAGAATATTGTTTTATTTTGATATATTGCATTATGAGTTTTTTGTGATTCAACTCTTTTTCTGCTCTTCTCTAGGTGAGGGCTCCAATGTTTAATTCTGTACTTGGCGTCCATGAGATTGAGCTTTTTAAATCACAAGGTACTCTGATCAGTTTTATCTATCCAGCTCAAAACCCAGATCTGCTGAACAAACTAGCAGAAAAAAACACCACTGTCTTGGCTATGGATCAGGTTCCACGTGTGACCATTGCTCAGGGATATGATGCTCTCAGCTCTATGGCCAACATTGCTGGGTATGATACCACATACTGTTTTTACTCATTTGCAGAATTCTGTTAATTGTCAGGATTCCGGCAGTTACCCCAATTAAATCATGAGTCTTGATCCAAATTTCCAAAACTTCAAAATGATTTATTGGGAGTTAACATGTCCGGCACTGCCTGGGTGTAGCTGACTCTGAGACACATAATTCATTGTCACCCTTGACCCTGGTTTTCCCCCATTCCCTGGGTGTATCATAATTCATATTCTCCAATGAGACACATCCATAGCCAAGAGTCATCAGTCATATTCTCCAATTAAATATTTGTGCAGCAGAAGCTTCAGTCACCTAGTCACTATCCTTGAAAAACTATTTATGGAATGTACTTTTGATTTCCAAGCTGCCGCACTGCTCTTTCAAACCCCTTTCCTCCCTCCCTTTCTATTGGCAACTCTAAAATGACCATAGAAATATTTTATGAATTGACATTAATAAAGAATTTGATATGGAGTGGAATTCATATTTAAGACAAATGTGTGCTTTCCTCTTCAGCGAGCAGAACAAATTCATTGCCCTTAAGCAGCCCAGACAGAGGACAAAGAAATTCCAGTTTCTAACAACTGGAAAGTTCTCAGAAAGTAGTGCCTTCAGATAATCCTCAATTTATGACCACTTCTGTTGCTAAGCAAGACAGTTAAGAAAGTTTGGTTCCATTTTATGACCTTTCTTGACACAGTTTTTAAGTGAATCATTGCAGTTGTTTAAGTGAGTCTGGGTTCTCCATTGACTTTGCTTGTCGAAAGATCACAAAAAGGTGATCGTATGATCCCAGGACACTACCATTGTCATGCATAAATCCGGTTGTCAAGCCTCCGAACTTTGATCATCTGACCGTAGGGATGCTACAATAGTCATAAATGTGAAAAATGGTCATCTTAGTGCAAGGGAAAAACAAAAATTTGAAGCCATCATTTATTTATTATTTATTAATCAAATTTATATAGTGTCCCATCTCACAATATACTCATATCCACTAGTTCATGGGTTTCAAACTCAAGGCCCACCGACCAGATCCAACCCATAGGCTGCTTAGATCTGGCCCACGGGCCCGCCCTGGAAACAGCGAAGGACCGGCCCATGGTGCCTCTGCCAGTGAAAACAGAGCTCAGGAGGGCTGTGTGCGTCCTCCCAGAGCTCCATTTTTACTGGCAGAAGGTTGCAGGAGGCCATTGTGGCCAAAATGGAGCCTGGGAAGGCCGCACCCTGAGTGCCATTTTCGCTGGCAGAGGACTGCAGGAAGCCATCACAGCCGAAATGGAAGCCTTGATGAGTGATGTTGAGTTGGCCAGACCCCCTCGCCCCAAGACCAAACACAACCCTGATATAGCCCTCAGTGAAATTGAGTTTGACACCCCTGCACTAGTTGAAGAAGGAATTCCCTGTGACAGGAAATTTGACACTGAAGGAGGAGATATGCTACAAGAAAAGCAGAAAGAAAATCGTGTAGTAATTGTAAATAAATCTTTTTATGTTAGATTAACAAACATCTTGTCCTGCAGGAGTTCAGGGTGGCTTCCTCATAGCCACCATTTGAAGTTGGGTTCAAAATATTTGTTTTGCTATTTTGAAGTTTTGCTGTGAGCTTTTCTGGCTGATGATGTGTTTCCATGGATTTAACTTCTTTGTATATGAACTGCTTTCTCAGGCTGACTGAAGCAGGACTCATATTTTGATACCAGGAGCAATTGAAGCATACACACAACTGATGGCAAATCGATTGATATAATAGTGTCAGTAACAATGTATTGTTCACAATTAGTAGCTGTGCTTTAACATGGTTTTTTCATTCCATGATTCACATTGTATCCAGCTTTCTGATGACCAGTTGTGACGCATTCTTTCTTTCAGTTACCAGATTCATTTGAACTATGCTTTATGCTATGTTGGTTATGTGAATGGGAACAGAAGATAGGTAGATCAGCAAATGCTACACTCTGAAGCCACACACAGAAACCATACCATATCTATGGAGAAATGTAGATGCAATAATACTGATTGCTGGTTTTCCTTCTTTTAACAGTTACAAGGCAGTTATACTTGCAGCTAATAATTTTGGTCGTTTTTTCACCGGTCAGATCACGGCAGCTGGCAAAGTTCCTCCAGCTAAGGTATGTGTGGGAAAAATGTGTTATGAATCAATCATAAGCAGGTTAGCATTGCTCTTTGTACCTTCATATGCTGATTACAATCTCTTCTAGTGAGTTTTCTTCTCCAGAGACTCTTTAGCCTTTCCCTAGTAAATCAAATATACTTTCTTTTGATGTTGGCAGTGATTTGTTAAATTGTAACAAATACTGAGTTTACAAATTAATATCTCTCAAACTAAAGCTTAAGATATACAGATTATAAAATCAATATAAAATCTGGTTTACTGTTGCTGGCAAACAGTAAAATGTCTGTCACTTCTACATGTGACAGGAAATTTGACATATGTCTGACGAACTGCTATTACGGATAGGGTAATCCTGTAATTTTAATCTTGACTTCAGGCTAAACAATATGACTATTCTAGTCATTAGCATCATAACTGAAATAACTTTCTAAAGTGATATGTTTCATTACAATCCCGTATAGAGTCATGCAATCTTTTGCAACATTTGTGTTCTATTACTACAATACAAAATACAATTTGCTAATACTGTTTGATGGATTTCTTACATTATTTCTTCCAAAGTGGAAGACAATTACATCCATTCCACACCATGTTTTAAAATATTAAATGATTTTCTCATGTGCTGCAATGTTTTCAGTATTACTATAAAAGTACAGAAACGTAGCACCAAATTCTTCTGAAGGAGAAAGAGTAAATTCCATTCTTCTCAGCTAACCGAGAAACTACTTACCTTGGCAATCATAAATTAACTGATGTCTGTTAATGATAACATAATTCTTGCCAAGAATGCTGAAAATTCTTCTCCAGGTTATACAAATAGTTCTTTGCAAATATGTATTGAAAGTATGACTTAGTATCTGATAGAATCTTTTGAAATCAAGCTTTCATTCTTTATAATGTTGATAAATAAACTTGAGATTTGTGAACAAAGTTTGGCAAAATCCCATTAGTCTAAAGCTAAGCCCAATCAAACGTGATGTTTTCTCTCTGTGTCAAGCAGGAGGGAGATAAATTACGCAGAGTTACAATGAAACATAGCATGATGTGATGCTCTATAGAATTAAAGCAATTCAGTATGATTACTTGTCCTTCTGTTTTCTTTTTTCCCTAATTATTGTTTAGTGTTCCACAATTGCTAAGTGCAGTGGAACTGCACTGGGCTTTTTAAAAGATTTTACTCCATTAGATTCTTTTCTAAATACATGTTTGCAATTTTGAAAACAACATGGTTCCTATAAGCATACTTACATTTCTTGTTGGGTAACCCAGTAACGCTGTGTTTATAATGGCACTGACATAGTCATGCACCTGACTAGCTGTTTGTGTTTCAAGCAATGCTGTAGGGGAAGAAACAGAACTTGGAGATGGAGTCAAGAGACAACTCAGCCGAGAATTGTTATGTGTCCACAAATGCTCCAATTCCATTGACTCTTGCCTAGTACCAATTTAGTGCTGACAGTTAGTTGACTAGATTTTGGTTATAGGCATGAGCAATAAACCTACTTAACTGGAACTTAACATGTGATCCTGATTCTTTGCACTTGACAAGCACACACTGGAAATTGTTTCGGACATTTTCTAGATGTTACTGAAGAAATTAAATTTTTAAACCACTGCTATTTACAGCTTTTGTATGCAATCAAAAGAACGAGGCATATGACTATTCCAGAAATATTTATTTTTAACACTTATTCCAGTTTTCTAAAGCTGGGTAATCAACTGAGAATCAGACATTCCCCTATGGGAGAATTCAACAGTACTTGTAGTGATTGCTAATCCCCCCCCCCAGCAAAATCCTTAAGATTTGGATAACTGATATACAATACCATTGATTGGTTAATATTTTCCTTTTCAAGAAGCTTTATGTTCTTAGACAAACAGCTGCTGTTGGCTGCTACTTAAAACAATCCTATATCTTCACTTAATGTTGATTCATGTCAGCCATTTAGTGTTTACAATTTAAATCGGTATAAGTTATTATAATTCTTTGCTTGGATGTAGGTTCTGATCATTGGAGGTGGAGTTGCTGGATTAGCATCTGCAGGAGCAGCTAAATCAATGGGAGCTGTAGTTCGTGGATTTGATACCAGGTAGACATATATGAATCTTAAAGATGTATTTATTTTGTTCCTTCCTGTCACTGTTGACTCCTGGCAACTGTCTGCACTAATCCCTGCAATTTTTTTGGCAAAGTTTTTCAGAAGTAGTTTGCTGTTGATACTTTCCTGGGTCTGAGAAGGTGTCACTGGCCATCTGCTTTTGTGTCCAAGGAGGGAGTAGAACTTACACTCTTCCAGTTTCTAGCCTGGTTTCTTAACCACTATATCAAAGTGGGTCTCAGGATTTATTAGTTAATAATTCATTGGTATTCTGTTGTTCCTCAAGGATAATCAGAACGCTTGCAAAGAGTTTATTTCCACACATAACTTTGTGGCTTTTCTCCCCCAGAATTATTGAATAGTCAAGTAGGTTGCATGATTGAACATCACTATATTACATAGTGTAAGGAATAATTCAGATTTTTTGGGGTTGCGCCTTAGTAATTCACATAAGATTTTGGACTAAAGGAATATCACCTTGACTTAACTTGTTTTGAAATACAAATACATTCATATAGTGGGTTGCTACTATTTTCTTTCATTATTGTTATTTTTTGACTTCATAAAATTACCTATAGTTCTGGAACTTCCTGAGGGCTTCTCTTCAAGGTATTAATTACCTAACCCAGGGGTGTCAAACTCATGTTGTCATGGCAGTGTCACATGACAGGTTGGAACTTTTTTCCCCTTCGCTAAACTAGGCATGGGCAGCATGTGATGCATCTGACCCATGGGCTGGGAGTTTGACAGCCAGGCTCTAACCCTTTTTAACGCCTTTTGAGAAGCGTGAAGGTTGGCTAAGTGGTGCCACCTGCTTAGACAATTCAGACTCAGGTTTCTTTCTTTTCTTTTTGGGATTATTATAGTATTTCAAAGAATTAAAGCCACTTTAATATTTGTATATTGGAATGTATGGGATAATCCATAGTATTGCATTGTTATTATACAGGTAGTCCTTACCAACTACTTATTCAGCAACTGTTGAAATTGCGATGGCACTGACCAAGTGGTATTTACAACTAATCCTTGATGTTTCAGTTGTCTCAGAGCCCCACAGTGACATGATCATGATTTGGGCTGTTAGCAACCAGTTTGCAATTATGATGGTTGCAGTGCTCCATAGCCATGTAATTGCCATATGCAATCTTCCCTGGTGGCTTCCTGTGACCTAAGTCACAAGTTACTCCCAATGGCTCTTTTCAGCCATTTCTCTTTATGTATTCAGGAATATGTTGAAAGACAAACAGGATGCATTTTAGCCATTCATTCATCGAGAAGATGAAGAAATGAAAAGAGATTCTATAGCTGTAAAGCTTGAACATAATAGTAGTTCTCACTTAAGTGTGATAATTGACCGGCAAATCTATCTCTAACTGATTGTGGCCATAAAGCATGCCCATCGTGCGACTACACTGGCTTATAATATCCACTTCCAGTCTTTAGGTAAAAAAATCATGTGGTCATTGTTTGTAGCCTCTTGCTGGCTGCCCTATTGACTTTGCTTGTTGGAAGCTGTGAAGATCACAAACAGCAATCATGATTGTGATACATTGCAGTGTCATGGCCAAATGCCAAGCGCCCAAATCACCATCACGTAACTGAGGGAATACTGGAATGGCTGCAACTATGATGCCTAGTTTTAAATCTTCTTGTTTGCCGCTGTTATAACTTTGAATAGTTGCTGAACAGGTGGTTAGTGAAAGAGGACTATCTGTATTTGGAATTGTAGTCTCAAATTTGATTTATTCCCTTCTTATTTTCAGGCCATTCAGTGTGATATCCCTATCCCCATTACCACCTTGAGTGTTTATATTATTGTCAACTAAAAAATACTTTTTTGGTCTTTTTAATTGCCGGCAGAAAGGGAGTGGGGGAAAGTAGTACATTCCTCAAATGCTTCTTGGCAGCCGAAGCTGTTGGCGCACAAGATTATTACTGGAGAGCATGATTGATGACTCTTGGTTATGTATGTGTCCCATTGGAGAATATACATCCAGGGGGTGGGGGGAAGACCAGGGTCAAGGGGGAAATGAATGATGTATCTTAGTGTCGGCAGCACCCAAGTAATGCTGACATGGTCACTTCTAATAAATCAATGTTTTTTAATCTGAGAGATGCAGCTAGAGACTTATGATTTGAATGGGGGTGGATTTGTCAGAGCCCTGACAATTATTTTGTTCTTATGCTCCTTCTCCTCATAAACAAAGCCACAGTGGTACAACAAAAATTATGATGAGAGCTATCAACAATAAAATCATAATATCAAGACAGTAAAAACAATAAAATATAGAAAATAAAATAAAGTTTGTTTAGTAAACAGATAGAGATATTCATTCATTTGTTCATTCATCGTATTTACATAGCTGCTTATCTCATAGAAAAGTGAAGGATCTTTATATGAACATCCTTTGGCTTACTGTTTTCTCATGGTGACTAGCACTTTTGTTTGACCTCCAGGCTTCCTGAAAATTTCAATTTTTATTACATCCCTGCGTGATTAAGAAAGCAAGTAATTCCAGGCATTATTTCTGTACTGAAATAATTCTTATTGAACAAACTCATTATCACTTTAGTTACACATCTGAATTTATTCTAAGCTTCTGTTGGAGCTCAATTTTAAGGGAGAATATGATTTTCTGGTTGAAGACTCCTGCGCAGCCTTTTTTCTGCTATTATGTTCTGTATATTATTTGTTTTTTTCTTTGTTATTAAAGATTTTGCTTTATTTTCTACTTGGCAGAGCTGCTGCGTTAGAACAATTTAAATCACTAGGTGCTGAGCCTTTGGAAGTTGACATAAAAGAATCTGGGGAAGGCCAAGGAGGATATGCAAAGGAGATGTCCAAAGAGTTTATTGAAGCTGAAATGAAACTCTTTGCTAAACAATGTCAGGAAGTTGATATCATTATTACAACAGCACTTATTCCTGGTAAGTATTCTGTAGAATAGAGATTCATTTTCTCTAGAATGTTTGATTGGAGTAATAATCTTTGCTCCAACTCATATTGAAGAAAGTAAGTTAAAGGGTAAGAATTTATTGACTGTAGTTCTGAAATGGTGACTGACATGACTTTAGTACCCAACAACATGGTGATTTTTGCACTATGTGTAAAATGTGTTTTTGTGAATGACCCCGTCCAAATTTATGCAGGTAGTCCATGATTTATGACATAATGGAGCCTGCCTATCACAGTCGTAACTCATACAGTCGTAAAATGAGTTTGTTTTTTACAGTTGTTAATCTCCACAGTCATTAAGTGAACCTGCTATCATTAACCAAATGCTGCGGTTCTTAAGCAGACCAATTGTTTGCTATGGGTGCTGTATTATGGTACTGAAAAGCAGAACTAAATACCAATTTTCAGAAAACTATCATAAAACGCAGTGATTTGACTGAGATGCTGTGCATGCAGACTGGCAAAGTAAGGTCACATAAGTGGTGGGGAACTTTGAATCCATAAGTACCTCTCAGCTAGATTTATCAAAGCTTGAAATGGTTACTAAGTGACCAGCTGTAAGTCAAGGACTACCCAGAGGTGGGCTGCTGGGGGTTCACAGGGATTTGGGAGAGCCCCTAGCTAAGTGCCATGCAGTTCAGAGAACCCCCAAATCCCACTCCTGGCTGCCCCGCCCTGCCCCGCTCACCCCTCCCAGGAGTCCCCACATGGCCAGTTTTGAATGCAGGTAAGTGCAAGGCGCACGTGGAGGCTTGGGAAGGCTGGAAATGGGCCCTTTTCCGGCTTCCAGAGAGACTTCGGAGCCCAGTGTTGGGCTTCAAACACGCCACCAATATCACCCGACACATTACCCTAGCAGTTCCTGATGGTCCCGGGTCCAGACGCCTCGGCCGCAACGCTTTGCCTTGTGCCCACCAGCTGGGAAGCTTCGCATGGACCTGACATATTACCCTGAATGGTCCTGATGATCCCACCTTGCCTCGTGTCGGCGCGACCAGCTGGGAAGCTTTGCGTGGACTCGTCAGCTGCTTGGTGGTGTGCGTTCCTTTGGGCACACCGCCTGCTCTCGAGTGGACCTGTCAGCTGTTGGGCGGTGGGCATTCCTCTTTTCAGTGCCACCAGGTGGGAGGCGTTTTGCACTGGCAGTTTTGGGGGTTATTCTGGGATTGGCGGCATGAATGGCGGGGTGGGATGCGGCTCGGCACGGGGCTCAGCTTGGAGATAGTTTTGCAGGGTGGGGGTGCGCAAGTAGTTGGGGCGGATGTTGGATAATTAAGCGTTTCTGGGGCGGATTTTAGATAATTAAGGGAAAAGGACTATAAACAGCGCTGAGAGGCAGATGCTCTCAGCGCTGGCTTTGCTCGGGAATTACCATTTGTTGCTGAGTGTTGGAGGAAACAGACCACAATGAACAAGTCTTGCCACAAACAGAACGTGAGTAAAAGTAGTTTATTGGTGAAGTTTCATCGTGTTCCAGCGGAAGCTGACACCCAGGGAGGCCGTTTTCGCCCTCCCGGATGCTCGAGGAAAGCCTTTGGAGCCCAGGGAGGGCAAAAACGCCCCCCCTGCCATGATACAGGAGGCCAACTAGGCCACACCCACCATGGTCACGCCCATCCAGCAACCAGGCCGAAAGCCCTTTGCTAAAATATTTGAAGCCTACCTCTGGGACTACCTATAAGTTTATGTAAGTAAGACTGATTCTCTGGAAATTTGCAGAACTGAAAAAGCTCAACTGTTCTTTTTTATCTAGAGAAAAGTGACAGAATGGATTATTTCTATTAAGTATAGCTTACAACTTTAGAATTTTTTTTTGTCTTTTCAGGTAAAAAAGCTCCAATCCTCTTTCGAAAAGATATGATTGAATTGATGAAGGAAGGGTCAGTGGTCGTAGATCTAGCTGCTGAAGCAGGGGGGAATATTGAAACTACAAAGCCAGGGGAACTCTATGTTCACAAGGTAGCTTTATCAGGTTCATAAAGCTGTGTTTTTTTAGTGTAAAGCAAGGAGTTCCTAAACTAACTGTCTCATCCTAGTGCTCTATGAAGTGATTATTTCCTAATATTTCTTATCTCCCAAATATTTAGGATTCTGAATATTGTAGTTATCTTATACTTAAACAACTTACACAATAAGTTTCCTTACTTTGTTAACTCACAGCTCAGTGGAACAAATGTTCAAACAGACTTGTTTTAGTCAATATAGGCAAAATGTTGATCATTAGAATAGAACAGAATAGAATTCTTTATTGGCCAAGTGTGATTGGATACCCAAGGAATTTGTCTTGGTGCAAATGTTCTCAGTGTACATAAAAGAAAAGAATCGTAAGGTACAACACTTAATAATAGACATAGGGTACAATAAGCATTCAAATCATATTAGGAAACAGTCAATATAGATCGTAAGGATACAAGCGACAAAGTTACAGTCATACAGTCACAAGTGGGAGGGGATGGGTGATAAGGAGTGATGAGAAGATTAATAGTAATAGTAATGAAGACTTTGTAAATAGTTGGACAGTGTTGAAGGAATTATTTGTTTAGCAGAATGATGGTATTTGGGAAAAAACTGTCATTGTGTCTAGTTGTTCTGGTGTGCAGTGCTCTATGGCGTCGTTTTGAGGGTAGGGGTTGAAACAGTTTATGGCCAGGATGTGAGGGGTCTGTAACTATTTTCACAGCCTTCTTTTTGACTCATGCAGCATACTCGATTGAAGGCAGGTTGGTAGTAATTTTTTTTTCTTCAGTCCTAATTACTTTCTGAAGTCTGTGTCTGTCTTGTTGGGTTGCAGAACCAAACCTGACAATTATAGAGGTGCAGATTAGTATATTTAGTGTTCCACGGACAGACACATGCAATATACAGTAACTACTTGGGTTTGCTAACAGGTCATCCTCATTCTATGACCATTACATTCAGCAACCTTTCAAAGTTAATGTCGGTTATGATCAGCCCTTGGAGTTCTGACTGTCCCAGCACACTATGGTCACCAGTTCACTTTTATGATTGGTTGCAGTGCCCTATGATCACCATTTGCAAACTTTCCTGCTGGCTTCCCCAGAACGTCACTGAGAAAGACAGCAGGGAAGGTTGCAAGTCACTGGGCTAAGTCTCCCCAATTCTTGCATCCTCCCCCAACCTTCTGCACTTGCACTATGCTCTTGGTCACGCTCCCCTCCCCAACCCACAGCAACTCTCCCTGATTCTCACCCTCTGACCCACACTGCATCTCTCCCTATCTCCGTGCACCATTTTGGTCTTCCTCCACTTGGCCGCACCACTTACCAGTCTGGGATTTGCAGTTTCCTGCTGGTTTTCCTTCTCACTTTGACTATGGGAGGTCAGCAGGAAATTGCCTTGCCTAATGGATTGTCGGATTTAGTTAATAACAATGGGGACTGCAGCAATTACTTTCAGTAAGTGATATAGTAATGCTTTATGATTGCATAAAGCTTAGCTATAGAACTTCTGGTCCCAATTGCCATTATGTGTTGAAGACAACCTTTATTTCCTTGTAATATTTTTTTCAGATAAATTGTGTTATAAATAAATAGGCTTATGTAAATAAATAAAATTAAACTGTAAAAGCATGAAGTATGTTAATTTAGCCTTTTCTAATTTAACGAATAACTCTTTTTTAAAATAAAATAAAATCTCAAGGCCTCTAAACTCTGCTAAACAAATAATTCCCTCAACACTGTTCAACTATTTACAAAGTCCGCACTACTATTACTGTTAATCTTCTCATCACTCCTTATCACCCATCCCCTCCCTCTTGTGACTGCATGACTGTAACTTTGTCTCTTGTATCCTTACGATTTATATTGACTGTTTCCTAGTACGATTTGGTTGTTTATTGTACCCTATGACTATCATTAAGTGTTGTTGTACCTTATGATTCTTGACTCTTGATGAATGTATCTTTTCTTTTATGTATACTGAGAGTGTTTGCACCAAGACAAATTCCTTGTGTATCCAATCACACTTGGCCAATAAAGAATTCTATTCTATTCTATTCTATTCTATTCTATTCTATTCTATTCTAT
>NW_020769310.1:12665432-12746708 GCF_900518735.1 Pseudonaja textilis
TCTATTCTATTCTATTCTATTCTATTCTATTCTATTCTATTCTATTCATTGAGCTCCTAAACCAGATTTGATAGAAGACTTTTAGACATGTCTAGATTACAATCTTGATTGTAAGCAAGAATAAATCCATTAACAACAGTTAATTGCCTGAAGATATAAATTCCTTTTATAGCTTCAGTATTTCAACTTAATAGCTTCTTCCTCCTGGTTTTCTGAAATAATAGATACTTGTTGTTCTTGGAGGTCTTGAAACCAAGTTGCACTGTGTTTACTTAACAAGTCACCTTCATTCTAAGAATCACTGGTTCACACTTTAACCCTTATATTTATTAATCAAGGCAGGCCTATAGACATGGAAGATGCCCCTCTATAAAGTCAGACATTGCTTTCAAATTTCTTTTTCCTTCCCCCCACGCCACAAATTATATTCTAAGTTTATTTAATCATATGTACAAATGTATGACAAAAGATATTAGATACGTTAGGCCTGGAACCCTGAAAAAATGGCTCCAGGCCGCAGCAATAGCAATAGAACTTAGACTTATATACTGCTTCACAATGCTTTACAGCCCTCTCTTAGGTGGTTTACAAAATCAGCATATTTCCCCCAACAATCTGGGTCCTCATTTTACCCACCTCGGAAGGATGGAAGGCTGAGTCAACCTTGAGCCTGGTGAGATTTGAACTGCCAAACTGCAGTCAACCGGCAGTCAATATTGGACAAGCTAGATAAATAATCTGAATTGGCATAAGGCAGATTCTTATGTTCTTTCATCTATATTTTTGTTTTCTACAGGGGATCACACATATAGGTTACTCAGACCTGCCCAGCAGAATGGCTACGCAAGCTAGTACCTTGTATTCAAATAACATCACAAAGCTCCTAAAAGCCATCAGCCCAGACAAGGAAAACTTTTACTTTCACATAAAGGATGAATTTGATTATGGCACCCTTGACCACGTTGTTAGAGGAACAGTGGTAATGAAGGTAAAGGCACTCTTTCTCCCCCTGAAGCTGAAGATGTATATTTTATTTAAGTAATCTTATTTATAGCTCTGTATTTGAATTTCCTGTGAGTGAAATAGACTCATTCCCATTTTGAAATATATTTTGCAAGGAGAGGAGCTTATTTTTCATTTATTATTTAAAATTAATAGTATTTCCCAGTGCTGTTGATGTGCTACTTGTTCAGAGTATCGCAACATAAATTCAGTGCCAGAAACATAAATACAGATGACTCAGGCTTCATTTAACTTCTTTAAAAAACATATGAAGTAAATTTTACAATACCAGTTGAGATTTCTCCAACACGGAGCAAACTCAAACAGAAGCAGACATGTTACATGTTCAGAGCAGAACAGCAACTCAGGAGCTCAGAAACTGACATCAGTTTCACTTTAGTTCAGCAGGGAAGCAAGACACACAGCAGAGGAGAGAAGCAGTTTCATTTTCAATAGACAAACTCAGAGCTTAACATAACTTCAGAGCTGCAGAGCTTAATATAGAGTCACACCTAGGCTGCTTCTTGTTTCACTTTCCAAATAGTCCTCATTGGCTGACTTAATTGCTATGCCTATTCATTGACTCTGTTAAATATGTCTCTGCCAGTTAATGAATACGATTTTGTCAGCATCTCTGACTTCAGAAGGATTAAAATATGGATTGCTAGTTTTTAACGCTTGAAAAATCTGTTTGAGGTGGTCATTATAATTAATATTTATTTATTTGATTTCTGCAGCCACCCATCTCAAATGACTCTCAGCAGCATACACTGTAAACATGTAAAACAATACAGAATACATGGTGACGAGTAAAATTGGGGACAGGGAATTTCCCATTCAACATTTTTGGTTACATATTTCTCCTTTCCTTTTAACCCAATTGGATAAGAAAAAGAAGGCCCAAGGATATAATAGGTATAAAGAGTTAGGAAATGGAAGGCAAAGAAAATCTCTGTGCATCTGTGTATTAGACAAAATTAATGAGAAAAATATATGGCTTTGATTAAAGTGGTTAAAGTTTAATTGAGAAATATAAATACCTCTATGCCATGGAGAGGAAGATCTTTAGGATTCCCAAGTATGATACCTATAATATTGACAGTCTACTGAAATACTCATGAGTAGCTGCCACTAGTAGCGATGGGAAAAATGTACATTGAAGGCCCTGGATCTTCGTTCCTCTGACACCCCCATAACATCAGCCTGAAATTGCTCCAACCTTGGAGTTGATCTACTTTCCGCCAACCAAATTCAGCAGAATAGGAATCAAAGTATTGTCTTCTGCAATAGGAAAAGTTTGTAGGTGTATTAATTATTCTACTCTGGAATTCATTACCAAAAGACAAATTGCCTTGTCTATTGCTTTGTCTGTTACCTTAATTTATCCAGCCAGGTGCTTCCCCAGGCATTAGGATTGCAAATCAGATTATCCTAGTCAGTAGTTTTGAAGGAGTATGGGAGTTGGAGCATTATCACAGTGCTCTGTTGCCAAAGATTCCTTAATCAAAAAGTTAAAAGAAACCTTCTAGATATCAAAGTCACCGCTTCTTTAATATTTTCCTTTTTATTTGTCTATTGCAACTTTGAAGATAATAGGGCCTCTGGAAGGTTTCGTTGACTCAGAAATTGTGGTTTTTGAATCATTAATATAAATCACTTGATCTTTTAATTAAGTCCTTGGTTCTTTTTTCTTCTTAGGATGGGAAAGTGATTTTCCCAGCGCCGCCTCCTAAGAACATTCCTCAGGCAGCACCTGTGAAGCAGAAGACAGTGGCAGAGTTAGAAGCAGAGAAAGCTGCTACTGTTACACCTTTCAGGAAAACAATGACCTCTGCTTCTGCCTATTCAGCAGGTGAGAAACGAGTGCCACTCTTTGGCTTCCCTGGAATTTGCTGACACAGTTAAGGGCTGGCCTTGCCCAATCCAAGAAAATGCAACCTTCTCCATTCTTGCCATGGTCCAGATGTGTGGATATCAATTCCCGGAATTTTCTTCACAGATCATATTGGCTGGAGAATTCTTGGAGTTAGACAATCCAAGATGATAGACTCAGTCATTCAAATCCAGTAGCATGACCTTAAAGCTGGCAGACTGTCAAATGGGACATCTGTTGAGCAATATAGAATTCCTGTAGGCCACATTCTTTACCATCTAATCTTGGCAGACAGAAGCAGACAAAAGAGTTTGACTCTTCTCTTTGTTAGTTCAGCCAAGACTTAGTGATTTGCAGCGAGTCAGCATTTCCATCCAGGATTAACTCCTAGATCATAGGTGTTTTCGAACAATTGATGAAGGTGTGGACAACAGGGATTTTTAGGTGTAAAGGAATGTCATTGCTTTCATTTTCTGGCTATACTGCAAATTGCCATTTTTCTCCTTGCAACTGCTAAGCTGCACCATATCACCCTCTGTTCTTTATTGCTCCAGTGTTTGCCCCCTGGCCATTTTTTTCTTTTCCATTCACCTAGATTTTCTAGGGACAGTTATTAACATCATAGATCAGATTCCTGTCTCCAGACGTCTTCTAGGATCAGTAAAAATTAAAGTGGGGTGCCCTTCATCTAGATCAGTGATGGCAAACCTTTTTGTTGTGGTGTGCCGAAAGCACGCGTGCATGCCGGCACCCACAATGCAACACCCCCTGCGCCCCCGTGCATGTGCGCGCAATACCTCCGCCGTCCCATTACCGGCACTGCGTGTGCCTCCCAGCTGATTTTTGCCCCGTTTGAGGCCTTTTTCGGCCTCCCAAAGGCTCGAGGGAAGCCTCTGCAGCCTTTGGAGGCCGAAAAACAGTCCGTTTTTTGGCCTCCAAATACCAGATGTGACGAAACGGGAAGTACGGAAGTGACCAAACGGCCTGTTTTTCGGTCTCCAAAGGTTGCAGAGGCTTCCCTCGAGCCTCTGGGAGGCCGAAAAAGACCTCAAATGGGCTGAAAACCAGCTGGGAGGTGCGCGCATATGCAGTGCAGGTAAGTTTGGCTGCGGCTCCTGTGCCCATACAAATGGCTCTGCATGACATCTGTGGCACGTGTGCTATAAGTTCGCCATCACGGATCTAGATGCTTTTCTGACAGGTGTCTTAAGTGTTAAGGGGTAAATCCCTTTAGAATCATACCTCTGGCAGTCTTGCTTGGAATGGTGAACTCATTTATTCAGGGCTGTGTTAGACAAGGCCCTGGAAACGGATGCAAAACTGAGTGGCTGTCTCTAATGAGAATACACTATCAACGGTTTAAGGGAGCTGTTTTCCATAGATAGCCAGCCAGTTAGTTAATGTATATTTTCTGCCTCTAGCACCCCCGACCTGAGACAGGCAATGGTCATCTTAGCCTCCATTCACAGGGAGGTGATGACAGTATTCCAAAAGGCTGAATGTGTTTTGTTTTGTTTTACAGGACTTGCTACCGTGCTTGGGCTGGGTATTGCTGCTCCAAATTCAGCTTTTACTCAGATGGTGACAACCTTTGGCTTGGCTGGGATTGTTGGATACCACACTGTATGGGGCGTGACTCCCGCACTCCATTCACCACTCATGTCAGTGACTAACGCAATCTCAGGTATGACTATAACTTTATTGATTTGATTTGGTATTGAGGGGATTCTGGGTGGCTAGAATAAAAACAGACATACTGTGTAACAAAAACAAGAGCTAGCAAAGAAGTTAGTAAATTCACTTAATAACTCAAACATCCCACAACTTCCAATAGCCAGCAGGGTGTCCAGCCAGTCTGGGCCAAGGCCTGGGATATCAATCAGGTCTTTTAGCCCTACAGAATGCCAATAAGGTGGGAGCCACATGGATACCAGAGACAATCTTACTCCAGAAGGCAGGCACTGCAACAGAAGGGCATGCTTCCTGGATCCTGTTTGATTAAAGAGCCTGGAATACACCAACCCTGTCAGCTGAAATCAATTGGACAGACACTGTGGCAGAAAGGGAATCCCTCAAATAATGAACCATAAGCCATTTAGGGCTTTATAGCCCATAATCAGCATCTTGAATCACATCTGGAAGCAAGCTGGCAACCAGTGTGGCTTGTGGAGCAGAAGTCTCACATGGATATATCAATTGGCATAATTGGCTGTGCTGGTTCTGGACCAGGTGAAATTTCTGAGTGGTTCTCAAGGGCACAATGCATTAGAATATAAAGCATGAGTTGGCTAGGACATGAGCATCTGAAAGACGTCCCTATCCAGGAACAAGTACATTTGGTGTCAGTATTTCTTTTGAACATTAATATTTTTGTTCTTAATCGTGATTGAGAGGAAGTTTTATACATTAAAAATGAAAATATGTGAATGAAATTACAGCTGATACAGTTCATGTTTTCTGTTAGAGAATATATTCTGAAGCTCAAAGTTTGTCTTTCCTTATCTATTTTTGCCATTAGTTTGAGTGATATGTCTGAAAAGGAATAATCTAGACCTACTTCATCTTATCTACGATTTGCTCTTGTAGTCAATTAGTAATGAACAAAACCTATCAATTCAGATCCTAAACATGTTTAGAATTACTGTTGAACTTTCAATTCTTACCTCCTAGAAGCCTAACTCTCTCTCTCTCACACACATACACACACACACACACACACGGGTGGAAAGCAAAGGAGAAAGAGTACAACAGAAAGAAGGACTGAGGAAACGAAAGGAATATTTTGGCATCAGTACCATGAGGAGTCCACCTATGTAATTAAAGACTTAAAATGAATTTATTGGAGGATATGTTGGTACTAATTAGTTATGATAATCAGAATTGTGTCCTGCAAACAGAAGCGCTTCTCTTTTGCTACAAAGATTTCAGTGTTGATGTTTTTCTTTTTTCAACAGGGCTGACTGCTGTTGGCGGATTAGCACTGATGGGAGGGGAATACTTACCTGGAACTCTGCCTCAGGGCCTTGCTGTCCTTGCTGCTTTTATTTCCTCTGTCAACATTGCAGGTACCAAGCAGGTTCCTAGCTTTTCTACTTCCTATCTTCGGGAAACCTGTGTTTTCAAAAGTGGTGCTAAATAGAATAGCTCATAAGGTGCAATTTTCTTGAGCGCTTGGAGAGCCTGAGAGATTCTAGCAAACAAAGTGAGTTTGAAACTTTTGGGTAATAGCAGCAAAATACGTCAGATGTTGTAAATGGAATATCTTCCATTCTGCCTGGCTTCTTTGCATGTTTTTTGTACAATTTCTGAGCATCCGAAAGACCAGCTAACAGCCACAAGATTTTCCAATAATCTTCAGCTGATATGTTTCTTGAGGCCAGAACCATTATTTTCATGTAATTGATGGTATGCCTCAAAAGTTCCAATAATAGCAATTGTTCTGAACTATTCCTTGCTTTTCTTGCCTATATCAAAATGCTACATACATAGATAATAGTCCTTTATAGGGAAAACTGACAATTTCCTATTTGATTGAATTTGTGGGTTCACTATAATAACACATTTATGTTTTAAAGTACTTTTTAAGTTTTCAGAACCTAATTATTATCATTTTTTTATTTTTTTGTGGCATAGGTGGTTTTCTGGTCACTCAGAGAATGCTGGATATGTTCAAGCGCCCTACTGACCCTCCTGAATTCAACTATTTATATTTGTTGCCTGCTGCTTTGTTTATAGGAGGATATGGAACAGCACTGCAAAGTGGTTATAACATTGAACAGGTACGAAGGTTGCTCGGGTATTATCCATAGATCCATTTTTTAAATACAAGTCTACAGTCTGGTGACCAGATTATGAAAGGCCATCTGATGCTGATTTGCTAAGGTGTAGTCAATCTTACCCTTGTCTGATGTCTTTCTATGCTTGCTAGGATGAAAAGGGAGTCCAGAACATGTAGAATAATGTTTATAGTACTTCATATACAAGTACTGAAAGTCCTTGACTTACAACCATTTGTTTAGTAAACATTCAAAGTTACAATGGTGGTGAAACAAATGACTTACAACCTGTCCTTATACTTCTGGCCACTGTAGCACCTCCAAAATCACATTATAAAAGATCAGGCAGTTGGCAACTGACATGTATTTATGATGGTTGTGGGGTCCTGTGGGGGGGCAGAGGGGGGTGTCACATGATTGTTACTTGCAAACCTCCCAAATAGTTTTACAAGCAATCAGTGGGGAAATCCAGAATTGCTTAATGACTGTGTGATTCACTTAATGTCTACAACAAAAAGCTTACAAAATCACTTAATCAATATAATGATCCCCTTGCTTAGCGACAGAAGTCCTGGTTCCAATTGTGGTTGTAAGTTGAGGACTTGCAAGAACTGTATCCTTGCAAATGGATTGGAGGCTGATGATAATTTGTGTTCCTTGTTTTGATGTGTGTTTTAAGTAAAACACTAAATAGTGTTTTACTTAAGACCAACTATTGTTTCCTTTGCTGAGATGAAATTGGAACCGGCAGTGCTCAATATAATAGTTGCACAATTAGCAGCCATGCCACAGTGATATAGCAATAGCACTTAGACTTATATAGTGCTTTATACCCCTCTCTAAGTGGTTTACAGTCAGCATATTGCCCCCAACAATTTAGGTCCTCATTTTACCCACCTTGAAAGGATGAAAGGCTGAGTCAACCTTGAGCCTGGTGGGATTTGAACTGCCAAATTGTAGGCAGATGGCTGCAGAGGTAGCTTGCAGTACTGCACTCTAACCGCTGCGCCACAGAGGCTCATGTAGCTAGTGGAATGTAACTTCTTGGTATAATCTTGGTAGGAAGAAAGAAGAAAGCTATCTTATGAATATCTTTATTTTCAAAAACTTTATTTCCTATGTTAATGCACTTCTTTAGACTGGAATGATGGTGACCTCAGTTGACGGAATTGGAAGTTGTTAGCCTCAAAAGTTCTTATACTCCTTGTAGCAATTTCAGAGGTATCTTGTTACTACACTTGAATATCAGAAACCATCTTCAGAAAAGGCTTTCAGGTTAAAAGGAGATCTTGGTTAAATTTAACCATGGTTTGTGTTGGTTCAGACAGGGATTTGGCTTCAAAGTGAAGTTGTACAGAAGGAAGTACATATTTCTTGGTATATTTCTTTATTCCCCTGAATGAAATTAGCACCTGCTTTATTCCAATGACAAAATCCATTGAGCAGAACACATCATTTTTCAGTTCTATCAGATCACAAAGCCTGATCTAGCAAAGGCAAAAAACCTGTATTGATATTTTAAAAAATGTGATCATTAATGAGCATGTTTCTTTTCCTTTGCAGCCAATCGTTATGTAAAATGTATTATGTTGAGAATTAATTTCATTGTCCAGGGGTCTTCTGTATAAATGTTATAATCAGTTCTGTCCTTTCTTGGCGCTGATAATAGTGCAACTATTTTGAACAGGCTGAACGAATGTCCTCCGGGCATTAGCCCACCCCATTGCAAACTGCCAGATTTGCTTAAAATCTCAGTTGGGCAGAAATGTATTTGAAGAGCATGGGCAGTATCTGCTGTGAGGATTTTGAAATCCAACTATGCAGTGCTTTGTACCCCAGTCAAATCTACAATTTTAAGTCCTTTCTAAAAAAAATATATATGTCTATATTATTTTCATCTTTTAAAGATGATGTACCTGGGTTCAGGATTGTGCTGTGTTGGTGCCCTGGCTGGCCTTTCTACCCAAGGAACAGCTCGACTTGGCAATGCTTTGGGTATGATAGGTGTTGCTGGAGGTTTGGCAGCTACCCTGGGAAGTCTAAAACCATCAGTTGAGCTTCTGGCCCAGATGTCGGGTGCGATGGCCCTTGGTGGCACCATAGGTAAGTGCAAAGCAAAAGGATTTGCATGATTTGGAAGACTTACCTAATTCTGTTGTGGCATTTGCAGTTAGGTGATGGGAAAGGAGGTCTACTTGAAAAAGTTATAGGAATGTTAGAATAGGATAGAAACCTGCTCCTTACCTTTTTGTGTTTAGACTCTCAGATTCCTCAGAATGTATTTCTGATTAAATATAATTAAAGGGCAAAACACCAATGACAGAGCTTACAAGTCACGCTGATGTTGAAGAAGCAGTTGTTCCTATGGTGTGTACTCTGATCTGAATTATCGAGCAATATTATCTCCTTTCACAGTTAACATGCAACTGTTTTTTGTTTCTGCAGGTCTGACAATTGCTAAACGTATCCAGATTTCAGATTTACCTCAGCTAGTGGCTGCTTTCCATAGCTTGGTTGGCTTGGCTGCTGTTCTCACTTGTGTCGCAGAGTACATGATTGAATTTCCCCATTTTGCAACTGATCCAGCTGCAAGCCTCACAAAGATTGTGGCCTATCTTGGCACATACATAGGAGGTGTAACCTTCAGTGGCTCTCTTGTTGCTTATGGGAAACTACAGGGTAAACTCCCCTTTTTCTTCCATAGTGTGCTCTTTTTTATAAGAGTGCGTGACATACATTCACTATCTATTTTCTTTAGCTTAATTTGTGCTAAGATGCTAAACAATCTTTCACAGATTGGTTACTCTCTAGAGACATTAGATTTCAAATACCATAATTATAATTAGAGTGCATATGAAGATCATTACTTTTAAAAACTGTAGTTGATCGATATATGGGTTTTATAGTGTCAGGCATGGATTTTGTCGTTACTTCACATGCATCAAAATGTGCTGCATATGGAAAATGAACATGTCAGAGAAAACTATGTTTTGCTTAATAATTGACAAAATGGACCTAGATGGGCTAGAGGCCAGATGTAGACTTACTTACACAAGTGAAGATTATGCTGATCATCTGAGAAACATCTGCAAAGTATAATTGAACAGAAATACTTGGGAAAGTTTTTTTTCTCATGCATTTATGATAGCTGCAAAATACAAAGTATTAATGCAGGCAATATTTATGGTGCCCTAAGTCCTACCCTTTGTTTTAATTAAAATACTAGATTTAATTAAAATACTAGATTTTAGATTTTCTTAGGAGGGCAGTCCTCTGAGAATCTGTAAACTCTTTCTGTCTCATTCTTTCTGCCTACAATACTGAATAGGATTATTGAGGGACTAAAATGGAAGGAGGGCATACCTTGAGCTCCTGGAAAATACAAATCTATTAGATGAATAAAGGTTTGTCATAAATTCAGGTGTTTTTATGTTGAATTTATATTTACTGATAAAGAAATAAAGTTAGTAAATGCAACACAAAAATAGTTTGTCATGAAAGGGACTGCCTGTGAAGGCTCCTGGATTGTGGATGAAAGGTGAAAGCAGAAGGAGTATGCTCCATCCCATAATTGGGTAGACCAGGTTGACCAGTCTCACCAGAAAAACACTTCAGGTGTTTTTCTCTTTGCAGCAACTCTCTTAGCAGCTTTGCATTCTGTTTCATAAGGCCCATATCACTGAAATCATGGTAGGATAATTAGTAGAAAAACAATGTTTAGCTAAGTATCTGGTCCCTGTGGACAACCTATAGTGAATTGTTACGTATAGGATGTAGTTTTGTTAATATGACAGAGGAAAAAAAGAGACCCGATATTGGGTCTGTGGGATTCATCCTGACTTGTTTTGTTGTGTC
Organism: Pseudonaja textilis; assembly: GCF_900518735.1. Next base: position 12,675,939 of record NW_020769310.1, read on the forward strand.
TGATTCGTTCCAGAAATTTAAATTAAATTATTTTCACATTTATAGGTGTCCTGAATTCCGCCCCACTCCTCTTACCAGGACGACACTTTCTGAATGCTAGTTTGTTAACATTAAGCATAGGTGGAATGGTTCCGTACATGATGGATCCAAGTTACACAACAGGGTTGACTTGCTTAGGATCTGTATCTGCCTTGTCTGCCGTAATGGTAAGTGTGAATTTATAATAAATTATAAATAGTGAGATATTTCACATTTTCACCGGGTGTGGTAAATAACCTGATCGGTCCTGTCTTCTGAGTACAGAGAATTCTAAAGAGCTTTTTAATGAAAAGGAGACATAAACCAAGATGATAAATATTCGGTGGAGACAGTTTTAAAGACTTTTGGGTTAACACATATTTTTAAGAAGGATATAAATTCAGAAGTAATTTCAGAGAATGATAGCAAAAATGCTCAATAGTATGGGAAACAAAGCTATGGAAAACAAAGCTTGTGTAACAGGGACTAAATAGCGATGATCTTCTTATGCCATATCCATCATTGGACATTGGCGATCATGTTGGTGATACTATTTTTATCAACAACCACACGAAAAAGTGCTGTTGACGTTTGTCCAAACCAATCCCTTAGATTTTGAAGCCATGATCATCATCTTCAAGGAGCTGGATTTTTTTTTTTTTTAAAAAAAAGGTTAGAATTCATGGGATGGATATATTTTCAATCACTGATTAAGAAAAACTTTGTCCTTATAAGAGCAAAAGTGGAAAGAATGAATTTAAAAACGTGACTCTTTATATTTATAAACTTTATATTAAAGCTGGGAATTTATTGAGGATGTTCCTGTTCCAGATGCACCTGCAGATTTGCATACAAAAATTCTCTTCAACTCTGACATTATGACTTAAACAGATTTCTCTAGCTTTGAATCTTCCTGTGTGATGAAAATTCCCAGAAATCCTGGCTAGTATAACTGTAGGCAAAGATATCTAGGAACTCCAGGAATTACAATCCAACATACCTGGAGGTTTCCTTTTGAGGTTAAGTCTGGTTTCAAGGACATGCCGAGTTTTTGCAATTAAACAAGTTCTTTATAAAGAGTGAAGGAATCGTAAGTAATGCTTTGCAGAATTCTTTTAGGCTCTCCTCATGGACATATTAAAAACTCAATTATGAATTCAACTTGCTCTTGACTCATGACCATTTGTTTAGTGGCAAATTTAGAGAGCACTGAAAACAGTGACTTACAATCAGTCCTCTCACTTAATGACAGTTGCAACATCCCCTGTGGTCATGTGACCATAATTCAGGCACTTGACAATCATTGTGCATTGAGGATGGTTGCAGTATCCTTCGGACTTTCTCAACTGGCTTCCAACAAACAGAGACTGGGAAAACTGTCAGGGAAGGTGACAAGTTGCAGTCATACGATGTCTTGCTTAATGACTGCACTGTTTATGATGATTTTTCCACTACTGAGGTCATAAGTCAAGGAATTTCTGAAAAATACATTCAGAGATGGACAGATGCTACTTTAAAACTTTCAAGTTGCAAACTTTTGCCGTTTCGAACAAACCTGTCCACAGGTCTAACCTAGAAGGCCCTGGAAGTCAGTAGAAAGTGGAAAGGGGTTAGTTTCTGGCACCCCATTTATGTAAGCAGTGTGCTGGGATCTGATCATTTCCTGTCTTCTCCAGACTTCACAGTCTGAAAATCCTCTTGCGTATTATAAAGTAATAATTTTAATGTACATGTTTTTTATTCTTCATAGACTTAAAACAGTCTCTTGGAATGCCACCGGTTCATAAGTAGAGCATTGTCTATATAATCATCTAAATTTTGTTTTATTTTGATCAGTAGTGGGATTCAAATTTTTTTACTATCGGTTCTGTGGGCATGGCTTGGTGGACGTGGCAGGGGAAGAATACTGTAAAATCTCCATTCTCTCCCTACCCTGCTACCCTGCTTTCCAGCTCCGTTCTCCTGTGCAGGGCAACCAAAGGAGATCCAGCCGATCAGCTGGGACTCAGGAGGCAGAGATTAGATGGAGGCGGGGCCAGTCAGAGGTGGTAATTGCCGGTTCTCCGAACTACTCAAAATTTCTGCTACCAGTTCTCCTGAACTGGTCAGAGCCTGCTGAATACCACCTCTGATTTTGATGCTACATTTGGTATATCTAAAAGATTCTATGGGTTTTGTTTTAAAGTAAGATAATGTCTGTAAGCTCTGGATTCTATTTACAAATGTTTTTAAGTTAGTGATAATGTCTGCATTAATATTTCAATTTTTGTCTTTTTTCCTTTTCACAGGGAGTTACTTTGACAGCTGCCATTGGTGGGGCTGACATGCCTGTTGTTATTACTGTCTTGAACAGCTATTCCGGCTGGGCACTCTGTGCTGAAGGATTCCTGCTTAACAACAATTTGTTAACCATTGTGGGTGCCCTGATTGGTTTTTCTGGGGCCATCCTGTCTCATATCATGTGTGTGGTAAGGAGATTTTGGAGATGCCCATTCCAACATTTATCTTTTTCATTACTCTTTCTCTGCCCGTGGGAAACGCTTTCTATTGTATTGTATATTTTGTTTCCTTTCTGGACATTTTCAGTCAGTTCCTTTTTAACCCTTTTCTCCTTTCTTCCCTCTCCTCATTTTTGCACGTATATCTTTTGATAGTATTGGTACGCACATGAATGTCACAAAACAATGTAGAACAAAATTGTGTTTTTGCCATGTGACTATTTAATGTTCAATGCTAGCAGTATCATATAAATAAAACTGCACGGGTAATTTAATAAAATTTGGAAAGGGAGAGGAGGGAAATTGGTGCAGGACAGAAACTTAAGTAGATTCTTTAAAAATATTCAATAAAATGAAAATACTGTAGGCAGCTTTTAAAGCTTTTAAAAGTTGAGAAAAACATATCTGAAGGACGAGGATTCTTTTGTGAGAGAAAAATTGCATTGTTCCTTCCTCAGCTGTAATTGGGCAGGGGCTTGCTTCAATTCATCTCAACTCAACAGATGAAAGTATCAAAAAGTTTAATTTATGGAATCCTGTTAATTTGTTTTAACTCACCATATTTCATTTAGAATTAATTCTGTTGTTACTACCATATATTGCTTTGGGTGCTAGTTTACTCAGCGGTGGAAAGTGGGGAGCAAGTTAGTTATAAAGATATTTTATTTGCTTTTTAAGATTGTTTACATGCCACAATTAATCAGAAGAGCCGATTAACTTGTTTGCTTGCTGCCTTCAGCTTCTCCTCCACAAGATTTCAAGTTTTCAAATGAACCATCCATTCCTGATTACAGTTAAAGGTATCATTCAAATTCAGCATACAGAATACTTTAAGTTTAAGCCAAACCTTGCCAAATATAAATGAACATAAACCAAGCAAAGGTTTAAGTACGTGGAAAAAAAAAACCTATTTTCGAAACAGAATATTCTAGGGAACTCCAGAATGTTCCATTGTTCTTAGGAATCCCACTTGATCACTGAGGTCTAATTAGCTCCCTTGGAAGCCTCTTTCATGTCAGAATACCAAGATAACATTAAGCAGTCTCTTGAAAGAGCTTATAATGCAACTTATGCAGAAAAGTGTTTCTTAGTATAGTATTAGTATTTTGTGTTTTCTACATAGAGGGAAATCTTTACAGAAGAGAGAAACCTTGTGGCAAAAAGCTACTAAATATTAAAAAAGTGAATTAAAAAAAACAAAGGGCAAAAACACATATTATCCTAGTTGAATCTATTGCAACAATAATAGCTTCTCCCTTTGCAAAGCAGACCTCAAATTTATGAGCTTGTACATCTATTTGCAATCCTGTCAAACATTACATATATGAAAGAAAAATTTAGGTAGCAGGTTAAACAGTACCAAGGTTAAAGTTCAAAGCCCTCTGTAAACAATCTGTTATTGTAATTTATTCATAGAATGTTTACACGGTTTGGTACTATTCACAAATATATCTATCTACAAAAGTCTATCTGCTAGTTGAAAAAAAAGTATAAAATAAATAAATAAACAAATCATTAAATCATTTGCATCTGAGGGCCTGGTAAAGAAAACCCATCACCCAGACCTTTGAAAGGTTGGGTGGAAATTTAGTGCAGATCAAAAGCAGGTTCCAGGCCAACTCCAGGATGTGTTGATCTTGAAAGTAACTTTGCCTGTCTGGTTTGCTTCTTTGAGAAGGAGTAAGGGTAAAAAGCATCTCTCTTTTGCCTGGGTTTGGGTGGTAGTGAGGATAGTGATGCAGTTCCTGGGTAAAAGCCTAGCCTAGGTGGTAGGAATTCATGCTCAAAATAGGAATGGTAGGATGGATGAATAGACCTGGGATAAGAGGCCAGCCAGGTGTTATATGCAATTGCCTGGTATGAGAAAAATAGTCTGGTTTAATAGAACAGTGTGATTGGCTGTTTTTTTAGTATTATAAGTGAGATTTAAGATATCTTATTTCTTGTTATTTTGCTGCTTTTCATTTTGTATATGGAAATGTTTGTATGTGCTTCCATTTCTCTGTTTGGGCCAAGTTTCTGCAGATATATTAAGACATTTTGTGGCCATTCCAGCAGAGGAATGGGGCATCCAGATTAAATATATGGAATACTGCAGACTCCTAGGTGTTTGAGATAGAAGTTCCTCTTGCCCCATATTGACACCAAAAGCACACCGTAGTTTAAGAAATGATTGCAAATGATAAGGTGCAAGAGCAGGCGCTTAAGTGACAGTGGGGCAAGATCTGAAGTGAATATGAATGGGTGTTAAAGCAGAAGTAGAAATTGGAATGAAGCTGTATTAGGTCTATTCCTGATGGCATTTCCAGAAAACTACTCAGAATGGTGCAGAGGCCTAGAGGTGGAGCTCTTGCCACACAATCAGGAGGCTGTTAGTTCAATCCTCGGTAGTGGCAGATATTTCTCTCTCTGTGCACAATGAGTAGATATCAGCTGTGAACCCTGCATTGGCGATAGGAAGGGTATCCGGCCAGTAAACACTGCTCCATTCAGTTGCCTGACTCTACCCTTATGTAAGGGGATTGTAGGGTCATTAAAAGACAAAAGAAATCTAGAAAACTACTGAACTATTGGGTTGTCTGGCAAGGACCAATTCTTTAGTAGCCCTGACTAGTTTGATTTTACCTCATTTAAACAATTTGTGCAGTGAATCAGATCACATGGCTCTAAGCAATACCATAACGCTCTAGTATTTCTGTATTTCCTTAGAAAACAGCTGATTGAAATGTTATTAGATAGCTTGTATGTCCACATCTCTATCGAATAACATCTGAGTCAATTCTGTTTCCTGAGCAAAAAAATAGACTGGGCAGCAGCTTGATTAAATACTATAATATCAGAAATTTGCTATTCCTCTGCTGCTGAGGGATAACTGTCTAATACTGGATACTGGATGTGTTCATGTGAGTATCCAAAGAGTGAATTTTTCTGTGTTCCTGTTAACATTTTCTGATTACATATTTGACAAGAAGACACACATATAGGTTAAAACCATGTTGGAAACAAGGTATCTGTAAATTACACATAAACACAGGGCGTTTCTTGTATGTAGACAACTTGCTAAAACATTTCACTTTTAGTTTTCTTTTGTTTCGATTGATGGCCACTAGATGTCGATAAATCTATATAAATGAGTTCCTAGAAACAAAATACCTACTAAAACTGATTGAGGAGATTTAATAATCTCTACATAATGATGGTACTACTTTCTCTTCCCCTCCTTTTTAAATAAATATTTTTAAAAGTAAGAATTTATTATTTTATATAATGAAAACAGTAAGTGCATTGAACTTAATGCTTTTTTTTCAGTAATCCTTAATTTTTTCATCTGTTCTGCCTTCTGTTCTTTTTTTTCATATTTCTCCAAAGAAAGACCTTTGATATCTTCCAATGCCTTCAAGGTAGAATTATGTTTGGTATTTGCATAATTGCATCATCTTGAGGTTGGAATATTATGGGAAATCAAAACTTGGAGTGGGATGAAGGAAGGACATTACCAAAAAAACACACTTTGCTGAAATAATAGCTTTGTGGAATTGTGTCCATTGTGCTTGGTTTTAAACGTCAACTTACTCAAAACACCCAGTTATGCTTTTTTTTTTTTTTGCTCCCTTAGGCTATGAATCGCTCTCTTGCTAATGTGATTCTTGGAGGATATGGTACTACTTCAACAGCTGGTGGGAAGCCAATGGAAATTACTGGCACTCATACAGAAGTGAATATGGATGGTGCAGTTGATATGATAAAGGAAGCCAATAACATCATAATCACTCCAGGTGAAATTGGGCTGCTCCTATTCTGTAACTGTTGAATGTAAACTGAGAATTTCCAAGTGTACAGATTGTTTGAGGCCAGCAAGAGGCTTCCATTAAACTAACTTTATGCCCGCAGTGTCATCTCATAACAGAGCATGTAAAAGTAAGATCATAGGGATTACACAAAACTCCCTTTCTCTACAGAAATACTCTACTCTTATACTCTTGGGTTTCTTAAAACTCAAGTTTCTTCTTATTAAAGAGTACATGAAGGTATGCCAAAAGACTCCTTCCTTCGGATTTTAATGTAGAATGTAAGATCCAAAAGGAGAACTGCATCAGGTTGTACTGTTTGAGGCCTGGATCATGGCCTCACCTCTGCTTGTGTATTGAGGAACACTATTGAATTCTACCTGCTTCTCTGTCATGCTGTAGAGCAGACTCAGGTTGAAGTCTGCACTCAGCAGTGGAAGTTCACCATTCATTGTCTCTAACCCAAACTTACTTCCAATGCTATTGCAATGAAAATGTGGATGGTAGGGTGGTGTATATACCATCGGAAACTTCTATAGCATCTAATAAATAATAATCTAATAAATAAAATGCAATATTAAGAGAATCACGTCACAGCAAAGTTTAAATGACTTAGTCTAAGGAATGAAAAGGGGAATGGTGCACCTATCCAGTCATATCTTTGTGTGACGTTGTTAATGATGTAGCCAAGATTGTGAATGAAATGGATGCCCAGTTTTACTGCCTGATTCCAAAGGGACAAATTGAGATCCATGCAAACTTAGCATAGGGGAATTGAGAAGGAAAAGTCATTTGTTTGCATTTGTCAACAATGTACAGAACAGCTGGAACAACTTATCCTCCAATGATAAATTTACGATCATCAAAGAATAACAGCCTATCCCAGGTTCTTGGGAAAGACTCAGTGGGTGGGTAAAAATATCAAATACAGTTTAAACATCTAGCTACTCTGCAACAAACACAAGAATAACTTAAACCTGTATGTTTCCTGACTCCTAGTGTACAGTATAAATTATATGTCTGGAGTTCTCTAACCCAAAGTTCTTATCTTGACTTTTTCTCATCTTAGTTTTGGCATTGCTTCTGATAATTGCATTCTATGTAGCAACAATTGTGTGTTCATAGGACTATTTCCTAAAAAAGTACTTTGCGGTAGGTTGACTGAATATAATATTTCAAGTTATAGCCAAGATAGATCCTAAGAGTAAAAAAAATAAAAGTAAAAATCATTTGCTCAGAATAACTTCATGGAGTAAGTTGATTGATTGATAATGGCCCCCAAAATCATCCACTGAATTTCCATGGATGAGGGTAGACTTAAACCAGGATACCATGGGAAAATTGGCCATGAGATTTATTTCATTTAGAGTTTTTAGACCACTTGACTCCCACTGACTCTGAGTGGCTTACAATTAGAAATACAAATTTATGAAAGAGAAAAAGAGATCATGAAATCCCCTAAAGCAATATATACCCCCCCCCCCAAATCTATCAAGCAGAGTTCAACCTTCACTTTGCCCTCAAACGTGGATGAACAGCCAGGATTGTAATAGATTCCTGAAAGCTATCAGGATGGGAATGACCTGGGTTCTTCAGGAGATTCAGGAGATTTCTGCAGGCACGTACTGCAACAGAGCAAATATGTTTCTTGGGTTTTGCAAGACAGTACTACTGAATTAATGGGACCTGGACCATGCTGCATTGCAATAGAAAACCAATCCACATTAGGACAGGTTCCCAACCCCCGGTCCATGCTCTGGTACCGGGCTGTGGCGCATTAGGAACCGGGCCAAGCAAGTGGTAGATGAACGTGTGAAGCTCAGTTTGTGCAAGCAGCAGGTGTGCGTGCATAACCATCTCCTCTTACGGTATGTAGAGCTGGAAAGATTGACGACCATTGCAATAGGATAAATGGTGGGATTCATATGTTTTGCACTGGTTTGGGCAAATAGGTTGTAAAATTACCCCCCCCCCCCCCCCCAAAAAAAAAAAATATCAAAGTGGATCCGTAGGTGCTGCGCTGTGCTGCAATGGAGAAATGGGAAAAGGAACGGCCGGCGTGATGGAAAGAGAAGGCCGCTTTCCTTCTTTCTTCTCCCTGTTCCTACTCCTTCCTTCATGATGGCCACTCCGTTTCTCATTTCTCCATTGCAGCGCAGTGCCCAGGATCCACTTTGATGGCGGGGGGAGGATAATTTAACAACCGGTTCACCTAGGGTCAGGTTGGCCATCACGAACCGGTTGTTAAATTATTTGAATCCCATCACTGATTAGGATACTCACCAGGAGGTGCTTAACTAAGAATATACACTAATCTTTTCTTGCATATTGTATCTTTATAGTTGGAACATGAAAGTTGTGGGTTTAAATTCTGGTAGAATCAGAGTTTTATTCAAAGGCATCATTTATCTTGGATCTTTTCCTCATTTTTGCAGGATATGGCCTGTGTGCAGCAAAGGCTCAGTATCCAATTGCTGATTTAGTGAAGATGCTGAGGGAAGGAGGCAAGAAAGTCAGGTCAGTGGATACATGGTTGGTTGGTGGTTTCTATTGTCTGTTTTAAGAGTTCACTGTTCTGGCAGAATTTCTATTTTTCTTATTTTTGATTTCTGATAAATAATAAAATTTATATAATTTATTTGAGAGCTTTTCTAATGCTGGGATCTTTTACATGCTGATACCTCTCAAAGTGGTTTGCTTACTTCTGGTAAAAAGTAAGGCAAGGCTCCTCAAAAGCTGGTAAAAACTTATGTTCTTTAATTAATGTATTTTCTTTATTTACCTCATCTTTTACCATAAAATGTCCAAGGTAACCAATGTGACCAAAAATTCTAATACAGGTAGTCCTCAACTTATGATCACAATTGAACCCAACATTTCTATTGCTAAGTGACATAGTTAAGTGAGTTTTGCTCCATTTTACAATCTTTCTTGCGATAGTTGCTAAGTGAATCACTGCAGTTGTTAAATTAGTAAAATGGTTGTTAAATAAATCTGGCTTCCCAATTGACCTAGCTTGTCAGTAGGTCACAAATGACCTTGGAACATGGCAGCCTTCATAAATATGAACCACTTGCCAACCACCTGAATTTTAATCACATGGCCATAGGGATGCTGTAACAGTCATAAATATAAAAAACAGTCCTAAGTTACTTTTTTCAGTGCCATTGTAACTTCTTCGAACAGTCATTAAACGAATGATTGAAAGATGAAGACTACCTGTAGATTCCTTCACACTCTGTTCTAAGAATACAAAGCCGAATTAGAAGCATCTAATTATTGAATTATCTCCTTCCATTTTCTTCGATTTCCGTGTGTTGTTAAGGTGTCAACTCATAAAATTTTCCTATGCCTGTTTTAGTAGTTGCCATAAAAAAAAAGGGGGGGGGAGGAAATCTGCAGCAGTTTGAAAGCGAAAGTACGTTCCAACTCTTATCTTTCAAAGACTAAAATAACAGAGCTTCTGCCTGCGAAAATATTTAATTGGAGAATGTGAATGATGACACCCTATGACTGTTGTAGCATCCCCACAGTCACGAGAGGCCAGGCGAGGACATGCGTGCCTTGATGTGAGTGATGTTGAGTTGGCCACGCCCAGCCAGTCACATGACCACCAAGCCACTCTCACCAACTAAGCCACACCCACAGACCCGATTTTACAAAAATTGAATCCCACCCCTATTCACAGGTGATTGTAAATTATGTATGCCAGAGTTGGCTTCATATAGGACTGTATCAGTATGTCGCCTCTAATAAATCCTTTGAAGTTTGGCTCGAGAATCATGATTTAATTAGAGCGATTGCTAGAATCCTGACATCCTGATTGGAAAGGCATGTAGCTGGAAGCAAATTTTGTTTTATAACGCAGATTGATGCCAAGTAAATTAATAAGATAATACATTTGAGAGATGCAGTTGAAGTCTGAAAATATCTGCTGTGAGTCTTGTTCTGTATGTTCTGCTGCCATACCTTCAGTGGTGGGCTACTGCCTGTTCAGACTGGTTCAACCCAACCGGTAGTTCTGATCATTAGCTGGCCCCGCTCATCCGCCTCTGCCCTATCCTGTCCTATATTTCCATCTTTCTCAGCTCAGCTGATTCACACAGCCCAGTGGATTTCTGTGCCTCAGCTGTTATACTTACTGGGGCTGCCTAGAATGTAAGCTGTTGGAGGTTCAAATTGGTGTTTTTTGAATGCTGCCTGCACTCACAAAACCAGTTATTATACCGGTTCCATCCCACCACTGCACACCTTGCCTATCCTTGAAAAGGAGGAGCAGCAACAGGCTCCAATTGAGAACAATTGTCTTGTGATCAGTTTTATGCTTTATTCAGAATAGAGCTTCTTTGCCTCTTGTACTTCACCTTCCGTTCACCCACTTTAAAGCCAAGATTGGGTCTTTTGAACTACTTTTCTCCAACGTGGTTCTTCATACCTCCCACTCAGCACATCTGGAGAACACCAGGTTGGGGGAAGTTTGTTATGTACTCCATTCGAATGGGGGCATATGAGGACATATTTCTCCCTTTATCTTTTATTTATTTATTTATTTATTTATTTATTTATTTGATTTGTCAATTGCTTACAAGATAATAAGTATAAGTAGATACATAATTATGAATACATGAAATGGGTACATATAAGAAAAATAAAAGAAACAATAGGACAGGGATGGTAGGCACGTTGGTGCGCTTATGCACGTCCCCTACAGACCTCTTAGGAAAGGGGTGAGGTCAATGGTAGACAGTCTAAGGTTAAAGTTTTTGAGGTTTGGGGAAGAAACTAGAGTCAGGTAGAGTATTCCAGACATTGACCACTGTTGCTGAAGTCGTATTTCCTGCAATCAAGTTTGGTGCGGTTAACCTTGAGTTTGTATCTATTGTGTGCCCTTGTGTTGTTATGGTTGAAGCTGAAGTATTCATTGACAGGTAGGACATTGCAATTTATGATTTTATATACCATACTTAGATCAGACTGAAGGCGGCGTAGTTCTAGGTTTTCTAGGTCTAGAACTTTAAGTCTGGTGGCATAAGGTATTCTACAATGAGTAGAGGAGTGGAGAACTCTTCTTGTGAAATATTTCTGGACTTTCTCAACTGTTTTAATATCAGATATGTAATGTGTGTTCCAGACTGATGAGCTGTATTCAAGTATTGGTCTAGCAAATGTTTTGTATCCTGAGTTAGTAGTATAATATTACCAGAGAAAAAGCTACGTAGGATTAGGTTAACAACTCTTAATGCCTTTTTGGTGATGTAGTTACAGTGGGCTTTAGCACTTAGATCATTAGAGATGAGTATTCCAAGGTCCTTTACAGAGCTTGGATCATCAACAAGATCTTGACTTTTATTTTCAAGAGCTTGTATTTTATTTTCTGATTTTTTTTTGCCAATATGTAAGACAGAGCATTTATTTATTGAGATTTGAAGTTGCCATTTGTTTGACCATTCTGATACATAGTCAAGATCTTTTTGAAGGGTAGCAGTATTGTCTGTGGTATTGAACAGCTTTACATCATCAGCGAAAAGAATGCAGTTGCTCTTAATATGATCACAGAGGTCATTTATGTAGAGTATGAAGAGAGTTGGCCTTGGGGGACACCACTATTGACAGGTACATAATTTGATAGGACATTCCCAATTTTGACCATTTGTTGTCTGTTTGACAGGAATGCTTCTATCCAGTTATGCAGTTGTCTAGAGATACCATAAGATTTTAGTTTTAGGAGTAGTTTGTCGTGTACCACTGAATCAAAGGCTTTACAGAAGTCTATGTAGATTACGTCTATTGCTTTGCCCTGATCGAGTTGTGTAGTCCATATGTTTTTGCAGTGTCGGTTTGGAGAGTAGGTTGTTTGTCTCTAAGTGGAGGATAATGGATTGGTTAATAATTGATTCCATGACTTTACAGGTGATGCAGCATAAGGAAATTGGTCTGTAATTTTCAACTAGGCTGGGCTCTCCCTTTTTGAAGATGGGGATGACCGTGGCTTGTGACCGTAGGTTAGGCAAGGAGCTGGTCCTGAAAGATTTTTCAAAGATTATGCTTAGAGGTTCGGCTATGGCAGTGGATAGCTTTTTAAAGAAGTAGGCACATATTCCATCTGGTCCAATAGAAAGAGATGGTTTTAGATTGCGTAATGCTTTTTCAACATTGTCTTCTGTAAAATTGATATGTATTAGATCATTGTAGTTGTCTGTGGTTCGACTAGGAAATACTGGGCATGATCCATTGCTGTTTACAAATACTGAGCCAAAGAATGTGTTAAAGATGTTGACTTTAATGGTGTCGTCGTTGCAGTCTTTACCATTAGGTCCTATCAGGGGTGGGATGGACCTTGAGTCTTTTAGTTTGTTGTTTACAAAATTGTAAAAAGCGCGGGTAGAATTGGTGCATAGAAGGTTTTCCTCTTGTTTAATGTCTGGTGGCATAAATTTTTGTATCGGCTTTTGAAATTGGTAACATGACCAGGTTTGTTTTTCCGCCAGAGTGATCTCTTTTTGGATTGAAGTTTTCTTATTGTTATGGGTAATCTGTTTTTTGTTTTGTTCTGGGAGTTGTTGTTGGTACATGTAGTTTGATGACTCTTTTGACTTCAAGTAAAAATATGCTATAATGTTCTTCAACAGTATTGCAACCAATGAATAGAGATTGCCAATCAAGGGATGAGAGATCGTTGTCTATAAGATCATAGTTGCCTTTTTTGAAGTTATAATTGGGGATTACATCATTGTGATGATTTTTGTGTGGGCGTATGTTGAGACAAAAGTCAATCATATTGTGGTCGCTGCTGGAAAAGGGTTCTTTAGTTTGTATTCCATAAATTAAATTCAAACTATTGCAGAAGATGAGATCGAGGCAGTTGTTTAGTCTAGTGTTGTTGGTTACTAGTTGTTCCAGTCCCAGATTTGTAACAGCATTGTAGAAGGTTGCGTGTGTGGGTTCAGTTGTACTTTCATTTAGGGTCCAGTCAATATGATGTGGATTGAAATCACCAAGAAAGATAAAAGCGTATGGGCAGGATGCTGCCCATGTTAGTAGTGTATTTAGCTTGTTTACATGTTCGATGTCATAATCAGGTGCTCTGTAACATAGTAAGAATCAAATGTGATATTTAAGGATAGTTCACAAATGATGGTCTCAGGAAGAACAAGCTCCTGGGTAATTTGGATGTTTTTTAGATGTAAGGACTTTTTATAGAAGATAGCAACACCACCTCCTCTACAAATTTCACGATCTGATGAGTGAACATGATAGTCACTTACAGTGGTAATGGAGTCAGGGAGAGATGCATTGAGCCATGTTTCACAGACAAATATGATGTCAAATTTAGCCATATTTAGTAAGAGGAGAAATTCAGGTATTTTATTCACAAGGCTTCTTGCATTGAGTAGCTTGCATTTAAGGCCAGCAGTAGTTGGAATTGAGGTAGTTAGGGGTGTGCATGCCTAGTCTTGGGTGATGGTGGATTGGTTGAGGTAGGGTTGTGGTTGAAGGTTAAAGCTGAATTGTGTGAACAGGACTACTGACTTGAAATGCCAGATCTGTTCATATTTCCTATTTAACACGTTGAATCTTTGAACTGGTCTTTGGTCTTGCAACACTCGAATTGAGTTTTCTACTGCTGAAAATATGAATGCTGCTATTGTGTGAGTTACTTAAGGATAATTCTATCAGTTAAATTCTAGTGTGAACATACTTGTGGTTGGATCTAAGAAACCATCACTTTGCTTCTTATAGCAGGAATTAACCCACCAGCTAAACAGAGTTTGACTGCCCTTTTCCTTGTCCCTCCCTTAATCTTTTTTTTTTTAACTTTTTTCTTCTTGGCTCCTGTGTGGGCTAGTTTTTCACTTTGATTTTACTCAGTGACAGAAAGCATAAAAGCCTCAGCTTTTGTATATCAGAGCTTTGTGTGCAGGAGAGACTGGAACTTTTTGATGTAACTGCATTAGATCTTAAAGCCCGTTTTGGCAAGCGTTTGCCACAACCATTACCTAGAGGGCTTTAATGAAAGAAATCTGTATTTTCTGTTTGTGGTAAGTTGGGTCTTTCATCATGGTGTTTATTGAGTGCAGCTGTTCACCCTCTCCTTCCTGTAGGCCCATGGAGCCTCAGGTCTCTGGCCCACTTTGCAACCAGATGTAATGACATATTTACATATCTGTGATGGATAAAATGCCAGCAAGGACACACAGTTGTCATCAGATCATAATATCTGTGTGCTGGTAAGGAAGACAACTTTCACACTGCCTGACAGGTCGCCGGATAGCAAGGCACTGCTTTTTTGGCAAATCTACAAATCCACAGCCATGTTCTGAATGGATCACAGTTGTGTTGTATTAGTATTTGTGCCAGATTTTCCTGATTCAGAAGAACGCCAGGGCAGAGGTAAAGCCTGCCTGGATCTATTAAAATATTTCCTAACCTTGCCATTTATCACAAAGTTCTCCTTCATAGCAGATTCCATCTTTGATGTGTTAATAAACTCAGTCAAAAATTACACACACACACACACACACATTTTTCCTTCTACTTCTCTCACTTCCTCTCACTTCCTACTATCTTACTTTATATAATAGGAGCTTTGTAAGCCAAATGCAGTATGTTCCTCTAAAAATATTATTTTTCCTTCAAGCCTCGGCTGAGTAACTTTCAGGTAAACTACCATACTTGAAAGCTAACAGAGAGATAGGAAAACTCTATATAATATACTGTAAATTCTCACTATTTTTTCATCAATTGGTGTTTCAATTGAAAAAATAAAAAAACAAATCACCTTCTCTTCTTCTTCTTCTTTTTCTTCAGCGTTTGTCTCGCGCTCGGGCGAGAGAAAAAAACAAATCACCAAGATTGAATATTAGCATACAACAATGATGTATTGTTGCAGACAGAGCATATATATGCCAGCTTGATTGGAACTGGCTTACTGGCAAATAGCAAGCAGTCAGACATAAAGGCCAGCTATTCCGAAGTTCTTGCTGGAGTCAATCCAAAGTGAAATTTAAGCATGGGTTAAGAGGACTAATCCACAATGGTCCAAGAGTCAAAATCCAAGTAGGTTGGTCAGCCAATATGAAATCAAGAGACAGAACAAGAAGCAAGGATATAGGACTAGATGCAGACATGGTTCAGTGAGAGATGTTCTTGCCTTTGGCTTCAGTATGTCCTAGGGCTGGGTGCTCTGTTGAGGATACCGCTCCCTCCTGCATGTTCCTTGCTTACTGAGTGAACCTCGAGTGGTTGATTGCTTATAAATTCCAGAAGCCAACAACCTGTTAGATGAAGCCCCTCAGTCTGGGCTTCCAAGTCAAGGAGAGCATAAGTGGAGCATAAACGTGGAGGCCTATGGAAATTCTCAGCCATCCAGGTCATGGCTGTCCCGAAGGTGCTTTTTGAAGAGGCAGCTGGTCTTTCTGGTTTTTCTTTGAAGATGTTTCGCTTCTCATCCAATTCTTCTTCAACTTTTTGGATGAGAAGTGAAACGTTTTCAAAGAAAAACCAGAACGTCTGGTTGCCTCTTCAGAAAGCCCCTTTGGGATAAACGTGGGTGGGTAAAGTTGATTGTTTGCTTGAAAGTGTTTTATTATCCAACTACCTTCATCAGAGGTAGAAGGGAGCGGGGTTTGCTGTCTGTTTATGTACTACAGGCAGTCTTCAATTTACAGCCATTCGTTTAATGACCATTAATGACCAAATATTTCTATGGTCTTTTTAGAGTTGCCACATTCGATGTTGCAACACACTGAAAAAGTGATTTATGGCCATTTTTCACACTTACAACTACTGCAGCATCCCCATGGACACGTGATTAAAATTTGGATATCTGGCAACTGGTCCATATTTACGATGGTTGCAGTGTTGCGGAGTCATGTAACCTTCTGACAAGCAAAGTCAATGGGAAAGCCAGATTTACTTTACAGCTGCACTGATTCACTTAACAACTGGCAAGAAAGGTTGTAAAACGGGGCAAAACTCACTTAAAAACTATCTCACTTAGCAACAGAAATTTTGGGTTCCATTGTTGATTTAAATCAAGGACTGCCTGTAATGGCTTAGCCTTGTCAGTGTTATGGGAATGTTCTTGGTGGTTTCTTGATTACGCCGTTGTTCATCGTTAAGTGAGTTAAAGCTTCCTTGATTGGAATATGGTTTACTACTTGATTGTTGGTCTAGCTTTAATCTTGGTGTTAATCTCTGATTGTCTAGATGTTGATTCCTGGCAAAGGAATGTTTTGGTCGTTTTGTTTCCTTTTTGCTTCTTCCTCTCTATCACCCAAATAAATGTCTAGAATTTGGTCATGAAATCGGGTTTCCCTGCAGTGATGTTATTTCAACTGCACTAATATGCTGGATCTCCAGATGCTCTTTTGATTTGTTAAAAAAAATAAGATGTTCTTTATAAAATGAGCTATTTCAGTAATACATCGTATTAAACATAATCTTAAATGTTAGATTTTATGTAACCGTTTGAGAATATATGAACCAGTAATACAGAAAACAAATCACCTTCCAAGTTATTAACTATAAATATATCCTCACTTAATAACAAACACAGCCAACTGTAAATAATTTTTTTATTGTGTTATAGTCTGAGAAGTAATGTAAAGCCTTATACCATTTCTGTATTCCTCATAGCTGAGAAAGGATTTTTGCATCCTTAAATATACTTTAATGTTTTATAATTCATTGCAGGAATTGTGTTTCAGTGCTGTCACAAACATTTGCATGCAAGGCGCTGTAAATATCTATTTTTATATATTCATTCAAGGTCTTGTAAAACTATATTTATTGGGGTGATGTTCTGTCCCTCCTCTCTTCTTTCTAAGCCAAGGGTAACTTGGAGGCCATGACTAGAACTGTATATTTGTTTTTTTCAGAATTATATTGTAATCCCCCTTGAGCATAGGGTATACTCAAATTTGCTAAATTTCAATGCATAGCTGCATAATTTCCTTTAGTCTGTGTCCTGACCCCTGTTTAAATCTGTATTGAGATGTTCTAAAATCTTATTTCTAAAATAACATAAAGATGATAGTAATGATCTATATATTTTAATTTGAAAATGGAAGAAAAAACCATGCAGACCTAGCACTGGAATTATTTTAAAATGCTGATCATGTAATTATGCTCTTTGCTTCTTCTTTCACTATTGTATATGATTGTGACATTGTGACATTGTATATGAACTGCAAGTCTTTTTTTTAATTCATACTGCCTGCTCAGTATTTTTTCAGTATCAGTATATCAGGAGGTCAGTGTATGCAATACAAATGTTGTGTCAGCACAAAACTACTGGCAAGCTTCAATGCTCTTATACTGACAGTGCTTTTTCTGTAGTTTTCCATGGGTCTAAGAAAATTATGTGTGGCTAACTTATAGTTGCTTAGGATAATAACAATAATAGGCTAACTTGTATTTCCCAATTCCAGGAAATTGGAGAAATAACAGTGGCCTGCTTTGGATGTAATGATAAACCATAGTTTAGCATTACTGTAAAATTCAGAGCATTTCACTTACTTTAAAATAAAAGCAGTTTTAGTAACTGTGATTAATCTTTGCTGGTTTCAGTAAACCATAGTTTAAAATAAGCAGAACTTCTACTTGGGACATTAGTTTAAACTAGTATTTAACAACCGTGGCAACTTGAAGATGCGTGGACTTCAACCCCCAGAATTCCCCAGCCAGCCATGCTTGGGGAAGATTGGGAAATATTTATTTCAATATTTCTTTTCTTATACTTGACTCCTTGTGAATGTTTAGTTACAGCCATTTCCCCTTCCTCCTGAAACCTGACTATATTGCTGGTCAGAATGAGCCTTTCTTATCACCTGAAGTGACTATTGTTGTTGATAACAGATCTACCTGGCATAGTGGACTTTCAATCCTCTATACTGAATAGAAAGAAGGAAAGTCTAGTTTGTGTGCACAATATTGTCCTGCTGGCATGCAGCCAGATTCATTATTACATAAAGCTGGAAAAAATACGCAGTGATTATTGGCACAATACGAGCTCATGTGTCTAACTTATCCCAGAACTTGTTTGCTATAATTTCATTAATAATCCATGTGCAAATAACTGTTGTAGCTTTTGCCAAATTTCTGGAGACACAAGTGATGCTAGTAAGCTACATCTGCTTGATGTCTAGAGTTTTTTTTTCCATAACATTTTTGAGCTCTATGAAGAGTTTTATAAGTTCGTTGCATCATATACTGTTGCGCTCCTGATCATCCCAGAATGCACTTTTTCTTTCCATTCTGTGTTTGAACTGGAAACACTCTTTTTTCATGCTTCATCAGGAATACAATGTGTACACATGGATGGCAGTCTTGTGGAGGACATCTTTAATTTAGGCTTTTAAAAATTATTTGGGCTTTTGTTGGAAAAGATTGATCAAACAATGTAACACCTGTTTCAGGCTTTGTGTGTTTCTAGCCTCAATTTGATGGGAAATCTTGCTGCCAATTTTGGCACAAGTGGTTAGAAGGGATTAGCAAGAAAAAAAAGGATGCTCAGGGACCTCATGTAACGATGTGACTTCAGTTTTTCTTCAGATTGCTTTAAAGGGAAATAAAAGAGTTGAGGTATGTGTAATCTACAGTGCAGAGAACAGAGTTGTGAAAGGCAGTAGCCACACTCTTTGAAAGTGAAAGTGGAACTCCTGTGCCCTGAAAAGAAAAATGCAGTTACTTTTGAAAGCTTGATAGCTCTCAATTTGCAGATATGTATATTCTTTCAAAATATTTGGCATGATTTCAAGAAAGGGCATGTTGCTTTCAGAGTCGCTAATAGTATATAAAATCCAAATATGCACCATAATTAAAAACTGTTTAAATATAATGTTATTAGTTGCCTGAATTCTAATATATTTCAGTGCAGAAATTCTGAAAACTCTTGCCCTTCACGTTTTCTGGAAAGAATCAGGATTGTTTCACATGGCTTGAGTTACTTAGTGGCTGGCTGAAACTTTAAGCTTCTTAATATTTTGCCCTATTTGTTCCGCTGTTGTATATCTGATTCTACATCTGGTCTTCGGTAGAATGATAGCAGATATTTCCTCTCCCCCCACCTCGGCCTTTCTCTCTCTCATGGCTCTCTGTGCAGTTTTCAAATGTTTTTTTTTGTGTGTGTGTGTAAGCAAAATGCCCATTATCCTGACTGGCTGTTTTACTCCATTCACAGTCTAAGTGCTTATGAAGATAGTTGCAGCATCTGTACCCTTTGATCCATAAGGCAACTGAAAAGAGATGTCAGTTGGATAATAAATAAGCCACTCACTTAACAACGTCATGAACAATTAGAAAACAGAAAATACTCATAGACATAGAATACTCAGCCTGTGACTGTAATGCAGCCTGCTCATTATGGTTGTAAATTGTGATGGTCATTAAGTGAGTCATCCATATGATCAACTTGCTTAATGACCACAGTCTCTGCTTGTGACCTTTGAGCAGAGCAAGGGGCCTCAGAAGATGAGATAGGCCCTGGGAGGCCTGGCACAAACTCAGGTCCTTAATGCAGCACATAGGTCCCCCAACTCATAGGTGGCCAGCCCTGGGTCTTCCCCAACCTGTGAGGCACCCCATGCTTCACTTCCTGCCCCGCTGGGCCCCAGACTCTTGGGCCTACCTCCCACCTGCAGTCCTTGCATGCGCTTCCCAATGGGTCCCACACCCTCCTCCCTTGATCCACTAACCTTTTCAAAGATTGCCTTCAGGAACAAGAACTGGCCAATTTATTATTCAGAGGCCACACGGTGCCATCCTGGAAGCAGGTATCGTTTTGGGAGCAGCCACAATTCTCAGATTGCAAGAATCAAAGCTGCTTTCAAAGTGGCACCAGCTTCCAGGATGGCGGCCTGCAGCCTCTGTATATAGGGAGGCCGCTTGGCAGATTGGCAGCTTCTTTTTCCCAAAGATTATTTTCAAAAAAGGTAAGTGAAGGGAGATGTGATGGGGGATGGAGGAGGGTGTGAGACCCAGTGGGATGTGAAGTAAGCCCAAGGCCTGAAGGGACTCAGCTGGGTGAGAGGGTAGGCCCAAGGGACCCAAGGGGTGGGATATTTGGAAGATAAGCAGGAGAAGCTGGCTGCAGCATTCTTGTGGTCAGTTGGAAGACCAGGCTGTTTGCCGAATGCTCAAATTTTGTTAATGTGACCATGTGACCAGCTGCCTTAAGTCCATTTGTTCAGTCTCGTTATCATTTCAAATAGTCGTTAAACTTAACAGTTGTAAGTCAAGAACTGTCTCTATCTGAAACAACATGGAAGCTTCATACTTGTTACAAAAAGCAAATTCCAAATAACTTAGTTCTTGATTCCAATATTTATTTATTCTAATATGATATTATATTCTGCTAACCAAAAGATATATAACCTATAGCCGCAAAGGCTACCCCAAACCCCCAGAGTCTTAGATATATTGCTCTGAATTCCTACAAAGCCTTCTTTAAAATATAATTCTTTATACAGCAGGAAAAGGTATACTGATTTCATTAAGAATAATATTACTTGTTTCTATTAATCCAATTTGTTATGTCTTGGGAACCGGTTGGGGTTCCAACCGGGTCCGCTTTTTAAGCAGGATCACCAACCGCTCCTATTGGCTGGCGCCGTTTGACAGCCGGCTATATAAAGCCGGCTGTCAAGCCAAGCCAGCTGTTGCTCGCACGCTAGTCTGCCCGTTGGCTGGCAGACGCGACAACCACCGTTCCTTAAATAAAGTTGTTAACTGCATGCCCTGGTCTAAGCCTCTCCTTTCCTTCGATCTACAACACAATTTAAACTTCATCAGCTTTAATATTTGCTGTAATCCTGCACAATTTTTGGATTATGCCCTTCTGTACACCATTCAAAGGCCTAATGAACCCAGGATAACAGGGGGAGGTAGGTTGGACAGAAACGGGGTGGGGGGGTGGGGGGTTGGAAGCTGATCAATTAAAATTTTTGGGAACTATTGAACTCTACTTGGATGTGACATTGAATGAATTATTTTCTCAAGTTTAGGCTTCCATCTCTATTTTTACCGTGGATTTATACTGTGGAAATTTGCTATGCTAATGAGTAACAAAATGGCTAACACACTTATGATTTTTTTGACATATCCAGTAAATGAGTTTATCAATTATTTCACCAAATTAGGTTTGGTATTCATCCTGTGGCAGGTCGTATGCCTGGACAACTGAATGTACTGCTTGCAGAAGCCGGTGTACCATATGACATTGTTCTAGAAATGGATGAAATTAATGAAGATTTTCCAGGTGAGAGAAAGATGATAACTTTGTTGCATTTATGCAACAAATGATTTGTTTATTCTAAAAAGTAGTCTAATATTATACTCGTTTGTGTATATAATAACTAACAATAATAATTCCAAACACACTGACAATGTCTTCTCAAATGGTGACAAAACATTTTCAACCAAATTGCCAAACTCGGAGCTCAAACCAATAGCCTAAATAATAATTCCAAAAGACAATGTTACTTGGAACAGCTTACATCCTGAGATGCTACTTTCAACACCATTAAACAATATCTTTAGCACCATTAAACAACATCTTTATGAGCCATAGTGGTGCAGTGGTTAGAATGCAGTATTGCAGGCTAACTCTGCCAACTGCCAGCAGTTTGATTCTCACCAGCTCACAGTTGACTCAACCTTCCATCTTTCTGAGGTTGGTAAAATGAGGAACCAGATTGTTGGGGGCAATCTGCTGACTCTAAACTGCTTAGAGAGGACTATAAAGCACTGTGAAGCTGTATACAAGTAAGTGCTATTGCTATCTGCTTATCCCAGGTCTTGGGAAGGACTCATCTGATGATATGCCAAGTCCAGTCTAAATATCTGGCTGACTGTGTGACCAACCATAATATACTAACAGGGATCTTGCATCCAATCCCAAAACTTCTGGAGCATCACTTGAACATCTTTGGCATTGACAAAATCACTATGAGTCAATTGCAAGAGGCAATTTTACTTGGAACAGTTTAAATCCTGTGATGACCTCTTGTGTCTTTATCAGAGAACATCTGTATATCCCAAGTCCTTGGAAAAAAGAACTTGAGAGGTAGATAAAAATACCAAACCCAGTCTAAACATCTTACTGAATGTATGGCCAGCCATAATAATACATTAAATTTACATGTCACCTGACTTCAATTATGTTTGCATCCAAATCTTTCTTTAAAATTAATGCTCCAACCAAGCGATGTTAGGAGTGTAAACCTGCTAGAGTCAAATTTGAATTCTGTTAACTTCATGAACGTGTCTGTGAATTTTTCTTAGGAACAGTGCAAAACAAATTTGCCTTTGCCTTTTTCTGAATTTTTTGTTTAAGTCTAACATATAAGGTTGAGATTTCCTGACAGCCTCCCATCCAAATACAAGCCATATCTAAATTGCTTAGTTTTGGGGGATATGCCAAAGTCAGTTAGGATTACAACCTAATCACAATACACAAATAAAAGAGAAATAAATAGCACTCATTTAAGCATAGTACATAAAATCATATGTTACAACGTCTTACCAGTTAATCAATATTTCAGTTTTAACAACAACACGAGCGCACAACAGATATAAACTAAATGTAAACCAAACTCGATTGCGGGAAGTATGATTTCAGCAACAGAGTGGTCAATGTCTGGAAATCACTACCTGATTCTGTTGTCACCTGCTCAAACCCCCACTCCTTTACCCTCAAACTAACCTCTATTGACCTCACCCCATTCCTAAGAGGTCTGTAGGGGCTTGCATAAGTGCACAATCGTGCCTACCATCCCTGTCCCATTGTCCCCAATTATTAGTTTCTATTTCTTGTATTTAAACTTATGTTTATTCTTGTTTCTGTTATATTGTAAGCTATTGAATGAGTGAATGAATGAATGAATGAATAAATAAATAAATAATAAAATAAACTACTAACCTAAATAATAGTAGTTTGAAGGTAGTACTCACTACTAAAACAGCCATTCTTTATATCAGAGTTTTGCAACATGAAGTAAGACAAATATGTTATTTCCAAGATCTAGTTTTAGGGAGTGCCATTCTTGCCCATTATAGTTCTTAGTGGGATGAGGGGCTTCAGATTAAGAGATATCTAACCCAGAATTCATTACTAATAATAACTGGAGTTCTATTCATTAATGTATATGTGTTTTTTCCTTGTATTTTTATTGCAGAAACGGATCTGGTCCTTGTCATTGGAGCTAATGACACAGTTAATTCAGCTGCCCAAGAAGATCCAAATTCTATCATTGCTGGAATGCCTGTTCTTGAAGTTTGGAAGGCAAAGCAGGTGAGTGACAAAATATTGTAATAGAAATCCCATGCCTTATTGATTTCTTTAAAGTCATTTACATATTCAGATCTCTGCTAATATCCCACAACTCTTCTTTTTTTCTTTGAACAGCTTAAATCAAAATGCTAATAACTGTAGATAAGTACCTAAGATGGTAAGGAAAAGAACACAATTATTCGAAAACTGTCCAATGGAGGCAGTACCATTAGCATCCCTTTTTCCCCACCCCGATATTTTTAGTGGGCTGATGGGTTTGCTAAAAGTACACAGTTAAAACTGTGATTTTTCTGGGGTGAAGCAACTGTATTGTTGCTTTCTTTGATACACTGGTCAAGAACCCCATATCATCTTGAGATCATTCAATCTTTGAAGAACTCTTTTTTGATGGGGAAAAAAAGGGATACCATCACAATTATTTTTAAGATAGCTTTTAGTTTTCCTTAGTTGTAATTGGTGAAAGGTTTTCCCTTATTTTATTTTATTTTTTAAAAATATGAGGGCCAGTAATTATCAACTAGAGCTCTGTGTATCCTCTACCACCACAATTCATAGATAAACCTTGGAAACTATATTACATAACAAATAGAATCCTTTCTATGGTGTTTTGAAGAAATAATATATTTTGGAATGTTTTGGAAAAACGTAGCAGCTTAAGACTCATTGTAAAGAAAGGGAGGGATAAATATCAGAAGAATAAAACTTCAGGGAACTCCATATCATGAAAAACTTGCTGTGATGCAGCAGTTAAAAAGATCAACGGAATCTTGGACTGTATTAAGGAAAGGATGGTGCCCAGATTATGGCAGATAATGGTTCTATGGTGCTTTGTGCTGGTTAGGTCACACCTGTATCTAGTTCTAGGACTTGAAGCTGGAGTAGGTTCAGAGGAAGTTATCACAATGATAAAGAGTTTGAAAACCAACCACCTAGAGGAAATGTTAAAGGAGTCAGGGACTAACTTATAAAAAAAAGGCTGAAAGGAAATCTGGTAGTCATCTACAAATAACTAAAAAAACAAACAACAGGACAGGGTATGTGGGTTGAAATGAAAAGAAAGATAAATGCATGGTGATTATTATGATGAGTTTCTTGATGATAAAAACTGTTAAAACAATGAAACAGCCTTCCAAGAACTGTGATGGGTTCTTTCTTACTGGAGTTTTAAAAAAATACTGGATGCCTCCTGTTGTTGATTTAGCGAATTCTAAATTGAACAAGGGATTGGAATAGCTTTCCTATAACACCTATAGATTGCCTGTCCTATCCTTAGTTTTGTAAAATAATTAAATCCATCCCAATCACACGATCTGTAATCATGTGATATAATTAAATCTACCTGTTCTGAGTTACATTTGATAAAGTTTATATTAGCTGTGTACATTTGTTTGTTTACTAAAGAAAATGAATCTAGCTGCCCAGTGCCATCTTACCTATGAACCCTGGGTGGCTAACAACAGTCAGCCAAAAACAGTATATACGATGTCTATAAATCAATCAGAGGCAGAAGAATTAAAATAATTGAAGCACTGCATAAGTCTGAAGATGAAAGATCCAGCACATGGCCACTCCTTTGTGGTGTACCACTAGCATTACTGTCTCTTCTCCTTAACATCTACATGAAGATGCTGGCTGAAATTACCCAACGCCGCCAGATGAAGTATCATCAGTATGCTGTTGATACTTAATTTTTACATTTCTATCCTGGGCAACCCAAATTTTGTCGTGCCTGGAGGCTTTTGCTGAACCCTGTTAAACCAGAGTTGCTGAAGGTCCAGGGAGCCATAGAAACTTCAGCCCGTGCCTTGGCCCCCTCCTTTGGAACACCTTGCCACTGGAAGTGAGATCTTTCTCCATCCTTCTGGCCTTTTGGAAAGGCCTTAAAACCTGACTTTGCTAGTTGGCCTGGGGCTCTGAAGGGGACATACTAGTTGGTTGTATGATAGAAGGATAAAAGCCCATCCCTGCACCATTTTGTCCTCTTGGTTTTTTAGCCTTTGCTTAATTGTTGTTAATTTTACGGTTTTTAATATTTATGTTTTATGGCATTGTAAGACAGCCCAGAGTCAGTTTAGCTAGTGACATGCACTGCATATCAATTTAATACACAAATAAGAGTCTTCTACAAACCTAACATATTTGTTCTTTCCTAATGTTGATTGTATGACTGTCTGTAAAGAGGCTGGATATATAACACGAAAGTCCTTGTTTCAGGTGATCGTTATGAAGAGATCTCTAGGTGTTGGATATGCAGCAGTGGATAACCCCATCTTCTACAAGCCCAACACTGCCATGCTTCTAGGGGATGCTAAGAAGACTTGTGATGGTCTGCAGACCAAAATGAGGGAGTTGTATGCAAATTAAATATTAAAATGTACTCTTCGGCCAGTATGAACAACAACAAAAAAAACAACCAACAACTAAAAAAGTGTTATCTATCAACGTTAAAAGATAAAGGTTAGCAGGTGTTCTTGAAATGAAGATTTTAGGGGGCAAAGAGAGGAACTTTAAGGCCCAGAAATGCAGTGAATATTTTTTACTAAAAAGAGCAGGAAAAACAAACAAAAAAGAACCACAAAGCATTGAAACATTGAAGTGAACATTCTTCAGAACCTGGAATACATACAGCTGAATGCAGTCTATTTTAGAAGAATTTTCTTTGGCAACCATAACTTAACACAATGAGACTCAGGAATTTGGAGAATCTGTCTATTTAATGTGACATAAGACGTAAGGGAAACGACCATTAAAAGTTCTGTGGCCCTAGAGTTTAGCAAATTGTTCGTCGGGAATCATTAACAATCAATCTGAACTGGGTATTGGTCAGCCCCACTACATAGACCAGACCTGGACATCAGCGCTGCAGGAAGACTACTTTTATTGAGATTGGTTGTAATAACAGAATCTTGTGTATTTGATTGTGCTGTACCTCCTCTTCCTTCTTATACTTCAATGAATTAGGGAGGCATCTGTCTGAGCCAGTTTTGAATGTTATCTTCTTGTTCTGGACTTTAAAAAAAAATGCTTCATATCCCTTTTGCTTAAGTAATGGTTTGTCTGTCAAAGTCAGGGGTCCCCAAACTTGGCAACTTTAAGACTTGTGGACTTCTGGCTGGAGAATTCTGGCAGTTGAAGTCCACAAGTCTTAAAGTTGCCAAGTTTGGTCAAAGCCATCTTCCCTATTCTCTACAGTATTTTATGACCATCTGATTACATTATTCTAAACAGAAATGATGATAATGTTGGTAGTCATGAAGATGACTCTGGCCACTTATGAAATGCATTTTAATATATTCATAGTGGGTTTTAATGCATTTACAGAAACTGTCAAACATATGCTGTGAGTATAAAATGAAATTTCAGACTCTTGGAAATACCTTTTAATTTCATAATTTATTTGGACAGATGTGCTAAACCAGTCAACTTTGAGAAACACACCCATGTACCCAATCTCACACACAAAATTCAGATGACTGGTCTTCCTTCTACTTTAAATAAGACAACTGTTGAAGCTTCTGTATAGTGGTAAATAGATTTTTTAGTGGTTTCCAGCGCAGTCTTGAATATGTATAGTGCACTTGAGTGAAACTCAGATGTTTAACTAAATGAAATGAATTTGTCATGTTTGCATAATGATGTAGCAAGCATCTGTAGTGACAGAGGCAAAATAAATAGCTGTAACTGTTAGGAAGCCTTAACATCTGGGCAAAACAGCCTACCATGAAGTGAGTTAAACTAAGCCCAACTTGACTGTTTGTATATCCTGATTTTTATCGTTGGGTTTATGACCTCTTAATTTAATAGCAAATGAAAATGATGCCCATTTAGCTACCTCCTGTCTCCCTATGTTGAGCTTCCTCTATGTGGAATATCAGCTTAGAACAGTGAACTAAATCCAGTTTGAGCTTCCAGATCCATGAATCAAGAGAAAATAAATGTTTTTAATGAAATTCCATTTGTTTTAGTAGGGCTTTTCAGAAAAAGCATTCAGCTAGATGTTCAGTGTTTCTCTTTTTTAATTCTGTCCTTTTTTAGCAGTTTAGCAAAAACTTAATAGTGAAACATCAGTAGATTATTCTGCTGTATAAGGAAACTTGAGCCAAACAGGGCAGCTCTGTTTTAGCAAGATTTGTTTTGGGACCTTAAATTTCATTGAGTTGGTGCTATACATTTCTGTGTACAGCCTGCATGCAAATGTGACCAAGAAGAGGAGCATTGGTGAAGATAGCCTTGGATTGTTTAATGCTGCCTTAAAGCTGTAGCCTTTGTCTTATTTTAATATATTATCTTAATTTGAAGATACGCAAACCATTTCTAAGAAAATGCAAATTACAATTGCCAACATTAGAACAGTGTTTATAACAGGAGAGAATTATTTAAATAAAATAATAAAGTGAAGAAAATATATATTCTGCAAAATTTTCTGGCTGCCTGATTATTTTCTCAAAGGTGTAGGTTTTAGTGGGCACCACATGTTAATTTTTACATATTTATTTATCGTACGGCATAACATACATGAACTTACAGTATATATTAACATTTCACCATATTCAGATACCAATGTTTAGGCCAGGGGTGTCAAATTTGATTTCACTGCGGGATGCATCAGGCTTGTGTTTCATCTTGGGGGGGTCCAGTGGACATGGCCAACTCAACATTACTCGTGTCGGGGGCACCAGTGGTGGCCTAGGTGGCCAGCAAAAACAAAGGTCGGGAGGGCCCTTTTTTTGCTGGCAAGAGTCACTGTGGGCTGATCCTTTGCTGTTTCTAGGGGGGTCCTGCAGGCCAGATCTAAGCACCTCATGGGCCAGATCCAGCTCGTGGGCCTTGAGTTTGACATCCCTGGTCTAGGCCATCTAATCACTGAAGTACAGCATTGTTTATCTGAAAGAAATCAGAAACGACAGGTATATGCCCTCAGCTTACAGCCAGTCATGATGTGATTGATAGTTTGACATGGGATCCTGTAGTCACACCAAGGGGAGGATACTATACCCCATTTATACAGTGTACACTTATAAGTGAATCACAGCAGATGCCTGTGGGGTGTAAATCTTATTTATGCTTGACCATTGCTAGTGAGGTAGTCCAGAGCCTAGCACCTTTTGATCATCTATATGTTTTCCTGTGTCTGGGGATTCAGCAACCCATTTGGCTTTCCATTAGGAATCAGTGTTAAAGTAGTTAAGCAGTTGGTAATTTTTTCATTAAAAAATCATCTTCTCATATATAGATTCACTTTTTCATCTTCCATTCAGTACGGCATTACAAAAGTTTCGGGGTCATCTAACTGGGATGGGTAGCATTATCATATGTGCCAGATTTGTGTTGTACTTCCAAGCATCCTGGACAGTTTAGAAAAAAAGCTCAAGCTGTACATTCTCATAAAGCAGGGAGATGTTTTAGCTGTTCCAACTTGTTCCTGCTTTACCTGTGTAACCCTACAGCAGTGGTGGTGAACCTTTTCGGCACTGTGGAAATGGGAGCACGCACAGGAAACTAGAAGAGCGCCTTCCTGGCGGGGTGCACAGGAGTGCCAGAAATCAGCTCAGCTGATGCTTGCTGGTCACCTGATCTTCTGGTTTCCAGTGCTTCCGTATGCGCAAAGACCAGCTAGCTGGTGCACATGCATGTTCCAGACCCAGAAGAGCAACAGACAATGGCTGCAGGGGTGGGATTCTACCTGGTTGCACCGGTTCTATAGAACCGGTTGTTACAATTCTGCGCAGTTCAGAGAACTGGCAAATCACACCATTGGCTGGCCACGCCCAGTCACTCCTTACCTGGCATGCATGCCATCCAACTTGCCTGTGTTTTGCCTTCACCTAATTTTTGGTAAGTTGCTATTCCCCACCCCCCATCAGCTGGTGCTCCATTCAAACTCCAAGAAAGAAATACTCCAATTAATCAGAGAAAAGATATATTTTACTGGAAATCAAGTGGTAGCAACAAAAGAATTCTGAATCTGAGAAAATGAGCACGTAAATCACATATACAAAGTAATGGCAACGTTCCCACCCCCAATACTTCAATTGGCTCATCAAATTAAAAGTTGTGTATATCATGTGGGCATCTTCAGGTGGTGATGTGGCCTCTGTCCGTTGACCTTGACATATTTTAATAAAGAGTTGCAGCTGCGCATAGCATAAGATAGAAGCCTAAGCAAGAATCTACCCCCTCCGAGCTTATACAGTTCTGTTTTGTAACACCTCCAGCTCACTTCCCATAACCAAATCCCCCCTCCTTCCCCCATTACTTATGACAGCCGAAAGATGCAAAGCAAAGGGAGAAAATCTTGAAGGCTGAGACCCACCCACCCCCGACTATCTGAATGGCTGACGTCCCCGGAGAGATGGCTCTGTGTGCCACTTCCGGCAAATGTGCCATAGGTTCGCTATCACAATCCTACAGTCTACCTCTCCCTAAGGAAACTCACTTCCATCTTGCCTGTGGAAACCTGCTGCTCATGACTTTATCCCAGTTGAAATTGTTTGAAGATTGGGTGAACCTACCACTTTCATTTTTGGAGCATTCAGGGCTTCAATATGATCTACCAGTTTATTTTCTTACTAGCTTTTTCTCACAAGTGCAGGGTCCAACATGATTTTTTTTTTAAAAAAAATATACATATTGAATGTTATTCTTTACGTTGTGACAGGAATTGACCTTCTGGTTTGTCACCCAAGCCTGATGTGAGTTGAGAGTGAATGGGCCAAAGTTATTCAGATAACTTTTATGCCTAAAGTGGAACTCGGTTCACCTAAACACTAGACACCAAACTAGTTGTCTTAAACTGGATAGTAAACTGAGCTTATGATTTAAAACTAAGAGCATTCTGCATCCACCGAAAGATCAGTATTGTACACCAAAACAAATGTCTTTACTAGGGAAAAAAAAACTCTTGTTGTATGTGCCATTTTCTCGTGTATATTGTTTTCTTCACAAACTGCACCACTCCTTTACTAAATTGTTTATCTCATATACTGTATCCCTCTTACTAAATTAAAAACTAAAATTTCTCAAGATTAAAAACTCAGTTCAATTGGCTTTAAACATCAGATGCAAAACCCCCCTACATTTCCTTTATTTCAGGCTTCACAACATCTTGGCCCAGTCCTTGACAGTAATAGAAGGTATATGTAGATTGTCCTTTCCACTGTTGGGGAAAATTCCTCAAACCCTTTAGTGAGTGGAGAACCATTATCTTAACGACAAGTGTACACGAAGATAATACAAAATTCTGCCCAACCTCAACATGGAAGACAATGGTTTATATAATATCTTGTTTTATATAATTGAGCATTTGAAGCAAGCCCAGGTTGGATTATTCATAACAATGGAAATTGTTAATTCAGCATGCTTCAGCAATTTCCAAATTTCTCACTTCCTTGTTTCTTAACAGTTTCCTAATATTAGTGTGCTACATTCCTAAAATGTATTTAGGTGTTTAGCAATTTAAGCAATAAGCCGCCTGTGAAAAAGGAGATCTGGAACTTGCAATCAGGGTAGGTTCCTTTTATCCAATATTTGTCCATTACATTTAAATATATTTTCTAAATCAGGGGTCTTCAAACTTGACAGCTTTAAGACTTGTGAACTTCAACTCCCAGAATTCCTCCTCCAGTCATGTTAGCTCATTGCCAAGTTTGAAGACCCTCGCTCTAAATGTTATCTGGAATTCAGTGCATGGTCAGCATTCAGAACATCTGGAAGGCATCAAGTGGATACAGGTCTTGGGATCACTGCCATCTTTAGGAAGAGTTAAAGTGGCTTCTTCCATGGGTAACAGATTCTGGATGAATGGGAGAAAATTTTATTATTGATACTTTAGTTCACAAGAGGCATAAGTAAGATTTTTCTGCCTCAGGTACTAAAATAAATTGATTAATCTAAGATAATAGGTCCTTTTGTCATGGGGACTCTGGAGTAGACAAGGCTCATGGAATCATGACCATTTACTGCAAACTCAACCAAGTCCTTTTTTAAAATAGTATATTTTCCATTCTAAGACTTGGTTGATTTTTGATTTGAGGAACATTCATGAAATGCGCTCTGTGTGTCCTTTTCTATATCACAGGTCTGCCATCATTCACAAATTCTCACAAATCCTCAAAAAGGTGTTACAAATTGAGGGCATTGTGGGTAATTAGAAATGGCTTGTGTCTGTCCATCCAGAGGCTAAACAAATATAAACATGAGGTTCTAATCTACTAAATTATCATGGAGAAGGTCTATATGGTCAGAGATGACATAAATTTGGTAGCACATAATCTGAAGCATAGCAAGATACATATTCCTACTCTAGCATACTATAGAGCAGAGGTCTCATTTTCGCGGCCCGCGGGCCAATTGCGGCCCGCAGGACGATATCCTGTGGCCCCCACCGTGATATGAAAATATAATATAAAGTATAATATAAAGTATAATATTATGCGGCCCAGCCTCACCCAGACTCTGCCTCCAGCGGCCCCCAGGTAAATTGTGTTTGAGATCCCTGCTCTAGAGGTAAGTAAGAATTCCACTTACTTCACTCCTGCTTTATGGTATTTTCAGAAAAGCATTCTAATGCAAAACTTCTTGCCAAGTTTTTTAACCAAACTAGGGTTTATTTAACAAACCACACCTAGTTTATCCAAAATAAGCAAACATGAACTATTATTTACAAATCAATGATTGAATTTATATAACACACATTATATACTATGGTTGCTTGGGTTTTGGCTTATTGATTTGGTCAAACCAGCTCAAATGCCAAGGTACAGATCGGCTCTGTAAGTGGAAACTCTCATATCAATATAAGTCTAAACTCTTTCAGTCCTACAGGTTCTGCCAAACGCAGAGTTAACTGCATCCTTTGTGCAGTTTCCGCTGCCAGGAAAACTTCTGCATTGCAGAATTTGAATGATGTGTCAGGGTACCCCTTCTTGTTTAAATGTGCAGATCTCTTCTTGCTGCTTGTTTTTTTCCACTGGCTGCTGTTCCAGCAGTTGTAGACTAGTGACCAACATTCTGCTCCTTTAGCAGTGACTTGTATAATCCAGCTGGTCTAAAGTCTTTTAAGAGAAACAAATAATCCTATTACTTTGAGCTTCAGTCCACAAACATGTGGTCCTTGTTAAATGAGAAGGTAGAATGTACCACAACAGCTGGGTAATGAGGTTAATCAGCCATTTAGGTTATTTTACCACCCATATACCCACAATTAGCTAAATTGCAAAAAAAAAAAATGTTTATACCAAAAATACTGTTGCAAATTTAGAGAATGGGCTATTTTCATGCTAATAATCACAGTTCTAAAATGGCATGCATGCTTATGATGAAGAATGAGGAAGAGAAACTCTTTAAAATATTTAGCTTGCCATTTCTATTCATTTGTCTCTTTTCCCCTTCAGTATGCTATATTAGTTTTATTTACCAACAATTATTTTGGGTCATGGATATACTTTAACTTCCTTCTGGAATGTGTATCTTCAATTCTATAGGCCACCATTCTTGAGTATGTCTCCAAGGAAAACTGGAAGGAGAAGGAATAAATAAGCTGTTTAGATGAAGGGAGGGATCCTGAAAATAAACTGTTAAGCATAGATCCCACATATCAAAGCAATGTAACACCTGAAAGACAAGACAGTTCTGAAAATAAATATTACCTTTAATATATTCAAAAGAAAAACAAGAAAGTCCAGTTGCCTCCTGAAAAAGCACCTTTGGGATAACCATGGCCTGGATGACTGAGAATCTCTACAGACCTTTAGCTATACAATTTGGGATGATCACCCTTTGAATGGTGTGGGAGTACGAATGGATTTCCAGAAGAAAAATTGCAGACCACAGAAATAATTACTGAGGTGTGTCAGTATATCTATGAACTGGAATAGAGCTTGGTAACAAGGTCAGCCAATGAATAGGCATAGCAACTAAATCAGCCAATGAGTACTGTTTTGGAAACTGAAACTAGAATTAGTTTAGGTTGGAAACTGAAACTAAAAGTAGCCTAGGCATGGCTTTTTGTTAAGCTCTGCAACTCTGCAACTATGTTGAGCTCTAAGTCTGTCTATTCAAGATGAAACTAACTTGCTTACTTGCTGAAGACCAGAGCTCTGCTCTGAACTTGCAACATGTTTCTGTTTGAGTTTGCTCCATGTTGGAGAAATTTACAACTGGTATGTAAAATCTACTTATGTTTATACAGATGTTAAATGAAGCATCAGTCATCTGTGTTAATTTTTCTGGTGCTGAATTATCGCTGCAAAATTATCAATAAGAAGACCCTGAGGTCACAGATAAACCCTCTAAGTGCTTCAACAACCCGCTAAAACAGGGGTGTCAAACTCACAGCCCATGGGCTGGATGTTTCACATGCTGGCCATGCCCACCCCCAGTTTAGCAAAGGGGACAAAACATCCTGATAAGTGACGACATGAGTTTGACACCCCTGTGCTAAAAAGATGCAGATTACCAACTGTCTGCAAGGAATATAAATCCTTCCATTCTCCACTATCCTGACACTATCCACTATCTGAAGAAGCAAAACATCTTCAAAAGAAGCAACAAAATAGTCCAGTTGCCTCCTAAAAAACACCTTTGCGACAACCATGACCTGGATGACTGAGAATGTAGAGATTCTTTAATTCTGTAGATTTAAAGATTATCTACTTTTGTTTGGGTGATCTTGGGCAATGACTTCCTCTCAGCTCTAATTAGTGTTAGCCTCTACAATGAGAAGGCTGCAAAACTAGCTCCATTCATCATTTTATGCATGGATGAGCTTTGCTGTGAGACATAGGTGAGCAAAGTGCAAAACAAGCACCACAGGGAGCAAATTCTAAGAGGAGCAACATCATGCATTTGTGGATGACACTGCTTCAGATTAGAGATTGCAAACAGCAATAGTCATACAGTATTTACTCCAACGCTCTATAACCAGGAATACAAGATGTCTACTAATAATACATGTAGTTTAGCTGCTTTCCAATTAATGAAGTGGCTAAAGGAATCGGAAATATTTTTGTAAGTATATTGATTGTTAAATTTATATGCTACCCATCTCATTATCCAAGTAATTCTGGGTGGCTTAGATTATAGGGGTATTTGAAGAGGGGTTGCCATGCCAAGAATCCTACAAGCTCTGGGGAAAAAATTAATAAGCCTATATTCCAATTCCATGCAAAGCTACCAATAGTGTGAGTCAGTAAATGGACAGAATGCATCAATACATATGAGTCTAGTGATTTAGTTTTCTAGTAGGGATGTACAAAACATTTTGCATTTGAACTGCCTTGAATTTAACTTTCCCCCTCTTTGAATTGAAAACAAAAGAGCCCTTTTCCTGTTTCAGTTAAACAAAATGGCACCTCCTCCATTCCTTGTCTGGGACCCAAGCATCCTTTACCACATCTATGAGGAAAATTATCTCATTTATGGGGGATAAGTTAAGTAGCCTGCACAACTCAATCTGTAAACTTTTCATCATTTCTGCTCACTGGGCTAACCACTGAGTGGTTCAAATGTTGTGAAGCTGTTGTGGTAGAATCATCACCTTACATTTTATGAGCAGAATTGCTTTGCTTATGAAGTTGGCTTCCTCTGTCTGCTGGCTTGGGGAAAAATGAGCTTCCTATTTATTTTTTAGATTGCTTTTAGGAAAATATATCACAGCAGGTGGCCAATTCAAATTGGGAGAATGGCATATAAAGGGGAAGGTTTCATGTATTCTTTCCTTCTCTAAGTGTCTCAAAGAAAATTATTTTCAGTATGTGCCAGACACACTCTGTCTCTGTACATGTGTGCCTGCAAGTCCATGTTGACTCCTGGT
Organism: Pseudonaja textilis; assembly: GCF_900518735.1. The sequence continues at coordinate 12,711,348 of NW_020769310.1, forward strand.
GACTATCTGGACAAGTCCCTGCAGTTTTCCTAACAAGGCTTTTCAGAAGTGGCTTGCCATTGCCTGTTTTTGAGGACTGAGAGAGTGACTGGCCCAAAAGTCATACAGCTAGTTTTGTGCTTAAGGGGGAACTAGAATTCACGCTCTTCTGATTTCTAGCTTAATACATTAACGACCACACCAATCTGACTCTCAAGTTGTACTACCAATTCATTATTTACAAAATACTGTATGAATTAGGGTGCCACTCAGCTCCCATAAACTCCCATAAACTGTCCCTCTGGACAGTTTATACAAGGCACATCAAACACGCAGCCTGTGGGCTGGATCTGGCCCGTGATAGGCCCAGAGTTGTCATGTTGTCAAGTAAGATGCTTGTAGTCAGTGTGAGACATAAAACCCATCCCCAACTCCTTCCTGCCATACTTTACCTCCCAGCCGTACTCAACCCTATTCATTGATCTGTTGCTTTATTATTTGGTAAAGGTGACAAGTTCCTTAGAATGCCCCAGAATCTGGGTGGTATAAACCGTGACAGTTTAAAGATGCATAGTTAACAGATTAACAGTTAGAAGGGATCTTGTAGGTCATCTAGTCCAACCTGCCACCTAAGCAGGAGACCCTACACCATTTCTGACAGATGGCATTCCTGTCTCTTCTTGAAAGTTTCCAGTATTGAAGCTCCCACAACTTCTGAGGGCAAGCTGTTCCATTGGTTGATTGCTCTCACTGTCAAAAAATTTCTCCTTATTTCCAGGTTGAATCTCTCCTTGTTCAGTTTTCACCCATTATTCCTTGTCTGGTCTTCAGGTGCTTTGGAAAACAGCTTGACCCCTTCCTCTCTGTGGCAGCCCCTCAAATATTGGAACACTGCTATCATGTCTCCTCTGGTCCTTCTCTTTACTAAACTAGCCATGCCCAGTTCCTGTAACCATTCTTCATATGTTTAATCTCCAGTCCCCTAATCATCCTGGTTGCTTCTCTCTGTATTTTTTCTAGAGTCTCAACACCTTTTTATAGTGTGGTGACCAAACCTGGATGCAGTATTCTAGGTGTGGTCTTACTGAGGCTTTATAGAGTGGTATTAGTACCTGACTTGATCTTGATTGTATTCCTCTGTTAATGCAATTTAGGATTACATTGGCTTTTTTGGCTGCCACCGCACACTGCTGGCTCATATTTAGCTGGTTGTCCACTAAGACTCCAAGATCCCTCTCACAGTTACTGCTATTGAGCCTGGTTTCACCCATTCTATATGTGTACTTTCGGTTTTTCTTGCTTAAGTGTATGACTTTGCTTTTCTCTACATTGAATTTCATTTTGCTACCGTAGATAGGGTTCAAGATCCATCTGGTCTTGAGCCTATCATCTAAGGTGTTGGCTATTCCTGCCAGCTTAGTGTCATCTGCAAAACAAGGTTAAAAGGTAACACTAGAACTGTACAATGTCTAACACTAGAACTGTACAATGCTTCAGGGCTGGTCTGTAAGGTATGGAGCACCTGCCATGAATCAAACAGGTGTGAAGGATAGCTACACAGTCCCAGGATAAGATGCAGCTGCCTTAAGGAATTGCCAACAGGTGTTATGCGAATGCCCTCAAGCATTCTGAATAACTTTTCCCCCTTTGAAACTAGAATGCTGCACAGCTGTATTTGATATCCTGCCACTTTCTTCCAAATTAAGGTGTATGGTAAACAAAACAGAGTTATAGCAATATAGAACAGTCAAAGAAGGCAAATAAAACACTACCCAGAATATGCAAGAGCCCAAAAAAGGGGCTCTTTTTAAATTTTTAATAACAGCTTAAATGTGAACAAAAGAGGACAGCTCAAAACAGAGGGACAGTGAATATAATGAGGACAAAAGAAAAACAAGGAATTTTGTTTGACGTGTGCCAAACAAAGTATATGGGGAAATGTTTGAAGTATATGGGGAAATGTTTGCTAAAAGTTAAATTCTGAGTGAAATGTTTAGATGTTATAAGTGAAGTTTTTATAGAAATTTATCTTATTTGCCCCTCCCCCCAATTTTGCACTTAATTAGAAATGATAGCGAAGTGGGAAGATTGTTTGGGATTGAAAGATGTTCAGTAATAATTTTTAAGAGATTGAAAGGAAGGAATGAACGAATCAATGAATCACAGTATTGGAGCACAAATCTATCTGAGAACGTAAACAGGCTAAGAACAGCATGCTTGCGGAAAAAGTAGCAAAACACAGAAAGCTTTTCAATTTTTAGAGTTAAAGCAGCCAAAAAAACAACAACTAATAGTTGTATAAACAGAGGCATAGAATCAAAATCATGTGAAGTATTAGTACTGCTTTATAAATCCTTAGTAAGACCACACCTGGAATACTGCATCCAGTTGTTGTCACCACATTACTAAAAAGATGTTGAGACTTTGGAAAAAGTGCAAAGAACAACTAAGGCTTGGACACTAAAACATATGAGGAAAGGTTGCAGGATTGGGGTATGGCAAATCTAGAGAAAAGAAGAACTGATGGGACATGATAGCAGCATTCCAGTATTTGAGGGGCCACCACAAAGAAGAGGGTGTCTACTTATTTTCCAAAGCACCAGAAGGCAAGACCAGAAACAACGGATGGAAACTAATCAAGGAGAGAAACAATCTGGAATTAAAGAGAAACTTCCTAACTGTGAGAACAATTAACCAATGGAACAGCTTGCCTTCAGAAGTTATAGGTGCTCCATCTCTTGGGGTTTTTAAGAAAAGACTGGACAGCCACCAGTCTGAAATGGTATAGAGCAGGGGTCACCAGCCAGTAGTCTGCAAGAAAATTTTGGTGGTCCGCAGAGAAATGTCACCCCCAAAGCAATTAATTCAGGCTGCGCGGGAACACAAGGCTGCGCTCCTCACATGGCCCGCAGGAACACAAGGCTTGTGTTGCTTGCATTGCGAACAACATGAGGTAGTGAGGGGAGGGGGCAAAGGGTCTCTGCTGCTTCTGCTTTTTTTGCAGAGACCCTGGGAAAATCCCCCAAAAAGTCTGCAGGAAAATTCCCCGCCCTGTTTTCCTATTGATTGATCGTACTTTATTTGGGATCGCAGGATACCGTCTCTCTCTCTCTCTCTCTCCCCCTGAGAACAGAGCTGAAAAGCAAGCTAGGAATGCGGCTACCTTGGTGTGTGTGTGTGAGAGAGAGAGAGAGAGAGAGAGAGAGAGAGGGAGAGAGAGAGAGAGAAGATCTCCTTTGAGCTGCTCGGATCATCCAGAGAGTGGGAGGTGCTCCAGTCTGCGTCTGTGTAGGCTGAGCTTAATTACTGAGAAACGCTCCGCCCTCCATCAGGTGGTCCCTTGCAGCGTTCCCCAGTTTATGCTCAGCCTTCTCAGAGTTAGGCTGTGTGTTTTGCATTCTCCCTAGTTTGGCCGATTCAAGCACTCTATTGAATTTCAGGTTTGATTTCATCTTCAGTGTATTGTTTTTCCTTAGCCTCTGCACATTTGAGGGTGCCTTGGGTGCTAGGGGTGCGTGAAATTTTGCCCCCAAGGGGGTTGAGTGGGCGGCTTAGCAGCGCTTCTGCGCTAACCCTCCCCCAACTCGTTCTCTTTCATTTTCCTGCCTTTTTCCTCATGCTGCCTCACCAGCGGCCTGAATTGATTGCGCTTTAGCGCAGCTGGTTTTCCCCCCATCCAACGCCGATCGCCCCTGGTAGAGGCGATTTATTGCTGTCCTCATTGCGTTTTTCTGCTAGGGGGACTTTAATCCGCCCTGAGCGGCCCGTTTCAAAGGATTCACAGGCGGCCGCCATTTTGGGCGTCGCCTCGTGCTCAGGCACCATCTTGTGGCCTCTCCGCAGCTGCGATGTTCAGATTAGCCCTTGCCACAGGCCTTCCAGCCTGTTAGGGCCTTCCTGTTCCACCGCTGGGTGAATAATCACTAATAGAAAAGGCAGAATTATTTTTTGTTCAAAGTGTTGGCTTTCGCAGCAGTGCTCAGGGCGAGGAAGCAAGTGCAGCCACTCCCTCCCTCCGGGGGGCAAGATGCCTGAGGCCGTTTACATTTTGGGCGTTAATTTGATCAATTGGGCTTCTTTATCTACCAATTTTTCTGCAAGCTTGTTTTCATAGTAACAAGATAAATAAAGAATATCTTCATATTTGTACACTTGTTGTTCAACTCTATTCCATTGGTGAGTAATCACTCACAGCATTTATTTAAATATATATATATTCATCACTGCAGAAGCATTGCTTGCAGATATGTATTCTGACAATATATTAACATTAATAATAATAATTATAATAATTATAATTATAGTAATAATATAATTATTAATTATATTTTTCAGATTATTCCTTTCCAAATTCTAAAAGGGGGCGCGGGACAGCTTTAGGATACCCGGCCTCTTCCATAGGTCGTATCCTTGGCGTGCCAACCGCCTACATTGTTCTATTAAATCCTTTGTACAATGGCAGACGACAATTCCGCTAACCGCCTTTCCTTGAAGGCCAAATCTAAGTCCCACCATGTGCGCAGACAGGCTAAGGAAACCTCTCAGGAGGCATCCAAGGCCTCTCAAAGGGATGCCTTAAGACGCCATAAGGCGTTAGAGAAAGAGTTCGACAGGCGATCCAGGGTGCCTCAACCAGCACCTCCAGCCATTCCTTCTACCTTTATGTACCCCCCCTCCAGTTTGTTCTCCCCTCTCCAGGCACAGCTCACCCCAGGAGCCTCAGGTCCCTGGACCATCGGCCAGGCGGATGCCCGAAGCCACATTCACCCCCACGGCTGCCGGTCTCCAACAGGAGGAGCCCCCCACAGTCGAGATGCCTGATCATATGAGGGCTTGGATGGAGCAGGCAATTCACCAGGGAATTGCTCAAGGCCTGCAGCAGATGGCCAGGCCAGGCCTCCTTCAGATGGCTCCCATACATGAGTCACTACCAGCCAGGTCCACGCCCACTCCGGACCCTACTCACGGTCAGGTACCTTCACAAGGGGCCAGCCCTCCTCCAGAAGGGGAACTGGAGGAGGATATGGAGGTTCTGGACCAATACAGGGAGGAGGAGGAGCTTGAATGGGGATCCACTTTCCATGGGGAGCCCTTATCGGAGTTAGATCCAATGGAGGCGGAACTGTCGGAGGACGAGGGGCTCATCCCTGACCAACCTTCCTTTGTGGGACTGTTCAAACCCCACATGTTTAAATCTATCCTCTTCAAGGCCAAGAACACCTCTGGCCTAGCCGCACAACCCCCCTCTGCCCCCCTTCCTCTGCTGAAGATCCAGAGGACGCCATGTTTAGGCAACCCGTGGTAGCAGAGGACGTTGTCCCAGCTCCACCCATCTTCCACGACCTAGTTTCAAACCAGCTGGGTTTTACAGCCCCCCCCCCTGCTCCATCCACTTAAGACAAGAGGTTCTTTAACCTCGAGCCTAGTTTTTGCACCCTCCTCAATACTCCGGAGGTGGATGTTCCCATCGTTGGCCTTGCATCCTCCTCCTCCCCCAGCGACCCTCTGGAGGCCCTCAAGCCCGAGGACAGGAGGTCCGAGTCAGCCTTACGTCGGGCTCATCTAGCCGACGCCTGGGCCATCAGATCGGCCATGGCCGCCTCCTTTTTCACCAGGTCCTCGATCCAGTGGCTCCGCCAACTAAAATCACATGTCCCCCCCTCGAACACAAGGGCGCATCAGGACATTGCGAAGATCACGGTCGCGGCAGAATTTTCGGCCGACGCCACGTACCACACGGTCAAGTTCTCCTCCTGGGCACTAGTCTCTCAGGTCACAGCTCGCCGTCTGCTCTGGCTCAAACCCTGGCAGGCAGACGTAAAAAATAAGGTCAAGCTGGCTACTGCTCCCATCAAAGGGGAGAAGCTTTTTGGTTCGGCTCTAGACCCCCTACTAGCCGAAACCAGGACCAAGAAAAAATTCCTTCCCTCCCTTTTTCGGAGGCCAGACTCGAGAGCCCCTCAGCCCTTTCGAAGAGGGTCCTCCCGACCCTTCTACCAGTCTCCCTACCCGCCCAGATACCTGAGGCCCCCCTCCTATAGGCCCCCCTATCTCCAGGACCGAGCCGATCCGGGCGATTGGAATAGGAGGGGCGGCAGCTACAAGCGCCCCTTCAGAGGCTCCAGGGGGAGGCCCTTCTGGTGCTCTAAATAAATCTTGCCCTTCCTTTCCCATTGGTGGTCGGCTTAGACATTTCGCTGACCAATGGGATTCCACTACCTCTGATAACTGGGTCCGGGACTCCATCAGGTTTGGGCTTGCCCTGGAGTTCAGAACCCCACCCCCTGAATTTTTCATGGCTTCCCCTCCTTCTAAGAACCCCTCCAAATGCAGTTTGATGGATTCAGCCATCCATCATCTCCTCACCATCCAAGCCATCCAACCAGTCCCATCCTCTCAACGAGGACAGGGTTTCTACTCCCATCTCTTTGTGGTCCCCAAATCTTCAGGGGGGTGGACAGCAATCCTGGATCTCAAACGTCTTAATTGCCACCTAATCCACCGCAAATTCAAGATGCACACCCTTCAGTCCATTTTACTGGGTACCAGACAAGGGGCTTTCTTCCATAGACCTCTCTGAGGCATACCTCCACATTCCAATCTGACCCTCCCACTCCAAATTCCTCAGGTTCTGTTACAATCATCATCACTTCCAATATCTAGCCCTTCCCTTTGGATTGGCTTCCGCCCCTAGAGTCTTTACTAAGATCCTCGCGGCCCTGGCGGCCCACTTAAGGGACCGCCCGGTGCGACTCCATTGCTACCTGGATGACATCCTCATCCTGTATCACTCCAAGCCCCACGCAGAGAAGGACATCAGGGCCACCCTCTCTGCCCTCCAGGCCCACGGGTTCTTAGTAAATTGGAAAAAGAGCCAACTGCTTCCTTCTACCCGGATATGTCACTTGGGGGCTGTTATTGATATGGTTCAGGGGAAGGTTTTCCTCTCTTCGGAAAGGTTCTTTAGTATCCAAAATTCTGTTCAACTTATTCGGCGATCAAAGAGGGCTTCCCTATTAGAATTGTCTAAATTGCTGGGTAAAATGGTTTCATGCATTCCTATTGTTCCTTGGGCCCATTTGCACACCAGGTCCTTGCAGTGGCTCCTGCTCCCGTTTCAAAGGTCCGGCAGAAGCAACTCAAAATCCACAATCAAGGTGCCTCCAAAGGTCCTCACATCTCTTCTCTGGTGGACCAACCCCGCCATCAACAAGGGTCATTGCTTCAAGGAACCTCATCGCCTCACCGTCACCACAGATGCCAGCCTGACCGGCTGGGGCGCTCACATCCAATCCCTTATGACGCAGGGCAAATGGTCGCAGGCAGAGCGGGTATGCAGTATAAACTGGCTGGAGCTCCATGCCATCCACCTGGCCCTGCGCCACTTCCTCCCTCAGGTATGCGGGTGGCATGTCCTTATACTCATGGACAACGTCACCGCCAAGGCCCACGTCAACAGTCAAGGGGGTACTCAGTCCATCTGATTGATGAGGGAGGCCGAACGCCTCTGTCGTTACCTCCTCTCAATCAAAGCAGAGCACATCTCAGGGGTCTCAAACACCCGAGCACACTGGCTGAGCAGGGCCACGGTGGATCAGTCCAAGTGGCGCATCCACCCGTCCCTGTTCAGGGAGGCGACCATGATCTTCGGTCTCCCCTCAGTGGACCTATTCGCATCCCCCCTCAACACACAACTCCCACGGTTCTTCTCCAGATTCCCTTCCCCCGGGGCCGAGAACCACAACGCCCTCCATTGCCCGTGGCCCCTGGGACTCCTGTACGCATTTCCCCCATTAGCTCTGCTCCCCAGAGTCATACAGAAACTGATCCAAGAAAAAGCAGAATTACTACTAGTGGCCCCCTACTGGCCCAGACGCCCATGGTTTGCGGACCTCCGCAACCTATCGGTGTCTCCTCCCTGGAGAATTCCCCTGGACAGGATCTCCCTTTCCCAGGGGCCCCTTCAACATCCGGACCCCCAATGGCTCCAATTAGCCGTTTGGAGATTGAGCGGGAACGGTTAAGAAATGAGAACCTATCTGACCAAGTTATTGACACCATCTTAGCCACTAGACGGCCTTCAACCAACCGAATATATAACGCCACTTGGGTCAGTTTATGCAAGTGGTGCCATGGTTCCCAGGTCAACCCGCTCTCGCCCTCTGTTGCTCAAGTTTTGAATTACCTCCAAGACGGGCTGAAGAAAGGACTTTCTCCTAACACCTTGAGACGCCAGGTAGAGGCCCTCTCAACTGTCGTCTCTGGTGACATTATTGGGCCCCTTTCTCACCACCCCCGCATCAGGGCCTTCCTCAGGGGAGCCACTAACCTCTGTCCCCCTGCCGTGCATCGATACCCCACCTGGGACCTTAACAAGGTCCTTGTGGCCCTCACTAAGCCTCCCTTCGAGCCTATCAGGGAGTCCACCCTCCAATTCTTAACCTTCAAAGTTGTGTTCCTGGTGGCGATTACTTCAGCTCACCGAATATCGGAGATAGCAGCCCTTTCGGTGAGAAAAGACCTCTGCATCTTCCATGCTGACCGGGTAGTTTTATGACCTGACCCGACCTTTTTGCCCAAGGTCAATTCAGCCTTTCACAGGGCACAGGAGCTCACTCTCCCCAACTTCTGTCCCAATCCCTCGCGGGAGAGGGAGAAGCGATGGCACACCCTGGATGTGAGATGGGCACTCCGCATTTACATTAAACGCACACAACCCTTTAGAAGGTCCGAGTCCCTCTTCCTTTCCTTTCAACCCAAGACATTAGGCCATAAGGTGTTGCCTTCTGCCATTGGCCGATGGATCAGAGCCACTATCACTAAGGCTTATTTGTCTCAGGCCTTACTGGTTCCCAGTGGGGTCACTGCACATTCCACCAGAAGTCCGGCTACCTCGGCAGCCTGGGCTACCCAGGCTCCAATTTCGGACATTTGTCGGGCCACCACTTGGGCCTCCCCTTCCCCTTTTATTAGGCATTATAAGATTGACATTTTTGCCTCAGCGGAGGCCTCGTTTGGCAGACGAGTCCTTCAGCGGGTCATCGAGGACCCATGAGAGCTTCCACCCCAGATGGAATCCCTCCCGTAGGACAGCCAAGCGTTGGTATGTCCCACTCTCTGGATGATCCGAGCAGCTCAAAGGAGAATGGGCGTTGGTCTTACCTGACACGCCATTTCTCTTCGAGCTGCAAGGATCATCCAGCCCCACCCTTTTTTCTTTCACCGTCTGGGCGAGTCTTGTTTCGGCCAATGATCCTTTAAGTCTAGTTAGATGAGAGTGCGACCTTTTCTTCCCTCTCGACTTCGCATAAATTGGGGAACGCTACAAGGGACCATGTGATGGAGGGCGGAGCGTTCCTCAGTAATTAAGCTCAGCCTACACAGACGCAGACTGGAGCACCTCCCACTCTCTGGATGATCCTCGCAGCTCGAAGAGAAATGGCGTGTCAGGTAAGACCAACGCCCAATCGCCACCAGCCCCCTGAGGTTACATTGGATCTCTCTCTCTCTCTCTCTCAAAATTCATATTAGTTGTCCGTGGGATTTAAAATTATGAGTTTACTGGTCCCGAGGTCCAAAAGGTTGATGACCCCTGATATAGGGTCTCCTCCTGAGTAGTGGATTGGACCCAGAAGATCTCCAAGATCTCTTTCACCTCTATGCTGATTAAGATTAAACTTCTATTCATTTTTTTGCATTAAGAATGGATGTTCATTTTTCCAGAAGTGTCAAAGTGAGCTCAGTGCAAAGACCAAAATGCTCATTTTCCCTATCTAAGTGTTAGAGCCAGGTGAAGGCTTGCTAAATTCCTCTCCCTTCATATTTACTCCAACAATGATTATGTTGAATAAAGTGAATTGGGTCAAAGCCACCACAAACTTCCATGGCTGGTGGGATACTTAATGGGTGTGTGTGTGTCTCTTCACTTCAAATCAGTGGTGGGATTCAATTTTTTTTATTACCGGTTCTGTGGGCGTGCCTTGGTGTGTGTCACAGGGGAAGGATACTGTAAAATCTCCAATCAGAGCGGGTATTTGCCAGTTCTCTGAATGACTCAGAATTTCCTCTACCGGTTCTCTAGAACTGGTGAGAATCTGCTGAAGACCACCTCTGCTTCAAATCCTCTACCTTAATAATTACACTATTGTAGCTTTCATTGATGGCATCCTACAACTATGCCTTTGTAAAAAGAGATGATGAATCCTATGGTCTGGGTAAATGATAATACTTTGAACACATGGTAAAATTCATATAGTTTGGAGATGCATGAATTCATATTTGCTATCAGAACAAATGCTAATTTGAGGAGCTTTTAGTTCTGAAAAATGGTATGGGGAAAAAAAATCTACCAGACAAATATGTAGACATACACATACTCGTATGTCTTCCACTGCTAGTGCAATTAAACTGGAACACCACAAGATGGATTTTAAGGAAAAAGAAAAGCACAGCTTGGCCTCTTATGTAATTTGATCCCATGAGAACAGCCTCAGAAGCTAGACTGAATCTTCATTTTAGTAGTGAAGAATAGATTAGATGTGAGAATAAACCTAGTTATTCAGCAGACTATTTAATGTTAATATGAAATATGATTTTAGTTCACATTATTAGTTTTACACATTTTACTGTATCTCCAAAGAAATGTAAAATGCATATAATGTAATAAGCTAAAGTGCACTTTATGGGAAAACATAAATATAGTAAAAGAGCAACATCTATTGATTTAAAAAGTAGTATGGAAATAATGGATGCAAAATATGCATATTGGATGACTGTTTAAAAAAGAAATGCAAGTTGACACATATATGGGAAAAAGTGCACTCATGCTAGGAAATAAAAACCAGAAACTGGAAAAAATTTCATTAATCCTCAACTGTAGCTTCATGATCCAATTTATCACCATCAACATTTAGCATTAATGCATAAGGAGCTAACCTTAATTTTTACAATTGCATCCATCTATGGGATTAAATTATTCTTGTAAAGTATACCATTAGAAATATTAAAATGAACATTTGCCCCATTGATCAGTTATAACTTTAAGTGGCCAAATTGCAGGGCAGATGCAAGTATCTTTGAAAATAATTTTATTTGATTTCTCCCAATATATGAGGGAGATCACATGTTGATTGTATCATGAGTGAGAGACTCTGATTCATTCTCTCTTGATCTGGTTTCTGTCTAATTGTTTAAAATGGATTTTGAGGAATGTTTTTATTGTTGGTTGTATTGTATGCTGCTCAGCGTCACACTTGTGAGATAGGCAGCCAGATGAATTTGAAAGAAAGAAGGAAGGAAAGTGTTATGTCTTTGGAACTGGTTGGAGTTCCCAACCAGGTCCGCTGTTTAGGCGGGAGCATCAGCAGTTCTCATTGGTTGGCTCCGTTTGACAGTCGGCTATAAAAGCCGACTGTCAAGCAGAGCCAGCCGTTGTTGTTCTCTAGCAGTCTGCCTTGTTAGCTGGCAGACGCAACAACCCTTTATTCCCTTGAATAAAGTCTACACTTGTATGCTCTGGTCTTAGCCTCGTTTGTCCCTTCGCTCCACAACACTGGCGACGAGGATGGGATCACTACGGGCTAGCCAGAGGCACCAAAAACAAAAGAGCTGAAACCACGGCGTCTGGATCGTAGCTGCCTCGCTCACAGAGAGCTCGAGCTCAAACCGCTGCGTTCGGAGCTGAAAGTCACGGCGCTGACAGCCTCAGCCGCCCCGCTCGCAAAAAGAGCGCGAGCTCAAACCGCTGCGTTCAGAGCTGAAAGTCACGGCGCTGACAGCCTCAGCCGCCCCGCTCACAAAAAGAGTGCGTAATTCAAACCGCTGCCGTTTGAATTTAAATCTCACTAGCGAAGCATGGCACTGTAGTCACAGTCGCCAACGTCATGAATTTCAACCGTTACCACTGAGCTGAAGTCATTGTAGCTAGTACGGCGTTGTTAGCCACCGCCGCCAACGCACTCGGAGGGCGCGAAATTTAAACTGCCTTCACGAGGTTGAAACTTACAGAGTGAGTCTCGGGCGCTGCAGCCGCAGCCACCAGCGCTCGTAACAAGCGCAAATCCAAGGGCCATCCGGGTATCGTGCGAATGAAGGCGTTGGCTCGCAGTTATGTATGGTGGCCTGGGATGGACGATCAGATCGCAGAATGGGTAAGCTCCTGTAAACCCTGTCAGGAATCTAGAGCAGCCCCACCAGCAGCCTCACCCACAAAGTGGGAAAGTGCCAATGCCCCTTGGTCGCGGTTACACATCGACCTGGCCGGGCCAGTTCATGGCAAGACTTTCTTGGTGGTCGTGGATTCGTATTCTAAATGGATAGATGTTGCCTTGCTCCCCACGACCACCACGCAGGCAGTTGTCAAAGCCCTGACCCGACTTTTTGTGACTCATGGGCTCCCGGACACGATAGTCTCCGACAACGGGCCGCAGTTCTCGTCCTGAGAATTTAGCAGGTATGTCACGAACCTGGGCATCAGACACGTCCTCATGGCCCCCTTTCACCCTGCTAGTAATGGGATGGCGGAGAGAGCAGTCAGGTCGGCTAAGGAGGCACTAGCCAGATTCGGTCAGGAAGACTGGCATTCCAAGTTATCCCGTTTCCTCCTCAGCCAGCATACAACCCCATGCACTAGCACTAACAAATCCCCGGCCGAACTTTTAATGGGGAGACGTTTAAGGACTACTCTTGACAGGCTGCATCCCCATTACTGCCCTGATACCCCTTTGGGTTCTGACAGCCAGGTGCGAGACTTTGCCTTGCAGGACCCAGTCTTTGCAAGGAACTATGCTGGAGATCCATTATGGGTGCCTGGGCAGATCGTGGCTATCACTGGTCCAAGGTCCTACCGGGTCCAATTAGAAGACGGTCGACTATGGCGGAGACACCTGGACCAACTACGCAGGCGGCGGAGTGACCGGAACAGCGGTGAGCCGGATCCAGCAGCCAACCCTCGAATCCTCACCCAGGTTCCAGAAAGAAATTCCCTGAGGGGCCAGACATTCCCACTCGAACAAAGTGAGCTGAGAACGGACCTAGACGGCTGGCCCGAATCTCCTGCACATCCACCCTGCAGGAACACCGACCATCCAGGCCGAGACGTTCTACCGAGCCGACCCGAACGAGGGGAGACTTCTCGTTCCCCGGATCCAGTGCCAACCCCAGAGGACTCCACGGCGGCCTCGGGGCCGAGCTCCTTGGACTCGATGCCAACCGGCAGTTCCCCTGAGCTACGATGTTCGGGTCGCCAGCGAAGTCCTCCATCATACCTCAAAGACTATGCATGCGCCCAGCCAGTGGGGAGGGGTGTTATGTCTTTGGAACTGGTTGGAGTTCCCAACCAGGTCCACTGTTTAGGCGGGAGCATCAGCAGCTCCCATTGGTTGGCTCCGTTTGACAGTCGGCTATAAAAGCCGACTGTCGAGCAGAGCCAGCCGTTGTTCTCTAGCAGTCTGCCTTGTTAGCTGGCAGACGCAACAACCCTTTATTCCCTTGAATAAAGTCTACACTTGTATGCTCTGGACTTAGCCTCGTTTGTCCCTTCGCTCCACAACAGAAAGAATGATAACTTTTTGTATTTGCCTCAACCCTTAAAAGGATGAAGATTTGGCTTGATATTATGACCAAGGAGAGTCAGATACATACTTGAATGGTCCTTAAGCTTTGTCATAGGCTTTGCTAGAAATACTATAAGGCAGCCTGATGGGTTTAAGCCATCACTTCAATTTCAGTAGTGTACTTATCAAAAGGTTTTGTGGTATCATTGTAGGTAATTTAAACCACTAACTTTCAAACAGAATTGTTCAGCTTCAGTCTTGTGGTGTTGTGCCAAGGACACTTGGGGATTCAGTGCTGATTAGGCTTGATATTGCTCAGTCTGCAACTTATATTGCTCAGTCTGTAACTTTAGCACAACAGTTTGCGTGTGAGTGATGCGGACAAGAAGGAACAATTAATCACCAGCTTTGCAACTGTATATGCTTTCAGGCAAGCAATGAAATGGTGCCATTGCTCACTACTGTGTCTCAGTAGTAGGGCAGACTTCAGATACAGAAGGTAACAAAAAGCAATATTCCACCAAATTGAGAAACTTTTCCAACTCAGAAAATGGTTGCTTAGAATATTTTCATTTGATGTGACATTAAAAAAACAAAAAAATCTGTGCAGATTGAGCCATTTCTCAGGAAAGTGAAGGAAAGAAGCTCTGATGTTGCGCTCGAAAGCAGAGATCGGGACCTGAACAGGCAGCTATTTTTGTGCAATCCGCCCTCCTGCCGCTGACATTCAACACACTCCATCAGTTACACAATGAAAGCAGGGGCAGCTGAGGTTGAAAGTGTCAAGTGTGGATTTCCGGGGAAGAGGTGGATATGCGTGCTGGAGAAAGTGGGTGAGAGTGTTCTAACCTTTAGAGAAGCCTGCTTTTTTTACTTCTAATTTTACAGATGAAAAAACATTGTTTACACATTTCCCTAGCATGTTCGAGCTGTTGATCTGCCAAGGGGATGTCTTGCACCATAGTTCTTCCAGCTAAAGAAACAAAGGGCCTTTTCACAGTACAAATATGCAAAGTTTAAATGACCCTCCCACCCCATGAAAAAGCTCAGAAACATTTGTATCTTTCCTGCCCCCCCACTTCTTGTAAGCAAATTCTGAGCTTTCCTATCAAGTTTCTGCTTCAGTGTTCCAACTTCTGTTGAAAGCCCAAGATGTGACAATAATATACAGGTGGTTCCAGAACAGCAACAACAACAAACTAAAGGAAAAAAAAAAACTATCCAAAACAGGGGAAAAATGGGGGGGGGGGCGGAGGATTGCTTAACAGCAACTTGATCGTAAGCTTCAATTGACTTTGTAATGAGCCTAAAGATCTGTAGTTTGGGTTTGTACAACTCCTTCCAGACTGGGGGCTATGCTCTAAAAATTAGTGGGTGGGATCAGGACAAAATTAAATTTGATTTCATTTCCATTTAAATTGAATTAAAATTATAGTATATGTATATAGTATATGTTTATCTTTTAAGCATTTAATACTTTTACTCTTCTGTCCCATTAACTTAACAAATTGATAGCAACATTTTGAAGTTTCTAGGAGTCTGCATCCAAAATTTATGGGGACCACATGTGGTCTAGGAGCTTATATATGCTTCTGCTGCCATGGGTTTCAGAATCTTCTCTCTCTCTGTCTCTCTCTCTGTCTCTCTTTCTCTGTCTCTCTCTCTCTCTCTGTCTCTCTCTCTCATCATTTTCTTAAACTGCAATGAAGAACAGCTGTGGTGGATCCTGGCTTCCTTTCCCCACTTGTTTGTCTACACCAGTGTTTCTCAACCTTCCTTGGCAAATTTAAGATCTGTGGATTTAAGTTGAGAAACACTGTTCTACTCAAAGGACAATCCCAGGTTTGTCTAAAACGGATATGAGTGCACATCATAACCTGATTTTCTTGTGATTCAGTCTGATACTAAACAGGATCTATAAGAAGTATCTTGAAACCACTCAATCAATTCAGCCAAGTCAATCTCCTTGAAAGCTGCTCCCACCACCTTAAAAAATTACTACTGTATTGTTTTCTCATCCTGAACAAATGACCACCTCCTCCCAGTTCCTACAACCTATCCTGATTACATCCCAAAATTTGAAAGAAGAGTTTGCAAAAGAAAAGAAAAGAAAAGAAAAAAACAATGGAGAAATAGTTTGCTGTTTTTCAAAGAGTAAACTCATGAAAATTGCAGTGTAAGCCCTAAAATGAGTTTAATGTGGTTAAGATAAATCCCAAGCCACCAGAAGTGTGTAAGTGTGTTTTAATTGTTGGTAGAACCAATCTAATCCATTCTGCACAATTATTTTACTTATTAGCCTCCCTAAAAACATTGTAAGGTACCCGATTTTGAAAGGTTTGGAACAGACATTCACACTGAATATATATTGGACTTTCTACCCCCTAATTCAAAGGCTATGTTGTCTGAGAGTTATGGGAACTAAAGAATGACACATTAGGAGAGCATCATTCTGAGAAACAGCTTCCTCCCCTTACTGCATTTTATAACCAGGTTACAAAATATAAACCAGGCTGAGAAACATTGTCTTAAGTCATACTAAAGTCTGTATAGGTGATAACCTACTGATTTTAACCTATATATTATCTTAATTGCATTCTCAAGCTACCTGACTCTGCGGTGCAAGTCTCCCCCATCTCCTTCCACCCCTTTTCTGCTATAGACTCATTCCAACTGGATTTAAATTCACTGTTTTGAATTGAGACATAGGTATCTACTACAAAGCAAACACTTGTCTTACTGTATATTTCAGTTGAGTATTAAATTGAGTGCACGCCAATATGAAATGTCAGGTAGATGGAAAGCAGAAACTCCAAATGGTAAAAAACAGAGCACAGTAGGGTTTCTTACAGAAAACAGTAGTATCTGCTAAAAGTATCAAATATGTTAACCTTGCCATAAAATATCCTTTCCCAGTATAGCTTTCTTTACTGGAATGGCAATGCACAGCTTTAGAAAGCTGCCCATCTGAAGATGCCAGATTGGAACAAACTGTTGCATTGGCTAATCTTGAACTCAAAAATGAAGATTTAAATCCAATGTTTGTAAAAAAAAAAAAGTTAGATACAAACGTTTTGTGTATTTTAGATCCTGGATCTATAGCAAGGGTGTCAAAGTCAATTTCATTGAGGGCCTCATCAGGGTTGTGTTTGACCTTGGGGGAGGGACAGGGTGTGTATGGCCAGTTTGATGTCACTCTTGTTGGGTGCACCTGTGGTAGCCTGAGCACTCTGCCAGCAAAAATGGGCTCGCGAGCTCCATTTTTGGCTGCGATGGCCTCCTGCAAAAATGGAGCTCTGGAGGGCCACATACACCATGGCCCACCCAAGCTCCATTTTCACTGGCAGAGGCACTGCAGGCTGGTCCTTTGCTGTTTCCAGGGTGACCCAGTTCGCCAGATCTAACCACCCAATGGCTGGATCCAGCCTGTAGGCCTTGAATTTGACACCCCTGATCTATAGCATAGAATTCAGAAATGTTAATACAAGTTCCCCCTCTGTGGGAACTCACCAGATTTCCTGACCCAGCTGAATTTTTACAACCATTAAAAGAAGCTGGCATACAGGAAGCCCTCTAAGCAGCATCTTTATTTCTAAAAATGCTTCTAAACTCCAAGTAAATCCTATTGATGGTGACTGCCGCCTGGTTCTGTATAAAATAATAACTTTGTTATTATTTTAAATATACTGTAAGTAAAGAGAATGTCCAAGTGTATGCTGGCTTTTAGTCTGCCTATATTAATGCAGTTAACAATATGATGCTGTTTGATTATTACCTGCCACCACCTGGCATTATTTCAATGCCTACTTTGGCCACCTTTTAGCTGTTTTCAATATCATTGACATTAGTGTCTTTCTGGACTTTCAGGGGAGGAGGAAGCGGGTTTAAGAGTGGGATGCTCAGAAATATGGTTCTCTTTTCTGTATGATTGGGTCACCAATTGGTGTTGGTGAGAAGAGAGAGATTGAATCAGAGACCCAGGATGAAACACTGTTACAAGATCTCCCAACTGAGGAAGGGTTGCAGCTGGTATATCAGCTGGGCCTCCAGGCTTCCACCTGCTCATAAAGCAGCAGTCGTAAATCCAGGAAGATACCCCAAATTGTAGTCCTGTTCCTTCAGGGTTAGTGTCATCTTTCAAGAAATAATGCCAGAATTATTAGGGAGCTTCAATGTATGAAAAGCAACTCTGCCCCTAAAGGCACAACAGTGAACTAAGCCTTTCAGATGACTAATGCACCTGTTTTAGCAAACTGTTCAGAAAACCCTCCAAACCCCTTGGCATTTGCTAACAAATTTCAGTTGTATGATCAGCAGACCTCGGGAGCTGCAAATGTCGGGTTTCAATTATACGTGATCTGCAAGCAATGGATTGCCCAATCTGGTAATAAAAATGAACGTGTTAATTTAGCAGTGAATTAAATGGAATTTGCTTTGAAACAAGGGGCACCTGTCCTGTGGAACATAATTTCTCTTGTGGTGAGACTGGTCCTTTCTTTGATGTACTTCCAGAAATCTGTCAAAATATTATCGTGACAGGAGGCTTGGGGATCTCAAGGAAATGGTGAATTGATGAGGTGGCTATATTGCTTGCAGAACTGAATATGTTCTCTCCTAGTCTTTTAATAATATTGTTTTATTTTTTAAAAATGTAGAATAATTCTCATTTTATGGCTTACTTTTTATTGCATAATACTCCCCTCAGAGACACATTTGGTGAGATAGGTGGCTATATAAATATGATGAATGAATGAATATAAAAATGAATGAATGAATATGTCCATAGATGCTTGACAGTGAGATAGGCAGCATCTAAATTTAATAAAATAAAACAACAAACATATTGTTGGAAGAAATATCTAGGTCCAGTTCTAAGCTGGGAGTCAAAATGGAGGCTGGAGGCTTATTGGAAAGAGGGTCCATTTTCTTGATGAAGCAGAACCACCAAGCACATATGATTCTGGGCAGCTGACTACATGGAATTGAGAGTGGGTGGCTTTTATACCTTTTCTTGGGCTTTGCACTTGAATTTCCTATTCCTGTGCAAGAACATGTATTCTATTGGCTGTTGTAGGGGTCTTAGCTGGCTCTGTAGGTTATCTGAGCTAAGTTTGGTTGAAGTTTGGAGGGTGATGCAATATCCTTAGCAGATTGTGCAAAGTGGTGAGCTCTGCTGCTAGACGGTAGTTGGTTAATCCTATTATGTCCTCAAGGGTCACATCTTAACCCCATCACCCTGGAGCTGAGGGTCTTTTGTTTTGTTAGATAGGCTGGCCCAATCTTTCTCAATGGGCATATTGTGGAGGAGGGACCTGGGGCTCTGAATTTTTGTCTCCCTTAAGATTTTTATTTCTCTTTTAGGGGAAATAGTTTATCCTGCCTTTTTAAATCTTTCTCAAACTATTTCATTCTTCTAGGAGGGGAGTGGGTGCTAACTTTCTACAATATTGATTAAAGTGGTTGCTAGGGAATGGTTCTAGTCTTTTTTTAGATAAGGAAGTCAGCTAGTCTAGAATGACCTTGGGTCATTAGACCTCTAATCTATTAGACCTCTAATCTTTGTCAGGCTCTGCCACAAGCCATTTGATAAAATACATTTTCTTATGACATTATGTACTGAGAGCTTTGCTGTAAGAACTAGGTAAGTGCAGTGGAAAAACAAGAAACTCTGCAACCCATGCAGGTCTAACATTACAATAAGAACAATAACTCCTCTCCAAGGCGAGGATAAAAACAGCAGCCCTGTAAAGCAGCTTAAGATACTTGATAATATCAGAGAGAAACAAGAATGGGCAGGAAATTTTAATTTTATTTACTTCTCAGACAAATCTATTGGTTTTCTTTTCCTTCTTCCTTATTGGGATACAAGAGATAGGATCCTGAAGTGAAAATTTCCATGAAATGTGAACATGTATTTTGATTTATTCTGCTGACTTTCTTTGCCCCCCAAATCAGTGTGAAGTTCAATGTATTGTCGTCCTGTTAAGAACTGTATATCCCCTTCCATAATTAATATGCCCCTAATTTGTTAGGCCAAAATGGAGCACTTGTATTAGTATAATTTAGTTTCTGTTTACATTTTCCCAGGCTCTTCTGGTGCCAGAGGGAATCATTAAGGGCACTGTAATAATGTATACTATTATTAGGCTTTGCAAATGACTCCCCAGGCACCAGAAGGAGTGTGGGAAAATAGAAATACAAATAGTTGTGAATACCTGCAGCTTAGACAATAAGGGCCTGAAAAATGTTTCTCTCTGACCACTAGGTTTTGTATACTATAGAGAGAAATGAGAAGTTGTAAAACATATCCAGAAAGTATCTAAAAAGACCAATTTCAATTTGTGAATCTGCAGTCTTACCAGTGTTTATGTTTAATCAATGCCCACAATGGTCCTCTAATGAAGAAACTGTAGGTTCTATAAATTCAAAATACTAGCGTTGTTCAGGTTTTACTTTGCTGTTCAGTCCAGCATATGAAATACACAATCCAGTTCTTTTCTTCTTTGAGGTACTGTCTCTTGCCAGTCACATCTACCCAACCCCCTAGAGTGGGGAGGTAAGGAATTGGTTCCAAGATATTAGGATATACAAGAAACTGAGCAGATTCTCATCTCATATTAAGTCACAATACTGTATATTTTATTTAATTTTGGCTTAGTCCAGGATTTGAAACCATAAATCTGACTTGACATGATTTGTGAACTTAGATGCTACAAGTAATAAAGTAAGGCTCAGTTAAGAGAAATTTTATTATTTGCTGGAGTTTCTATAAGCATTCTTCTTTTCCTTCGGCATTCTTCTTTCTTTTGGATTCTGACCATTGCAATACTCTGATTCCAAATTCTTATACACAAATATTTGGCAGTGTTTCATTCTTGGCATTTTTTAGGTCTCAAGAGTTTCTGGAAATTTGGGCATGGAGTTTAAGCAGGCTTAAGCAATATTTTTCCTTCCTCACCTCATGTTTTATTTTAAATTATGTCTCCTGAATAATTTTCCTGAGTACATCCTTCCATAAAATTATCCATTCTACCCGGATGCCTACATGATGTCTTAAATTAAGTAAATTATTATTGAGCTAACATATCTTCCTTCTTAGACCTGAATCTCCTGTAGGGACTGAGGGCACCACTGTTTCCATTGGATATTTCCTTTGGTACCTGTCAAGCTACCTGCTAAAAAGGAACAACAACAACTACAACAACAAACCAAGCAAACCATGAAAACTTTTTTTAAAAAAAATTAAAAATGCAGGTGAAGATACTGTGCTGCAACATCAGCCTCAACCATAGTATGTATTTCAAGCCATGCTTCTAGGCCACACAGTTTCCAGAGGCATTATGAGAAACTAATAGAGGGTAGGGAAAGGCCAGTGTTTTGCCTGCTTCTATTATATGGGTACATTTGGTCACATGACTTTTTCCCCTTTATACCCTGTAGTCTTCAAGGAAAAGTCGAGGGCAACTGGATGAAGCTGAGAGTTTACTAGCTGGATGCCCTTCCTGACAACTATATGGAATTCACAGTAGCAATTTTTTCTTGCTGCCCTAAGAGAGGAACATCTGTCACTATCTAGGGTTGAGTTCTCAATCTTTTGAGTGAGAGGTGGCCACCACATCACTTTTTTGGCGTACCCACTACAGAAGCCATTTCATGCTTGTTCACAATATTCTAAATGTGCCCACTGGCTAAAAAGGTTGGGGACTACAATCCAAAGCAATGTACAGTATATGGCTGAAAATGGCAAGAACTTTTATAAATGCCAAAACAGAAGAGTTTTCAGAGTTTGAGATTGAGATCTTGGATGGATCTAATCTGTGAATGAGACTATTACCCGCCCCCCCCCCCCCAATCTATACTGGCAACTCAATATAGGATGAGATGATCTAGTGGGAATTGATGGGTGGAGTTCTTCCACAGAAAGTCCAGAATGAACACCAGTGAATGTCATCTGCAGAACATCCAATTTATTTGGAAAGAACCTCACACATTCTGGCACTGAAGTCATTCTAGTTGGATGATGTTTGCCAACTGTGCCTGATCATGTTTTCCATCAGTCAAGCTGGATATCTGTGTATAATTCCTGTGGGATCAGAGCATGGTAATGTATACACACAGGAAAAGTTCAATTTCAAGTAGCTGCTAACTTCCAGTAAACATTGTTTTTGAAATTCCTTTCAAGTCTCATAACAAAATGATGAATTTGAATCCAGCTTTTTCACAGCTTTTTGATGGCTAAAAGGATGTGCTGTGACTTTAAAAAAAAAAAAAGCAATAAAACCAACAGAAAGTAGTATTCTGTATGAAGAAACCCAGATCTGATCAAGCCACAATAGGTTCTCAATTTTTACAGGTCTGAGGTTACCTGTAACATTTACAGCCAAAAAGGGATTTAAAGTTATTCCTAAAAACCCATTTTAATGCTGTCTGAATAATTGTAAGGGTGGGCGAGGGAAGTGGGAGAAAAAGCAGCTGTAAGGGAGAGACTTGTTTCCATTATAACACAAAGTATTAAACATTTTTCCCTTCATCTGCAGGTTCTTTTTTCACTCCATAAATCTCTTCTGGGTTCTTCTCTTCAGAGCTATTAAATGACTTTGCTCTTGAAGCAGAAAGTCCTTTTGAACACTGCTGAATTTTCTCCTCATTCCATCCTATGTCAGTATTAATTATTTTTCTGTCTGTTTATCTGTTGAAGTCAAGTCTGTGGAGAATCTCAAAGTTCAAATAATTAGTAGGGCTATATTTTATCTGACCAGTTTTAATGACTTTTAGGAATAGCATTGATCCTTCTGGTCATTTCAAAGGTTGAATCATCTTTTCAAGGATACCTACTTCAACTGGACAATTATTCCTAAAAGAACACTATCCATGTTTCTTTCTAAGTGGATTAGAGGCACATACAGAGAGAGTAAAGAAATAAAATAAAATAAAGATGGCAGCCACTACTGTGCAATCATATCCTTGAACTGGATGATTATATACTTTTCCCCCACTTTCTAATTTCTTTCCTCCCCTGAGGTCTTTAATTACTCCTTAATCCTCTGTGATCACATTACCATTTATTTTTATATTAAGAGACCCCTAGTGTATTAAAATCTCAACAATATTCGCACCACCATAAATAATTTAAACTACAGATAAAATTCTGAAAGAAGCCATCTAAAGCAATAAAACAAATGGAAATCAGAGGCTTTTTTGAACAGTATTGTTTTAATGCTTTCTTGAAATCTTCTAATATAAGAGCTGATTGGATGTCAGGGGGCAAGGGAGTTCTATAATATTGGTATCCCCTCAGAAAAACAATATCCATGGGCCTCCCTAATATCAAGGAAAGAGTGAACTATTAATATGTTCTACTGTGAGCTCCATGTCAGGCAGATCAAAACCGTGTGGTGCTAGAAAAGGCAATAGAAGGTGCTTCCATTTTTCATTATCCATTGAATTTTGTGGCTGTGGTATTTAGCAGAATAACAGAGTTGGAACCAACCTTGGAGGTCTTCTAGTCCAACCACCTGCTCAAGCAGGAAACCCAATACCATTTCCCATAAATGGCTGTCCAATCTTTTCTTTAAAACATCCAGTGCAGAGCAGCTACAGCTCATGGAGGCACGTCGTTCCACTATTAGTTTTTATGACTGTCAGGAAATTTCTCCTTAGTTCTAGATTGGTTCTCTCCTTGATTAGTTTCCAACTATTGCTTCTTGTCCTGCCTTTGTGCTTTAGAGAATAGGTTGACCCCACTCTTCTTTGTGGCAGCCCCTTAGCTATTGGAACATAACCTGGAAAAGTGTGTACTTCTAATAATTCCATTTTTCTTTTTTCCCCACTCAGACATTTTGAGCATTGTAGCTGCAAAATATTTAAAGAGACTAGGCTGAGGGATTTGTAAATTCCATTGCATTCATGCATCTGCCATCACTAAGTTTGGATTATTGTACTTTCCTAATACCAGTTTAAAGACTTTAGACTAGAATTCTTTATTGGCCAAGTGTGATTGGATACACAAGAAATTTGTCTTGGTGGAAATGCTCTCAGTATACATAAAAGAAAAGATACATTCATCAAAAGTCAAGAATCATAAGGTACAACAACACTTAATGATAGTCCTAGGGTACAATAAGCAATCAAATCATACTAGAAAACAGTCAATATAAATTGTAAGGATACAAGCGACAAAGTTACAGTCATACAGTCACAAGTGGGAGGGGATGGATGATAAGGATCGCTGAGAAGATTAAGAGTAATAGTAGTGCAGACTTTGTAAATAGTTGGACAGTGTTGAGAGAATTATTTGTTTAGCAGAGTGATGATGTTCGGGGAAAAAACTGTTCTTGTGTCTATATGTTCTGGTGTGCAGTGCCCTATGGTGTCGTTTTGAGGGTAGGAATTGAAATAGTTTAGCTAGTTGTTTCTCACATTACTTTCATATTGTGAAATTCAGTGAAATATTTAGATATGATTTTATATTTGGAGGGAGATGATATGTTGATCTGAATCTCAGTGTGACTGTTTCTGACATAAACAGACTACAATTGGCAGAAAAACAGTCAGGTTCTGCTGCTTTTGTTTAACCTGCTGTTTTAAAAGATTATTTTTCAAAGTCGTGAGACAACTGAATATACTGTAATTGCAAATTCCATAAATATTTTCCTCATTCATCAGTTGTATAGAATTAGCTATGCCTAGCAGCCAGAGCAGCAGAAACAGGCCATGTGGCATACGAAAAGACCACCAGCACAACCTGGGAATGGCATGCAAAGGGAGACATTAGAATTTGAACCAAATGTGAACTTTACAGGCCGAACTGATTCCTGTGGGGGAATGATAAGAGGCTTTCGAAATTGATTGGTTGATATATAGCACAAGTCAAAATGTAATTCCCAAAGCAGGACTAGAATCTCACTGAAATCAGTGAGACATAGACATAGCCATTGTGGAAAGGAACGCGGGCCAAGTGCTGAAACATAACATTACCATGTTGTGACATAAACCACATGATGTACCTAATTAATATCAGGATTGAAGTACGAAAGGAAGGGGTTTGCATTGCAATGTCATGATGCACATTTCATCATTTTTTTCCAGTGTTGTGGTTTGCACCAGATGCCTATAGCACAAGATCGCTGCCACAAAGTGCTAAAATCTGGCTTAGTATCTCAACCTGAAATGAAAACCGACATTTCTTCAAGTAATCAGAATTTATTTCTACAAACCAGAATGCCAAATTCCATCCAGTACACCAGAGGTGGTATTCAGCAGGTTCTGACCAGTTCTAGAGAACCGGTAGCAGAAATTTTGAGTACTTCAGAGGACCAGCAAATACCACCTCTGACTGGCCCTGCCCCCATCTATTCTCTGATAGCTGGGTCTTCTTTTGTTGCCCTGCACAGGAGAACGGAGCTAGAAAACAGGTTAGTTGGTGGGGAGGGAATGGAAATTTTGCAGTATCCTTCTCCTGTCATGCCCACCAAGCCATGCCCACAGAACCAGTGGTAAAAAATTTTAAATTCCACCACTGCAGTACATACTGACCAGTTCAACTATTGGTATAGTTTTTGAATGATACAAGTTAATCATTTTGTGCACCATCTGATGTGCCCAGGTATATGGCAAGGAAGTACAACTTGCTAAAAATCTGCAGTCAGTTTTCCCATACAAAATATACCACCAGCAGCGATAGATAACACATTCCTACTGAATACAATTAGCATGCCTGCAATATTGTGCACCAGTTTTTAGAAATCCATTGAACTCAAGGAATAACTTCAATGCTAAAAGATGCTATCCTTTATCAAAAAAAAAAAAAAGGATTTTAAAGAACATGCAATATAAGTCCCAATGTAAGCCCAAAATGTTGGAAATGCAAAAAAGTTGATGGTACATTTTACCATATGTGGTGGCTATACCCTGAGATCAGAACATTCTGGATCCAAATTAAAAATTGGCCACAGGAGATCACCGGTTATCAAATTGAACTCAGATCAGAAACCTTTCTCTTAGGAATTATTAAAGACTGAATTCCAATTTTTTTTTTATTAATGTTACATATCTGAACAGCCGCCAGAATAACCTATGCACAAGTATGGAAAACTTCTAATATTCCTAGTGAAGAATTGATATTACAAAAAATAATGGAAAGTGCTGAAATGAATATGCTTACATTGAAATTGAAAGAGAAATATTTTTTAATTTGGAACAAATGGTAAGATTGGATAACAAACAGAACTAAGAAATAAGATAGGAAATTAAACTGTAAGAGATCTCAAGTAAACGAATGATGAATATGTGGAATATATAAGAAAAATAATTATGGATAAAGTTAATTAATCAATGTTAGATAAATGTAAATATAAGTCATATAAGATAAGAACCTGTATAGATGTCAAAAATGCTGTTGAAACCATGATGTTTTGAGTTGTAATAATGGAAACTTAATAAAATATATTAAAAAAAAGGACAGGCACATAAATTGTCAGAAGCTTTGCATAGTTATTTTATAGCTATAAAGCTGGAAAGATCTATGTGTTTTTACTGAGATTCAGAGTCAGCATATATTTGATTGACAGATGCTGGGGAGAAAGATAACAGGAAAATGCTATCAGCTCCTTTTCATTTTGTAATCCTCTAATCCTTGCCAACCTCTAAATAGAGTAATTGGATTTTGATTTGATCAACATAGCTTCCATGTTCTTAGATAATTTTAGTATACACTTACTATCAGGGGTGGGATTCCAATTTTTTAACAACCGGTTCTGTGGGCATGGCTTAGGTGGTCGGCGTGGCTTGGTGGTCATGTGACTGGGTGGACATGGCTTGGTGGTCATGTTATTGTCTGGGTCTGGCCAACTCAATATCACTCATATCGAGGCACGCATCTCCTCGCCTGGCCTCTCATGACTGTGGGGATGCTGCAACAGTCGTAAGTGTGAAAAATGGTCATAAGTCCTGCCAAGAATGTAATGAGGGTTAACAGAGAGGCAGTTTCTGTAAGCAACATCAAAATGTTTCCTTCCTGCCTTCCTCACAGGATTAGGCCAGTAATTTCTTATAACAGCCGGTTCTCCAAACTGCTTAGAATGTTAACAACCGGTTCTAGCAAATAGGTGCAAACTGGAAGAATCCCACCCCTGCTTACTATCATCCCAGCAACCTCATGGTCACATGATTAAAATTTGGGCACTTGGCCTGTATTAACAATTGTTGCAGCATCCTGGGGTCATGTGATCCCCATTTGTGAACTTCCCAGCTGACTTCTGACAAGAAAAGTCAACAAGGGAAGCCAGTTTTGTTTAATGATCCCAGGATTAACTCAACAATTGCAGCGATTCACTTAAAAAAGAGTGGCAAAATCTGGCACTATTCGTGCCTTGCTTAGCAACAGAGATTCGGGTCCCAATTGTGGCTGTAACCTGAGGAGTAACCTGTATGAACAATTTCATGGTGTTGTGCCACCACTTCTTCCTTCTCTTCCTCCTCTTTTTCCTTGCTTGGCATGAGAATGTAAGGATCTTAATTCAGGAAGTAGCCTCCTTGTTTACTCTATGCTTTGATTACACCACAAGTTGTTACAGTCACCCATCTCTAGCCAAAACATCCAGATGACTGAATGCATTTTAATACAGTCTCAGACTCAGAAAGAATGCAGTATTTCCACACATCACTGGGACCAGGCCATCCATATAAAGACCTAAATAGGTGAATGAGACAATAGATGTCTGAGACAACACAATAGACCCACACGAACATAACCCAATCCATATGAAAAGTGGATTTCCCCCAACTATTCTTGGATTCTCTTTCATAATAGACAAACACAAATGGACAGGCTGGAAAAATAGATTCACAAACAGGAGAAATCCAAAGTTTTGAGAGCCATACGTTTTCAGTGTCATGCTGTACGTGCTTATTTTGTAATGGTTAATTTTTTAAGTGCCCAGGAATCTAAACATATAGATCCTTTTTTGACTGAAACCATGATTAATAAATTATCAATAATAGTGATAACTTGTTTCCTATTTGGAAGTGACACTAGGCCAAAAAAAATCATATTCTCTCTCTCTCTCTCTCCCTCCGTCTTTCTTTCTTTCTTTCTTTCTTTCTTTCTTTCTTTCTTTCTTTCTTTCTTTCTTTCTTTCTTTCTTTCTTTCTTTCTTTCTTTCCTCCCATCTTCCTCAGAAAGGGGCTCTGGGCAGTGTACAATATAAAATACAGTTTTGTTTCCATATTCTATTGTCTCGATTGAGGGGTATTTTAATTAATAGCTAAAAATAAGAAATCTGAATGCTCAACACTTTTTAGGACTGTTTCCTTTCTGAGCTGAACACTTCTAAAGAAGAGAGTATTGTAAGAAACTTTTGTGAGTGAGAAATATTTGAAAAGGATAATGTTGAAATGTGTACACAAAATGGCAAAGTTATACAATGCAGCTGTCAATGTGTTAAAAAAAAGATAAGGAAGCAATCTGAGACAGCAGTATAAATATTGTCTGAGATTAGGTTAATACATTTCTTCCCCAAGGGGCAGCATAAAAATAGGGAAGAACCGGGCCTCTAAAATATGTCTGCCATGAATGATTTACTGATGGAAATGAGAAGCATCACTAAAAGCTGAGTTAATTTTTTGCTTTGGAGCATGGTAAAAAGTAATTCAGCTCCAATGCCGAATGCTGAAGGGAAGAACACTATTAAATTACTGATCAAGCATATATTTGGGATGAAGTAAATCCAACCCTCTCTTCATTCTACCTAGGCCGTTGCTCTTACAATATTGATCTTATTGTAATTTCTTTGTTTGATTGTTATGAGCTACTGAGAGTTGTTGGGAGTCAGGTGGCCGGCATGTTTAAATAAATAAGCAAATAATACATAAACCAACAAATAAATAACAGTTCTATGTTAAGGAGATTTATCCAGTCTTGGAAAAGTCTAGTCTATGAAAAGAGACAGAATTATTAACTATTTAGCCTAGTTCTGGGCTGTATAAACAGAGGGATAGAATCAAGATCATGTGAAATGTTAATACCACTTAACTTTATAATGCCTTGGTAAGGCCACATTGGAATACTGCATTCAGTTTTGGTTGCCACGATGTAAAAAAGATGTTAAGACTCTAGAAAGAGTGCAGAGAAGAACAACAAAGATGATTAGGGGACTGGGGGCTAAAACATATGAAGAATGGTTGCAGGAACTGTTGCAGGATATGTTTAGTCTAATGAAAAGAAGAACTAGGGGAGACATGATAGCAATGTTTTTTCTGTATTCTGCACAGTAGTGGATTTTTAAGCTGTGCATATGTAGATAGATAAACTCAACAAGATGTCCATAACAAAGTACATTTATTGGTTCATCAGGTATCCTCATAACTCACATTTGTGACAAAGTTCTTCTTTAATGACCTTTGCATATCTGCCTTGTAGGTAAAAGATGGTCATCTCCTAACCCATCTCATAGCGATAGAAAGCAGCTGCCATGAGTTAGGGAGTTCAAGCAAAAATGAGGAAAACTCCACCAACACATTGAGGGTCAAATTAGTGACTAATCGGGATTACAGATGTGGCCACATGACATGAACTACATTTCCCAGGATACTTTTAACTACATTTAAGGGGACAGCTCATAATTCCTAAGTAACTATCCAATTCCTATAGACTGGCTGGGAATTGTAAATTCCACTGGAATTGTAAATTCCACTATTAAGAGAAAAAAAATAACTATAAACTAAGATAAGCAGTAAACAGTAACACTATGAAAAGCAGATAACTATATAACTAAGATAAACAGTTAGCTATGTAACTAAGAAAATCAGTAAACATTAATAAAGCATCAAATAAAGCAAATCCTGCAAAGCTTGAGGTTCAATCTTCAAGTTCAGCCTTTTGCTGCAAGTCTGCTGGTCACCTCTGGCAGCCTTTTAGGGTTGACAGGTACTCTTGATGGCAAAGGTGAGAGTCTGGTGGTTGCTTCTGGCAGCCTTTTAGGATTGGAATGGTACTCCTACTTCCACGGTGTCAAAGGGTGTTGGGAAGCTGTTGGAAAGGGTCTTGTGGAGACATATGCCCGTGTAGAGCATTTTAGTGGATGTCTGGTGGTTGCTGGTGGCCGTTTAGGGTGTCCTAATGAAAGTGTACTCATTGCTGGCGGCCTTTTAGGCTAGAACGTCATTCTTGTTTTCGATGGTGCTAAAGGGCGTCAGAAGGCTGTTGGAATGGATGGTGCTAAAGCATGTGCCTGGGTTGGAGCCTGCATCCAATCAACACTGACAATTCCTATGATGCCCCATCCTTGTGCAGATTTGATGGCCAGTAGGCCGTCTACAGGCCTGCCGACTGACTCGAAGAAGAGAAAGGTGTGTGGGGCATTATTTCCCAGCAAGAGTAGGATGTCAGCCTCCAGATCTA
This sequence comes from Pseudonaja textilis, assembly GCF_900518735.1. Next base: position 12,741,279 of record NW_020769310.1, read on the forward strand.
GAGTGGGGAAGTGATGAGCCAGGTGCTGTAGGTGAGGTATGCTACTTACGACCTCAGATGTTGTGATCTGGCTGCGGTCGTTCGGTCAACTGAATGGGCTTGGGCTAGTCACCCTCTCTCAGCCTTAGGAAGGAGAGGCAAACCACTTTCAAAATCTTGATCAAGAATACTGCAGGGACTTGCCCAGGCAGGCACCAGAAATGAAAAATTGACTTGAATGCACACAAGTGTCAGTCTGACTTCTTACAGAGAATATAAAGACACAAGTTTTCATAACTTTGTTTTGGATCTCTTGTCTTCTTTCCCCTTTTTTCCAATTTCCCCTTTTTCCAATTTGCAAGATCTGTTAATGCAGCTTTGCAATAGAGTAGAATTTGTAACCTGGTCATGTTTCCTGTCTAGTCTACCTGGGGAGGCTGACATCAATCTTGCAAGTCTGAAAGTACAACTCTCTCACTGTCTTGTTTAGAGTCAGAGGAGTTTAATGTCTTGCTTCACTCATTATCCAGCTATGGGCTATACTCTCTCTTATCTGACTGCTCCTTAAACAGCATCTCTTCACCCCATCTCAGAGGCCTTTCTCACATAACTGTTGCAGTGACTACCTAAATAGAGTCATTTTTCTTCATTCCTGGTTTTCATCACTATTTTCCCATTTCTAAAAGTTTTATGTCATAAGTGCTTAATAACTGACAATATTTGCTTTATTTTACAGTATTTTTTTTGTTTCTCCTAAGGGAATAAGCCCATAGCTTTCAAACTTTCTCTCTTTAAGAAACTTTTTCCAAATTCACTCACCTGGCAAGGGACAGGACCTGCTCACATCTTCTGAACCTAGAGACTTCTAAGCTTTCTTAGAAATTTTAAAAATCTGTCTTTTGTTAAATTCAGCTCATGAGATCTACCTCTTCTTCTAGGGTAGTAGAGAAAATGACTTTACTGTCTTATGTGTAAGGACCTTTCAAGGATTTGAACAATGACATAGTGTCCAGTGGTGGGATGCAAACTTTTTTACTACTGGTTCTGTAGGCACGTGCCTAAGGTGTGCTTCGTGCATTTGCAGAACATTCTAAAATGGGCAATTTTAAGCTTGAAAACTTACCTTACCATCAGCACTGGTGAGTGAAACAGCTGAGGTGTGGCAATCCGCTTTGCTGTGCCTATCAGCTGAGCTACAAACAAAGGAAATATAGGATAGGAAAGGGCCGGGGCAAGTGGGTGGGACCAACTGCTGACCGGTGCTACTAGATCACTAGAATTGGTGCAAACCAGCAGCATACCAACACTGATAATGTCTCCTCTTGCTCATCTATTTGGTAATGTCCACCTTTCTTTGTTTGTATTGCTGACCATTCTTGCTATGAATCTGCTCCAGTTTTTTCTCCATTTTTATTCAAGGATGGTTTGCAGATCTTGCAGGATTTCAGATCCTCAGAATATCATTAAAACTGACTTTACTGGCTATCTCTACACTCTGCAGCCTTTGGAGTACTTATTATGTTTGATTACTTATATCGTCACAGAATTAAATTGTTGTAGAGCGATGGTAAGGAAGAGGCATGAGATCAGAGCGTGCAAGTAACAGACTTTATTGCAGTGAATAAAGGGTTGTCGCGTCTGCTAGCTAACTCGCAGACCAGCGGGCGACAACAGGCTGGCTCTGCCCGACAGCCGGCTTATATAGCCGGCTGTCAAACGGAGCCAACCAATGGGAGCTGCTGGTGCTCCCGCCTAAACAGCGGACCTGGTTGGGAACCCCAACCAGTTCCACGGACATAACATAAATGATATTGCTCATTTGTGTACCATAACAATTGTACAGACAGGTTACAAGTCCAAAATCCCTTTCTATATTAGTTTTTTTCATTGCTGCTTTCTAATTCCTAGTATAAAATCATGGAAATAGAGGTCCATAAAAAGTATGAGTCAGGTTATCTTTCCAAAAAGAAGTAGAAATGTTAAACACTTGCCTTTGGTGGAAATGAATGAACCAATTGTAGAAATGAGATAGAAAGTTTTGATTATGTGGAATATGAAACAGAGGAAATGATCATACAAGCTTATATCTGTATGTGTGTGTGCAGAATATTTGTTTTGGTATGTATGGGACAAAGAAAGAGGTTGGAACAGGCTGGTTTCTTTTGCTAGTTCATGGACATTATCAGGCAATGAAAAGTTGACACCTCTTCAGGCTACTTAGTTGTAGACTATCTTATCACACATTATCACTTGCAATCTCCAAATGCTGTTATTCTTTTTCAACACTTCAGAAATACATACAGCCTTTTATACTGTATCTATAAAATAATGTGTTTTTCATGATTGTGAGATGCCATATTACAAAAATGGGCAAAGTTCCATTTCTCCTTTACCTAGGAAATCACTTAATTATTTTCCTTAATGTTTGCTGTCACTGAAGAAATGGCAGGATCTTGCTCAGACTTTTCTACCTTTTTCCTGTCGGAGTTTCATCTGCCAAATAAATACCATGTTGTCGATATTTATTTTGTAAGAGTGTTAACAGGAGGACAGATTTTTTTCACACTTTCTTATAGAATTTGGGTGAAGGAAATATGCAATTAGTGGTTAACAGGAGAAGATGCAATATGCAACAATGGTCAGATGACTTTCAAAAGGACCTAGGCTAATTCATGGAGGAAAATATGTTTAAATAGGATATATCATGGAAGGTATCTTCTGATACAATTGGGATTTATGGTGCTACTTTCTTTCTATGCTTTCTAGAATTTCAGATATTCTAGGAAGCCAACTCCTAGAGTTCTCAAACAGCTCAAATGTTTCTGAGATTGGAGCAATACTCCTATGAAGAAAACAGCAACACTAGAGGTTTTTTAAGGGTCCTGGAAAAAAATACAAAGTTGTGAGATGGGGGCAAACAAATTTAATAAATAAATAAAAATAAAATGAATTAGATAAGACATGGTTGAAATATATAATCCTCTATCCTTTCATAAGGGCCTAAAGATCTGGCTCTGTCAGTAGGCCTGGGCCCCCAAGGAGGGAACAGCACAGGGGAGGTGATTGATCAAATAACAACAGATCATACTCCCTCTCATTCCGCCTTTCCCATGTGTCCTTAAATTTTAATATATGGTTTTAATTTATTGAGGTTTTAATGTAGATATTTTTTATGATTGTAAGCCACCCTGAGTTACCCTATTATAAGATGGGTGACCAATAAATTTTATAAATAAATAACTAAATAAATAAAAAATTATTTACAAGACATAGGAATTGGGTGAGAGGCACCTTCTCTATGTTTCAAAATGGAAATACAGCTAAATATCAAGAGATTCAGGAGAGATAAAAGCACACATTGAATTGTGAAATTTACTGCATCAAGATGTGGTAATGACGAGCAATCTGCATGATTGAAAAGAGAATTAGCAAACTCAGGGAGCTTAGTAATACAGCTATCACTATTAGTTGATGTAGAATTGCTTAAATCCGTAATATTTCTCCCCTTTTCACATTTCATTAATTACAGTGTTCAATATCAATAGCTTTAGATAAAGTCTGCAAGGCATAATAACACAGCTTAACAGTAGGAAAAAAATAATAGATTTCTCCCCTTTAACTCTCTGTCTAGAAATCTCTCATGATTCTCCACATTTCCAAAGCACTGGCAGAAAAAATAATCCCCATAAACATCCTTGTCCATCTTTGCTTCTAAAGATTCTATGGTATTCAAAGCAAGGGCTGTGCATTTTCTTCTCCTCTCTCTATTTTTTTAAAATTTGTGTTGTCATGTGATATACACATGATGACAGATTATTTACTCCACTATGCATGGGAATTTAGTATAGCTTCTGTGCTCCAAGTATTTAATAAATAAATAAATCACTAGCATCTTTAACAGTTTAGATTCTCTTAATTATCTATTTATTTTATATTTTAATGTCTGTCAAGAGTCTATATCAGGCAGGGAATACACCAAACGTGAAGCATGACTTGATGCCTCCAACTAATCTAGCACTAAAGCAACATTAATGTTTCAATCAACAATAAATCCGCAAGTTAATAAAAAGCACAAGTTTGAGAAGTTGAGATGTCTGCAAAATATTTTATCATGTTTAAGTCGTGTAAGTAAGGAAGTGACCATAGCTCAATAAAAGACCAAGCACATGTAGAAAGGTCTTATTTCAATCTATAGTATTTCTAAGATGACCTGCGACCAACCCCAACTTGTATACAACCAATGTTCTCGAACCAATGTTCTTTACAGATATTGAATTTCAGTGGAAATTCTTGGACTTGGAGGCTAAATTCATATAACCACTGTGTTGGCACAAGGAAAGTTCATTACCCATTGCTAGAGGACATGTATGGATGTCACTGCCTGTTTCCCTTCCCACAACTGAGGAAACACATTGTTGCATTGCTCTGGAAAGAGTCCCAAAGGTGTTTTTTCAAGAGACACCTGATACTCATTGCAGAATACCTTATTCCACCAGATTCGAAATTCTAGACCTAGAAAACCTAGAACTACACCACCTTCTGTCCGATCTAAGTATAGCAATGTCCTATGAATACTTCAGCTTCAACCATACAATACAAGAGCACAGAATAGATATAAACTCAAGGTAAACCACACCAAACTTGATTGCAGGAAATACAACTTCAGCAACAGAGTGGTCAATGTCTGGAATACTCTACCTGACTCTGTGGTTTCTTCCCCAAACCCCAAAAACTTTAACCTTAGACTGTCTACTATTGACCTCACCCCTTTTCTAAGAGGCCTGTAGGGGGCGTGCGTAAGCACACCAATCGTGCCTACTGTCCTTGTCCTATTGTTTCTTTTTATTTTTCTTATAAGTATCTATCTCATGTATTCAAAACTATGTTTATTCTTATATGTGTATCTTGTGATTGACGAATCAAATCAAATCAAATCAAATAAACAAATAAATAAATAAACTATGTTTATACTCAAACCTGTTATGTCATAATTTATTTGACAAAATAAATAAGTAAATAAAAATAAAATAAACTTTCTGTTTTTTTCTTTGAAGATGTTTTGCTTCTCATCCAAGAAGCTTCTTCAGCTCTTCTTCTTGGATGAGAAGTGAAACATCTTCAAAGAAAAAACAGAAAGTCCAGTTGCCTCTTAAAAAAGCACTTTTGGGACAACTGTTACTGGGATGACTGAGAATCTCCACAGACACTCTGGAAAGAGTATATTCTTTTCTCTTCTACTTCCAGATGCATTGATTTGCATGAGGGAGGTGTGGAAGAGGAAGGCTCTTAGCAAAATTGCAGGCCCCTGTGGTGCCTTCTTTCCCTTCCATTTGAACCTTATTTTCAGTGTCAGCAGAGTTGCCAATAAAGCTTCTACCTTGAAACAGATGGGTGAGGAGACAGGAGGAGGCATGCATATAATTATTATTCTATCTATCTATCTATCTATCT
>NW_020769310.1:12756591-12853853 GCF_900518735.1 Pseudonaja textilis
AAAGCAAGCGCCTGGGGACGACTGCATTATCGGGAACGACGGAACGAACCTCTCCCGGATCCCCGGGAGGGCTTCCTGGAAGAGTTACCTCCGGACCCATCCGGCTCCGCTCGGTAGGGAGATCTGTAGGGAGAGGATCGGTAGTATCTGGAAAAGGAGGAGGAATGGGAAGAACCCTGGCGAGGAGAGGGAGAGGAACCTCTGAAGTCAGACCTCCTAGAGAGGGAAGGGAGGTACTTGCGCTTGTTCCGGGTCTCGGCCAGGAATGGGTCGAGAACCGGTCCAAATAACTTCCCCCCAGAGATGGGGGCTGATGCTAGCTTAGTCTTGTTTTTAACGTCCGCTTGCCAGTGGCGGAGCCAGAGTAGACGGCGGGCGGTAACCTGGGACGAAATGGCCCTGGTGGAGAACTTTGCCGCCTGGAAGGTGGCATCTGCCGAAAACTCGGCCGCGGCCAGGATCTTGGCAATGTCCTGGTGCGCCCTGAGATTGGCTGCGGGAACATGCTGCTTGAGCTGCTGGAGCCACTTGATGGAAGACCTGGTGAAAAAAGACGCGGCAGTGGAGGCCCTGACTGCCCAGGCATCAGAGAGGTGAGCGCGGCACAGGGCCAGTTCAGCTCGCTTGTCCTCGGGCTGGAGAGCATCGAGTGAGTCGCTGGGAGTAGAGCGGGAAGCCAGGCCTACCACGGGCTCGTCCACGGGGAGGGGATCGAGCAGGGTGGAGAACTGCGGTTCCAGGTTAAAAAACCGCTTGTCCTGGGCGTTGGGGGGGGGGAGGGGGCCCCGAGGAGGCCAGCTGCCTAGAGACCATGTCTGAGAATATGGGCGGGACAGGGATCACCTCAGTTTCCACCACGGGCTGAGAGAAGAGAGAGTCGGGAGGAACCCCTGCCGCCGCTGGTGGGGGAGGGGGGTTCAGGCCCGAGGTAGTCCTGGCTTTGAACAGGAGGGACCTAAATAGGTGCGGTTTAAAGAGCCCTAAAAACGCGGGCTGGCCTGGAGAGAAGCCCTCATCCTCCGACATGTCCCCCTCTAGGGGGCCTGTTCCCGAAAAGAGTTCGCTGCCTATGAGGGACCCCATGTCAAGGTCCTGTTCGTCCCCAAAGAGGGAAGGGTCCCCGGGTTCTTGGGCCTCCATCCCCTCCATCTCCAAAGGTAAGGTTAAGTCCCCTTGGGGAGTTGCCTGACCAAGCGAGGCCGCTGATCCTAGGGCCTCGGGGGCCGCAGGCCGAGGAGCCAGACCGGCCAGCTGCTGCATCTGTTGCGCTACCCTTTGCCGGATGGCCAGTTCCATAGCCTGCATTAGGTTTTCGGGTATTTCCGCCATGGGGGGTGGGTGAGACTCCTCCGGGCGCAGTTCTACAGCAGTGGTGGGCAAGGTGACCTCAGGGGCCTGTCCAGGCTGTGGGGAAGAAGCAGAGGCAGGAAAGGAGGGGAGAGGAGGATGGGTGGAGGTTGATGGAGCGGAAGGGTCCCGGGGCACAGAGCTTGACTCATGAGAGCGTCTGTCAATTTCCCTTTCGAGGGCCCTGTGTCGCCTGAGGGCATCCCTTTGGGAAGCTTTGGATGGTTCCTGTGCCTGTTTGCGCAGGTGGTGGGATTTAGCCTTGGCCTTCAGAGAAGTGCCACGAGAGGTATTGTCGTCTGCCATCTGGAGAGGAGAGAAAAAAGGAAAATAATTTTCTGGTTAATGCGAGGCGGTTAACGGGTCTGGGTACAGCCTAAGCAGAGGCTGGAACTCCCAGTGCTCGTATTGCACCCCCTTTTTTGTCAAGGCAACAGAATTGTTCTGCAACGTGTTGGGAAGTAGGGCCTAGCCCGGGGGCCAATCAGCCAGAATAAACGCCAAGCTGTCCCTGCCGGGCGAACCGGGGAAGGGACCTAGGCAGGATTGCAAGTATTTGAGCAGTCCCAGGATCTGCCCAGGAGTCAGGGAAACAATGCGGCCTACTGGTAGGCCTCAGATAAAAACCAATGACCCTGGGGCCGCAGGTAGAAGGAATAATGTAAGCTGAAACCAGGTCTGGATGCGGCCTACATGGAGGCCGGGAATCCCAGCGCACGTTCCACACACCCCTTTTAGTCAAAATTTTTTTTTCTGTTTAAATAGAGGTTTGGTACGAACCAGGGCCTAGCCCAGAGACCAATCAGCCAGAAGGTGAACGCCAGGCAGCTACCCCTGCCGGACGGACCGGGGAAGGGGTGGGGGGGGGCAGAGCTGCTACTTCGCCTGCTGGGGAAAGGGCTGCAGGGCCAACGGGCCCTATTTCTGCAGGAGGCCTGTCGGTAGAATGAAAGACAGGCTGAGACGTGGGAGTCCCAGGCTGCCTAATGGTCAGTTAAGGCTGCGGCCTGTAAAAGGGCCTCTAGTAATGGCGGACGGCCATGCGGCCACTCACAAGATGGCGGCCGTTCCAGGGCACACCCAAGATGGCGGACGCCACAGAGGGCCCAAGATGGAGGCCGCAAGTAACAGAGGCAGCCCCAGCGGCGGTAAACTCCCAGGGAAAAATAGAGAAATTGACCCTTTGGGAGAACCAGGGAAGCGTACCCTGGGCTAGATGGCGTTCGCGGGGGGGGAACGGCGGCTAAAGCGAGGAGAGGCAGGCAGAAACGAAGCGGCCTCGCGCGGAGCGATTAGGCGGCAAACAAAGCGGTGGGGGGGGGGCAGCGCTCGAAGCGCTCGTTTTCTCCCCTTAAGGAAACAGTTCGGAAGTTAAAAAACACTCCCTGGGGAGTTCAAACCTGAAGTCCTGCGCTGCCTGCCGGTGATCCAGTAGAAACCGATGAGAAGGAGAGGCCTAGAATGCTGAACGACCGGAGCAAGGGAAAAACAGCCTGTTTGCCACGAGGCTGAGCAAAAAACTGGGGAGCGCCCGAGGACCACGTGACGTTGAGGGGCATTCCTCAATTTCAAGCTCAGCCTGTAAGAGCCGAGACTGGAGCTCCTCCCAACCTGGACGCTCGAGACAGCTCAATGGAAAAAACATATTACTAGTGTTTAGACTTGTATTCTTCAAGATATGGGACTAGGGTAGATATCATTTTTCCATCATTATGGGGAATTTTTCCATCATTCCAATATTAGATATAAGAGAAATAAGATATGTGGCTGTTGCTTTTTAAACATGCATTCCTCTGCCTTCTTTGTAAACTTATATGATCCCCGCAGGCTGAATTAAATGCATTTTTGAATATTGATATGATTGATATGAACAGCATGATAGCAGCCTTGTGCTTACTTGGTAACATCATCAGTGTGAGTGTGAGCGGTTTGCTGCCTGTTTATATGCTGCAGCTTACCTTGCCAGTTGTGGTGGGGATGTAATTTTTCCTTGATGGTTCTTTGATTAGAATATTGGTTTTTACTTCATTATTTGTCTGGAGCTGATCCCTGCTTATCTGGATGTGGGCTGTAGTGGATATGTTGCACTAAGAAGTCCACATTGACATTAGTGTCTCATATGAGCCATGGTGGTACAGTTGTTAAACTGCAGTACTGCAGGCTACTTCTGCTAACTGCTAGCTGCCTGCAATTTGGCTGTTCAAATCTCACCAGGCTCAAGGCCTTCCATCCTTTTGAGGTGGGTAAAATGAGGACCCAAATTGTTGGGGGCAATATGCTGACCCTGTAAACTGCTCAGAGAGGGCTGTAAAGCACTGTAAAATGGTATATAAGTCTAAGTGCTATATAAGTATTTCATGCTTTGGCTGGGAGTGGAAAAGTTCATTACCAGCTGCTGGCTGGCTGTTGATAGTTGGCATTTCTGGAGGAGTTGGTGTAAATTTCAGGCTCTTGCACTCTGTTCAGTCAGCTTCTGTTCAGTAGACTTCAGTAGACTCTGTCATTTGCAACTTACTCTTGCTCTGTTCAATTGCAATGTCCTCTTTCAATATACACACCCATGTGCAAGTGCCAAGGAGTCCTTTTCTTATACAGTAGTTGGAACACAGATGTTGTCTAGCTACTAGACATAGTACCTTAAAGGCTAAGTAGAGAAGAAAAAAAGGAAAAAGAAAAGGCTTTTGCTGGCTGTGGTGAGGATTTTGATTCATATTGATCTTCAAAGTCAGTGTAGAGGATGCATGGAATGAATTATCATTAAAGAAAGCTCAAGAACATAGCAAGTCCTTTCTTTGAATATCTTCTCTGCTTTAAGCCTTGGCATCATCATCTGATAGTAGCAAGCCTTTGTCCTTAGAGCAAAGAGTGTACCTTATGGGCCACTCAAACACTTCTGAAAACTATAATAAACTATTTTTATTGCTTCATAAATCAAGATAGTTGATAAAAGTTGACAAGTCCAGTTGATAAAAAGCGTTCATGAAAGAGACCTAAAACAAGACGGATCGACAACATCAGCAAGCTCAGAACCATATTGGTTGGAAACATGCTGAAGATACCTTCATCCTGCAGTGGATAGACAATGGCTAAAATGATTATGATGAAATCAAGACAGAAGCATTAAGATTTGTCATGTAAATAATTGGGCATTTGCCAGGGTCTTGCTATTTTTGATAATCCAACTCTGTTCTAGCAGCTTTTGACTCCATTGCTAGGAAAAACTCAGTGGAAAACCAGCCTTGGAAAAATGATCATTCACATATCATCTGACCATCACTAGCAGTGACTCTATAACTGCTGTTTTGGATCCAGAAATTCCATACTGGACAGTATAAGTAAAAAAATGTAGATAGCTTTTGTACGAAGAAACTGAAACAAATCCAAGATGACAAATGAAGATTATTATACTTCCATGCTGAATCCGGAAAAATAACCATTACTTCAATATATACTCTAAATAACAACATAATAAGCAAGACATAGACTAACAGAGTTGGAAGGGACCTTGGAGGTTATCTAGTCCAACCCCCAAAGTTTTGTGAAAGATTTTTTTCAATTGCTTCTTGAAACTGCAAAAAAAAAAATCTAATTCTTGAATAAGTCAATAATTTCTCCTTCATATACAGATAAAGCTAATTCATTCAAGAGGAATGCTGGCAAATTCCCTCAAAATGTTTCAGTATTATTTACTTACTTACTTACTTACTTACTTACTTACTTACTTATTTATTTATTTAGTCAAGCGATTATAAGATAACAAGTACAAGTATAAACATAGTTATGAATACATGAAATGGATACATACAAGAAAAATAAAAAGAAACAATAGGACAGCGATGGTAGGCATGTTGGTGCACTTATGCACGCCCCCTACAGACCACTTAGGATAGGGGTGAGATCAATAGTAGACAGTCTAAGGTTAAAGTTTTTGGGGTTTGGGGAAGAAACCACAGAGTCAGGTAGAGTATTTCAGACATTTACCACTCTGTTGCTGAAGTCGTATTTCTTTCAGTCAAGTTTGGTGTCGTTTACCTTGAGTTTGTATCTATTGTGTGCTCTTGTATTGTTGTGGTTGAAGCTGAAATATTCATTGACAGGTAGAACATTGCAATATATAATTTTATATACTATACTTAGATCGGACCGAAGGTGGTGTAGTTCTAGATTTTCTAGGCCTAGAATTTTGAGTCTGGTGGCATAAGGTATTCTGCAACGAGTAGAGGAGTGGAGAACTCTTCTTGTGAAATATTTCTGGACTTTCTCAACTGTATTAATATCAGTTATGTAATGTGGGTTCCAGTCTGATGAGCTGTATTCAAGCATTGGTCTAGCAAATGTTTTGTGTGCTCTAGTTAGTAGTGTAATATTAGCAGAGAAAAAGCTATGTAAGATTAGGTTAACAACTCTTAATGCCTTTTTGGCTATGTAATTACAGTGGGCTCTAGCACTTAAATCATTAGAGATTATTAGAGTCTGTTTGTTACTTCCATCTCTCTTTGATATATGGGGATACAAATATCCCTCAAAGAGAGAGAGTATGCTTATTATTCTTCAGTTCATAAAACTTATTAAAGAATGAGACTTAAGGTGTAGACTTAATAAACTTTTATTATTACAGGGAAAGACCAAGCCGAAGTACCATCAAGAGCATTCTTCAAATCAGTTTAACTTCTGATGTTTATTTATCTACACTATGGAATGCTAGCAAAACATTTAAGAGATGATTCCCCCCCGGCATTTCTCTGGTATCAATACCCACAAAGAGAAGAAATGATTTTTTTAGTCATTTGGTGAGATTGTATTTATTTCAAAGGGAAATATGGTAGACCATGTCTATCATACATTTTGTGTATTACTAGCAAGTGCCTGCCCCCAGGAATTAAATCCCCCATTCAAGGTATTTTGGCGAACCTTTTACACAAAGGTGGGGATAAGTGAAGTTGTCTTCTGAGTAACACAAGCCGCTTGGCAGCTAGCCCAGTTTGTGCCAATTTTTGTTCTTTGCTTTTATTCTTGTATTATTTTATTATCCTCTCTGTTTTTATCTATGAACTGTCCAGAGTCACAAGAAATCAGGCAGTGTCAACATTTAATAAACAAAAAATAAGTCAGGAAACTCAAACATGATGTTTCTTGATGCAGAAAAAGCTTTCGACCATTTAGAATGGTCTTTTAGGATTGCAATTTTTCACTAATGTCTTACTTTTCTATTTCTTTTCTGTGCTTTTTTTTGTTTCTATATTTTCTCTTAATGTGTTCAGTTAGATTTCTTTTCAGGAAACAGCAATTATAAGCATAAGATTGAGGCCACAATAGACGCAAGAACTAAAAATTTCCATTATTTCCATTTATGGGCATTTGTTTTTGGATAAGAGAAGAGATTGATATCTGTGCATTATTGGCATAAGATACTTGTCTTGTCTCAGTCCCTTTATTTCTGGCCAATCTAGCCTTCACACCATGGATGCAGTGTTATGAAACCTTGTCCTAAATCATACACAATGGTTTACAAATCAGTGATAATTAAATGTGTAGATCCAATGCAGGAAAATAATTCTAAACACTCTTTAGCTTCCTTTTTTAACAACGTTTTGGGTGATCTATCTCTTTCCTATTTTCTGATGCTTATTCTGTGTATTGTTTTATCTGTCCAACTTCTTTTATAAAGCTATGTCTTGCATGTATGCTCCTTTTCTTTATTATGTAACTTTTAAAAAAATGATTGATGGCCCTGCAGCCATCTACATATGTCTTGAGAGCTCTTTGGGAGAAGAATGAGGATAGTATAGAAATTCTGCTGAACCTGGTTGTGTATATAGGAGAGAGAAAGCAGATAGAGTTCCAAGCTGCAGAATTAAATATTTTGGCCAAGGGTGTCATGTCCGGGCTGTGAACAGAAGCCCAAACTGAACCAAGTGAAAGAAATTAAGGCAAAAGAATTTAAAGAGAGTTAAGAATGAAAGAATTTAGAGACCAAGGACAATCTGAAAGAAGTTAAGACAAAAGTCAGGAAAGAGATAGCCAATGACAGAGGAACCCAGAATTTAGGGAGCCAATTAAATTTCTTTATATTTAGAGAGTTCCAGTGAAAGAAACAATCTGGGCCTGAAAGATTTTTCACTGAGAAGACTCTGCTTGGGGATAACTGGTTGACCAATTATCAGCAGGTATATAGTTTGGGTCAAATATGCCAAAATATTTTTTCCTGAGTTTTCTTCCTATAATTCCTGCATAACGTATTGTTATATTTTCCATGCTGCAGGAGGGGTGCTATAGGAAGGATGTCTTTGAGGTATGGTCAGAAAAAAATCAAAAAGTCAGCTATGATGGTGAGGTCAAGGCTCCATGCATATCCCTGTGCTCTAGAATTTCTTTTTGTAGTATTCTCAGTTTACCTTATTGTTGCAAGATAGTAGCAGATATTGTTTTCACTGCACATCTACATCATCATTCTGCAACACCTCTGAGTACCTCTGCTTCCTGTTTCTAAAAGAACTCCGAGGATATCTCTGGGGATTTAATTTTGAATATGAGAAGCTGTGGAGGCTGCAGAGATATCTCCAAAGGTAAGTGCAAGATACAGTCATCAGATAAGTGCAAAAATACGAGACACACATTCAATAAAATATCACCTTTCCCCCCCTTCCTGTTTTAAAAGATTTCTTAAAAGTAGGTCATCGAAGGAGGCTGGTAAACAAATGCAAAAGAAATCCAACATTATTGGAAATAATTTTTTCTCACTTTCACTGGTTGGCAAATGAAATATAGTATTAATTCCTTACAGCTGATCTGTCAAACTCTAGGAAGGAAATTCAAGTTTCCTCTTCTCTTATCATCACTGTAGAGCAAATTAATTAACTGCGGTGAGAATCTCAAGACATTTGAGAGATACAGAAATAGTTTACCTGTAGAGTTGACCTTAATATAATTTCTGCTGTCCAGATTAATATACTCCTGTTCATTTGCTGGCAAGAGATATGCAGCTTCCTCTCTATCTACTGCTGACTATGTGGCAAATCTGCATTATCACTCATAAGCCTCATTATTAGCAGCCAATTTCATTTCCCCTTGGCTGAAGTACATTGTGATTAAAACTGATTAGATAACATTATACTTAAAACTGCTCAAGTGGCATACTTTTTTTTTTAACAGTGGAAGAATATCTTTGTTATTGTGCCTCGGGTTTTCTAATAATGTACTGGATGTATTCTTGCACTCAATTAGAAATGAGCTATGAGCAGATGGAAACCAGGAGTCCAATCTAGATCACAAGATAATAACCCAGAAATGTAGGGCTCTCTCTCTCTCTCTCTCTCAATCTCTCTCTCTCTCTCCCCCCCCTCCCTCCCTCCCTCCTCCAAAGAGCAAGACTGACAGATGCCTCTAAGCAAGATATTATGCTTGGTTCTCTTATAATCCATTGACCAGCATTGATAGTAAGAACGTGCAGTTTAGATGTTCCATTCTATTTGATTATGGGGAACAGTACAAGATAGGTTCAGACAATTTGCACAGATGCAATAGAATCTCCAGAAAGTGATTTTAGTGACAGGAGAATGAAAGAGAATCTTGGATTGTGCATTTTCACCTTTTTTATATTAACGTTATACAGTACAACATTAATGGTTGTTGTGCGTGGATCTATGTTCAGAAGTCTGATTAAGCATCACAGTCTCTTCTATTTTTGCAGGTGCTTTTCTATTTAATATTCATGATTTGACACCATAGATGTATTATTGCTTTTCTTTATCTTCTTTGGTAAGGACAGGGTAAGCTTGTTATAAACAAGGGACAGAATCTCTTTCACACTTCCACTGAAATAACTAGAATGGAAATTTTCTGCACCAGATAAAAAGTTGGTTTAAACTTTATTCTGACAGATTTATAACATTAAGTCTATGCAGGATACAGCAGTAATATTTTCTCTCTGTGTATTGCCTATATCCCATTAACAATGGCTTCATGTTTCAGCTGTTGGATTGGGCTGGCAGATCTCCACATGCAGAATTGGTAGTCTTCTAGCACAGTAATTATGCTTTCTGCGGGTATTCAGATATTCCTGAATTTATAGCCACAACTTCCACCACTAAACAGTACAGCCGTTAAGTGAGTCACACCAATTTCATGATTTTAAGTGAATCATGCAGTTTGTTAAGCAAATCACATAGTTATTAAGCAAATCCATCTTCCCCATTGTCTTTTTCTGTCAGAAGCCACTTGGGAAAGTTGTAAATGGCAATCACATAACGGCAGAGTCGTAAGTGCACATAAGCCACTTTTTTTTCCAGCACTATTATACATTTGAATGGTTGCTAAATGAATGGTCATAAGTTGAAGACTATCTGTAATTATCACTTACAGGTCCCTGCATTTATGTCCCTGCACTTATCACTTGCAGGTAGAAGTGTGGTGGTTTAATGGTTAGAATGTAGTACTTACTGCAGTCTAACTCACTGCTCACTCCAGGAGTTTGATTCTGAATGGCTCAAGGTTGACAGCCATCCACCCAGATTCTTGGGGACAATATGTTGACTCTATAAACCACTTAGAGAGAGCTGTAAAGCACTATGAAGTGGTATATAAGTTTAAGTGCTATTGCTATTGCTATCACAGCAACAGAGATCCACTGAGCATTCTGGGATTTGATTAAACTTTATGCCTCCCTCAGCTGATAACATTCAGATAGAGAACAATGCAGAGGTGCGATTCAACTGGTATAACAACTGGTTTGGTGAGCGTGCACACTGCCTGCGTGCTTCACATTTTAAAAAGCTAATACTGCAGCAAACTGCAGTATCTTCAACTGCAGCTGAAGAAAACAGCTGAGGCGCAGCAAACCGCCCTGCTGCATGAATCAACTGTGCTCTAACAAAAAGACATAAAGCACAGGAGAGAGCAGAGATGGGTGCACATGCTTATTAGAGTGATATAGTTCGGAGCCACTGATTGTCAGAACAAGAGGTTTGCCCAAACTGGTCTGAACTGGGAGAATCCCACCCCTGGAACAATGGCTTAGATTAAGCACTCTTTCTGAACTATGATTTCCTCATTCTGTTGCTTATCTTACTTTTCTACCAATATTGTCTACAGTGCAAATACTCCTCTGATTCACATATTCCCTCCTTGTTCCCATAGGGTGCTTCTCAACAAGCTATCTGAAAGGTCAACGTCAACATATATAATTGCATACAGTTCCGTTTGCACGCTACAGTACTTCTTTTTCAATGTTTACATGAAACTGTATTATTCCCTTGCTAATGAGAAGATATCCATTAAGTTCTTTTCAAAGTATGAACTTCTAGAATCCCCACTTATAAATGGCTAGGAGCTTGTTGATAAGTTAAAGTGGTTTTTTTTTTTAATGGACTTTTTAGCTTGGACAGCAACAATTCTGCACATGGTAGCTTGTTTAAGAGAAAAATGAGCTGCATTGCAAATTTATAGATCTTGTTTACAAATATTAAAAATATACAATACTCAGAGGTTAGAAAAAAACATGGAGTGCAAAGCAGCAAAGATGATCATGTAACAGTCCAAATAATGACAATTATGAATATAAAAATTGAGGTTCAGCCAACAGTAACTCTTGGAATGAACACGAACAAAAAAAGTTATTTACTCCATTTTTGTATCTTGAATTTACTGAGATGTGAGATCAGCTTTCTTGCAAAACGTCAAGAGAAACAGAATAGCAAAAGCCAAGGGAACAAATCTTTTACTTCCCCGTCACATTCAACTGATTATCACAAATAAATAAAAATGTGTCTTTTATGCCAGGTTTTCAGCTGGGCCTCCTTATCTGCAAGTAAACATTGCTGTGGGTGAAATTCTTACCCTACAGAAGTCAGTGGGAACCCTGCCATAACTATAAATGGGAAGCTTGATTCTGTAAGCAGAAACTATGGAAGGATCTAAGTAGCTTTCCAATAATTTTAAAAGCAGTTCAATGGCAAAACTATGAACTTTCATTCCTTCATGTATGCTTTGCAACATATTTTTTTTGGTCTACAATGTTGATATTACCTACTCAGATGAAGGTACCTTCTTTTACACCAGATGTTTGATTAATATTAAAAGCAATGAGACAATGTGATTTCCACAAGGCCATGGGAAAGATGTCAGCCCCACAGTGTAGACCAGACCAAGAAATAAACTTGACAGAAGTTTGAAACTATTTCTTATTAAGATGGATAATAGTACAAGATCTTGCAAGTTTAATTATGCTTTATGTGAATAAGAGGAGTGTCTGTCCGTGCTGTTTATACCTACTGTATGCATGATTTAGGCTTACACCATGTTTTCCTCTCCTCTCCTCTCCTCTCCTCTCCTCTCCTCTCTTCTCTCTCCCCCTCCATTTCACTCCACTCCATATATTAAAGTTGAACCTGTTATCTCTTCACTGTTCTTCTGACCTGTCCAAATTCAAGTTGAAGAAGCTATTCTGAAATTCTGGAATGGCACTTATCTCTACTAGAATAGGATCACTATTTAGTGGAGAATGGTTATAACATGCACAGAAGCTTTTTTTTTTTTGGACAAATCACTGAGTCAGGGATAAACTCCATCTCAGCAGAAAGATTGGTTATTTAATCTATTGGCTGATCTAGTTTGTTTTAAAATGAGACATCACATAATCTTCCATATAAAAAGCTATTTGAGGGGTGATGTTGAACATAAGAAATCTAATGTAACCAATAGTTTTATGGAGAGATCCAGGAGTGATTCATGGATATCTGTGCTATCTAGAATTTAGGCTATCAGCCTAAAATACCGTAATAGAATAAAATACTGTGGTAATTGAGGTAACAGGTTAATGATAATTGAAAAAAGGCTCTCTTACTTGATTGTTTTATGGTTATGAAAAATGCAAATTCTTTAAAATGCCATATTCATATTTCCTAAAAAGGGAGTGTTTATTTATAAATAAATAATTGGTATTATTACATGCTTTCAGTGGATTGTTTAAAAATGTTGTGATTTTATTAATTCCAAAAAAATTCTTAATCATGCTGTGAGGTAGGAGAGTCAAATGCTTCTCCATAATCAGTCCAAATGATATAGACTTTTCCTAAATACTGTTCTGTCAATCAAAAGTTGATCTTTTATATTTCTTAAATTTTTGAAATTCCAGTTTTGCTCTGCAAGTTACAATGAATTTGAAATCATGTGTTTGTAAACATACTTACAAGGATTCTGGTAACAGCTTGAATGTTAGACTAATAAACTGATTGGGCAAAAATTGTTGGGTGCTTTTTCTTTTCCTTTCAACAATATGGAGCTATAAAAAACCACTCATCTAATTTATCCTTGTTGCAACAATTGTCTGGAACTACTTGTAAGATGAGAATTTAAAATGAGAGGATGTTTGATTCAAAACTTTTCATGTGCAGGTAAGATTATCAACCTTGATGTCAACCAAAACCAAGCATTTAATAGTGAGTGCCATACCATGTGTACCAATCAAACAGGTGGCAAGAAAGTAGGTGCAGGCAGGCACAACACAGGTTATGTAGACAGTAAACAGTGTCAGACATAAAGATCTCAAGTGCCTATATACAAATGCACAAAGTCTGGGGAACAACAGGGTGAACTCGAACTACAAATACATAAAGTAAATATGATATAGTTGGAATAACAGAAACCTTGTGGAATGAAATCCATAACTGGAACATACTGATAGAAGGATACAAACTATTAAAAAAACCCAGACCCCATAAAAGAGGAGGTGGAGTTGCACTGTATGTAAAAGACCACTATATTGCTACAGAAATGCATGAAACCAAAGATGAAAACAACCTAGAATGCATATGGGTCAATATAAAAGAAAAAAAGAATGACATGGCCATAGGTGTATATTATAGGCCACCCAATCAAGCAGAAAATATAGATGTCCTTTTTGCCAGCCAACTAACAAACATATGCAGAAAACACACAACAATAGTAATGGGAGACTTCAATTATCCTGATATCAATTGAAAAACTAATTCTGCATCAAGTGAGAAATCAAATAAGTTCCTAACCAACCTAGCTGACAACTTTGTTGTCCAAAAGGTAGAGGGTGAAACTAGAGGGACAGCCATACTGGACTTAATTCTTACAAACAGAGAAGAAGTGATAGAGGGAGTTGAAACTGCAGGAACCTTGGGTGAGAGTGACCATGTCATACTAGAATTCAACATAACACAAACACAAACAACAGAACATAATGACACCAGAGTCTTGGATTTTAAAACAGCTGATTTCAATAAACTCAGAGAGAACTTGGGAAAGATTCCATGGATGAAAATCCTAAAGGGGAAAACAACTCAAGAATCTTGGGAAACTCTAAAAAGTATGATCATAGAAACTCAGACCAGCACAATGCCACTGAGAAAGAAAAACAAGAAATCCAAGAAAAAACCAGCATGGCTGCACAAAGATCTCTCTGGCAAATTGGAAGAAAAAAGGACAAGTACAAAAAAATGGAGAGAAGGACATACAACTAAGGCAGAATATCAGCAGATAGCCAGAATCTGCAAAGACGAAGTCAGGATAGCAAAGGCAAAGAACGAACAAAGACTTGCAACAAAAGTCAAAGATAATAAAAAAAAAGTTTCTTCCAACATATAAATAACAAGAAAAAAATCAAGGAAACAGTCGGTCCACTAAAGAGAGAAGATGGCAAGGAAGTAACAGGCAACAGAGAGAAAGCAGAACTGCTGAACTCATTCTTTGCATCCGTCTTCAAGCAAAAAGAAACTATAGCTCAACCCACCAAGACAGACCAGAAATAAAAGTTAAAATAAGCAAAAAAAATAGTAAGAGAACACCTGTCTGATCTTGATGAAAACAAATCACCGGGGCCTGATGGATTACACCCCAGAGTTTTAAAGGAGCTGGCAGAGGTCATCTCAGAACCACTGCACCATATCTTTCAAAAATCCTGGAGCACTAGGGAACTACCAGAGGACTGGAAAAGAGCTGATGTGGTTCCCATCTTCAAAAAATGAAAAAAAAAAAACAGACCCAGGAAACTATAGACCAATCAGCCTAACATCAATACCCAGGAAGATACTGGAAAAGATAATGAAAAAACAGATCTGCCAACATCTAGAAATAAGTAAAGTAATAACTAGCAGTCAGCACGGGTTTATTAAAAACAGATCATGCCAAACCAATCTTATTTCATTCTTCAACACAGTGACTAAATCAGTAGACCAGCAAAATACTGTGGACATAATATATTTAGATTTCAGCAAGGCATTTGACAAAGTAGACCACAACCTACTTCTTAGTAAGCGAGAAATAAGTGGAATAGATAGCACCACCACTAGATGGATTTGCAACTGGCTGGCAAACTGTACTCAACGAGTAGTCCTTAATGGGTCTAAGTCTACATGGAGGGAAGTAAGCAGTGGGGTGCCACAAGATTCCGTCTTAGGCCCAGTACTCTTCAATATCTTCATTAATGACTTAGATGTGGGAATAGAAGGGGATCTTACCAAATTTGCAGATGATCCTAAGCTGGCAGCTGGCAGAAATAGCTAACACCCAGGAAGATAGGCTCAAGATCCAGATGGATCTTGACAGACTAGAACACTGGGCCATATCTAACAAAATGAAATTCAATGTAGAGAAAAGTAAAGTCCTACACTTAGGCAAGAAAAAACAAAAGTACACATATAGACTGGGTGAAACCAGGCTCAATAGCAGTAACTGTGAGAGGGATTTTGGAATCTTAGTGGACAACCAGCTAAATATGAGCCAGCAGTGTGCGGTAGCAGCCAAAAAAGCTAATGCAATCCTAAATTGTATTAACAGAGGATACAATCAAGATCAAGGGAAGTACTAATACCACTCTATAAAGCCTTAGTAAGACCACACCTAGAGTACTGCATCCAATTTTGTTCACCACATTACAAAAAAGATGTTGAGACTCTGGAAAAAGTACAGAGAAGAGCAACCAGGATGATTAGGGGACTGGAGGCTAAAACATACAATGAATGGTTGCAGGAACTGGACTTGGCTATTCTAGTAAAGAGAAGGACCAGGGGAGACATGATAACAATCAGGACGAAGGGGTCAAGCTATTTTCTAAAGCACCTGTAGGCCAGACAAGGAATAATGGATGGAAACTGAACAAGGAGAGATTTAACCTGGAAATAAGGAGGAATTTTCTGACAGTGAGAACAATCAACCAATGGGACAACTTGCCCTCAGAAGTTGTGGGAGCGCCATCACTTGAGATTTTCAATAAGAGATTGGACTGCCATTTGTCAGAAATGGTGTAGGGTCTCCCGCTTGGGCGGGGGTGGTGGAATAGATGACCTACAAGGTCCCTTCCTACTCTGATTATCTGTTAAATCTGTTAAACTTTCTTAGTCTGCTCTTTTACAATATATTTTATTAGTACAGTATTTTCCTTTTGTTCAGATTTTGTTCATTTTTCAATTTCAAGCATTTATCTGACTATTTCATTGTACTTTATTTGGTTACTCTAAGGATTTTTCCAAAATGCCAACATTTCTTCCTTATTTTAAGATATTCAATTCATATTTTCAGTTAAGCTTTGAAAAAAAAAAAGAAATCGATATTTCAAATGACCTATTCTGCTAAAAGTGCTTGATTCAACCACTCTCTGTTTTAATTCTTTTACAACTTCTGTGATTGCTTTGCTATCCAGGTTGTATCACTTTGTCAAATTTGCTTTTGTTTGCTCATTTTTCAATTTTTATTTCTTTGAATTATGTAGGGTGCTAATATATTTATTGAAAATGTTTCCCTTTATTTTATTTTCACTTAGGTGTTTAATTTTTAATTTGGCTTGCTTTTAGTTTATCAACCAATTTTATTGCTATTATTTTTGCATTGCTATACAATAGCCGATCAGTTTCTTTGATTTTTTCTTGTCATAATTGTCTGGGCAACCATACAAAATGTAATTGCAATGTTTTTTGAGCAGATTTCAAAGGAAGTGATCTTTGTCTTACAATTGCTGTCTTTTTATTTATTTGTTTATTTCTATTTTAAGTTTCTAGACTGCGATACTTATGGTCACACTTAGGTACGTGTGTACAAAATTGTACAACTCTTTTACTTGTAAATGACTTTTTTGGTTTTAATTGTAATGTAACACGTGCGAACAAATACTTAAAACTTAATGTAAACTGCTCCAAACTTGATTGTAAAAAAAGCCAATTTTTATAACAGAATTGTAAAAGTCTGGTATGTTTTATCTGATTCTGTTGTCTCAGTCATTAACACTCACAGCTTTAATTCTAACTTAACTTCTGTAGACCTCACTACATTTTTAAGGGCTCGCTAAGGTGGCAAATATGTGCGCTAGTCTGTTTATCATCCCTGACACATTTTGATCTTCTTATTTTCTGTGTTTGAATTTGTAATTTTTGTTTGATGAATAAAATAAAAATCACTGGAGGAGGTTGTTGTTGTAACTCAAACAACTGTGACTCTGCTTTATTGTTTGACTTTGTTGTTCAAAATCATTTATTATTGTTACAAATTATTTTCTCAAGTTCTTGTTCCTTCCCATTCAAGTTTTCTTTTATTTTTCTCTATGAACTCTTTAAAGTTTTCCAGAATGGGACCAAATGAGGATTTGTAAGAGTTATGAGTCACAAAAAGCATGTTTAAAAGGTGCCTTATCTCTATATAAGCCTTTCACATTTTTCTTTTTAGTGCTATAATCCACAAGAAAGTACAGCAGCTCTATCTTGTGGCTGTGCTATATTCTTTTGTTTATCAAAGAAGGATTTTCATCATTAACAAGGTGAACTCTGGAAAAAAAAAATAGAGAGAGAGAGAGAGAAAAAGAAGGCACATTCACACACCGACACCCTAGTAACATACAGAACTCCTAACTAAGGCTCACTGGACTGTTTTTGAAAAGTGATCTGTAATATTTCAGCAATAAAAGACCTCTGCTTTGTATGCTCCAAAGTGCCGACGGTATCTTTGCAAGGGGTGGGGAAGAGAAAGAGTAGTAGCTGACAATTCAAAGACATACCTTATCTGAATAGTGTTATTGTGAAGGGAATAGAGTGGCAGACAAAAGATGGGAAACTACAGAAAAGGAATCAGATATCAGAAGTCCATTGTAAGAATGGCTAATAGAACATCGGGCAAAAGGCTCAAAGCATGAGTGACAACTCAAAGACAAGATGGGATTTCATACCTTTCCCAAACATTGCTTCCTTCAAAGAAAGTTTCAAATCCCAGGTGGATTCCTTAATAAATTAACAAAGAACATTCTCCCTGGAAGATGAAACTGATGCCTAAAGTTAGTAAGTCTTCTCTGCTGTTTTTTCTAAGACCTCCCTGCCCCCCTGCCCCCAAAGAGAGAAAAGGGTCACCTCATCCAGAGGTTTAGCACTTATTTCTGCTCACCCCAAAACATTTCAAGCAAGCATATATTCATACAATCATGCTTTAAGTGAACAATTTCATAAGACTGTGATTATTCCAAGCAAGAAAGGAGTTTTATATGGACTATGTCAGGGAAAGGTAATACTAGATATATTTCAAGCCAGATTTTAAAAGCTTTCTACCTGGATTGAACTGAGACGATGTCAGAGTGAAATGTGTTAATTTTTTTTTTTTTTGCAACAAAATTGCAAAGCTCTTGTGGCATCTTAAGAAACACACATCTGTGATCTCTTAAGCTTTAGTGGACCACCCGTTTTCTTCATCATAGGCATGGAATCCATTCCTGGGGCAACAGTTGTTACAAGGAGGAAGGGAGGGAGGCACAGGAGATAGTTAGGAAACAATAAAAGAGAGGTGAGAAGTACTGAATATTTCCAATGGTGACATTCTTGCATTGATGAACTCGTGGACATACTTAGTCTAAGTAGCTTAGGCATTGTGTAGCTGATTGTTTGAAGGTTTGCTACTGAATTTCAGCAATGTTAGAAGATTCTAGGGATTTTAGAGTTTCCATATGGCTCATAAATACTGTTTGGCTGATCTAAATGTAATGGTGATCTAAATGTAAGTTAAATATACGTGCATATATCAGAATGTCAGATAGGATATCAATTCTGTTCCAAACTCAATCCTACAATATTCAAAACCACAAACACCTTTGTCAACTTTAAATCTTTCTGTAAATAAGAGAACCATTGACAACTATATCCTTCTGCCACCAGTTCTTCTCTTGATTTTATTTTATATTCCCTTTGACAAAATTCTAGTATCTTACAATAGGTTAGCTATTGGTGTTTGCTTATTATTTCTTGTCTATAAAATGTTTCTTCTGCTGACAGCCACAAAGATGTTTTGGGGTACAACCTGGGTATTTCTGAAGAAACATCTTCAGAGAAAAACCAGAAGTCCAGTTGCCTCTTGAAAAAGCACCTTTGGGACAACCATGACCTGGATGACTGAGAATCGCCATACACAAGTAGTTTGAACCTTGAACAGAATTGGGCACATTCTGTATTAGTGCTCAAGTTGGCATGCAAACTTACGCTTGATTTATTTCTTGCATTTCTGATTTTCAAAGCCAACCCTATACTTGCTATCATGCCCTGGGATTAAGAGCAATACAAAGCACTGAAAATACTGGATTGCCTCTAGGGAATCTCCAAACTAGGGTGCACAACCATTTTGTGCATTGAGGGCCACAGTGATTGGGGACAGGACTAAAATGAAATGCAATTGCATTTCATTGATATCTACATATAATTAACATTATAATTAAATTATTGATTCTCCAGCCATGTGTATCAGTTTTCCTTTGACTTCAGATTGCACCCTGCTAACTTAAAACCATGGACATACTGCAGATGCAATAGAATCTACCTGGGGTGGCTGCTCCTTGTGTTTTCTGTAACAGTTGAATAAATAAAAACAGTCTTGGGCAAACAAATGAAAACAGCACATGTGCCACAGATTTCTCTTATTACATTGAAAGTAAACCTGAACAATTGCTCCAATCTCTGCATTATCTCAACAGTAAGCAAAACATCAAAGTAATGTATAATAAAACCCAACTTTCCGACGACCTCTCCTGCCTTAAAAAAGGTGGAATATAGAGTGCCAAGGACTTCTATTAGTACCATCCATTTTGTTAGCATTTCTCCAATTTATCTTGCATTACTAACCCCTCGGAGTACTATTCCTATTGTAAATATTTAAGCATTACTGTTGACATAAAGATAATACTGACAAATTGAGTTAACATTTCTGCTGAGGATTACTGACCATGTGCAGTGCTGAGCAACTTTTAACACCCACACCAAGCCCCCCTCTAGCCCACGCCAAGCTCTGTTTAGTCTACAATATGGCCGTGCTTTTCAAATGAATTTTGAGCTGTAATTTACACAAAACGTGAAACAATCTTTCTGGGATCAATTAATTGTTTGACTTTCTTAATACATTTCCATTTTAACTAGATTAGGTCTGCATCAAAAGGATAGTAATGGGTGAAAGATGTCAGTGCCCTCAGAAGCAAGAGAACGGGTTCCCTCAGGCCTCCTTGATTTGTGACTCATCAAGCTACTGTCCATGTTTGTGGATCACCAGCAACTCTGTAAACTTCCTGTTTATATTATTTGCCTGAAACTGAAAACAAAGGTGAATTGGTGAGCGCTTGGCAAGGGATGCTACCTGGCTGGTTGTGAACTGTGTTTGGCTTAGTAGGTTACAATTAGTACACAACTGTGTAAAAGTACAGATTAAGAGTATCATTGTGGTACTTATTAATATACAAGTAACATAAATTCATGAACACCAATTAGCAGTCGGAAGATATGATGAAAATTCCTTCATTGCACAATAAACAGGCAGATTTCACCATAGTCTCAAATGGGAAACTGTGGAGCATTTTAGACCAAACCATGTCCCAAAATGCTAGAGAATTCCTGGAAATTCTGGAAGTTGGACAAATGACCCATCAATTGGTAGATAAACAGCATCTATATACCACTCAAAAGACAATCAAAAAGCCGAAAAAGAAACAATTCTGCTCCATTGTGGTTTAAATTGTTTTGCTTTGGTGTTTGCTTTGCTTTAAAAAGTTTTGCTTTGGTGTTTTTAATTTGTTCTAATTGTTCGTATTCCATGTATTACTTTTTATTTGACAAAGAATATTAAGCACTTATTGTTTAGTATGATCTATGTACATAGCCAAGACAGAGAAGTATGCAGGTAGTTTTGCTTAGCAACCACTCATTCAGTGATTGTTCAAAGTTACAACAGGCCTTAAAAAGATTTACAACTGGTTCTCAAAGATGTGGCCATCCCTGTGGTCATGTAATCACAATTTGGATGCTTGATAACTCACACACATGATAGTGTCCCACAGTCACATGATCACCATTTACGACATTCAAAGTTGGCTTTCAATAAGCAAAATCATTTGAGATGTGACTGTGATGCTCCTTGACAAAATATCCATCACACTGTGTCTGAATGTCCATCAAGAGCTTACACCAGCCCATTGTCTGATTTTTTTCAACATAGACCAACCTGTCCTTGAATGGCTGGGTGGACTGGACATTTGAACCACTATAAGTCCATGTATTTGCCATACACTAAATAAAATAAACTGGAGAAGCTTGCAGAAAGTCACAAACCAATGTGATGTTGTGTTTAAAGTTCCTGGGTGATTCAGTTAACAACCTGAAATGGTACAGATGTTGTAAATTAGCCAGGTCATGTGACATTTCTCTTTGTAACTGTGTTGCTTAATGACAGAATTCCCAGTTCTAACTGCGGGTGATAAGAAAGATCTATCTGGGCTATGTTGACCCCTTGAAGTGTGAGTGTCAACTAAAAATACTTTTTTGGTCTTTTTAGTTGCCAGCATAAAGGGAGTGGGGAAAGTAGTGCATTCCTTAAATGCTGCAGATAATTGCTAAAGATGTTGGCGCACAAGTTTATTATTGGAGATCATGATTGATGACTCTTGGCTATGGATGTGTCCCATTGGAGAATATACATCCAGGGGTGGGGGGAAGACCAGGGTCAAGGGTGAAATGAATGATGTGTCTTAGAGTCTGCTGCATCCAGGTAATGCCGACATGGTCACTCTTAATAAATAATTTTTTTTTACTCTGAGAAATGCGGCTAGAGACTTATGATTTGAATGGGGGTGGTTTGTCGGAGCCCTGACACTGAGATTTTGATTGACAGTACAATCCTAGACTTTTGTCTGTTCCAAATTATATATAAATACTGAAAAATCTTGTGAGATGATTAAAAATATATTACCTTACCACCCTCTGATGTAAGTAAGTATAACAATGACACCCACATGTATACTATCATTTTTATTTTGCATTTTTTCAACATTGATCTTCTTGGTTTCTTTTTAGTGCATTTTTTCCAGATATTGTCTAACATAGGACCTCAGAGGAAGCTTTCAGACTTGTCCAACCTGTGAAATGTCTAGAGAACTTTCTATGATTTTCTCATGAAGAATCTCTTGAATGTCACAGCCACAGTGGACATGAATTAAAGATCTGAAGCAATTTCTCTTTCCCAATCCTAGCCATATGGAAACAGCCCAATAAAGATCTAGCTCCTGATAATTGATTTCTGTTAGTTTTACAGTTGACCAAAACAAAAATTATGGACAAGAAAGGATAAATAAATGTTGAGAATTCTGGAGCTGAGCTCTTGAGGTTTTGAATCTTTTTACCTTTTTCTCCAATTATCCATGGAAAGAACTTCCTCTCATTTACCTCTGTGTCTGTGTTGTGCTTTGAACTGACTGGAAAATTCTTAGGCTCTTCCCTTCAGGCTACTTTCTACAGGTGAATCTTCTGTCTTTCCTTGTTTTCTGAACTGAAGGGTTGATGTTAAAGGCTTTCTATTGGACCTCAAACCATGTGATCCTGTTCATCAATAAACTTTCTTTCCAAGTGGCTTCCATGTTTTCAGTGTATTTTTCCCCACGTGGAACTGAACCCAGAAGGATATTTCTTCAACAGAGCAATTTGCCTCCAGAAGTTGTGGTTGCTCCAACACAGGAAGTTTTAAAGAAGAGATTGGATAACCATTTGTCTGAAGTGGTGTAGGGTTTCCTTGCCTGAGCAGGTGGTTGGACTAGAAGACCTCCAAGGTCCCTTCCAACTCTGTTATTCTATTTCTATTGAATTAGGCCACTTCTTTGATTTACTTCCTCAATAAACTTTCTGAAGTTTGATTAACTTCCTTAATAAACTTCATTTGTTTGAATAGTCACCACGATTCTTTCTAGATACTTTGGAAATGCTGTTTTTTTTTTTTTACAAATATGCTCTGTGATATGCAGGTGATGAATGGTCTGAAGGGTTCATACAGGATTACCTGTAACTTTTCCCTAGAGTTAATGGGATGGAGAGCAGGAATTTTGATCTTTGGGCACCTATACAAAGCATATTGTGAATATCTCGGCTGGAAAGATTTTTCCATAGCTTCTGATGAATTTTATGCATGAAGTAGAAAGAAGGGGTTGTATTTGATTTAAAATGCCATTTGATTTAAAAGCTTTTAGGTTACTCATCACATGCTTCCTTTCTGTACGTTCCTTTCTTGATGGTATTTTCAAATTCATTTTATTCCTGAATGTACCACATGTAGAATGTAGAAGACCCCCACTATATTTTTTTCTACTCCGTATCTCTTTATTATTACATTACATCATCTCTCTATCTCCATCATCCCCCTTTCCTTCCAAAGATGAAAAAGCAAATGAGAGAGATCAGTGGAAACATGAGAGGATTACTCAGTGAAACATTAGAATTCATGAATGCCTCAAACACCATATTTCACCCAGGACTACTCCACCCAAATGCTCTTCACCTTTGAAACTAACTCCAAAAGCGAATTGGCTTTTGTCACACACACCCAATGAGAAATGGTACTACAACATCACCAACAACACACGCAGGAGGGATATTCTGCATTGCCTTAGTGGGAATCTTCACGTTCCACGGACAGTGATCTCATGATGATAAAAATGTAGGAGGCTTGCTGAGAGTACATTAAGATTTTCCCCAGATTAGGGGAACCATACGCCAGTCCTGACCTAGCAGAGTTGTATGCTCTCCAGCTGTCTCTTCTCTATCCTGCTGGCAGGAGCCCAGTATGGCTTTGGATAAAGTGAAGTCTCTGCTATGGATTTTTTCCTCCCCTGACTGGAGGATTGCTCTCTAAATCAGAATAAATGGAAAAAGAATTATTCCAAGAAGAAAGAACACTTTTGCAAATGTTTAATTGGACTGATAATGATCATATTAGCATGTTCAAATTTAAATACAGTAAGAATGATACACCCAGGCCTCTGAAGGAGCA
Organism: Pseudonaja textilis; assembly: GCF_900518735.1. Next base: position 12,780,220 of record NW_020769310.1, read on the forward strand.
ACTGAGCAACTGTATGAATTTGTTATTTCTCCCAGGCAGAAAGTCAGGGAATGACATCTCCCATATGTTGTTCTCACTCTCATCATCCCACTTTCAGCAATTACAGACTAAATTGTGCAAGAATCGGGTTATCTTCCAAAATCTACAACATTCATAGATAGGAGCAGAGAAATGACAAATGTTAGTCCTTGGTGGCTGAATTTTTATGGTTGGAAATCCCAGAATCAACGGCACTGACTCTTTGGCACCTCATGACCATAATGGATAAAAGGGGATGTATGGATATATTCTGGATTTTGGGTTTATTCTGCATCGATTTATTCTTGTTCTGTATTGATTCTATCAATTTATTCTGTGTTCCCCTTTGTCTATCATCTTGCTTGTTTTTTGTTTTATGAGACTTATAACCTCAGATCAAACCCTTCTGTCTTTCTTTGTAGGCCCATTTCCTCTTTGATTCTTCTCCTACTAGGAAGTTACTAGCTGGATATTGGCCTTGGCTGTCCCTATTTATTTCCTGTAAATAGAATCTTCTTTCTGTTATAGGTATAAAACCTGCTTCACTAATAACTGATCAAGTTAGATCACCTTTCTTAAGAACACTCCCATATGTATCCAGAATGCCTCAGCTCATAAATGAATCGCTGAATCACAAAGTACAAAACCACATTTTAGCTTACACTGTTATGTAAACTGAGCCAAAGCAATTCATTTATGGCCCAGTATTACATGCAAAATTTAATATTGAGGTAATAACCTTTTCACACATTCTAATTGTTTTTTAAATTATAATTATCATCTGTTAGTCAATCCATATAGATGTGAAAGAAGAAGCAGAAGTTGGGTTTGTACCACATGGTTGATTTCATATCTTGAATTATGCCATTTTCTCAGTTTCACTAAGAGTTTCAATTGAATAGGTTTATAGACTACATCAAATTACAAAAGCCTATCTTATATATTAATTAATCAAATGTAGCATATTTTATCATGTAGCTGCTAGCTAGCTATTTGACTAACTTGGTCAAAGTATGTTGTGTGGAGGCAAATATATATTCATTTCTTTCAAGGGCCCATTTTACTAACAGAATTATAGCTAGTGAAGCCAAATCTCTTATGTTAGGGAAATGGCAGGGGTTACTGCAAGTGGGAAGGGGCTAGGAGGAGCAACTCCTATTGTGTACAGTAACTGAGCTACTCTGCAGTACACCCATACATTAGTCTCTGGCCCTCAGGTGGGTGGGAGCATGGTTTGTCTCTTTGCATGTATTGAACTGCAAAATTTAATTGGGAGGTAGCTGTTGATTGAGTTGGATTTTGCATGAAGCCTAACCTTTCTCTTGGATAGCAAAACATTTCCCACTGATCTTGTTGGATCTGGAAAAGAAGGTATTGTATCATATAATGCTATATTACCCAATTTTGGGGAAAGGAAAAAAATAATTCTAAACTAATGATAAATGCAGTATTGTTCCTTGATCTACTCTTATTCTTTTATTCTTATTCTTTGGGTGTTAACAATTCTTCCTTTAATGAGTTCAGTACATTTCTACATTTTATCATACATTGACATCATTAGAAACAATGAGTTTCTCTACCCTGGTATCTTTCTCTTTTCTGCTACACTTCTAATGCTGTTGTATTAAATATCTTCCACAAAATAGCCTGGATGAAACTGTTAAAGGTTTATTCATCTGATTATTAGTTTTTTTCTTGAAGTTTCACATCTTTTACTAGGTGCTTCAGACATGACTAAGAACATGTTAGCATCTGTTCATGTAAGAAATCCAGCTTGGAAAAACAATTTCTTAATAGTAATTAACTAGCAGATGTTTTAATAGGGTTTTATGAGAACACTTTGGTCTATAAAGAACAATTGGAAAAATGATGGTTCTGATATGCTAATTTGTCCTGGAAATAAATGAAAAACTTCAGTCTGTGCTCATATGGTATACTCATACCACAATAAGTTAAGGTACAACGCGTAAATACATTTTCTTAAGCTGATGAACTAGTTCAAGGTCTGACAATTTAGAATTACCAGGGCTACCTTACATGTGCAGACTTCATCTCCCAGAATTTCCCAATTAGCATGGCTATAGCTAAGAATTTTGTTGTTGAAGTAAATAACTCTCTGGTAAAGCATGTTTTGGAATGAGAACTGATACTGGAACCAATAAAATCAAGATTGGCTGGCCAATGGTGTTTCTCAATCTTAAAAAGTGTGGACTTCAATTTTAAAAAGTGTGGACTTCAATTCCCAGAATTTTATAGCCAGCATGCTGGCTAGTGTATTCTGGGAATTGAAGTCCATATTTCTTAAAGTTGTTAAGGTCCTTTTTTAAAAATGCTCCAGTAAAGGTCACCTCTTTCTATTCTTATTAAGCTATTTTGCCATAATAGGATAATACTGAAGAATTGGCAAAATCTGATCCCACGGGTCATCTTGGTCATCTTTAATGGACAGTCATTTCCAAGCAATGTTACTGAAATGGTTTCCTAATTATTTTGTCCCAAATAAACAAGACATGCTATTCTTTGCAACACTATTTGGACTAATGTCAAAGTTTATTGTAGTAAACTTTAGAAGGGAGTGTAAAAAAAACACTCTGGGAAATGTAATATTTAGAGTCCAATGATTCTTCAGATTTATGACCCAAGTCCTTCAAATAGAATAAAGTCACCCCCTGTAACTTCTCTTTCTCCTAATATGGTTGTTGCTTGTTAAACTCTTTTCAGGGGTGGGATTCAAACGGTGTTACTACCAGGTCAGTGACTATGTTTTGCACCTGATGCACGCTGGACAGCTGAAAAGCACTGCATGCAGGCGCACAGCATTTGAAAAGCCACTTTTTCCCCTCCTTTTTCAACCTCAGCTGTGCCACGCAAAGCAGCTGAGGTTGAAAAAGCAGGAAATAAAGGGCAGGCAGGTGGACCAAACAGCAGCAAACACAGAACCGATTCGGTGTCTGCTGCTCTTCAGAGCTACAGGTTCTATAGAACCAGGCAGAGCTGGTAGCATCCCACGCTTGTCTCTTTTCCAATTCACTCAAAATGTTAAAATTCCTAGAAACAAAAATATCCACTCAAACGCAGATACATGCATGCACGTTTACTCACAAAAGCTCACTAACAGAAAAAAAAATGCAAAGAAAGCATTTTTAGTATTGTCTGCCTTCAACAAAAGTCAAACTGACTGTGGTTATGAGAAATGCAAACATAGTATTTATATAGTAAACCTCAGAGGCATGGAATAAATTTAATTTTATTCCCATAAATAGATTGGACAAGAGGCTTAGATTTAAGAAACAAAGCCTTGATCCACCATCTTTATTTTGCCCATGGTTCAAAGTTTTGTCTAAAATAGTTGAGAAGATTTTTTTCTGTCTATTTCACAATTTAAAAACATGATTTGATCTCAAAATATAAGGAAATTATGAAGATAGACTTATACGGACATTGCTGAGCATTATTATATTCGGAATGTGATGAATTTTACCATCTCAATATGCTCGAGATAACTTGTTTCCCAACCTTGGCAATTGTGTAGACTTCTCAGAATTGTCTTGAATTGCAATATGGGTGAATAATAGTAATAATAATAATAATAATAATAATAATAATACAAACAACAACATACCAGATATCACAGTTGTCGAAAACCAAAAAGTACAATGTATTGATATAGCTGTACCAGGAGATGCCAGAGTTGAAGAAAAAGAATTGGAAAAAATCATGAAATATTGTGACCTGGCCATCGAAACTACGTTATTATGGATGACAAATGTAACAGTGATACCCATTGTCATTGGGGCACTGGGTACCATGTCCAAAAATTTTGCAAAATACATCAAGAAGTTGCAGCTTCCTGCTTTAATGCTAGCGGAGCGGCAAAAGACTGTGCTACATGGGATAATATACATTTTAAGAAGATACTTGGTTGATACCTAGGATGTTGGCAGCATCCCATATCAACCATCAATACCAGTCAATAATATCTGTGATACATTTTTAAATGTTCAGTTGACTATCATGTTTAACGAATAAAAGAGATATAATAATTTCAAGCTGTCAACATCAAGCACACTGAAGTCAAGAAAAAGATTAGAAATGAAAACATCAAGAAAGTGAAAAAGGTCTTAAAATCCAAACTCAATGAAGGAAATACCAACAAGGCAATCAACACCTGGGCAATGCCAGTCATTAGATACACAGGCTGGAATAGTGAACTGGACTCAAACAGAATTAAAAGCAATGGATAGGAAGACCAGAAAAAATAATGACAATGAATCCTCATAGCAATGTTGACAGATTCTACCTACCAAGATGTGTGTGCAATGACAGATTGACAGATTCTACCTACCAAATAGGTGGGTGTGGAATGTTGCAAGTACATCAGATAGTTGAAGAAGGAAAAAGGGCTTTGGAAGAATATCTGAAGGACAGTGAAGAAGATGTATTGAAGTTAGTAGGCCAGGAAGGTTTGCTGACTACTGGAGAGACCAAACTGGCCTACAAGAAAGAGCACATAAAGAACAGAATGGAGACATGGAAAGACAAAGCACTATATGGCCAGTATATTAAAAAAATAGCAGGGAAAGCAGACAATAACAAGACCTTGCAATGGTCAGGAAAGTTAAAGAAAAAGACCGAGGGCTGCACAAGAGCAAACCTTAAGAACAAATATATACAAAGCCAGAATTGAGAACACAGCAACAGACAGTAAGTGCCCCCCCATGCAAAGAAGCTGAAGAAACAGTGGACCACCTGATAAGCTGCTGTAAGAAGATTGCACAAACTGACTACAAGCAGCAGCATGACAAAGTAGTAACAATGGTGTATTGGAAGATCTGCAAGAAATATCAATTGCCTGTAAACAAGAATTGGTGGGACCATGAAATAGAAAAAGTAATAGGAAATGAAGAAGTTAAATTGCTCTGAGACTTCAGAATCCAGACAGACAGGCACCTGCCACATAACACCCCGAACTTAATAGTATAGTAAATAACCAATAAGAAAGACAAAAAAGTCTTGATAGTGGATGTGGCAGTGCCTGGAGACAGCAGAAGAGAAGAGAAAGAACTGGGAAAGATAACAAAATACAAAGATCTACAAATAGAAATTGAACGACAATGGCAAAGGCAAGCAAGGATAGTACCAATAGTAATAGGCACTTTGGGTGCAGTGCCAAAACAACTGGAGTACCACTTGAATACCACAGGCATCGACCAATTTGCCATCAGTCAATTGCAGAAAGTAGCTTTACTTGGAACTGCTTCCATCCTGCAACATAGGCAAACATCCAGATTTGCCTATCCCAGGTCCTTGGTAAGGACTCAATAGTAGACAAAAATGCCAAACCCCAGTCTGACCTGGGGAATAGAAGGATTTATACTCCTTGGAGCCATTACCAGATGTCTGCAAGGAATATAAATCTTTCCATTTCCCACTATCCTGTCAGAGCTGAAGAAGCTTCTTGGATGAAAAGTGAAACCTCTTCCAAAGGGGAAAAAAAAGAAAGTTCAGTTGCCTCCTGAAAAAGCACATTCGGGACACAGTGTGGAGGTGCACAAAAAAGAGTTATCAGAATGCAAAGACATAAGACATATTTTCTAAGAAGGAAGGAAGTAAAAATGAGAGCAAAAATATGTCTACAATTAAGCAGGGTAGCTTATTAAGAATATATTGTTGTTGCCTTGTCCTACGCCCAAAAATTTCCACTTTGCTTTCATCATGCTTATCTGTATAGCAGCAATGCTTACTTCTGATGGCTTCTGGTAGGTTCTCAGAATTGGAATAATCATAGGTTGATATTTTTTGAGTTATATCAGAGAGCTGTTTGTGTTCTATTGGGGATTCTTTAATTTGAACTTCAGCATTGAGCATGGGGTAGAGCTGGATAACTTAAATGATACATTTTGGCTATACCAGGGGTGTCAAACTCAAGGCCTGGGGGGGTGGGAAAATGGCCCAAGGGGTGCTTAGATCTGGCCTATGGGGCCATCCTGGAAACAGCAAAGGACTGGCCCGTGGTGCCTCTGCCAGTGAAAATGGAGCTTGTGAGGGCCACAGGCAGCCCTCCCAAACTCCATTTTTGCTGGCAGAAGGCTGCAGGAGGCCATTGCAGCTGGAAACGGACCTTGGGAGCACATTTTCTCTGGCAGAATCCTTGGGCCAACACAGGCGCCCTGACATGAGTGACTGGATCTGGCCATGTCCACCCTGGCCACGTCCACCCCGGCCTCTCAAGGTCAAACACATGTAGCCCTCAATGAAATTGAGTTTAACACCCCTGGGCTGTATGATTCTATGATTCATGACAATATATGAAGGCTCCTCAAAGAAAGAAAAGAAATAAGGAAAGAGTTATTATCCTTGTACTGATTCTATTAGATTAGGCATTCTTTATACCTTAATAGAAATTTAGTACTGTAATCCTCTCCATTTAATTTCATTTTGGCATACTGTATCTCTCCCTCTCTTCCACTTCTCTGATTGTATATCATTAACACACACACACACACACACACACACACACACACACACACACATGTACATGCACACATACACAGAAATTCACCACATCTTTAATTTTATATATTAAATTATATGCACACATGCATATCTAATTATACACTATACATCTTTATTATACACATGTATGCACACACTTCTTTCACTGTTAATACAAAATGCACTATGTTTAGATATAAGCTTTATTATTAATAATAAGGTTGACTGCCGTATTGAAAATAATGTTTGAAAATCAGAAATCAATCAGGCTGGTATCCCCACCACCAGATCCGGCAGCAAAATGGGACAAATACAACAGTGGTGGGATTCAATATTTTTTACTACCAGTTCTGTGAGTGTGGCTTGGTGGGCATGGCAGGGGCAGGATACTGCAAAATCCCCATTCCCTCCCCACCCCACTAACCTGCTTTCCAGCTCCATTCTCCTGTGCAGGGCAACAAAAGAAGACCCAGCCAATCAGCTGGGAGTCGGGAAGCAGAGAATAGATGTGGGAGGGGACTGTCAGAGGTGGTATTTGCCGGTTCTCTGAACTGCTCAAAATTTCCACTACTGGTTCTCCAGAAGTGGTCAGAACCTGCTGAATACCACCTCTGACATACAGTTTACTAATATTTATTTATTTTAAATAGTTTCTTTTTTTTTTTCAATCTGTAGCACAGTACCAAAGCACACCATTGTTCTTTAAAATATAAGTCTATCTTTTTACACAATGTCAAATATTAAAGACATCAGAGAAGGTCAGGTATGATGAGCTGTCAAAAATCTTTTGCCTCTTTATATTTAATTAAACATATCTTTTGTTCTTTAGTTACATTATGTAGTTCCAAATGTGTGATATAAAGCAGACTACTTTGGAAAATGCATTTTGTCTGCAGCAGAGGCAAAAAAACTTTTAAAAAGTGTTTAACCATCTTTTGTAACTTGGGCTTCTCCCTATGTATTTGACTTCAACATCCAGAATTCTCAGCCAACATGGCCCAGGGCACTAGATTGGATGACTCTTCTGGCAGTGAAATGATATAAATGTTATTAAAAGCACAGATGTAAAATTAATGTATGACCATTTCGTGACTTTCGTATCAAAAGGAAGAAGATATCACTTTTCCCCAAATACATTATGCTAAAGCTTCTTATCAATAAGTATTTATTTTCTTTTTAATGCACATTAATCAAGTCACAAACTTGGATTGCAAAAGAAAAACATGACAAAAATGCTGGGAGAATTTCAAGAAATTTAAATGATAAAAACGGTGTATTATTAACTATAGCCAAAGGAAGATGACAATGTTATTTAAGATGATCCTACCCCAATAAAGCAGAGTGGGGAGATTTTGAAAAACATTTAGACCCACTCAATTTAGGGTTATCAGCTCCAGCTGAAACAAGTCCCGCAGTTTTCCAACTTTTTTGTGTATGTGCAGATATATTGCATATATACAGATAATCTTCAACTAACAATTCATTTAGTGACTGTTCAAAGTTAAAACGACACTGAAAAAAATGACTTATATGACCGTTTTTCACAGTGACAATCTTGGCAGCATCACCATGATCATGTGATCAGTGCTTGGCAACTGGTTCATACTTATGACCGTTGCAACATCCCAGGTCATGTGATCACTTTTTGCAACCTTCTGACAAGCAAAGTCAATGGGGAAGCCAAATTCACTTAACCAGGTTACTAACTCATCAACTGCAAAGATTCACTTACCAACTATGGCAAGAAATGTCATAAAATGGGGCAAAACTGACTTAACTAAATTTTCACTTAACAACACAAATTTTGGATTCAATTGTGGTCATAAGTCAAGGACTACCCGAACTGTATATGTGTCTGCAAGAAACCCCATGCCCCAGGGGTGGGATTTAAAAATCCCAGCAACCGGTTCGCTGCCTGGTTGTTGGGTGGGCATAGCCACAGTGGGCGTGGCCTGCTGGAACTTCTGGGAGGGCCATTTGTCACCTTCCCAAGGGTCTGGATGCCTCCCCCAGGCCTCTGGGAAGGCAAAACAGCCTCCCCCAGGCTCTGGAGGCCTTCCGGAAGCTGGAAATAGGCCCTTTTCAGGACTTCTGGAAGGCCTGCTTTTCCCACTCCCAGAGCCTCTGCGTGGACCCTGCATTTACCTGCATTGAAAATGGGCTGTGTGAAGACTCCTGGGAGGGGAAGAGTGGGCAGGGCGATGAAAACTTAACATCCGTGTTATGTCCTGAGGACTCTAGGAGTTCTCACTCAGGTCCATTCACTTTGCGGGGGCGTTTCTCCCCTTTACCCATTGGTTGGTTCTCCCCAGCAGCCAGCTATAAAAGCAGGCTGCGGGGTCCAACCAGTTGCTGATCGCTGCGAGCCAGTTCCAGGCGTGGCAAGCACGGTCAGCTCTTTATTGTTATAATAAAATATTGTTGCACTCATGCTCTGGTTCAGCCTCTCTTTTCCCAAACTTAACACTGGCGACGAGGATGGGATGGCTACCAGAAGCACCATGCAACCGCTGAGTCACTAGCCGCCGATCCGCAGCCAGAGAGAGCGATCGGCCGGCAATAAGAGCAACGCTGATCCGCAGCCAGAGAGAGCGGTCAGCAAGCAAAAAGAGCAAACAAAAAGAGCAAACGTTGGTCCGCTGACAGAGAAAGCGGCCAGCAAGCAATAGAAGCGAACACTGATCCGCAGCCAGAGAGAGCGGTCAGAACGGAAAGTTAGAAGCGTCTGTAGCCGCTTGTTAGCCCAGCTACAGGGAAAGTGAAGCGCTGCGAGCCGCAGCCGCTCATTGTTTAGGCGCGAAATTCAAACGGCTGTCATTTGAATTTCAAACCTAAAAGGCACAGCACGGTGCTGTAGTCGAGTCACTGACGCCCACACAGGCGCGAATTCAAATGCCGCCAACGGCTGACGGCCAAACGTGGCTAACCCAGAGAGAGAGAGAGGATTGCGAAAAGCCTCTCCAGAGCTGAAATCACTTGCCTGCCACAGGCACTAGAACATTTTCTGCTGCCCCAGAGAGATTTTGTCCACAGGTTGTTCTACCGGTCCCATCACCATGAACTCCAATCCAGTCTTCCCAGCGTTCAAACCGGATGAGGAGAAGTGGGAATCATACAAGAACTGTTTTAACCATTATATCGATGCAATTGGGCTGGCTGATGCTGGAGAGCATCGGAAAAAATCGTATTTCCTGATCTACTGTGGAGCCATCGTCTTCGATACTGCCACAGCTCTCGTGGCTCCACGTGAGTTGAAAAACGTTCCTTGGTCAGAGCTACTTGAAATCCTCACTAACCACTATTCTCCCAGGCCCTCACAGATTGCCAGGAGATTCACCTTCCGTATGAGGAAGCAAGCGGACAAGGAAACCATTAATCAGTATATGGCCACCCTCAGAACAGCAGCATTGCATTGTGGGTTTGGAACCTACCTGGAGGACATGCTCCTCGATCAACTAGTCTGCGGGGTCAAGGACCTACACCTTCAAAGGTGCCTCCTCGCGAAAAAAGACCTCAATCTCACACAAGCAGTCGAGGAGGCCTTAGCAGCAGAACTGGCAGCGCACTCAGCCACCGAAATCCATGGCCCGTCTGCCAAGCTGACGTCAATTCCAGTCCACTCCGAGGAGGTGGTAACAGAGGAATCCCTGAGTGATGAAAATGACATCCACCGCCTCTCCAATGACAGACGGACGCAGGTAGGAGCCAAACAAGAAAACATCGGTCCACCCAAGCACATCACCCTGTGCCTAGCCTGTGGTGGATCTCATCTGAGGGCCACCTGCAAGTTCAAAGGAGCCACCTGTAATAACTGCCATAAAAGGGGGCACATCGTGAGAGTCTGCCAAGCCCCTCAAAGCTCAACACAAAGGCACCCCCCCTTCTCACACTCGGGGCCACAGAGGCAAGTATTGAACTGTCGCACGCACCACCGTGCCAAGCACACTTGCCACACTGTTAGTAAAATCTCTCTCTCCGTTTCCTTAGAAGGTAAACCGTGCCGCATGGAGGTTGACACAGGGTCAGTGCTCTCAATTATCTTGTGGAACACCCTCAAGAGGCTCCAGCCCAGCCTGACCACTAGCCGGCTCCAGAAGTGCCATTTCAGCCTGAAGGACTACCAGGGGAAGACCATTCCTGTAATCGGCAGAGGCAAGTTCCTTGTCAATTTTAGAGCTTTTAAAGGTCACCTACCTCTAGTGGTAGTTAACGGCAATCTCCCTACCTTATTGGGGCTCGATTGGTTTCCCCATCTCGGCCTAGGGCTAACAGGAGTCCATGCTGTCTCAACCTCAGACACTGACTCCTTATTCGCTGATTACTCAGATGTATTCAGCGATGAGCTGGGGTGTTATAACGGTACCCCAATATCGTTCTCAGTCGACCCCCAGGCAGTCCCAATCAGGCTAAAACCGCGTAGGGTCCCATTCGCCATTCGGCCAAAACTAGATGCTGAATTGGATAAACTATTAAAACAAGGGGTCATTGAGCCAACAGATTTCGCCAAATGGGAGACGCCCATTGTCACACCCCTCAAAAAAGACGGTAGCCTGAGAATTTGCTCGGACTACAAGACCACAATCAATAAGTTTCTACAAGTTAGCGCTTACCCAGTGCCCGTCATTCAGCATTTATTACACACTTTTGAACCTGGCAGCATTTTTGCCAAATTGGACATGTCTCAAGCGTATCAACAGTTCCCTGTTGACAACCAAACAGCGGAACTCCAGACCATTGTCACTCACACGGGTGCTTTCCGATGCAAGCGTCTCCAATTTGGCGTAAGTGTTGCCCCAGGTATCTTTCAATCCCTCATGGAGCGGATTTTACAGGGCCTCCCTGGAGTAGTACCCTACTTCGATGACATCTTAGTCTCGGCCAGGGACAGACCCCAACTCTTCCAGAGAGTTCGAGCAGTGTTAGAGAGGTTCAGACAGCATGGCCTCAAATTGAAAAAAGAAAAATGCGCCATTGCCACTAGACAGGTGGACTTTCTGGGTTATAAAATTGACGCCTCTGGCATTCACCCCCTGGAGTCCAAGGTTAAGGCAATTCACGAGGCACCCACTCCAACCTCCAAAACTGAACTACAGGCCTTCTTGGGGCTATTAAACTTTTACGCGTCTTTCTTGCCCCATAAAGCATCAGTAGCTGAACCCCTACACAGATTACTGGATAAAAAGTCACCTTGGCACTGGGGGCACAAAGAAGACCATGCTTTTCACGCCGTGAAATCACTACTCACGTCAGAGGCGGTACTTATTCAATTCGACCCCAACCTTCCTTTAGTGCTGGCAGCAGACGCATCCCCCTTTGGAATTGGGGCAGTATTAAGCCACAGGCTTCCCAATGGCGCTGAGGCTCCCATTGCCTTTTTCTCCAGGACGCTCTCTGCAATGGAGCGTAATTACAGCCAGATCGATAAGGAAGCTCTAGCGGCTGTTGCAGCAGTGAAAAAATTTCACGAATTTCTCTTTGAATTTTTTCGAGCTGGTCACAGACCACAAGCCCCTCCTGGGTCTACTAGCTGGGGACAAACAGACCCCTCAAGTCCTTTCTCCTAGGATGACGAGATGGACCCTCTTCCTAGCAGCCTACTCCTACAGACTCATACACCGGCCAGGTAAAACATTGTCCCACGCTGACGCTCTCAGCTGCTGTCCCTTGCCGGCCCCGGCTGAAGACCCTGCTCCTGTCCACGCTATTTTCGAGGTAACCCAATTAGACCTCCCCATCACTGCCCTTGACATTGCTGCTAAAACCAAGGCAGACAAAACGCTCGCCCAGGTGCTCGACTGGGTGAGGAGGGGGTGGCCAGGTGGCAATGTTGAAAACAAATTCTCACCTTTCAAGACCCGCATGCAGGAATTGTCCAGTTTGCAGGGCTGTCTACTGTGGGGCACTCGAGTGGTCATCCCGACCTTACTGCGTACCCGAGTCCTGGAGGCGTTGCACGAGGGACACCCTGGCATCGTGAGAATGAAGGCATTAGCACGCAGCTACGTATGGTGGCCGGGCCTCGACGAGGACATCGCTAGATGGGTAAGCTCCTGCAACCCCTGCCAGGAATCCCATCCAGCTCCTCCTATTGCCACCCCTACTAAATGGGAGAGCGCCAGCGCTCCGTGGTCCAGAATTCACATCGACCTGGCCGGCCCTTTGCATGGGAAGATGTTCCTAGTGGTCGTGGACGCATATTCTAAATGGATTGACGTAGCTCAGCTATCCACGACCACCACACAAGCAATCACCAACGTATTAACACGCTTGTTTGTTACACACGGGCTACCCGACTCCATTGTCTCCGACAATGGCCCACAGTTCGCATCAACCGAGTTCAGCCGTTTCGCTGCCAACCTGGGTATCCGCCACATTTTCACAGCCCCATTTCATCCTGCCAGTAACGGATTGGCTGAAAGGGCCGTCAGGACCACTAAAGAAGCCCTGGCTAGGTTCAGCAAGGATGACTGGCACCACAAACTCTCGCGTTTCCTGATGAGCCAGCATTCAACTCCATGTTCAGTCACCAACAAGTCCCCAGCTGAGCTCCTGATGGGCAGGCGTCTGAGGACTGTATTGGACAGACTTCACCCACAATACTGCCCTGACTCTCCCCTCGCTTCCACATCGGGGGTTAGACATTTTATCTTACAGGAGCCAGTATTCGCGAGGAACTTCACTGGAGACCCCCTGTGGATCCCGGGCAAGATCGTGGCCATCACCGGACCAAGGTCGTATCGGGTCAGACTGGAGGACGGCCGGGTCTGGAGAAGGCACCTAGACCAGCTGCGTAGGCGCCTCAGCACCCACACGAGCAGGGACCCAGAATCACAAAGCGACGGGAGGTCTCAGCATCAACCCTACATCCACATCCTTCCCGGCGACCAGTACACACCAACAGTCATTCCAGAAAGCCCGAGCACAGACAGCGGCGCCCAGATGGTGGACCAGCCCGATCCAGTCTACGGGAGCACGTCCCCAGTGACCAACCCTACGAGTCCCGGGCCTGCCCGAACCGAGGGGCACGTTGGTGACACTTACCCGGCTCTGCCTTCCCAGACAGACTCTGAACGGACAGTCAGCGTTCCAGAGCTGCGCCGTTCCGGGCGCCAACATAAACCTCCTGCCTACCTCAAGGACTATGCGTGTTCGCATCTGGGGGGAAGGGGTGTTATGTCCTGAGGACTCTAGGAGTTCTCACTCAGGTCCATTCACTTTGCGGGGGCGTTTCTCCCCTTTACCCATTGGTTGGTTCTCCCCAGCAGCCAGCTATAAAAGCAGACTGCGGGGTCCAACCAGTTGCTGATCGCTGCGAGCCAGTTCCAGGCGTGGCAAGCACGGTCAGCCCTTTATTGTTATAATAAAGTATTGTTGCACTCATGCTCTGGTTCAGCCTCTCTTTTCCCAAACTTAACAATCCGGTTCACCCTAACAGATCCCACCCCTGCCATGCCCCCTCAAAATGTTAATTGAATTGATAACTACTGAATGAAGAAGAATGGAGCACACGCTTGCCCAATGCTCACAGAAGGGGGTGTGTGGCTGTGTGTGCGCTCCTGCTACTTCAGCTTATGGCCCAGTAGTGGGCCATGGGTGGAGGGTTGGAGCTGTAGACAACTTAAACTTTTAGGCTGGTTGCTTCCAAGACTTTGATTTCCTGTTATTTTTTTTCAAACATAAAAGAAACAAATCCACTTATTTTTGTTAAACTTGACTGTTGAGGAAGGCTCCATTCTTAAGAAACAGGGCAGTTTGGAGTAGGTAAAGTGTCATAGGTAAAGCAAAGTACCCTTCCTCAATATGCTAAAGGAGACACCGACTCTGAGAGGCCCTGAACTGCTGTTTCAAAGACTTTTCCTATCTTTTCTGTACACTTTTAGATTTACAACTGCTTTAGCACACTGCAGAGAAATGTTCTGCTCACCAGTGTACTTTTGCTTTGCACATCCTTATGGATTACCTGAGTTCTGGCACCTGACATTCTTGTTTGAACTTGAAAGAATCATTAAACTATATGTACCATTAGTAACCTCCAAAAACAAAAAAATTATCCATAACAATAAGGAAACTTCAATTTAAAAAAAGATCACTATGATATAAAAACAAAACTAGCTATGTAGCAAACTTTAAAAACCAATACAACACCCTATGCCAACAGATAAAGGCAGAATGCACAAATTACCACTGCAAGCAAGAGGAAAATCTCCTACGTACAAAATCCACCCATGCCTTCTACAATTTTGTTAACACCAAACTTAAAGAATCAACACCCCACCCCTAAAAGGACCAAATGGGAAAGACTGCAATGAAAGAAGCTGTTAAGGCCAATCTCTTCAACACATTCTTCATTCAGTCTTTGTAAACAGAAATGGTTCATGTCCCACATTTCCTAGTCGTACCACAACTAACTGTAATGATCTACTACATATTGACTTTACAGAAGATAACGTAGAAAAGGCACTAATAAACCTAAAACTATCCCTCTCTAGATGGATTATGTGCATACTTCTTAACAAAGCTCCCCTCTGCCATAGCAGAACCCCTAAGCATTATATATGAGATAACATTCAGAACCAGCTCCTTACCAAACCTATGATCCTTAGCTACGGTCATCTCTATCTTAAAAAAAAGTGACCCCAGCCTGGTTGAAAACTACAGACCAATCTCACTGTGCTGTGTCACGTGCAAAGTCATGGAATCAATCATTAACCACTCATCACTCTCCACTTAGAGTCAGACAACCTACTCTCCAAAAAACAATTTGGTTTCAGGAAAAAATTGTCCTGCAATCTACAACTCCTACATTGCAAAAACATATGGACTACAATACTCGACCAGGGTAAAGCTATAGATGCAATTTACATAGACTTCTGCAAAGCCTTTGATTCAGTGGTACATGACAAACTACTGTTAAAACTAAACTCTTACGGCATTTCTGGATCTCTCCATAAGTGGATTACTGCATTCCTGTCAAATAGGCAATAAATAGTAAAAATAGGGAGCGCTATATCAAACCCTGCTCCAGTTAGCAGCGGTGTCCCCCAAGGCAGCGTTCTAGGACCCACACTCTTTATACTCTATATAAATGACCTTTGCGATCATCTTGTAAGCAATTGAGTCCACTTTGCGGATGACATAAAACTATTCAACACCACTGACAATGCTACTATACTTCAAAGTGACCTTGATTATGTGTCTGAATGAGTCAAACATCTGGCAACTCCAAATCTCAACTAACAAATGCTCTGTCCTACACACTGGAAAAAAAAGTACACCAAATACAAACTAGGCGGATATGACCTTGTTGATGATCCTCACTCTGTCAAGGATCTTGGAGTCCTCATATCAAATGACATAAGTGCCAGAGCTCACTGTAACAGCATTGCCAAAAAGGAATTAGGAGATGTAAATCTAATCTTATGAAGCTTCTCCTCCGGAAATATCGAATTGCTAACTAGACCATACAAAACTTTTGCCAGACCAATACTCAAATACAGCTCATCAGCCTGGAATCTGCACTGCATATCAGACATTAATACAATCGAGCAAGTCCAGAAGTATTTCACAAGAAGAGTACTACACTCCTCTGCTCGCAACAGAATACCCTATATCACCAGGCTTGAGATTTTGGGCTTGGGCAACCTTGAACTACACTGCCTACAGTTAGACTTAAGCATAGTACACAAAATTATCTGCTACAATGTCCTAGCAGTCAATGACTACTTCAGCTTCAACCACAACAATACAAGAGCACACAACAGATACAAACTCAATGTAAACCACTTTAAACCTGATTGCAGAAAGTGCGTCTTCAGCAACAGAATGGTCAATGCCTGGAATGCACTACCTGACTCTGTTGTTACATCCTCTAACCCCCACTCCTTTAACCTCAAACTAACCACTATTGATCTCACCCCATTCCTAAGAGGTCTGTAAGGGGCATGCATAAGTGTACCATCGTGCCTAGAGTCCCTGTCCTATTGTCCTCATTTATTCGTACCTATTTACTGTATTCTTACTCATGTTTATACTTATATCAATTACCTTATAAGTGATTGACAAATCAAATCAAATCAAATAAATAAATAAATAAATAAAATATTTTGAATGTTTTATTGGCAAAGTGTGATTAGATACACAATGAATTTGTCTTGGTGCATCTGCTCTCGGTGTACATAAAAGAAAAGATACATTCGCCAAGAATCATAAGGTACAGCACTTAATATAGTCATAGGGTAGAAATAGGCAATCAAATCATACTAGGAAACAGTCAATATAAATCGTAAGGGTACAAGCAACAAAGTTACAGTCATACAGTCACAAGTGGGAGGGGATGCGTGATAGGAGTGATGAAATGATTGGCTGAAATGATATTTGGAGACGCTGGTTGTTGGAAAGTTCCAACCATCTAAGGTGGAATGTTCCCATAAAAAGTTGCTACAGGCTTTAATGCTTAGCCCTTCAGCCGATTTTGTTTCTTCCATGCTTTTAAAAATCTACCGGAAGCTGTTAAAGGTGATTGTTTGGAATTCTTAGGTTGAACATTATTTTTCTCCTGATGATACATTGCTCTTTTCAAGTGATGCCAAAATGGCAATGAAAATCCTGAAACATTGCCTGGATGTATCTCTTCCTGTAGAAGGATGATCTGTTCATACTGATCCATTCCTGAATCAAGTCTCCCCTTTGATTATTTCAACATGTTCCTCATGGGGTTTCCCTTGAAAATTGTTTCATAACTACAACTCATACAAAAGATGATTGCCAGATTACTCTCTGGCATGCATTTTACAGACCTTATAACACTAAACTTTGATCTGGTTTTCAATTTAATTCTGAACCCAACTCAAGATAAATAAACTTAAGGCAGTACATACTGCCCTGAATTAGCAATGGAAAACCTTTTAATAACTGATTTTTTTTTGTCATTGGCACAGCAAGGGACTCATCAAATCACCTTTTATACAAGGAGGAAGAAGCAGGAAGAAGGGTAAAGTCAAAACCTGCAATTTTGACTTTAATTTTTAATTTCAAACCTTCTCAAAACTTGATAAAAATTAAAACAAATCCTTTTTTGGGGGTGTGGGGGTCAGGTTCTGATACTAGCAGAGTTGCATAATAGGGAGGGACATTAAAACTTATCTTCACTTCCAGATGGGTTGGCTCCAGAGGAATATAGTGTAAAACAATTCTTGTCTATCCTTGGTGGAAATTAATATTAATAGCATTGTTTTCTCAGTGGACACTGTTGGAAAATGCCATCTCTATTGCTTCTCTGCAAAGACAAGTGTTTCTCAAACTTAGCCACTTTAAGATATGTGGACTTCAACACCCAGAATTCATCAGCCAGCATCTGCCAGATTTTTCCACCCAGCAGGCTGTTTGGGGAATTCTGGAAGTTGAAATGGCTAAGTTTGAGAAAACTCTGACACAGAAATAGAAGATCTGGAGTGCATTTCTTATAGCTGCTTTGCCTTCTGCTGCCAACTAACAAGAATTTTAAGTATAAGGTAAATAGAACAATATCAGTGCTGATAAATAAGACGTGCTTTGGATGGCCACAGCAATTCCCTCTCCCCATTAAGAAAACTGGAGGAGCTTTGCTGCTATCCAGGAAAGTCATTGTCCAAACGCTCCACTGCATGTTTAATCAATTTTTGAAGAGGCTTGCTGCTTTATATTCCATGTAATTATTCTTCACAGTGTTCTTTTCATTATTCACTTTTTTGGACATTGTCATTTTATTATTTTCTGGGGAGGCCTTTATTTAGTAATCTGGGGTGCGGGGGGCTAGAATGCTGAAAATGTTAGTCATTTGGTGGGGGGAAAGCTCTGAATGATGGTTGTACTTAGGGTTTCTGAAATGTTTATGTTCACTGCATTTGTATTGTTTATTGCTGTTGTTGACACTAACACTATATGGTCCAGATGAGAGAGTAAGATATTACAGCTGAGGGTAGGTTGCATAGTGTAAACTGAACTTCCAGATGTACTTCTGCCTAATCAGAGACAGAAGATCCCCTTGGATTCCCAGGCTGGGGAAGCCAAGGTTAATGTACATATTTCATGCAACACTTCCAGGTCCAAATTGAGAAAATGAAAAGGGTGTCTGCAAAATTTGGAAAGGTACTGAGGCCATTACTGAGGCCATAGAATGACTCCTATTTAAATGTCAATTGCAGTATTCTAACAGTGAAGTTAACAACTTCAAGCTGTTTATCCTGGCCTGTTCTAATAAATCTGGATAAAATGTTTTTTCTTCTTCTCCGCTATTATAGGGTTGGAAGGAATCATCCTAAATATTGGGAGGGGGGATAAGGAGTGGAAAAAGGAATAGATGAACAGAAACTATGAGTGGCTTATGAAACTGTCTCCATCCTCATCTTCACCAAAATCAGGTTGAAATTGTGGGCAGGTGTGGCTCATTTACCCCTTACTGCTGAGGACAATTCATATCTGCATAAACCACTATCATACAGAGATAAAAGACACAAAACCAACTTGCTAAGAATATTTAGTGGTTATTTCATTACCACTTGCATAGAAGGGGTCCAGGAATGTCACTGTTGTCTCACTCCCTTCTCTTCAAGGAGTGGGGGAATTCTATGTTGAGAGTCATCTCTGCCAAATGTGGATTGAATTACAGGTGGTATTCAGCAGGTTCTGACCAGTTCTGGAGAGCCAGTAGCTGAAATTTTGAGTAGTTTGGAGAACCGGCAAATACCACCTCTGACTGGAGATTTTACAGTATCCTTCCTCTGCCATGCTCACCAAGCCACAGAACCGGAAGTAAAAAAAAATGAATCCCACCACTGGATTGAATGGCAAAGAAGGGGGACACATGGATGCCTTGACTTACTAATGTCCTAATTTACAGTGGAAATTCTGGGCTCCTTTACAGTCATAAACTGAGGATTATCTCTTCACTTAGTATCTTCTTTTTGCAAAAAGATATCTGTCCTTTCTTCTGCCTTGCTTGTTGAGAACGACGCTGTTACAGAACATGCAGAGTGATGGTTTTATGCTTTTATTTCTAATTGTGTTTTCTTCTTAATGCAGATCTATAGGAGTTTCACTTTTTAAATGTTTATGAGTAAAGCCCGTTCCAATACAGCTCTAAATTCCTGTACTTTGGTAGTACTACAATCACTTGTTTGTGATCTAATGCATATTTTCAAATAAACTATGTTGTTTTCCAATAAATTACAAATGTGGTTTATGCAGAAATAAACCACAGACTTAATTAACTGCAAATGTAATGTTGCATGTGGTTTTGGTTTGGTTTTCAATATTATTACTGTACTGCTGATAAACCTTGGGACGCATAAATTCTAGAAGGTTGTAGAATAAGCTAGTATCCCTGACTCAGTGAATGTTGAAGTGATTAGAGGATCACCTTTTTAAAAGAGAAAAGGTACTGATTTGCCTCAAATTTCATTATGACAATTTACATTATTGTTACAAATTTAGAAATAATTATAATAATCTAAAAGGAAATTATTCAATGCAATTCATGTCACAATGTTAGAGAAATATGGGGTCAACCTCTATGTTGCTAGGTATGTAAATTAGATACTCAAATTTCTCAGCTATTTCTCTTCCTATTTCTCTGATCTGAATACCCTTTCAGATGTAATCATTTTCAGAACAGATTTCTCCTTTGATAAGATGGACAAACACACTGCATTAAAGTATGATTCACCAAGATAAATTGAAAATCAGGAGCAGAGGTAGAAATTTGTTAATATTTGTTAATATTTTCCTTTTTAACCCTTTCTGGAATTTAAATTTTATGGAAATTGTTTTTGAATTGTGCCAAACCAGAAATATATATATATTTTTAAAAAGGGCAGTGAGGAGGAGAAACTAGGAAATATATTTCTGTGCAGAATGTACTAGAAAAGCATGTATACAGATAGTGCTCATTTAGTATCTATCTCATTTAGTAACTGTTTGAAATGATGAAAAGGTTACTTTGCAACCACTTCTCACACTTGTGACATTTGCAGGTGTGTAAAACAAAGGATCAACCCTGACAGTTCTTCGGAAGGACGGATACTGAAGCTAAAGCTCAAATATATTTTGGCCACCTAATGGGAAGAGAGGACATCTTGGAAAAGACTCTGATGTTGGGAAGGATTGAAGGCATAAAGGTATGGCAAAAGATGAGATGGTTAGATAGCGTCATTGATGCAATGAACATGAATTTGGGCAAATTCTGGGAAACAGTATAGGACAGGGTGTCTGGTATGCTGTGGTCTACGGGGTTGTAAATAGGCGGGGCACAACTTAGCAACTGAACAGCAAAAAAAAAAAGCAAAGGAAAACTGAACTAAAATTGTAAAATGGTGACTTATGACTGCTTCACTTCATGATTGAGTTGCTGGTCCCGTTTGTGGTTGCTAAATAAGGACTTACCTATATGGATGTCTTTATTGCTCAGTCATCTCTTCAATGTCTCTGGCTTCCCACAGTTAAATCTTGAAAGAAAGCATTTTAAGGAAACTCTTCCAATTTGTCTTTGCAAATCAAGAAGCACGTGCAGGAGAGGCAGTCGAAGGAGAGAAAGCCGCATGGCAGCAATTTTCATTCTCCTGCAAAAAAAAATTTTTTTTTTACAAAACATATCCATTAGACATTCTAAAGCATCCTAAGAATGAGATAACCAGAAAATAAATGTTGGCATATGATTTAGGATTTTATTTTTGGTGCTTTCTCAAGTTATGACAAATGCAAAGAGCTTCATCTCCCTTATGAGAACGTTATGTTTTGTTAGTGTGAGGTCCTTGGTGGTCTCTGAGCTTGGTGGTTTTCTTGCAGGACCTTATAGTTCAATCCTGAGTTACAAATATTCTCTTCTACTTGGTATTATTATTGTACATATTTTATACAGAATACCTTTGCAACTAATTCTCAAATGTTTGGCAAATTCTGATCTGAAATCCTCTATGTAATTTCTTCAAGTTTTTTTCTCCCTCAAAAGAGACTTTGATTTTTGATTTTTCAGGAAAGAGTGAAGAAAGGAGCAACAAAAATGATTAGGGGCCTGGAGGCTAAAACACAACGAATAGTTGCAGGAAATAGGTATGTCTAATCTAAAGAAAAGGAGAACTAGGAGTGACATGATAGCAGTATTTCAATATTTGAGGGGCTGCCACACAGAAGAAGGGTTCAACCTATTTTCCAAAGCACCAGAAGGCAAGAGAAGAAACAATGGATGGAAATTAATCAAAGTTAGAAACAACCTGGAACAAAGAAGAAATTGAGAGGAAAAAATGAGAATGATTAACTAGTGGAACTGCTTGTCTTCAGAAGTTGTGGGTGCCCCATTACTAGAGGCTTTTAAGAAGGGACTAGGCAGCCCCTTGTCTGCAAAGCTATCTTTCTTGAGTAGGGGTTGGACTAAAAGGTCTTTTCCAACTCTGTTATTGTGTTAATAATTTCTGTTGCATTTTTCCTGATGATGTTTCTAGCTTTTCTTTTTGTTGGAGCTGACAGAGTGTTACCAGTAGTGTTGTTTTCTATGATGCTATGCATCTTTCTATTCCTCTGATACTTTGGTAGCTTTCCACATTTCCCAATTTGAAGGACCTCTTTGCGGCCCCCCCCCCATGCTGTCACTTGGAGTTAAATTGACTTGTGGGATGCTAACGATACTGCAAATAGTATTGTTATAATTATAGAAGACTTGCTATTTATTTACATCCTTTCATCTCTCACTTTTTAAAAAGCTGTAAACAATCACATTGCTTCAACTGCTCTTTCACTCAACTGAATGAGAACTGGTCAGAAAAGACATTTTGGTCATAACAGCTTAGCTGCTTCCCTAGTTAATATTGAATTAATGAGCTGAGTATGTTTTCAGATTTGTTCTTCAGAAGCATATACAGCCTGTTGAGCCTCTTGAATCACTCTAACGAATTGTTTCCTCCACTCCTTATTGTTCACTCTCCGTTTTATTCTTCTGGGTCCATTGAATATTTATAACTCAGTTCCAGTCCTCATATTACTTAATGGTACTGTTAGATCTGTACTCATAGAGAATAAATACTTTATTTTATTTTTTTGCCTCAGCAGAGTTTACAACAAATAACCAAATAAATTAAAAACAGGATTAAAAACAATTCCACATGCTAATTAAGAACAGGAGCAGCTAAAAGAATAGAACTGACTCTATTTGCAACTGAAAACAACAACATTCTTCTAAAATATAAGCTAGATGTTCTTCTGAGGGCCAATCAAATTAACTCCAAAAGATGTGCATACTGAGAATTATCCAGAACTTTTCTATAGGTAGGTGCTCCAAAAAACAAGGAGCAGGAAGAAAAAGGTGAACATCGAAAAAATTAGAACCAGGAAGTTTGTAATCTTAAATCCATGTAGGAAGGAACAACAGAATTAAGACGAATGTTGTGATTCTCTTGCCTCAGATTATACCCAATTGTGAGGAACAAGGAGAAACTGAGCATCTCCCTGCTACTGAGCCATGCAGAAACATTGAGACTAATTTTATTATTTTCAGTGCCAACTCTGCACTGAATCTGTGCCCACAGATTCATTGGCCTGACTATGTAACCACATAGAAACGTACATACCATCAATATAAACAAGGTCAGATAATAGTTTTGCTTGCTGTCTAGATTAAAGTGAGTCAAGCTCAGTTTTATTGTATTATTTAAACTGTTTTTATTGAAGAATATTGGACCTCAAAACCTGTAAACTGTAAAAAAAAGATAAAATGTCTACCTCTTTCTATGGAGCTAATAATGCACCCCGAATGGCTGATTGTGACATCTTTTAAGTCATGCAAAAACTTTCTTGGTCCATAGAAAAGCAAAGAATATCAATAGCAAAACAAAAACAAGAACCAATTTTATCATTACTAGGATCAATCAAAGGCTTACAGCATTCTCCTGATTTTCAGTTACAAGATTCTCCTGGGCTTTAAATCAGGCCGCAATTGTGAGCAACACTGGAGAACTCTCAGACAACAGATATCAATCATTGACAGTCCTCTCTGAGCCCACAAATTAAAGCAGTTTTATTATTTTCTTGGATAATATTTACTGTCTTGCTTTGGATTACTTGTGCAGAATGAATCCAAATGGAGATCACAGATAAATGGACTGTGGATATAGGAGCAGCCTAGCCACATGCCATTACTTTTCTTCTGATGACAACTTGAACAGATCCAACCCTTCCTCCCCAGACCAGTTTCCTAACTCTTGAGCCAATACAGATTTACTCGTGCAGTAGACGGATTTTCCCCCACTCCACATTTTCCTGCTTGATATCTTCTCATAGTCTTGTTTCTGCTTAATTTTTCCAGTTTTAAAAATGCCTCTTGGTTAAGAAGAAAAGCTTAAATGTATAAGTCTTGCTACTTACATGTTGCAGTGTTTATGACATTGACATAAATGAACAAACCGCACCTGTGATTTTAAGCCACACCTGCAATTTTAAGAGGCATGCACGTCAACTCCCGGAACACTAGGGTTTTCTGGGAATTGAAATCCATACCTCTTAAAATGGCTAAGCTTTCAAAATGCTGGTTTATGTTATGGCGTGGGTGTCAAACTTGATTGCTTCAATGGGCCGGATCGTGATGTATCATGATGGGTTTTTTTTGCCTTTGCAGAGCTGGGGTGGGCGTGGCCTGCATGTGATGTATTTGGCCTGTGGGCTGCCAGTTCAACAGGCCTGTGTTATGTCATGGGGAACTTCCAGGCAACCATCCTTCTTATATTTCAATAAAAATGAAGGCATGTTCTATTTATTGATCGACTTTCTTAGCAGTGGTAGGATTCAATTTTTTTCACTACCGGTTCTGTGGGCGTAGCTTGGTGGGTGCAGTAGGGGAAGGATACTGTAAACTCTCCAGTCAGAAGTGGCATTTACCGGTTCTCCAAACTACTCAAAATGTCCGCTACTGGTTCTCCAGAACTGGTCAGAACCTGCTGAATACCACCTCTGTTTCTTAGTCTACCACAGTTGCAAAAATCCATTGAGTCAATGAGCAGTGGTGGGATTCAAATTTTTTTACTACCGGTTCTGTGGGCGTGGCTTGTTGGGCGTGGCAGGGGAAGGATACTGTAAAATCTCCAGTCAGATGTGGTATTTGCCAGTTCTCCAAACTACACAAAATTTCCGCTACTGGTTCTCCAGAATTGGTCAGAACCTGCTGAATACCACCTCTGTCAATCACTGCTTGTCCTTCCTGGTTAGCCATCATTCTGTCATTTCTTATTTGTCTTCTCGGTGTTGGAACAAAATGTTCACTGGGTCCCATAATCCCCTCTCCTATCTATTGTGACACTTTATCAAATTTGTTCTCTGGTTGCCATACTCCGATAGCAGAAACTGGAAGCCAAGATGAGCCAGACATACTATCTAGTGACCATCAAAAGTGTGCCCTGCATCACAACTTTGCACTATGCTGCTACTTCCGCAGCTCATTACCTAAAAACCAAAAATCTTGTCTACAAGAGACCTCCGGATTGCAGCCTGAAGAAATCAGGTCAAAGTGTAAAGGTAAGTTTTCATCTATGGCATTGATTGATCAGCAAATGCTCGATGTGGCAGAGATTTGGAACAGTAGCTGCATTCCGGAATCCTTTAAGCAATTAGTCTTAAGAGGAAAATATAAATATTTATTAAGGACGATATAGAAGACAATTTAGACTCAGTGGGGCTATTACTCAACTGCTGTCACCAATCCAACACTTGTTTTTTGATGGCATAAGGCTCATTCTCCAAAAGTTGGTTAAGATTGCAGCGACACTTTTTTTTTTGCATTTCCAGCAATTTAGTTAGTCCTTGACTTACAACCACAATTGACTCCAAAATTTCTGTTGTTAAGTGAGATGTTTGTTAGATGAGTTTTGCCCCATTTTATGAGCTTTCGTGCCCCACTTGTCAAGTGAATCACTGCAGTTGTTAAATTAGCCACAAGGTTGTTAAGTGATTCTGGCTTCCCCATTGACTTTGCTTGTCAGAAGTTTGCAAAAGGCGATCCCCTCACTTTTTGGACACAGCAGCAGTCATAAATATGAACCAGTTGCCAAGCCTCTGAATTTTGATCACATGATCATGCAAAGGATGCTGCAAAGGTCATAACCATGAAAAACAGCCATAAGTTACATTTTTCAGTGCCATTGTAACTTTGAACGGTCACTAAATGAACTGTTGTACATTGAGGACTGCCTGTATATACCCCTGGTTATTCTCCAGGATCAAAGTGGACTTGCTTGTGTCTTCCCCTATGTTAATCAGCAACAGATAGGGGCCAAATGTCTCTTTGCTTTCTAGTGCTGTTGCTATGGACTAGCATCTGTGAATGACTGTTGATGTCATTCTACAGCAGGGGTCGCCAACCTTTTGAACCTCAGTATAATTTTAAATTCCGCGGACCATTAATATGAATTTTGACTGGTGGTGGCTTGTTGACATCGATGGGAAAGTCGGTCCCATATTCCAGAGCTTCAGTAGTCACAGGGCTGACCCTTTGGTCACCCAGGAGCAGCTGCTCCTCCACCCGGGTTCACTGGCCTGCCATGGACTGGAGGAGCTGCTCTGGAATGACCAAAGGGCCAGTTCTGTGGCACTGCAGCTCTGGAATATGGGACCTACTTTCCTACCAACGTCAGCAAGCATCCCGGTGAAGATTTCCCTCCCCTGCCATTGGTCTTACCTTCCAGTTCCAGGTTGCGTGGTTCTACTCAAGGTAAGGTTTGGACTCAGCCAAAGGGTGGGAGCCAATGGGTAGATGAGCTATGTGGGCGGTTTAGTTGTAACAGTTGTAACTGTCAGGAAATTTCTTCTTAGATCTAGATTGCTTCTCTCCTTGATCAGTTTCCACCCATTGCTTCTTGTCCTGCCCTCAGGTGCTTTGAAGAATAGCTTAACTTTGTGGCAGCCCCTGAGATATTGGAACACTGCTATCATGTCATCCTTAATCCTTCTTTTCATCAAACTAGACATACTCAATCCCAGCAATTGTTCTTTATATGTTTTAGCCTCCAGTCCCCTAATCATCTTTGTTGCTCTTCTCTGCACTCTTTCCAGAGTCTCAACATCTTTTTTACCTGGTGGTAACCAAAACTGGATGCAGTTGGTTTCCTATTGGTTGGTTAGTGTGTTGATGGCTGGCAATTGGCTGTTGCTTTCTTGTGCTGCAAAGTCTTCAGTTTAATGTTAGTTTACTTTAAACTAACAACGCTGTTGGAGTAGGAGATGGGGGAAAGCTTGTGAAGGACAGTAGAACTGTTTATCTCTGAGACATGTGCATCTAAGAACATTAACAGATCTTTGTTTCAGGTTTCTCTCCGTTCACGAATATGCCTAGGCATATTCAACCCTTCAGTCTTAGTGTAGCCCTGAATGAGTACCTTACCGTACTCAAAGCACCACTGCCTGATAAGAGTGCTCAGTAACGTGTAATCCTCCTCCAAGAAAAACAGTAAGTTTACTAATCCTAGTGTTAGGTTTTTGTAGCATGTTGGTCTAAAACCAAATCCTGTTAGGGCTTACCTTTGCTTGCGTAATGCTGGTTTGATTTATTTCATTTTAAGCTTTTATTTCCTCATTTTACATGTGTGTCTGTGTGCATGTGTTTACTTTCATCTGATTGACACGATGGTTGGTAACATTTCTGTGGGTTGTTTGCATTGAAGTGAGACATTGTGAGGTCTGAGTATAATTTGTATGACTTAACTTTGTAAATAAGTCCTCTGTTGCTCCAGTGGTATGCACTTTCTAAATTCAATTACTCATCTTCCTTTTCTTTAATTTACCCATCTACAAACCACAGGCTGCACACTCACAATACAGAAGGAATTAAAAAAGAAAATAGATCTAAATTACGTAATTCCCGTCATACAGAAAATGAATGCCCTTTCTCAAAAACCAAAGAAATACATTCAGTGAGAGATTCATTGCCCTGACTTTTAGCTCTGTAAGAAAATGTCACCATTCCATTCTCACAGCTTAGGGCCACCAACCATTTACAAACTTGGAGTTTTGTAATCAGTTAGCAATGAGTCACATGCTGAAGACACACTTCTTTTTTTATTGTTTTACTTACGATGGTGCAATTCCTGGATATTTTGCTTTTGGGTTGCTGACAGTGAAGTAAACAAGTTAAATGAAAAAAAGGCCAAGAGTATTACAGCCAATTCAATACTTGGGAATCGGCTGTGGAAATCTTCAAAATTCTGCATTCAGATTAAGGTCTCCATATGAGGTGGATATATGGTTTCTCCATTAAATCCCCTCTGCCCCTCCCCTCCCCTCCCCCAAATGACCCTCTTTCATTCACAGCAGATGGATTTTGATGTTGCTGGTCTGGATCCCTATTCATGAAGGTGAATCTTGGTTCTTTTGGCATTGGGCAATTCACAATAACAAGTTGCAACTGCCTACTGGAACATTCGGTACCAATATATGCTCTAAGACAAATAGAAAACTCAAAGGGTGGTTGGCTACGGTTGTAATGGTGAAGCTCAAAGATTGTGTTAGCAAAATGCATAATTGAGCCAGCATGAGCTCTAATTTGATTGGTTGAAACCACTATAGAGGTTTTCAGATCCATATTATGCAACAGGTCACCCAATGTCTCCTTGTAGTCACTTACAAATTTCGTTTGAAGCATTTCCAGTTTGAATTTTGGCCTCAGTTTTTTACTCCTGTCCTTAATTCCTGCCTTGGCAATATTTTGCATTGCCTCTCATTTTGTCCCCTTTCCACCCATTGCTCCTATTTGGCTACTTTTTCCTTAAAGTCTTTTGTAGTTTGCACCCCTGATTTAATACTGCTTTTAAGAGATTCAATCTTAAAATCTTTCTTGTTTCCTTGGCTTAGCTTTCACTCCTTCTGCTGTCAAATAAAACTTAGCAGCTATTCAGCTTTCGCGTTACATGGGACATTGATTTTTAGGGGAGAAAGGGAATGTTTCTGTCTTCCAGATGCCTTGTGTGCATAACCTTTGCAGGCCTTTGCCCTTTGAGCATGACATCCAGTGTGTGTATGTGTGCATGCACACATATACACGTGTTGGGAATGTGTGTGAATGTATGCAGCAGCATTGGATTCAAAGGGAAAGGGGTGTTTCAGAGTATGCACGAGACATTCACATAGTACTGTCTGCAACTTCTCATGTGATCTTTGTCTTTTCCCAGGTGAGGGAAGTCATCCGCCCTTGAAGAACGAAATATTTTGAGAAATATTTAAAAAGGCAGAATATTATATTTCCCTAAAGGAGAAACATGTTTTTAAAGAAAGAAAGCAGTTCCATGCTCCCAGCAGATATGTGGTGCCCATTAAGAGAGACTAGGCCATCCTATCTACAAAATAAAACAGCCTCAGGGCGATGGGATTAGCCCTCACTCAAGATCCAAACCAGGACAAAGCCATTAAGACACAATAGGAATTGCCCGACACCCTTTCAGAACACAAGCCTCTTCATTGCATCATCACCCTCCAAGCTTCAACCAAACCTGGGAGCTCAGACAAACATGACCCCAATGGCCCCATAGGAGTCTGACAACAGTCAATAGAATACATGTTCTTGCACAGGAACAGGAAGCTCAAGTTCAAAGCCCAAGAGAAGGTATAAAAGCCCCCCCTCAACTCCATGAGGTCAACTGCATCAGGACCATGTGTTTGGTGGTTCTGTTCACCATTAAACCCTCTTTCCAATCAGCCTCATGTTTTCAGTGTCTTTCTCCCAGCTTGGAACAGACCAGATGAACATTTCTTCCAATACAGGGTTGCAAGACAGCCTTCTAAAGCAGCCATGTTTTGAATACCATTTGGTTTCATGCATCTCCAGCAGTATGCCTGCCCCTTATGTTCTGCAGCATCTCTTCCCTGGTATCTCCAAAGGCCGGTAAAACTCTAATGGTTATCAGTTACAAGAACAGCTGCAAAACTCATAGTCCTCTTGTGTAAGTGATCATTCTGAGAAGGACAGGATGCCAATAATCTTTTGGTAGCTGGGGGTGTACTTAAATTTTTTTAGGGGGTTGGGGAAGATTATCCTAGGTTTTCTTTTGTGTATGTGTGTAGGAAATTCTTTTAATTTCTTAAAGTCCAGTTAGGTCTATTTGAAGCTAAAACTGGAATTCTCATTCTTTCTATCATAATAGTATGGGGAGTTGGGATTTTAGTGGCAGGGCTTAAGGAGGGGGAAAAATGGGTTTTAAGGGCTGCCTGCTTATTATGTTATGGCTTGTGGAGGCTATGATATCTTTATATTTCACTGAGATCATAAAACAGAAAATGCTAGAGCTCTGACTCTGTATAAACTGTTTTCACTTAGATAAATAAAATTATTCTCTTCAAGCAAAAGTTACATTAGAAAGATTAGTACTGTCATCAAGCATTTTATAGCAAAGTGTAAAATCATAAATTCTCCTTCTCCCCAACTCTCAGTAACATAGCCTCTCCACTTTTAATTATCCCAGGATTTAAGATGACATTTTTTGCTCATTTATTAAACTCTGGTTCACTTTCCAGCTCTCTTCTCTCCTTCTTTCTCCTCTCTCCACTCCTTCTTTCTCAATGTACGCATACAGTATGCACATATTTTGGAGAACTATCTGTGAAAGATTGCTTGAAATATACACATATATAAAACATGTATTTTGCATTTGTCTCAGATTAAACAGTGTAAAAGATTTTGGGAATTCTATGAGATGTATGTGTGTATTTAATTGTCATTGTTTGATCTCAGACATAGTGTGAAACTGACACCCTTTTCTTACTGGATGATCTATTGGACACTTCTCATTTTGGCATTTGAGTAATGGCTGATGTAATGGCTTATACTCAGGTAAGTATATTGTTGGTTCAAAAGAAACACAGAGAGGTACATATCAAAAACCTTAAAATCAACATAGTAAGCTCTGTGAGCAAGTCTTGTGCATTATCTTATTGTTTCATATGGTTGCAATGCTTCACTAGAGATACAGTTGGAAATAGAGCAAATTTACATGATAAAAAAACTGGGAACAGTCATGTGCATGAATTGTTTGCATGGAGAAATGTGTATATACATATACATATACATACACATACACACACACACACACACACACACACACACACACACACACACACACACACAGGAGAGGATGTATAGACTAAATTTTTGGTGTTTGGAGGAAACACCATTATTATTAGAGGAAATCCAGTTCTGGTTTGCAAAATCCAGATGATTATAGATGGCAGCAATGAGTTACAGGTTTTTTTTTGATACAGTTTGCTGCTATCTGATGATCACTGAGATTTTTGCAGTCAAGATGTGATGGACTTTCTTATTTCTATAATCCAAGAGCCTCAGGGGATAGGGAATGGCACCATAATGTCATGCAGACATGAAAGTCAATTTCATGGTTCAGGTTCTTAAACCAATTATGTCCAATGGTTTATCCTACCCCGCCAATTTAGATGGACCAAAGTCTGAACACACTTCATTTTTTTTCTATTTTGTATTCAAAATAGTAAAAATATTAACTGTCCCTTTTTTTTTTTGCTGATTTGCTATTGAATTTTGGCAGTGCGATGCCCATCATGGTGTTTGACACCTCCCTTTCCCAGACATCCATGCATCCTGATATATATATATATATATATATATTTGTTTTCTGAGGTTCTCACGGGTATTTGTATGTGGATCTTTGGTTGTTCGGGTTTTCTCCTGCGTAAGATTCGAAGTATCTAGGCAACGTTTCGATGAAGTCTCATTCATCATCTTCAGGCTTCTGTCTTCGGCTCTGTGCTTCTCTGAGTGATGTGAGATTGCAGCTGCTTCTTCCTTTTAACTGAGATATATATATAGTATTCAGCTTTGTTCGGGTATTTTCCCACATCATTGTAGTTGTGCTTTTAAAGTTGTAGCAACGTTTCGGCAGAATCTCATCTGCCATCATCAGGCTTCTGTATTGCACAATATAAAACATTGCTACAACTTTAAAAGCACAACTACAATGACGTGGGAAATACCTGAACAAAGCTGAATACCATACATGCAAGTACCCACGAAAACTTAAGAAAACACACGCACACACCCACACACACATATATATGTATCCCTTTTCCACAATCTCTTTTCCACATGGCTTACTAAATCCTTTTGATCCCAAACATGCTTTTTAAAAAGGCAACTGGACTTTCTTTGTTTCTCCTTGAAGGCGTTTTGCTTCTCATCCAAGAAGCTTCTTCATTTCTCATTCAAAACTGAAGAAGTTTCTTGAATGAGAAGCAAAATGCCTTCAAGCAAAAACAAAGAAAGCCCAGTTGCCTTTTCAAAAAGTGCCTTTGGGACAACCATGACTTGGATGACTAAGACCATAGATTTATATTTTGTGGGTTGGGGAAAATAATCTAATGCCTATCTGTGTTTACTTATCTTAGAGATATATGGGAATAACTTGTAAAATATAAATCATAAGAATGCTTTCCGTAGTGAACAGGAATGAAAAAGTTTAAATTTTGAGGTCCGCATTTTATCAGTTATGATCTGTCTGCAGCTGAATTCTGGTGGTAGCTAGTGCCAAATCTGGCACAACTCTCTCATGATTCTATCATTTCTCTCTTTCCCTCCCTGTACCTCTTTCTTTATTCCTCCCCCTCGTGTACTCTGCCTACTGGATCTGGTGGAGAGGCAGAATGTTCTTGCAAGACACCTGAACTAATCAGTTATTGAAGGATTTTTCATTAGAGCAAAAGCCCCATAAAATTACACTGAGCATAAATATTGTCCATCTATACTAGTTGTAGTGTATTCATGTACATACTTCTAATACCACATTTCTATTAGTTAGTCCACATAGCTTAACGATTGGTTAATAACGACAGTTTTGGATTGGCCGCCTAAGCGGCGGGAAGTTTAAATAAATGCCATTGGTGGTGAGCCACGAGCAGCCGCTATAAAAAGGGCTGCCACGGCTCGACTTTAGTTGAAGTTACTGGTTGCTAATAAAGAGCTGAATTCAACTCCGGTCTTTGAGTCTGCTGTGTCCTGGCGATAGAACACTGGCGACGAGGATGGGATTGGAGGAACAAAGACCGTACGCACGTGGCAATGACAGCAGAAAGACCATCGAGATGGCTGGCAACAATTCATTCAACCCAGCCGAAGAAGACTGGGAGTCATATATTGACAGCTTCCTTATGTTTTTAGAAAGCAACGAACTGCAAGGAATCACTGACCAGAGGAAGAGAGCTGTATTCCTGACGCATTGCGGCCTGACTATTTTTAAAATGGCAAAGGCATTAGCAAGTCCCAATGATGTTAAACAGATGGCATGGCCAGACCTGAATCGAATGCTGAGAAACCATTACGCACCAGTCGTGTCCAATATCATTAGAAGACATGAATTCTACAAGTGCGACCAACAAGAAGGCGAAAGTATTGGAGACTTCGTAGCAGCGCTGAGGGATATTGGGGGGGCATGCAAGTTCCTCAATATGGATGAAGCCATGAGGAATCGCATAGTCCTTGGATTGAGAGATGCTACCCTACAGAGCAAACTGCTAAACCGACCCAACATCACCGCAAATGAGGCCATCACTGAAGTGACTGCAGCCGAAGCAGCAAAGAAGTCTGTGGCAAAAATGAAGCAGATGAATACAACCAACAGCCCGAGCCAGAATAAAGAAAACAGTGGGAGCCCAGAAGCATGCTACCACAACCTCTCGCCATGAAGATATTGAATCATCAACCGACTCTGAAGAAGAAGACGAGGAGGTAAACAGGCTCCATTCAGAAAGGAACAGGAGAGAGAGACGAGGGAGAAAACCTGAATTTCAGTGTGCGGGATGTGGGGGAAACCACCCGCATTCTGAGTGTCGTTTTTGGGATGCCATATGCAGGCATTGTGAAAAACGGGGGCACATTGCAAGGGTCTGCCGAAACAAAAAGAGCTATAGTCCAAAAAGATGAGACAGTACCCCCGCACAGAACTAAGGAGAAGCCAACCAGAAGTTGCTGGAGCCGGGAACATAGGAGTCAACGGCTCAGTGAGAAGGAAGAGACACATCAGACAATCACTATTGGGACGGCCAGAACAACAAACACTAAGAAAGTTTGAATCAATGTCCTGATAGAAGGGGAGCCATGTGAGATGGAAGTAGACTCCGGTTCGTATTTATCAATGGTATCATGGAACACGATAAAAAAATTTGATACCAGACATACGACGAAAAGAACTCGAAGAGCAAAGCCTGATCATCAAAGACTACCAGGGTAACAAGATACCAGTGGTAGGATTGGGACATTTCAAGGTAAAGTTTAAAAAACACACCGAAATTCTTCCATTGACCATCATTGACCGAGATCGCCCCAGCCTGCTTGGTTTGGAATGGTTCGAACCTCTAGGAATCGAAGTGACAGGAATCAACAGCATCGCCATGACGGACTGGGAAAAAGACCTGATGGAGGAGTTCCATGACGTATTCGACGGGACTTTAGGCAAGTACTGTGGGACCCCTATATCATTTAGCCTAAACCCGAGCGTAGCCCCTATCAGGCTTAAAGCCAGATGCGTACCATTTGCTTTAAGGCCAAAATTGATGAGCAACTGAACAAGCTCATCACACAAGGGGTGTTAGGGGTGCGAGATGGGAAACCCCGATTGTGACCCCCATAAAACCAGATGGGTCTGTGCGCATCTGTGGTGACTATAAGGTCACCCTGAACCATGCATTGCAACAGAGCGCATATCTCGTCCCAGTAGTCCAACACCTGCTGCACTCATTAGGGAGAGGAAGGATCTTTGCAAAGCTCGATCTCGCACAGGCATATCAACAGTTACCAGTTGATTCCGAGATGGCAGAGGCACAAACTATCGTAACACATAGAGGAGCCTTTAAATGCAATAGATTACAATTTGGTGTCAGAGCCTGATGGAATGCCTCCTCCAAGGATTAAAAGGGGTGGTTCCCTACTTCGATGATGTACTAATATCAGCCGAAAATAAAAAACAACTAAAAGACCGATTAAGGGCAGTCTTGTTAAAATTTAGAGAAGCAAGACTCAAAAGTTAAAAAAGAAAAATGCCAACTTGCCACAAATCAGGTTGAGTTCCTAGGATATCTTATTGATGAAGCAGGAATCCACCCCACAAAAAAAAAGAAAAAAAAAAGAGCAATAAAAGAAGCTCCCAGACCCAAAAACAAACGGATTTGCAGGCATTTTGGGGACTCATTAATTTTTATCATGTCTTTCTGCTGCAGAAGGCAACAATAGCGGAACCACTGCATAGATTCCTCGATAAAAAAGCCATCTGGAAATGGGGCCACCAAGAAGAAGCTGCATTCCAAAGAATCAAGGACTTAATCACATCTAAATCTGTATTGATCCAATACAGTGACACACTACCCCTGACTGTCACCTGTGACGCTTCACCTTTTGGCGTAGGCGCAATACTTAGACACATACTACCAGATGGCAGAGAAGCACCGATTGCCTTTTATTCCAAAACGTTGTCCAAGACTGAAAGGAATTACAGCCAACTGGACAGGGAAGCCTTGGCTGCCATCTCAGGGGTAAAACGTTTCCACGAATACCTATATGGTAGGACATTTTCCTTAATTACTGACCACAAACCACTGCTAGGAATCCTGGCTGGAGACAAGGCCACCCCCAACATCCTGTCTCCAAGAATGACAAGATGGTTGGAATTTCTCGCAGCCTACAATTACAAGCTCATTTATCAACCAGGAAAAGCCATACCCCATGCAGACGCATTAAGCCGTTCACCACTACCAAGTCACGATGACGACCCAGCTCCCACCACGCATACCCTGCAAATTTAAACGATTCTGAATTGGCCCATCACCGCATTGGATATCGCAAGAGAAACAGCAAAAGATACACTGATGGCCCAAATACTGAACTGGGTAGGATGGGCTGGTGGAAAATGAAAAAAACAAGACTTTTAAACCCTTAAAAACTGAATTGTCAATTGAGAAAGGATGCATATTGTGGGGAGATCGGGTGGTTGTTCCAAAAAAATTGCAAGAAGAAAAATTGCTAAACATGTTACATGAAGGACACCCGGGCATGGTAAAGATGAAGTCCCTGGCCAGAAGCTATGTCTGGTGGCCAGGAATAGATAAAGACATTGAAACCTGGGTCAAAACATGTAACAAATGCCAGTCATCCAGACCCACTCCCCCTTTGGCACCAGTTCTTGACTGGGAAACACCCAGAGGCCCCTGGTCAAGGATCCACATAGACTTTGCCCAACCCACAAAGGGATATACTTATCTAATCACTGTGGATGCCTACTCCAACTGGTTAGAAGTCAGCATCATGAGTTCAACAGCAGAAGCCATCACCAAACAACTAAAGAAACTCTTCGCCACCCATGGTCTACCAGATGTAGTAGTATCGGACAATGGACCACAGTTTACAGCTTTGGCTTTTGAACAATTCCTCACAGAACAAGGAATAAGACATGCTCTGACAGCGCCAGCTCATCAGAGGTGAACGGAAGGGCGGAACGCATGGTTCGTTACACAAAAGAAGCATTAGAAAAACTTGAAGGAAACGACATGCAAGAAAAAATCAACACCATGCTCACCATCCAACATATAATGCCATGCACAGCAACAAACAAGAGCCCAGCTGAACTGTTAATGGGAAGAAAGTTGCGCTCCTATTTGGACAGACTACACCCCACTTACAACCCCGAAAAGCCACCAGACTCTTCCAGTAAGTACCACTCCTTCTTGCCAGGTGACCTGGTATATGCAAAAAATCTTACAAGAGAACCGTTGTGGTTACCGGCAACAATCACACAAATCACAGGTCCCCGATCATACCGACTAGTAACAACTGATGGCAGATCGTGGAAAAGACACACCAATCAATTACGGTCACGACACATCGAACGCACCACTGGCACTTCCTGAAACATGGAACAAACACTTCCACAAGCACCACCAGAAAGTAATAAAAAAAACAGAGGGGGGGGGAAACCTTTAAATAATAAAGGAAATGAAAACCCTCCAGTTACAAACCACCAACCAGAAGCTGAAAACCCAGGAAAAAAAAAATTACTTACAATTAGATGATTTCGAAAAAAGAGAGCTGAAGGAGAACCAGGAAAGAAGCAGCCAAGCCAACTCTACCTGCCCGCACACAATGCAGAGGAACAACGGAGACAATCCAGTCAACCCAACAAGGCACGGTGGGAGCGGCATTGCTGAGACACCTTTCCAGGAGGTTCCAAAGAGAAGAGCAGAAACGACAGGAAGCCTCTCTGAACCGGCGGAGGCCAACACAGAGACTGAACTGCGCAGGTCAACAAGGACTCACAAA
This sequence comes from Pseudonaja textilis, assembly GCF_900518735.1. Next base: position 12,817,061 of record NW_020769310.1, read on the forward strand.
AGCCCCGCCTACTTGCATGACTACGTCATGTAACATTGGAGCAAACCAAGAGGGGAGGGGTGTAGTGTATTCATGTACATACTTCTAATACCACATTTCTATTGGTTAGTCCACATAGCTTAACGATTGGTTAATAACGATAGTTTCAGATTGGCTGCCTAAGCGGCGGGAAGTTTAAATAAATGCCATTGGTTGCGAGCCACGAGTAGCCGCTATAAAAAGGGCTGCCGCGCTTGACTTTAGTTGAAGTTACTGGTTGCTAATAAAGAGCTGAATTCAACTCCAGTCTTCGAGTCTGCTTTGTCCTGGCGATAGAACACTAGTGATGCTCAGTATGCTACTTACAGGGTGAAGCATTGCTAAAATAAACCACAGATAGAAGATCAATAGATTATCTACACTCCATTCTACCATTTCTATGCATCTTTCATCCATAAAAGAGATGAAACATCAATACTATCCTTTTGCCTTACTCTTCAATATGTTCTATGTACAATCCTTGTTTTATTGATTGCATGTAATATTCTAATTTTCTGACATTGTGGATTTGAGGTTTTCATGAGCTATAAACCATAATCATCAGAATTATGACAAATCACAGCTTGAACTATCTTGCTTTGCATGTAATGAGTCTATCTCATATATTAGGTTCACCTTTTAAGTTGCATTACTGAAATAAATGAACTTTTGCATGATATTCCAATTTTTCGAGTTTCACCTGTAATGTAGACTGGTTTGAACACAAGATACATTTTCATAGATTGTGTGAAAAATGAGAATGAATAATGATAAATATAATTGCTCTGTGGCACATTCTCCTCCCCTCCTAGAACGTGAGGTGGGCTTCCGCTCTCCATGCCTTCTGGAAAGATACAGAAACATGGCTCGATGGCCTTGCTTGGGGAATCACACAGGAGCACAGAGCTGAGAATTCTCTCCCCTGCCTTTTAATTAACTTTTGCACTGAATTATAGTTGGCCTTTGCCTTTTAAACTTTATATATTGTTTTTATGGTTTGATATTTTATCTGCACACTGCACAGAGTGCCTCTGTGAGCACAGTTTTAAAAATGTGATGAAATAAATAAAATGGTTTGAGCGCTTTTTGGTGGAGGGTTAGCAGAAGAAGATTGTCAACAGTGACAGAGGGATGCTAATAATTTGGAGCTGGAATCTTATTTTGGAGATAAAATAGAGTTTAGTGAGAAAATACTAATCCCAGACATACAAATATTCTTAGTTGAGTCCAAGTGGAGATATGAGACTGGATCTTTTCAGTAATGGTGCTGTATCTTTCAAATATTTAGATCAATATTCACAAGAAGGTCACCAAGCATGTCTCCAGAAGTCACTGAGAGTCAGACAGCACATGATAAGCCATGGCGGTGCAATGGTTAGAGTGCAGTACTATAGGCTACTTCTGCTGACTGCCGTCAACCTGAAATTTCACAGTTCAAATCTCAGCAGGCTCAAGGTTGACTCACAGTTCCATCCTTCCTGAATTGGTAAAATGAGGACCCAGATTGTTGAGGGCAATATGCTGACTATAAACCACTTAGAGAGGGCTATAAAGTACTGTAAAGCAGTATATAAGTCTAAATGCTATTGCTATACTGTATATTGTAAGTATAATACATTATTATTCTAACTATTGTTTCTGACAATTCCCATAAAACCCTGATGCATTCTCAAATGACAAGTGACCTTGAAACAATAAAATTTTAAAAATAGGTCCTCAACATTACAAGAACTTCTCTTGATAAATGGTTGAGCATAATTTGCTTCTACTTATACATATCAGAAATAGGAATTTGTAAATCTGATCATGATTCAAATAAATAGATGGAATGAACAGGACATAAAATGAAAAATGTATTTTTGGACTTATTGCAGTAATATATAGTAAATGGCCAAGCCATTTAACTGAACACACCCACTGTCTCTGTCTGCCTGAATGCTATTTCAAGTTACTTCCAGAAAATAAGTTTTGCTGGACATCTTTTATTTTATTATGATGGTGACAATCATCATTCTTTAAATCCTCCTGGTGGCTTGGATGAGAGTATTAGCTTTTGAAAAATTCTGTCAGATTTTTGGCTTTATATCTTCACTATGTTTCAGTAAAACAAAACTAATAGCAAACAATTAAATAACAATGTTTCCCTCAGGACTGGAGGGGATGGACCAGTTGTCACATTAAATGATAACAATGAGTGAAGCTACAAACTCAATTATAAAATGGAAAGTGTAGAAGAAACATAAGAAAAGGCTATTTTAAAATAAACAAACGGAAAAATGTTGTTTAAAATAAATGGAGAACAGAGTTAATTGGTGTTTGGCCTTTCATACTGTAAGGAAGAATAGGCCAAAGAAGGTCATTCTAAAGTGAAAAAAGTAAAGTAAAAATAAAATAAAAGAAATAAAAATAAAAATAAAAACCCACAATTCAAAGAATTGTGCAACTAATTCACCATACCCATAAGCTGTATGTTTCTCATATGGCAGTTTTCCAGTGTAACATTATACTGGTCTACTTGGATATAAACTTCATAAAGTTCAATTGGACACACTCCCAGTGCACACTGCAGTGTTTCTTGTTTGTGTGCACAAACAAAATGCAGTGGACCTACAAGTTCAGGATTCCCACCCTTACAGCTACATGTTGAAGAAAGCTGGTGCATAGGATCACAGCTTTAGGTGAGCAGAAAACTTTCAATAATTAAAAGAATAGTTTTGCATGCATTCTTCAGTAATTATCCAGAGATATCCTCCTATGTCAACTGTGAAAGGGAATGCTTCTCCTAAGCAGTTGTCTGCTGAATAACATCACCGAAAACATTGTCAACCATCAACGTGCACACCATTGGACATATAGTGAAGTAATCCACATGGGTACAAAAAGAGGAAGTGGGGGGCAGTTGCGTGCATGAGGCAAAGGAATTGGGAATCTTACTAAAGCTTTTCTTGAGCCAGCTTTAGAAAGAGATGGATTTATGGACCAAAATATGATACAATTCAGTACAATTTTGTGTCCGCTCTGTAATTATTTGGATCTTTGATTTCCTTGGTTGTAGTGAAATATTGTTTACACAGTTGGCTTTCACTTATTATTTTGATATATTTCTTGATAAGTCCCAGTTAGCGTACTCATTATTTTACATTTATAGTTGTATTGACAACATTATTGCCACTCTTTTAAAGTACTAAATGATGGCTATATGCAGTAATAATGCAACACAGTATAGTTAAAGTCCTTTAAATATACTGTAACTGATATATTATTACTATGTAGCCATTGTTTATTATATGTTTCTTCTTCTTGGATAAAGTGACATTATGGGATCAAGATTATTTCATATGGGATGGATAGGACTTCGGATACAAAAACTGATTTTGACTGATTTAAAATAAAGTAATGCCTCCTCTTCAGAAGATTACTTTTTTCATATACAGCTGCATAAAAAGTTTGTTGTTGGATTACATAAGTATGTGCATACATGCCCATCATACTATTTCCTTTCAGAGTAAATAAATTGATGGATTAATTAGCATTTGATATAAAAATTAATTGGCTGACATTTTACTAATTGGATGCAAAAAAGATTCAGATACAATGGAAATCTTTGGAATTTTCCCTGCGTTTTCTTTTAAGTTAAAGCTCCATGGGTAGCTCTGTTTGTATATTTTGAATAACATTATTTTGCTTGTAACATTCTAGAAAGGACAAGAAAAACCACCTCATACCATCCTAAATTTGATTATACTTCTCAAACATGTGAGATTGCAGCACCTCCTGGTGAGCCACACACCTTCCAAATAAAGGCATAATCTAGCTAAAAGCAAATAGCAACTGATCTTACTATAACTCTTCTACTTCTATGCTTCTGATAGTGACTTTCTGTGGCAGTGAGATAAATATTATCACCATCTGATTCCAACATAACAAGCACTCTTAAGGAAATAAGGAATAATTATGGAAAATTGTTTAAAAGCTGGCAATCTACAGTAAAGTTGACCAACTGCAGGCTCTTTTTCAAGCCCTTGGTTGTATTATGATTCCATTGTAAGATCCATTGAAATTCCTTTTTAAAAAAATGGTGGCTGTGTAAGGAAATACGTTGGCTGTAAAGTAGAAAGCATTCAGATCCCCAACTTCACACAGTGTAGGGATATGCTCAGAAAACACTCAGGAAAAGAGCTTTGGAGATTGCATAAGTGCAAACCTCTGTGCTACTGATTAAAACAATAAAACTGTTAGGAACCTGAACTGCAGGAACCTGAAAAAATGCAGCTGTTTTAATGAATCAGGGTATGCAACTTTTAAATCAACCGTATGGTTATCAGCTCAAATTAGGGCATAGCACATTCATTGATGCAATGAGGCACTTCATCCAGTGATGGGAATCAATCAATCAAATCTTTTAGAATCATATACCAGCATAAGTGATAGGAGTTTTCTAAGAGCTGTGGTGACATAGTAGTTAAAGTGCAGTACTGCAGGGTAATTTTGCTGACTGCTGGCTACCTGCAATTCGACAGTTCCACTCTCATTGGACTCTTAGGTTGACTCAACCTTCCCTCCTTCTGAGGTCAGTAAAATGAGGACCCAGATTGTTGTGGGCAATAGACTGACTTTGTAAATCTCTTAGAGAGGGTATTGCTATTGCTATTTTATTGAGTCTCCTCAATATCAATATCAATATCAATATCAATATCAAGCCTATGCTTTGTAACACCCAAAATGGAAGATATAGCAAAAGGGAGAACTACACCAGCCTTGCAATTGGCACACTTGTTTTCTTTTAAGACAATGAATACATTTTTTTTAGACTTAATTGACATAACATTTTAGTTCAGCAGAATTAAGGAGTGGTTAGTCACCTCACCTTGCATGTGGGAGCTGTCTGGCTTCTCTTGGCTTACTGTTTGTTTCAGTGCTATGTTCCAATAACTTCAGAATTTTATGGGGAGGTTATTTTTATTGGAATACTTATGGATATTTTAAAACTAGGCATTCAGTGACACTTTCCAAGTATAGTTGAGATTTTGAAATAAAATGTTTAACTTAATCAATATTTAATTCAGAATTCAGAAAAACTCTACCTATTGGCTGCAGAAAGCTTCTAAATTAGAAGCACTAAACAGGGAGACAAATTTAGCCTATCAGTTTGGATATTAAAACTGGAATCCTTTATATTCTTATCTGAGTACAACTACCGTGGTACACAGTGGAGTTTAATATTGAGTAAACTTGCCCACAATTATAATGTAAAACAAATCAAGAGTGCTTGAGGAACCACTCACATAAAAATGCACTTCCTCAGGGTAATTATGTATACTGGAAAAAGCTCTATTGTATCAGTCAGTTCTTTGCATTATTGATTAATTTTCTGAAATGATGCATTTCTACAACTAAAATGGGTGGTCCTTCATTTGAAGCAGAGTATTGGGCTGGACTATTTTTCAAAGCGTTCTAAATGTATAGTATCGCAAATTCATCTTTTTCATCTTTGATCACAATTAAGTATAAAGGTCTTTTATGAATAAAGTTCTAAGTTGGCAGCATAGGTAGAAAATATTTCCCAAGGCAGAATTTCAGTTTGCAATAGGGGTGGGCTGGTGGGTGTAGTTTAGAGAGTGTAGATTCTGTAACAGTGTAAGGTCAGAAGATTGGAGATAGTTTCCAGTTGTTACCTCGTATTGTGATAATTCCAGAGGAGGGGGAGAACAGAAGTCTCTATAAGATTCTATTATTCAACATTTCAATTGCTGACTCAGATTAAAGTTTCTTTTAAGTATACAATCCATTTATATAGTTTGGTGTAGTTAGTGGTTAAAGCACCAGGCTAAAAACCTGGTGCTTTAACTCTAACTCTGCCTTAGTCACAAAAGCCAGTTGGATGACCTTGTTCCAGTCATTCTCTTTTAGTCCAGCTCACTTCACACCTTTCCCTTGTTGTTGTGGGGAAAATAGGAGTATTTGGTATGTTCAACACCAAGTTGAATTATTTATAAAAATAATGAAGACAGGATATAAAATAAATAAATAGCATACACACAGATAATATTAGACAAGTAATACTTTTTGTAGGCCTCTCAAATTCAAATATATCTAAGCTATTGAGGTCTCTTATTCCTCCAGTTCTAGATATTGATTGTTAAACCAATGTTACCAAACAAATGCAAATAAAAATGACCTGGAAAAGGAGGATAAAATTAACGTTTTCATAAAGTCATTTTGTTTGTAATGTAACATCCTGAGATGAATGCAATGGGATGAATGCAGGAAGTTTAAGTGCTATTCTTAATTCTGTACATTCAGTCAGTATTATTTAAAGGGGTATCTGACCTTCCTTTGTGCAGCCATTAGAACAGCTGTTGATGTGCTTATCTAGTTTAAGAATAAATAATATATAAAATGTAGACTTATTCCCTGAAATAGACATAGCACTGAAGATGTTACCTAGTCTGGTAATGAGACATCTGAAAGCAATCAGTCAGTCAAAGAGCATCAAGGATTCCATAGTTTTCACAACAAAAACAAAGAAAATCTGCAGATTTGACCCCCAAATTCTTCTCTGTCACTCATATGATATAATGTCACTGATTTGCAACCTACTGCAAATCCAAATGGTTCAATACAGCCTTTGAGCACTGAAAAGTTCTTGTCCTCTGGATTAAGGAAGAGCTGCATCTTGTTCTGAAAACACAAAAGAGCAAGAGGATACTATAGGTAGGTGTTGACTGATGACCACAACTGGGATTAGAACTTCCATCGCTAAGCTATGTGGTTGTTAAGTGAATTGCATCCAATTGTATGAGCTTTTTTGCTGTGGTTAAGCAAATTACACAGTCATTAAGTGAATCTCCCACTGAAATTTGCTTGTTAGAAGCCCCCTGGGAAGGGTCAAAGAAGATGATAACATAATCCTGGGATGCTGCACTCAACATAAAATACATGTCAGTTGCCTTGAATTTTCATCACATGAATGCTGCAAGGGTTGTAAGTACAAGCACAGGCCATAAATCACTTTTTTCAGCACCATCATAACTCTGGTGGTTAAAGTATGGTTCTAAGTTGAGTATATCTTGAACATCATTCTCGCATTACTTCTGTCTCCCTGTCACCCCATTGACACTGGTATGTATACCATTATTCCTCATGTAGAGATCCTTCCTTCATAAGGTAGCATTTAACAATGAATTTGGGGTCACCTTATTGTAATGCTACTAAGTATTGGTCAATCCACTTAGTTTATTCCTTGCTGTCTCATGTTCTGAATAAATTTTAGGCAATAGCATTTAGAAAGGCACCTCCCATACCTAAATATATAGCTCCCATGCTTCTATTTTAAAGGTCTGACAGCCTGATGATCTGGTTCATATACATCTTTTAGAATCAATACTCAAAAGGACAAATTAATGTTTGTTAACTGCTTGGGCACATAATCCTCTTTCCTAGGAATAAATAAAGTGAGACCGGAGCTAAAAAAAACAAAAGAATGTCATAGATACGAGATGTTCCAAGCCTGTTTTCATTAGTTATATGAGCACTACAGGGAAGCAATTCCAAATTGTTTTGGGGTTTCAACTATTAATCTCATTGTCAAATAGCCTATTCAATTTATTATTTCTCGTTCCAATTTCTAAATTCCAGTTTCAATTGGCCTAATGGTTTCCATATTGAAAGTTGTCTTGCAGCAAGAATAAAGCATGATTTTCCCATGAAAAGTCCAGACAATATCCATCAGTTTATCACTATAGTTCTGGCATGAAGGAAGGAATATTATTCAATCTTAGCATTCTTTGGGATTGGGGTACATTCCTATGGCCTCAGTGCTATACCTCTCATTACATTACAGGCAGAATGATTTGTGGGTGTTGAAAAATGTATGCACAGACTTGCTAGCAAATGTAAAATGATTTTGAACACCTGAACATAGAGAAAAATTGTGAAAATTGTGATGACCCAGGTGGATAAAAAAAATGTTGATAATCTTTTTTTTTTACCCTACCATGTTTTAAGGTCCTGTGATTGCATTTGACTTTATTTATTATTTCATTTTGTTGTTTCTTCTCTTTCTCTTCTCAATTTTTTCCTTTAATCGGTACCTGTATAAATTGGAACAAAGTTAAGCAGGGCATTATATTGTTAAATATCATATTACATGGGATAATACTATATGGTCAACTACGTATAATAATTTGAAAATGAGGAACACATTTTACAATGGTCAAAATGAATCTTTCTAAACTGCCTCTTTTCTGCGTGGTGAATTTTGGAAGTGCAAATCCCTGGAGACTTGTCTGTATCATTGTTGGTGAAAATTGTGAATGCCAGCACTCACATCAGTGATGAATGAAGATCTGGAGACTGGCAGTATGATACTGACACTCAGAATGGAAAAAGCATCAGAATATAATCGTGTAGACGGGGTCAGTGATCTCTCCCCAATTTTAAAAAGTCTATCCTGCCCTACAGCCTTGGATTCAGATCAGACACAGCTCAGAAGTGTCACTAATTATTTGGTTAGTTAGCCAGGGGAGAACTACATGAAAATGTCAAGCTGCCTTCTACTGAGTTAACTGAACCAACTGGTTTAGTTTAGTCTTCTCATATAGGAGGTGCATAAACTTTTCCAGACTGGATGTTGTAATTGGCTACTAAGAGAAGCAATATAGCAGTTAGAAATCAGGACCAGGGCAAAGATTACATTTGATTTAATATACATTCATACAGAATTAAATCATTAGGGTTTCTTGCCATGTAATATATAAGGTTTCCATGGGGTTCTCTCAGTCTAAACTGAGTATTCAGAACATGTGTTGTCTTAGGTAAGTAAGCCACAGCAGATTCGTATCCAAAGCACTATGAAATCTTTACATTTCCTCCCCCTCAAAAAAACCATGCATGCCATTGTGTTCCTCCCCATCCCCTGGTTTGCTATGGCATGAGTCTAAAAATAATTCCATTGACCTGGGTCCTTCCCTCTGCTTCTCTGACTGCTTGCTGGAAGCAAAATGTATTTTGCACACTTCAACGATCTCCCAGTTTCCACACATGGATGGCTAGCCTTGGCATTTTTTCCTCCTCAGGCACTTCTGGGAAAAATTCCACCGTGGGACTTAGACTGGGTTCTTCAGGGCTTAGGCAGGCCCCTCCCTCCAAAGGCTGAAACCAGGGCCTAGAAGGCCCAAAACCTTGGCCTGCATTTTTACAAAGACCACCCAGGTTTTATTGGTAGCTCACTCAAACACTAGCTGACCGACCTTTTGGCGAGTGATGTAAGGCATGTCATTAGAATGAAAAATTTCTTGGATTATACAGCACAATTTCTTTTCCTGCGCTGTGCTGAGATAATTCAGGGACGGGGCTGTTTGTAATTGTCTGAGTTTTGAGGGGTGTGTGTGTGTGGTGACTTGTATTTATGATGTTCCTCCCTTATGACTTATTCTGTGCCCAAATGCTGTAGCACGGGGATGCAGGCCAGTATCATTATTCCAAAGTTAACAAGGATATATGAGTATCAGAAGCCATACAAAGTACTTTTCTATTCTGCTCTTTCAAAACACCAGCTGGCTTCAATGAAGAAAGACCAGAAGGGCATAAAGGACATAAGTATAGCTGTTGATAACAGGGCGTTCTCAATTTAAAACCATTCATTTTGTGACAGCTTGAAGTTACAACAGAGACTTATAACCAGAGGTGGTTTTAACAAATTTTTTAACAACTGGTTCTTTGGGCATGGCTAGGTGGGCACAACTAGGTGGGCATGGCCAAGTGACTGGGTGGGCATGGCTTCTTCTTGTTGTTTTTTTTGCAGCACTCCACTCCCCATTTTTATTTTTGCCTCTTGGGCCTCAGGAAAGCCTCCCGAGGGGCTTTTTTCTCCCAGGAAGCTTCCCTGGGGCCCAGGAAGGCAAAAAATGGAGGCTGAGGGGGTGCTGCATGTTCCCCCCTTGCCCTCCTTGTGCCCCTTTTTGCCTCCTGGGCCTCAGGGAATCCTCCTGGGTGAAGCAGTAAAGACAGTGAAGGGGATCCCGGGACAGCTGATCATTGGAACAAGAAAAAGGGAAATATCTTAAGGAGTGACTGGGCGGGGGAGAATGCAGTCAGCGATGTTGGGCATGCGCACGAAGTTGCGCATGTGCAATAAAGACTGACTGGGTGGGGAGGGGCAGGCAGAGAGGAGAGGGGCAGCCAGGGGCACGATTTGCCAGTTCTAACTGCATAGAATCATAACAACTGGTTCTATAGAACTGGTAGACTCCCACCCCTGCTTATAACCAGTTCCTCACAATTACAGCTGTTGCAGCATCCCCATGGTTACATGGTCAAAATTCAGGTGCCTGGCAACCGGCATGTATTTCTGATGGTTGCAGTGTCCTGGAATCATATGATCGCCACTTGGGTCCTTCCCAGCTATCTTCTGACAAGCAAAGTCAATGGGGAGACAGATCTGCTTCACAACTGTAACGATTTGCTTAATAACCCTGGCAAAAAAGACCACAAAATTGGATACAATTCACTTAATAGCTGCCTTGCTTACTGCCTTGAAATTCTTGTCTCAGTCAAGCTTAACTCGAATGAGCTATTTAAAAGTACACAAATGAAGGAGGCACGGACATTTTAGTTGCCATCTGATTGCAGTTGGAAGAAAGCAGGCACCCTAATAATGTAGAGCAGGGGCATCTTTGCTGGGCTGGGGGATCAAAAAAGTCAAGATGATGTTCATGATTGCATGATGAATGCCCTCCTTCTTTATGTAGAAAAAAGGCCATGGTTTTGATTGCATGGTGAGGAATGCAGTCTTGATATCCTTTGATACAAAAAGTTCTATGCAGGTTCAAGTTCTAGTAACAGAACTGAATGTCTGTGGAGATTCTCAGTCATCCAGGTCTTTGTTGTCCCAAAGGACAAGGGGTAACTGGACTTTCTGGTTTTTCTCATCCAGGAAGCTTCTTCTACAACACAGTCCTTTCAACAGTTCCAAGAAAGTTCCACACCCATTTGCACCATTCAGATGATTCTGATGACACAGATAATCCTCCAGATGACCTTAACGACACACTAAAAGAATGCAAGTGACCAGCTGTCTGCGAGGAATACAAATCCTTCCATCCCTCACCATCCAGTCAGAGCTGAAGAAGCTTCTTGGATGAGAAGCGAAACATCTTCAAAGAAAAACCAGAAAGTCCAGTTGCCTCTTGAAAAAGCACCTTTGGGGTAACAGAACTGGTAACATAGGTGCAACAAATAGGAAGTTACATACTGCTTTAATACGGTAGCAGAGGAATCTATACCCATTCTTCATCAGTTTTAGTATTGGGCCATTTTATGCAGAGTCACCAAGTCTTTGCTTGAAGGTAGAATGAGATGCCGCACTCCGTATATTTTGGATAAAATGAGAAAAAAATATTAACCTTTGCAGCACGGACCATTTTCTAAATTGCATTTAGCTGTTTACTGTTAGCCAGTTTGGCGGTTTGGGATGTTGTTTACTTCTCCAAGCTAACAGTAAATAGCCCAAACAAAGAACCCACCACCACCACCCCTACCAATACTGGCAGAAGTGGCTAGAAACTGAGAGCAAACCCCACTCCCTACTCGCACTGATGATGTTACCTAGTTTGGGTAATGAAATGTCTACAAGAAAACAATCAACCTCAGAGAAAATGAAGGACTCATCATTTCAACCCCGAGCTACAAACATTCTCTTTTATCAGCCCTTTAGCGAGTCTTTGACTCAGCCTATCAAAAACTCAACTTTGCAATTTTGCTACTTTTTGGAAGCACTGCATGGACACAAATACACATACTGTCAATTGCATTTGATCTCAGCTTAGAAACTTGTACGACATCTTACTCTGATCAGAGCAGTTTAATTTTTGCCCCTTTTGGCCCATCCAAACTTTTGAAAAATCCAGACCATAACATATTTGGCTTCTATAAGGAAAGGAAAATATCAACATTTTTATTGGTTGCATCCTTGGGGGCACATCTTCTGTTTATGAATCCCAAGTGTAATTCAATCTGGAAGAAAGAAACATTGCCTGGCAGCTGCTTAGCAAACTAAAGTTGGGTCATTCTATTGTGGAGGATTTAACAATTGCTCTATTGGACAAGATTTTGTTTTTATTCATTAGCACTGGCTAGACTCCAGAGAACTATGAAATCAGTTCCACGAGCCCAAGGGAACTATGGACATAATTCTTCTTGAACAGCAGCAGTGCCCATATTCTAATGACAAAGTTTATAATACAGGATGGGAATCAGCTGTTTAAGGAACAGATAAACCATTGCCACTAGACTCCCCTTCAAGGATATGTCCCCCCAAGTTTTCTAAGAGGATTACTATTGCTGGCGGTGGGAGAGCTCAGTAGTTTTAGTGGTTCTGGCAGGGACTCTTATGGGAGTGGGAGGTCCTGGTAAGGTCAAAAGGAAAGGGCGAAACTATGAATAATCTACATAATGAAGTCAGATGGGAAGCCAACTGATTTAGAAGGAATGCCAAAGCAACTAGAAGAAATAAATGGTAAACTACTGCACAGTTGCTAGGAAAATGTATGGACATGAGTAGAATATGTAGTCATGTTTGGGTGCTAGGTGATGAGAACCTTAGGATGAAAGGTACTCCTTTGGTTGCTGGGAAAGGACACTAAAGCTTCACAAGTTGTTCTGCAGATTAGTAGTGTATGGTGTTGTTACAGTAAGCAGGAGGTCACAGTACTATTGCAGAGTAATAGTTTGGCTTGCTAAGGTACTAGTCCTATTATGGGAAATTCTTGCATGCTTCCCAAGGCGTGCCACAGGAGGGTGAGCTGGTTTCGCAACCAGAGATTAGTTGCTCTTCCTGCAGCATCACCCAAGTTCCCCTCCTTTCCCAGAGCTGCTTCACAAATTGGCACTGCAACTAGGAAGGTTGAGAGTTGTTAGGAATACAACTGCCTGCACAGAGCACCAGCTTGTCTCTTCAGCTAAGTGGCACCTATCTATCTACTTGCATAATACATGCTTTCAAACTGTTTGGTGGACAAAAACTGAGATAAGTGACAGGAACTTACCCTGCCATGCAGTGCTAGGTCTCGAACTGCCACTGAGCCACTGTGCCTCCATTCTGTAGGTGATTACAAGATCTGACTAAAACTTATAAGGACATGAACAGCATCAACTAAGGAAAACTTAGAATTGACAAAGTGGAAATGAAGGATACAAAATTAGATTTATTTTTAGAAATAACTTATCTCAGTAGACAAGGATAATTAAAATCAGATTATTTATTTATTTAAATATATTTTAGCTATCCAATTCCAAAGGACTCTGGATGATCCTTACGTGATAAATTATATTAATGATACAAAGACTTACAAAGACAAGCTAAATTATATTAATGATACAAAGAGTGGCAGTGATATTCAACATGACATTGCTGTAACACCTAACTGAGAGAATCTTATGTATTACACTAGCAGATATCCAAAGAAAATCAATTTTATAAAATATATTCATCTACTGCATAGACAGTAAGGAAAGACACCAAGGAATTCAATGGAAAATTACAAGAGATCTTTAAATGCGCATCATGAAATTACGATGTGTTACTAACAGATGAGGAGGAACCTGGAACAACAGGAAGATTGGATTGGGTAAAAGTAAAAAATGTAGGAGATAGGTTAATAAAGTTTTTGCAAATGAGCTCTTCATCTATTGTCAACACTCCTTTGAAGAAAAATAAGTGCAGGCCCAATACATGGGCAACATTGGATGCACATCACTGGAATTAAATTGAGTACATAATAGGAAACAGGAGATTGAGAAGTGCAATCAGTCAGCCAGGTCACTTCCATGTATAGATGTGAAACAGACCATGAATTTCTGGTGTTAAATATATGAGTTAATCTTAGAAAATTAAAGAGAGGAGGTGATCCAGCAAGATTTCCTCTGGGCAATATGTGGACAGAATATGAGATCAATATAAGGAACAAATTCAGTAAACTTAACTTATGAAAAAGAAAATCTGAGGAACAATGGAGAGAGATAAGAGACAGTGAAAACTGAAGGGAAAAAGATGTAAAAGATGAAAATGATCCAAAAAGTTTTCTGAACTGTCAGGGCGTTTGCAGTGTGACTACCATTATAAAACAACCCAGGAGCAAAACACAGCACACCGAGACTTAGACATTTAACAACAGTTATATACAGAAACATACGTAGGCAAATACCTGACAAGTAAACAAACTTCTTAAAACTACAATGGAGAACTCTGCAATGGATACCGGACACAAGGAGAGAGAACATGCCCTCTAATGCCGTCTTTATATAAACACCTCTTAAAGCGGTAGAACCCATCCCTAGTCTTAAAGGGAAATACCCCATGCTATGCTGATTCATTCCTATTGCATCAGCCACATCTGGTCAGCTTCACTGGTGGTTGGCTCTTAAATCCCAAGACCTTAACATGAACATGTGATAGCCCAAAACGAAAGCCTTGGACAACAAAAAGGATGTACTAAAGGCAGACTTCCAATGTCACACAAGAAAGGCCAAAGATCCTTGAATGAAGACTATGAAGAAATGGAGACATATAATAGGGTGGGAATGGTCAAAGAAGATAGAAACAAAGGAGGTTAAAAGCCAATATTAAACCCTTTATCTTCGCATTTCAGAGTGACCAAACCATTTGCAGAGAGAATATGCTCAGAAAGGCACAATGGATAGTAAAAAAAAGGCCATCAAATAGAAATTCATGTGCAATTGAAACACTGGTGAATTATCCTATAAAACAATGTTTTCAAACTTGGCAACTTTAACATGTGCTTGAAAAATACTGGTATAAAGGAATTTGTAGAATTTTATTAGGGCTGTATATGCTTCAGGGAGATCCTGAAAACAATAATATTTTTCAATGAATGGATTCCTTACAAAGGTGACATTTCTTCTTCAGCCTTATATGAAAGCCTGCATAATTGGGGCTCTTTTAATGTGTAGGGGAACAGTACTGAGCTTGTAAAAAGTACAAATAATTTCTCCTTTTTTTTTTTCAAAATGTGCACAAATGTGGTGAATGAGTACCTTCATCCTTCATAGCTATGTGGGAGAAATATATTCCTATTTCATATCATTGTCCTGCAATGAAAAGAGTCCAAATATGTAACTAATTATTTTTAGAAGTTCGAAAAGCCAAATTAATTGGACTGAGATGCACAAAGTCCTGATTTTGCTTTATTTGTGGTTTATCAAATATAAATTGCGACCAATCCACTTATGAATCATTTCTCCTTGCTCCTCCACACTCTCTTGACCTAAATAACATCTGAAAGCCATGTTGGTTGTTCCAAATATATACAGGCTAACAATTGCTCCAAACCAAACTGGCTTTTAAAAATGACCCTTATTTTAATTGTTGCATTCTTATAGCTTTTATTGTCTTTTTATGATAGAAGATTTTATCTAATTGTTTTTCATTGAAAATGTTGTTTAACCTCTCCCTTTTTTGTACATTCCTCTAGACTCCTTTGGAAAGAACAATAGTATTAAAAAGATGATCATCAACCATAGTTTCCAAACTACAATGGCCATACAATGATATGGAAACATAGCTAATAAATTCTTAATGGGGAAAGCAAAAACACGGTCTTAGGATGAGTGGCAGCGTTGACTGAAGAGCCCATAATTCAGGCCAGAGGACAAACCAGGACATAAGTCAAGGTACAAACCACAACTGACTTGTTATTAAAGTTGCAAGAATAACTGAGGATTATCATTGTTTGAAAAGCACAATTGTTCAAATAAAGGTTGAAAGAAACACATAGACTTAGTACTTCCTCTTGTCTAGGAAGATGTGGTCAGGTTCCTAACAGTAAGATATGATCAAAGAAACAAAAATGACACAGATTGTGAAGGTTTTTAAAGCAAGGATTAGAGATGAAGTTACAGAACTTTGCAGCCTTCATTTCTCAGTGATTTGATTAGGTGGGAGTCTTTTTAAAGGGTGATAATCTTTTCTTAATAGGCCTTTTTGCAGTCAGGTCTCAACTGCTGTTTATAAAGAAAGCTATTCATGAACTCTTCTCCTATTTGTTCACTGTTTATGTCTAACATACTGCCCGTTACTTTCCCAGATTGATGTAAGGTACTAAATCTGAGTTGCAAGATCCAGATAACTAGTAAATGGGAATCATGAGCTTTCTGATCTTTTTGCTATTATCTTATGGTCCTGAATGATTTGAAGACCAGATCTGGTAGCCCTAATCCAATAGCAAGGATGAGTAGATAGAGGTATAAGTTTCTTCCATAAGGGTTTCTTTTGTAGTTCAGCAATTCACTCAAGCTTGGCAATAATATCCAAGATCCAGTAATGCTAGCAGTGATAAAAGTTCCCATCAATTCTCTTCTGAATAAAAAAGGATCAGGGGTCCATGGTACTCTCTGAACTTGGCTGTATTCTTGAAGATAGATAACATCTTGGTGGTTCTTTGGTTGGGCTATTTATTGTTAGCTTGTTTGGCAGTTTCTTGATTGAGTTTTGTTTGCTTCTTGGTTGGTTTAATGTTAATCTTAGTGTTAATCTATGCTCCTCTGAATGTTTATCTCTATTGGTAAAACAGGATCTTCAGAAAAGTTCTGATACTTCTTTCTTAATCATACTGTGTTTGTTGCCAGTGTTTCTAGGCTGAAGTTTGAATAGTTGAATTTGACACTTTTTGCATGTACTATGCTGTGAATATAGCAATCAGAAGTCCCTTCCATGTATTGGGAATCCTTTGCACAGTAAACTCAGCACTCTTTAGTTTATCGGGTCGAAGAGTCTTGTGACATGTGGAATGATGCTGAAGAGACCAAATTGGTTTCACACAATTGCATCCAGCCAAAGAAAAGCCTAGTTGTGCTGAACAGGATCCAGAATGTCCAAAGTAGACAACTGCATCCAGGACTAATGGCTATAATAGTTGCATGTTTTAAATGCACCCAACTTATTCAATGGAGAGAATAGCAATACCAATGGCACTTAGAATTATATACCGCTTCACAGTGCTTTACAGCCCCCTCTAATCCGTTTACAGAGTCAGCATGTTTTCCCCAACAATCTGGGTCCTCATTTTACTGATCTCAGAAGGATGGAAGGCTGAGTCAACCTTGAAGCTGGTGAGATTTGAACTGCCAAATTCCAGGCAGCTGGCAGTCAGCAAAATAGCTTGCAGTACTGCACTCTAACCACTGCACCACCATGGTTCCTAAACTGTGAATGGTGAATGGTGACAATTTATGGTTGTTGTTGTTGTTATTGTTGTTGTTGTTGTTGTTGTTATTCATCATGAAGTTTTGTCCGACCCATCGTAACTCCATGGACAACATTCCTCCAGTCCTCTACCATCCCCCAGAGTCTATTTAAGCTCACACCGACTGCTTCAGTGACTCCATCCATCCATCTCATTCTCTTATGTTAGTTATGTGGAAAAAAAAAACACCCTACCTTATTCTCGCTTTCAGAATCTCAAAACAAAAGTTTCTGATTGGCTGCCTTCATGATATGGATACCTTTTCATTGGACACGCAGAATCAAGAGAATCATGTGGAGGCTAGCCTATTTCCAAACTGTCTACTTGTCTAGGGTAATGATAAATCTGTGAGCAGTGCTCTTAAGGGATTCTAAAATGATGGCCAGACAGTGAGCCAGAGAATGCCTCTCATTCCAGGGACATGGGAAGATAATATTTCTATACATTGCTTAGCAGATTGGGAAACAGGTGGTGAGCAGACTGGAGAGAGATCATGGAAGAGTTGCCAATAGGAGGTAGCAAATTGGTAAAGATGTTCAGCAGTGTGGGAGGGCTTGCTGTCTTATGATGAGTTGGAGAGCATCAAGTAATTTAAAGATATATTAAGCTTCACAAGCCAGAATCTTCCACCCAGGCCTACCTTTCCAGCTATTATTCTAAGCCTATGCTGAGATGCTTTTGAAACAGCAGGCATTAATTTCAAAGGAACTTCCTCAAGGTTTGTGCATCGGGAGAGAATCTTTATCTGTTATTGCCTGTTTATTTAAGAATCATCATCCGCTTCTCCAATCTGGAATGTTGCTTTTGGTTTGAAATTAGTAGTGTGATGAAATTATACATTCTTTCCATTTCTTACTCTTTTTCTTTCTTTCTTTTTTCTTTTACATCCTTTCCTCTTTTCTTTTTCCAGTTTGCCAGCCCGGATGCTCCTTTTTCTTTTCTTCTTTTTGTGTATGTATTGTTGATATGTTTTTAATTGTAAATTTAATAAAATTTATTTTTTTAAAAAAAAGAAATTATACATTCTTTTGTGTTAATTGGGTATAGATAGTTGAAAGGGAAAGCATTTCTAAATGTGAGAGTATTTTTTTTTTGAATGACCCTTTTATTAGAAATGTCATGCTCTTCTGAGTTTCAAATAGTTTTATAATTCATCTATGTGTACTGGTTTATAAACACAATGGCCCGTGAATACATGATACAGGGCAGCAGATGTGTTCTATAAACAATTTTAATACTTTGAAAGATGGTAAACTGCTTTGGGCAAGTCAAGTCAACCCAATCAGTCGAGTCAACCCAGTGTCATAGAGTCCAGAGTCTGATAAATGGCCCAAATAACATAGCAAGTAGCCACCTCACCTTGGCTTGCTGCTCTTGAAAATTTCTATATTTTCCAGAAAGCATATCTGAGTGAAAACCTACTAAGGCAAACGGTTGTTTACACATGTAGAGATTAATATCCCATCCCACCCCAAGGGCTCAGGTTGGATAATGTGTTGTCTAAAAGGGCTAATTTTTGGTCAGTTCCTGCAATGCCCGTGAGATTGCAAAGTAAATATCTGACAAATCTCATTATGAATGTCAAATGTTAGAGTTGTATTTTTTATAGTTAAGAGGACCCATGAATTACATGACTGGTTTCTCAAACAGTTAGCGTTCAACCATACAGGACATGAAACAGAGCTACAACGAGATTACACTGAAACAAAGAGCCCGTTTGTATGTTTATGCTTTTTTATTTAAAACATTTGTATGTGGCATTTCAATTTATCAAAACACCCAAGCTTGCAATGTTTCACTTGTACCAAGGGACCATATGTAAGCCATTTGTCAAGAACAACTAGGGCTAAAGTCAGGAATGTGCAGCTTTGCATCACTCTAAGTGGTGAGCCATCAAAGCTATGTGGAACATCTATCTTCCTAGGTGTTTAGAAAATGGTGTTCATCAAAGATTCCCACTGACCATTTGGAACAAGAGAAACTGTAAAGCAGAGGTGGTATTCAGCAGGTTCTGACCAGTTCTGGAGAACCAGTAGTGGAAATTTTGAGTAGTTCAGAGAACTAGCAAATACCACTTCTGACTGGCCCCACCCCCATCTATTCTCTGCCTCCTGAGTCCCAGCTGATTGGCTGGAGCTGGAAAGTAGGTTATGGGGTGGGTTGGAAATGGAGATTTTAAAGCATCCTTCCCCTGCCATCCCCACCAAGCCACGGCAACTAAGCCATGCCCACAGAAGTGATAATAAAATTTTTTGAATCCCACCACTGCTGTAAAGGGTTAGGATTGGACCTTATTTGGATGATGACATTGGATGAGGCCAATGATTTATCCATCCTAACTCTGATTTTAAATTTATCTCATGATTCTTCTGAGACTTGATGGCATCTTTTGGTCCAGTACTAGCATGACTCTCCCTCAGACAGTTGAGAATCCCAAACCTTTTCCTGGAAAACATACTGGATATGTTTTCATTGCCTCTCATTTTCCCTATATTGGTTGAAAACAGATTCAGTGGTAATAAATATTTGTGGAAGGAAGAAGTAGTATATTTTCAAGATTAATGAATTGACTCTCATTATTAGTTATTCTACCATAAAATTGAGAAAAGCACCAATGAATTGAGATCAAGATCAAGAAGGAAAAAGAAATGAAGTATTGTGGCTAAAGTTAGACTAGAACCATGGAGAAATATTTCAAGTCCAAGATCACAATGGAAATTTACTGGGTGACTTTAGGCCATCACTGCATCAAAATCCGTGTGTAACTTCTATGGAACCAAAACAATTTATTTAAATAAGCAAACTTGGATCAAAACAGGGTTTTTTTCAGATTAGGACAGTATGATTTATTAGGGATGGTAATATTTACTGTGGGAATTTTTCACCTCTTCTGTAACAGGAACCTTGTACAAAACAAAAATTTATTATGTGACAGGCTTTTACAAAGGCTTTTCCAAACATTGCAATTAGACTGTAAATTTTAATCAGACAGATACATTTCTTAATATAAGATGAATGAACGTATTAACTGCAGTTTATTAATTTAATTTTTGTGTAAATCAGAAGCATTAGAATTTTCTTTTTTTCCGGGGCCCATATATTATTTTTTCTTGGCCTCGTCTTCCTTTTAGGAATCCTGTTTCCAGCACACACTCAAAGACCAAATATTGGCATTTGATTTACAAAAAGCTGAACATCCTATTCCATTCTAACTGGTATTGAAGCTGCTAAAACTATACTCTACCACTAACCTTCAATATTTCTCCAAATGCATATAAGACCGGGCTTTCTACAAGCTCTGAATTTTATCTGCGGAAATCTTGGTGGGCCAAAGTGTATCTTTGTGTCAAAAACCTCAATCTTTGTGTCTCGATCTTAATGTCTGAAAATAATCACATCCTTACTTATTCAGTTGCAATGAACAACTGAAAATGCCCACAGAAATACATGTATGGCGATAATTAGATAAATGGCTTATAAGCTGCATAAATAAATATGCCCACCAGGCTCTCCTCTATTGAAAGAAGTAAAATTAATGTCAGCTGAATGTTTTAGGGTGTATATATCTAAAAATATAGACATTATAATCTTAGATATTTTAAATCAACATACTTAAAAGGTAGGAGTGGTCATAATTTGTATGCAGAAAAGCACCGATGAAATGGGATTCTGGACTATACTTGGGAAAACTTTGTTTCAAGAGCAGTTTTTTGATTTCTTAGAAGATACTTAGAATAAATTGTTCTAACAGAGAGCAATAGATATTGAAACATGTCCATTTTTAAAAAATGGGATTGGTAGGTATGCTGTATTTTGGCAGTTTTTAACTTTAACCTTAGACTGTCTACTGTTTAATCTTAGACTGTCTACTATTGATCTCACCCCTTTCCTAAGAAGTCTGTAGGAGGCATGCATAAGCGCACCAACGTGCCTACTGTCCCTGTCCTATTGTTTCTTTTATATATGTATATTTTTTTATTTTTCTTATATGTATCCATGTATTCATAACTATGTTTTTACTTATACCTATTATCTTGTAAGCAATTGACAAATATAAATAAATAAATAAATAAATAAATGCAGTTTTCAAGGCCAGTTTTCTAAAAAATATAATCCAGTAATACCTACCAACTGTTACTCTTGACATCTTTTAATCCAGTAGTTTGTTCCTCTAACCAATTAATAAAAAGAAAACAAGAAACACCAATTACTCTTTCTGCTTTGCAATGAAGTGACTCATATTCACTGAAATATTTTATTATACTGGCTAAAAGATTTCTTAGCCTGAAAAGAATCTAAGAAGTCTCAATCTTCTATCAAATGAGATTCATTTGGCCTATCTCTAGTTCAGGATTGATTTACTGAACAAACAATTTTCCAGATTTCAGATAGGAAACTATTTTAGCCATTATAATAAAGTATTTCAATGAATATGAGCCACTTCATTGCAAAGCAGAAAGGGTAAATTTGTGTTTTTTTTTAATTCAGATAGGAATTCTTCAAACTCCACCTAGAGATGTTAAAACTCAACATAGTATCTTGATTAAGTCAAGCATATCTTTTGTCACTGAACTGCAACCTCTCTGTGATCATTTTTGTCCTTTGAAACTCTGAAACTAAAAAACTCAGAGAGGAATGCCTTCATTTAATATCCTAGCATCTTTTCCTGATTCTGACTGAGATGTCATTTCAACAGCTCGGATGCAAGTCTTCTTGGTCCAGAAGAGTTTTCGAAGCTATCTTTCCAAGATCCTGTATTCCTTTCCAAACTCTGATATGTCTTCAAAACATGTCCTCATTCTATAATCTATTGGTTGGCCTATAAATGTAAAGGTAAATACATGCTAGTTCTTTCCGACTCTAGGGGGTGGTGCTCATCTCCGTTACAAAACCGAAGAAGTCTCTGTGGTCATGTGGCTGGCATGACTAAACGCTGAAGGTGCATAGAATGCTGTTACCTTCCCACCAAAGTGGTCCCTATTTTTCTACTTGCATTTTCACATGCTTTCGAACTGCTAGGTTGGCAAAAGTTAGGAGAAGTAATGGAAGTTAGGAGTTAGGAGAAGTCACTCCATTATGCAGTGCTAGGGATTCGAACTGCTGAACTGCTGACTTTTTTGATTGACAAGCTCAGTGTCTTAGCCACTGAGTATCTTAGGGCTGGAAAGGACCTTGGGAGGGTTCTAGTCCAACATCTGCCTGAATCAGGAGTCCTTACATCATCCTGGACAAATGGTTGAACAATCTTTTCATGAAACCTCCAAGGATGAAGCATCCACAATTCCGGAGACAAGCTGTTCCACTGATCAATTGTTCTTATTGTTAAGAAATTTATCCTTAGTTCAATGTTGTATCTCCCTCTGTCAAGCCGCCATCTATTCCATGAAAGCCAAGTGAATGATCTTGGGCCAGTCACTCACTCTCAACTGAATCCACCTCACAGGTTTGTTGTTGTGGGGAAATAAGAAGAGGAAGGTGTGTTCTATATGTTTGCTACCTTGAGTTATTTGTAAAAAATAATAAAGATGCAATATAAATAACATAACATAAAATAAATTGTCACTTTTCTGAGAGTAAATTCTAGTGAACTTCTATCTGAATATACAATACATATATAAGATTGCTTGTTACTTTTATACTTGATAACTAACAGGATGAGTCTATACACCTGTATAAAAAGCATTATATTATTAAAAACATTATTTAAAAACATTATTTAAAAACATTATTAAAAAACATTATATTTGAGGTAATTGTGGTGTTAGACTTATTCTGAATTGGGAATAAAGGCCAGCTGCCTGTTGGACTTCCAAATTTCCAGAAAGGGGCAATATGTACTGAATCATCCTTTGTGACTGAAATGGTATATATAGGATTTCCAGTGGCTGAAGTGTCATTATAAAAATAGATAAATATATTGTGTGTTTGTGTTATGTGTATTTTTATTGTATGTATGTATGAATGTTTGTTGTATCTTTTTTTTAGATTCACAGATGAGCGATTATGATAGAGTTAATGAAAAAAATACGTAAAACTTTTATTTTAAAAAAATCCTTACTTTGTTTCATTCATTTATCAATTATTGGAAGAGATAGGAAAGAGCTTGATTATTAATAATCTTAATTATTGATGAATTGTGATTGAGTACTAGACAATACGTTTTGAATATATTTACAATGCATTTTTCAGCTTAAAACCAATGTAGGATTGTAAATAACTTGAGCTAAATATTTTGCTTAGCTGAATATTGAATTAAGTCATTCGTAGCCTCAGGATATTAGTGATAGATTGTATGAAGGAATTTTAAATACTTTTGGCAGCAGATAATGTGGACAGCACATAAACTCTCATTCAACTTCACTTTTCTGAAATAGGAATACAAAAAATAAAGATCATATCCAGTAACTGAATGATGACATACTAAGGCATCTAATTGGGTAGACAAGCAGTGGAAACAGTTATTTACTGGAACATTTACTTCTATAATTTAATATGGGTTTTCAGAATTGGTTCAAAAGTTTATGTGTATGTCATTTATATAACTCAGTGTTGTGTTTTTTCATACTTTCAATTTGCATAGCTTAGGTCATAATCTGTGATGGTGAAATAAAATGGGTGATAAACTGGAAAAAACATATGACTCCAAATTTCTAAGGCAGGAGGTGATGCAAAAGGTTGGATCATCACTGTTAGGTTTTGAAATGGAAAGCGGCTGTCAGGACCCACGTAGCCCAGCTGGAATTCTTTTGACCTCATCCTCTTCTGGAGACAGACACCACACCATGTATCACCAGAATTCTAGAAAAGTTGCACCAGAAGTTCTCAGAAAGAATCCAGATAAATCAAGAGCAGATAAATCAACAGTAGAGTCATTCTAGTGCAGTGGTTGATGCACTAGGTTAGAAATTAGAAGACCACGAATTCCAGTCTTGCTTTAGTCATGAAGCCAGTTGGGTGATCGTGATTTCTCTCTTAGCTCTACAAAGCAAACCACGTTGGCAGAAGTGTTTTCTTGCCAAGAAAACTTCAGGAACTAATCCAGGCAGTCAACAGGAGTCAAGGCTGAGTTGAAGACAAAAAACAAACTACAAAGGCACACTTGCACCAAGCACCTGTGAAGCCTTGGTAAAATCTCTAATCTCCTCTGCAATCTTTGTGTGTCGTTTCTGTTTCTATAAAATCTTTTTTTACAACACTGTAGTCCCCGTTTGTGATAGAGTTGGGGCATCTAGATGGAACTGAGATTTATGGCCAGATGCCCTTCCTGATGCTTATGTGAAGTTCACAGCAAATATTTTTTTCTTTTGTGTCCTAGGAGAGTAACTTCTTCCACAATTTAGGATTGAATTCTCAACCTTCCAAGTGGGAGGCAAGCGACTTCACACTATATCACTATGCCGCTGTATTTCCATCTCTGCTACTTCTTCTTCTTTTTCTTCAGCGTTTGTCTCGCGCTCGTTTGTCTCGCTGTATCTCCATCTCTGCTACAATTAGTGAAAAGCCTGGACTTAATATTTCCATCCAATTTTATGCTACAAATTGAGGGTTTTTCCACTCTTTTTCTGATATGAAATCCAGCCTGTGTTCTCATGTATGTAAATATTGCCCCTTGAAAACAGATTTATAGAGATATCCTGGGTTTACTCCTAGATATACTGTATGGAATCACATAATTATTGGTCAAAGTGATCTTTGTTTTCACATATTATAAGAATGAAATGTACTGTGCTAATCTCCATCTCTGTCTCTGTCTGTCTCTGTCTGTCTCTCTCATTCACACTGAAAAAAATAAAGTATTTAAAAAGATACTAGGAGCCTACTGCATCTGCAATCACTGGATCCATACAGTACACTAAGCTATAATGTACTGTTTGGTACCTAGTTTGATTTTGTAAAATTATATATGATTTTGGCCATTAAGGGTTAAAAACCATGATTAAAACATTGTGGCTTTGTATAGTAGGAGAACCCAGCTAAAGACTTTGACATCAAGAACCAAACAGCATCTCATTCCAAGCAGCAGTCAAGCCTCTTGAGACTTGGGCACATTGACATGAATAGTCAAATAAAGTTTTGATTATTTCGATTGTTCTTCATCCTAATTTGCATCTTAATAATTGACGAGTGACTCAGAATCTACAAAAGAGAAAACTGCTGTCTTTCTCCGCCTTTTGTTTTGTTTTGTTTTGCCTAATAAATTCAGGTTTTCTCACCCAAGTGAGAAATCAAAGAGCAATCTGACATTTTCCAGACTTTCTTGCCCTTCCAGAAAATACACTGAAAGGGAGGAGGTTGTGAATAAGTTACACTGGAAAGAGCATGTCAGTTAGGACTTAAAACAATGAGCAAGCTAGCCAACTTTGATGGAAAGAATATGATCAAAAAGACCATTTAAGGAGACAGGTTCTAAAAGGGAAGATAAGACCAGATGGCTGGAAAAGAACATAAGAACACTCTGAATTGTGCTTATTAACTTCAATCTTTGCAGATTATGGAACAATAGCTTTGGAGGAAAATGTGAACAAAGAATGCCATCCCACCCTTGGATTTAACTGCAAATACACCCCAGGCTTCTAAAGTTTTTGCTGTAGTCTGCTAGCCATATTGCAATATTGCATGAAATGTAGCTAAGCTGCACTTGCTGGGTAGTCAGTCTGCATTGTAGCTCATGGATGCATCTTCACCATCCACCATATTGGCTTTTTTCACTGTGCAAAATACAGTAGGAATCAGCTAGTGTCTTACTTTCCATATCACTTCTTTTATGTACCTAGAAGAGTTAAAGTTGAAACCAAAGGGAGAGTCCTCTGTCTTTGGGGAGAGTCCTTGCTAATGACTCACAATATGGTTTCCAGTAGCTCTGAGAAATGCTGTGCCTTTGATAGGGAAATGGAGATAGGAATCGAGCATCAAGCTATACTTTGGCTAGTTGTGCTGAGTGGCAGGCATGTTCTTGTTTTGATCGGGAGAGAGGGATTGTCTAGGAATGTGAAGGGAGCAAACTAAACTCTGTTGTTTTTCAATAGTTGCCAGACAGTAACAATGGAGCACCTTGTGGAAGGCAAAATGTACACCATAACACAAGTTCTGCTGTTGTTTCAGGTGGGTTTGTTCTGGACGCAGAGAAAAACGGGAGAAAAAATCATTCAGGAAAACCAACCTGTTCTCCTCTCAGTGATACACACACACACACACACACACACACACACACGTGTCTCTGTGTGTAATGATCTCGACTTACAACCATTCATTTAATGACTGTTACAATTCCACTGAAAAAAGTGACTTACAACCTAACACTTATGACCATTGCAGTATATCTACGTTCACATGATTAAAAGTCAGGCAAGTATTTATGAGGGCTGCAATATCATGGAGTCACATGACCATCATTTGAGACTTTCCCAGCCAGCCTCCAACAAGCAAAATCAATGGGGGAAGCCGGATTCATCTGATAACACTGTGACTCACTTAATGACTGCCACAAAATAGGGCATACATTTTGGCTCCCTTAACAGCCACCACACTGGTCCCAGTGTGGTTATAAGTTAAGGACACTAAGTGATATAGAATTCAATAAAACTTATCCCACGCTTGAGTATTTTTCAGCAGCTACATAGAGTTTCCCAGTGAAGTGAGTGTTTTGAAGTGATATTTTAATTGAGATTGAGGCCAGCAAGTGCTATTATGAAAGAGGCTTCTAACCTTTCACAGGGATAGAAGAGATTAGTACATTTCATCTGAAAATAAATCATGCACGAACATATTACTGAACAATTAATAGTTGGTTCAGATGTATTTTTTAATGGAAGCAGAGAAAAATAACCAACATGAATAAAATAGAAAAACTGAGTTGGAAGGGATCATGGAGCTCTTCTAGTCCAGTGGTTGCCAACCAGTGGTCTGGGGAACACTGGTGGTCTGCGAGAAAATTTTGGTGGTCTGCAGAGAAATGTCTTCCCCAAAGTACCCCGCCCCCAAAGCAATTAATCCAGGCTGTGTGGGAACACAAGGCTACACCGCCCACATGGCCCATGGGAAAACAAGGCTTGCATTGCTTGCATTGGAACAACACGAGGTAGTGAGGAAAGGGTGGGAAGGGTGCAGGGCGAACTTGCCCCAGTTGCCCCACACACCTTGCCTGGCCACCGGGCTGCTTCTTTCCTCTTCTTTCTTCTTCTGCTTTTGGCTGCACGCAAGGAAAGCAGCAAAAGTCTTTCTTTCTCTCCCACAAACTTCACCAGAACCAAATCTTTGGGACTCTGCAAAACATCCTGATCCAAGAAGCTGCGCCGATGCAACAAGTCTTACAAAGATGCATTTCTGGTGGAGTTTGGGGGAGAGAAAGAAAGATTTCTGCTGCTTCTGCTGCTTTCCTTGCATGAAGCCAAAAGAGTCAGTCAGTCTCACTCTCTCTCTCTCTCTCTCTCTCTGTCTCCCTCTCCCTCTCTCCCCCTCTCTCTCCCCCCACTCCCCAGCACACTGCTGGCTCATATTTAAATGATTTTCCACAAGGACTCTAAGATCCCTCTCACAGTTACTACTATTGAGCGAGGTACCTACTATACTTACCTGTGCATTTTGTTTTTGTTGCCTAAATGTAGAACTTTACTTTTTTCGCCATTGAATTTCATTTTGTTAAATAGTACCCAATGTTCAAGTCTGTCAAGATTCTTCAGTATTTTAAGCTTATCTTCTGGAGTGTTGGCTATTCCTATTAAGAATAATTATTCCTAATTATTCATGATAATTAGTGGAACTTGACTGTTTTATAGCTTATATTTACAGTTTATAGTAGGAATGTGTCAACTTTAAGATTTGTCCCAGAATTCCAATATGGCTGGCAGGAGAAATCTGGGAGTTGAAGTTGAGAAGTGTTAAAGTTGCCAATGTTGGACACACTCCTGGTTTACAGCTTAAGTATACAAGGAAGATTTTCAGAAAGTGTGAAGATAAATACTCAACCCCAGTTGAGCAGAAAAGAAGAAGGAAATAAAAAAATAAATTAAAACTATGTTTGCTTGCAGAAAAATGGGACATACAAAAACTTTTACAGGCTTGTTTTTCATTATGGGAGAAAATAACTGTTATCAATGAACTCCATGCCCACTTCCTTTTTCTTGGCAACTCTCCTTTCTTCTTTCAGAATGGATATATGCTGCATGTTGAACAGCTTCAGTCTTGGCTGTTAGCCGTTTCATACTTATAAAATGTGTGTATATGTACATATGTTTGAATTACGGCATTAGCAACAATGCCCTTAAAGCATATGATGAGTGAAGTCCCACCCAAGTTGTTGGGGTGTGCAACTTCTGCAAGTGAACCTTCTCTGTTTTTGAAAAGAGACAGGGTAGAACACAAGATCATTGGGTGGCCAACTATTTTAAGTGGTTGGAGAACAGCTTTTATGTTAAACAAGTTTACATATTTTAATTATTAAGTTTATATGCCTCCCATCTCCCTACCTGAAATAATTCTGGATGGCTTATAATACAATAAACTTATCAATTTGAAACCAATTTAAAATTATAAGAGGTAAACATAGACTAAAAACAGAAGTGTTGTCTTCTTTGTCCCTACACCAACCACCTCCCAACCTAGGGCACACGAGCCATTGCCCCAGCTCAGTCCTGCTGCACATGCAAGTGCGTGCCTCCCGCTGGCCAGCTGGTCTTCGTGTCTCTGCCACGCATGCGCAGGGGACATGCATGCATGCATAGGGGCGGGGTGCATGCACAGGGATGCACGGGCATGAATGGGAGACACACGCGAATTGCATTTTGGGGATGTGCGCACACTTGCGCTTTGGGCACTCAGTACCAAAAAGGTTAGTCATCATTGGCCTAGAGTGGCACTATGAGGGCTCCAAGCTTGGCAGAGTCATGTTTTCAGCCCTCCCTGAAGACCAGAAGGGTGGAGTAGATCTGACATCTGGTGGCAAGATGTTCAAAAAGGCAGGGGTCACACCAGGAAAAGCTCTTGTCCTAGATCCCACCAGT
The DNA here is from genome assembly GCF_900518735.1 of Pseudonaja textilis. The sequence goes on from NW_020769310.1 coordinate 12,846,339, forward strand.
TGGAATTCCTTGGCTGACAGAATCTGCTCTTTCTACAGAAGAAGTGAGGTAAGACTATTTTTTCATCTTATATACCCGCTATTCTATCATTTATTCCATATTTTATCATTTATCATATTCCAGACAGAAGAGTTTTGGAGTTGAAAAAGATGCCATGGTACAATGCCGGACTGCATGCCTTTCATGTAAAAGGTACCAATAGATCAATGTTTTTTTTCTGGATCACAGTAACATCTTAATATATTTATTAAGTCTGCAGCAACCTGCATTTAAAGCAACTCACAACAGTTTTGCAATTATTTGGTTCACACAGTAGGCATCTTCATACACATTTCTCACATTAGATTTTTATGTATTTTATTTACTTGTTAAATGTATATTCCTTTTTTATTTTTCTTATTATTCTTACATTCAGAAAACTGCCCTATGAAGGATGGTGGTTTAAATTGTACATTAGGATTTTGGTATCATTTTTTTCAACTGTCATTGGAAAGTGAAAAAGGTGTTTAGAGCAGCTTTTAGTGTGTGGTTTGTTAGCTACACTGGCTTGCTGAATGATGAGGAAATTGCACAGACTTCAATAATGGTTAGTCTGAATGTATATGTCTTGTCCACATCAATGTTTTGTGACACCAATTGTTCGCATTCCAGATAAATAAATTGCCATCAAATTCTGTTATAACCCAGTGATTCTAAAATGTCTTCCTTTGAATTTAACACCATTTGTGCTTCTTCTATGTTCAAATAAGATTTCCCCCCCTTCGTTCCAGCTAGTTATAAATACAATTGAGAAGAAATCCCATTTTCTGCAAATATAGAAATAATGATGAATGATCATTTTTCAACATCTTGTCTAGTTAACTATGGATAACCATCTCTTAAGTCTTGAAGCATTGCAAAAGGATTCTACTAGTTTCTCTTTGTTGTTTGGATTGTCCAAGAATATTAATTAATTTGGTCAAATCCTGGCTATATGTAAATCACAGGGGACTTTTTTCTTATTACAAAAAAAAACCCCTTGATATATATTGACTACCTTTTGTTGTACAATCTGGTGAATCTTAAAATGAGTGGAGAACAATTAGAAGAAAATACTTTTAGCAAGTAACAATGGAAAAGAGCTGGAGGCAAGACAGTCATTGCAGACAGGTGCTAGATTGTTTTTTAATATAATCACACCAAAGCTGTTCTCAGTTTTTGTGGGTTATAAATATGCTGTCTTCACACATCAACCATCATACCTCAACTATTATGCGGCTTCACCTGTCTTCAGGGCTAAAGGCTGATTTCAACATCACTGTTTTCATAAATAATGACATTAGGAAATACCAAAAATCTGGATCAACTGAATTCAGATCTGTACTGTGCCAACTATTTTTTCTTGCCATTTTCCCTTATTATTCTCATTCAAGTGGATGAAACATAATTTGCTTTGCCTTTTCCTTCCAAGGAATGGAATTTGAGGCTGTGGTGTTCTAGTATTTAGTGAATTAAATAGGATAACCAAGGATTGTGTACAAATGTTCTGTCTTTCCTTTCACAAACATCTCTGGGGCTCTGCAGGCTTCTTGGCTTCCTGGGTTTTAGTTAAAACTAGTAGGAAGGGGGAAAATCCCCATTCTGGACAGAGAGGACTGCTGGTTTGAAAGAGGGGTCAACGAGGCCATCTAAGTTAAAATTGAATAGCTCTCTCTCAACTGAAGGGGAGAGATAAGACACCACCTATCTACAACAGAATTTTTTCAGCAATTCCAAGAAGGTTCCACATCCATTAGCCCTGGTCAGGTGATCCTGAGGGCACAGACAAATCTCTAAGTGGCCTCAATGACTCTCAGAGGAAGTGCTAATGACCAGATGACTGCAAGGGAATCATTCCATTCTCCACCATTTAGTAAGAACTGAAGAAGTTTCTTGGATGAGATGTTGAGATTCTAGAAAGAGTGCAGAGAAGAGCAACAACGATTATTAGGGGACTGGAGGCTAAAACATATAAAGAACATTTGGAATTGAGTATGTCTAGTTTAATGAAAAGAAGGACTAGGGGTGACATAATAGCAGTGTTCTAATATCTCAGGGACTGCCACAAAGAAGAGAGAGTCAAACTACTTTCCAAAGCACCTGAGGGCAGGTCAAGAAGCAATGGGTGGAAACTAATTAAGGAGAGAAGCAACCTAGAATTAAGGAGAATTTTTCCTGACAGTTAAAACAATTAATCAGTGGGACGACTTGCCTCCAGAAGTTGTGAATGCTCCAACACTGGAAATTTTTAAAAAAGATGTTGGATAGCCATTTGTCAGAGAAGCAAAATTTCTTCAAGGAAAAACAAAGAAAATCCAGTTGCTTCTTGAAAAGGCACCTTTGGGACATGGGGGAGTCTTTTTGATAGGAGAACACCAAAAAAATGCATGGTAGATTTTGTCAGAGGTTTAGTTCCCATACATTAGGCGAAAGGTGCATAGAAGTTAAAAAGAGGGATTCTGTCATCCTTTCTGAGACTGATTTATAATTGGACTTGTGAAAGTTATCTAATTTTCTCTCTAAGAAGTGGTTCAATTTATTGAGAATCCATTTATTAATCAAACCATATTGCATGCCAAGAAGACACACTCTTCTTCCAACTTTGGGGAACTTAATTTTTTTCCTTCCACCATCCACCATCAGTACCCAAAGACATTGCTTGTTTTGATAGCAGCTATTAATAAGAAAAAGATATCCATCTTAGTCTTTCCTTCTGCATGTCTCATAATCCAAAATGTGAGCAACCCTTTATAAATGAAGTAAACATAAAATCATTTATGAAAGATGAAATGATGAAGTAGTTTCTTTCAGATTTTGCTAATAAGTTCTTGAAATAATTTATATATCTACTCCTGGAAAAAAAGAAAGGTTTCACTCAAATATATGTGGTTTATGGTTGTCCTGCCCTTTTAAATATCTTGCTTGTTTCCCAACAATGAGGATCATTTTTTTCCTGGACTTTTGTGAGATGGGTTTTTATTTATCTTGTGTTCCAGGAACCAACAATATTTAGAAATAGAGTTTTCTCAAAGCTAGTCTTGCTTTTTTCTTCTTCTTTCTTTCTTATATGGTCAATTGATAATAACTCTGGATGCTATGTAAACAAGTTCAAACAATAAGAAAAACAACTCATATAAGAACAAAACAAATCAGATTGGCAAGCGACACTAATCAATGGATTATTATAACTCCTAAAACAACTAGGAATTGTGGGATTTGAAGCCTATGCATCTTAAAGTGGCCAACTTTGACGAACAATGGGCCAACCGCTCTATGCATTTGATGAAATGAGCTGCAGCTCACAAAATCTTTCCTTTTTTTGTTAATTGCTGTCAGGTTTCAAAAAGTTTCTGGTACCTTAAAATAGGAGCAGACACTTCATTGCAGACAGAATATGGGCCTCCAAAGGACACAAAATGGGCTGCCTTAGAGGTTAATATATTCATTATTACATAATCTTTCCTAGCTCCAATGCAAGCTTACAAATCAAAGCCATAAGGCCAGAAAAATGCAAGCTTATAGAAAATAAATACATTAGTCTACATAAGTTGCCAGAAGTCTATTTGTGGGAGTTGCGCTGAAAGTATTTTATTTGGCCAAATTGTGCTTTATTTTATTTATTGCTTTCTGAACACAAAACTGATAGTCTTGCATATGTTTTAACTTAATGGATCTGCATCTGTTTAATTTTATATAATGGTATTCTTGTTTTATTATATTTATATGATAAATATAATATATTATATTCTGATTTGCCCATATCTATTTGGATAAAAGTGTGTGGTGCTCTATTTAATATAAACTGTGTCATTGTGTATACCTGCTGAGATTTAAAAAAAAAAATCAAAGACCAGCATTCTAACTTGAGAGTCAGGTTTTCAAAATTTATGGCCATGGCCAAACATCTAATTTCCATACACATTTTTTGCTTTTGCTTTGCTCAAGGATATGGTGTCACACAGTTTTATTAGCTGGTTAGTTTTATAGATCCTTAATAAGCATAGTGAACCACATAATCAAGGGCAAAGGATAGCATGAATGGAGGAGGGGCAGTGGAGGAGGCGTAATCTGTGACTTCTTGTTTCATGAGCAACTAATATCTGAAAATTCCTGTTAATTGACTTTAATCTTATTGTTAAAGATGAAAGAACATGGCTTCTAATTCAGTTTTGTAAATGGAGTGAGGTGCTGTCTGGATTCTTTTCTCCAATTTATCCAAATATATAATATGGGTAAAGACGAACTGAAAGCCATTGTCCCTATTATAGTCAGACATTTATGCCTAATTATTGATTATGGAAACTATGACACTGTTGGAATGTAAGCAGGTGCTTTCCCTTCCAAATCATTTGTGTGGGAGAATATGACCTAACAGAGGAGAAAATATATAGCTCAGGGTTGAACCATTGTGCTCTCTGTACTTGGGTATTTACTTGCAGACATTTCATTACCCTATAGGCAGCAAGCTATTATATATAAACTTGTCTAGCTATATAAATAGGTGGACAAACTACTATATATGTATAAATAGGCACTCAATCCCACATTGACTTGCCCTCATAAAGTTACCTGGCAGGGGTGGGATTCTACCAGTTCACACCTATTCGCTAGAACTGGTTGTTAACATTCTAAGCAGTTTGGAAAACCTGTTGTTAGAAGAAATTACTGGCCTAATCCTGTAAGGAAGGTAGGAAAGAAACATTCTGGTGTTGCTTACAGAAACTGCCTCTCTGTTAACCCTTATTACATTCTTAGCATGATTAGACTTCCTGTCCCAGGAACTTCTCTGGAGATTTTTTTTTTCTTCCTTTGCTGGTACTTTGCTTGTGTAGAGTGACCAAAGTTACAATGGCACTGAAAAAAGTGACTTATGACCATTTTTCACACTTATGACTGTTGCAGCATCCCCACAGTCATGAGAGGCCAGGCGAGGAGATATGTGCCTCAGTGTGAGTGATATTGAATTGGCCATGCCCAGCCAATAACATGACCACCAAGCCACATCAACCCAGACACATGACCACCAAGCCACGCCCACCAACTAAGTCACACCCATAGAACCAGTTGTTAAAATTTTTGAATCCCACCCCTGTTACCTGGGTAATGATATGTTTGCAAGCAAGCAACCAGGTTCAGACCAAGAACTCCACCGAATATGACCTGCCAAATAATTCTGTTAACATTTGGTTATGCTCCACAATATATCCCCAGTGATTCATTTTTCACTCCATCTGGATGTTAAACTATGTTAAGAGTCACTTTTCATCAGAAGGAAAATAAACTTAAAAGGACACGTTCCTAGTAAATTTTCAAAAGATTTGTAGAAACGTATCTTTATTAGCCATCAGAATGCTTTTTCTTCCTGTTAGAGCTCTGGCTTTGTAAGAATGTCCCCTGTTTCATTGAGATCCTATTTGCAGATCAAGCTCTGATTCACTTGGCATCTCTAAATTGGTGGGTTTTAAAAACACAATTAAAATGTGTGCTACAACTAACAGGTTTCATTCAGTTTGATGTTCTATTATTCATTCAACTACATTAGCTACATTTTGCAGGACTATTTGTATTTGTACATTCCAGTTAGGTCTAGTGCAGGGTTTCAAACTCAAGGCCTGCAGGCCAGATCCAATCCATGGGGGCTAAAGGGCCTCCCTGAAAATAGTGAAGGACTGACTGAGGTGCCTCTGCCAACAAAAACGGAGCTCGGAAGGGCTGCGCATAGCCCTTCTGAGCTCTGTTTTCACTGGCAGAGGGATGCAGGAGTCCATCACAGCCAAAAACCTGGGTCACTACAGGCATCCCCGACACAAGTGATGTTGAGCTGGCCATGCCCACCCAGATCACACCCACCCCCAGCCACACCCACCTTCAGCCACGCATATCCCTCCCAAGGTCAAACACAACTGTGATGGGGCCTTCAGTGAAATCAAGTTTGGTCTAGTGGTCTAATCAAGTCCTGGTCTAGTGTTTAAGGCATCAGGATAGATAGAGGGACTTAAAGTCCTATTTTAGCAATGAAAACCATCTGGATGACTTTGGGCCAATCTCTCAGCCCAACCCATCTTACAGTGTTCTTGTTCTGGGGAAGATAGGAAGAAGTGTTGGATATGTTTGCTGCCTTGAGTTATTCGTAAAATGGATAAAGACAGGATGTTAAATAAACAAACAACCAAATATCATGAAAAGAACAGTATACATGATCCATGATAGGTTTATTTCTCTGAACCTACCCATGCCAATGGCTATTCCCATTATATGCGATTTCTTTTTCTGTATTCTAAAGCACAAGGCTTGGCAAGGAAGAAAGAATGATGGCACTGAAGGAGTCAGAGTATGAATGATTGAGAGGCGGCGGAGAAGAACATGGAGGTTAGACTAAGGGAAAAAAATGATATTAGGGTTAGCTAGCATTTCTTTGTCTGAATGATAAAAATTACCACAGTATAAGTTGTTGGGAAGTATAATGTTTTGCTTATTTTATGATAGGGCTGGCTGGTTAATTCTAGAACTTGTAGTCCTTACTGCCAGTGGGATTCAAAATTTTTTTACTACCAGTTCTGTGGGCATGTTTTGGTGGGCATGGTGTGGCTTGGTGGGCATGGCAGGGGAAGGATACTGCAAAATCTCCATTCCTTCCCCATCCCATTAACCTGCTTTCCAGCTCCGTTCTCCTGTGCAGGGCAACAAAAGAAGACCCAGCTGATCAGCTGGGACTTTGGAGGCAGAGAATAGATGGGGGTGGGGCCAGTCAGAGGTAGTATTTGCCGGTTCTCCAAACTACTCAAAATTTCCTCTACTGGTTCTCCAGAACTGGTCAGAATCTACTGAATATCACCTCTGTTCCATATGTCAAAGATAAGAAATAATGCTCTTAAATTAACTGCAATAGGTCAGACACAGACTTCAGAGGATAATTAGGACTGCAGAAAAAACAATTACTACCATCTGCTGCCTTTGATCGAGGACCTGTATACTGCACAAGTCAAAAAGAAGGTTGTGAACATATTTATAGACCCCTGACATCCCGGACATAAACCGTTTCAACTCCTTTCCTCAAAACGACGCTATAGAGCACTGCACATCAGAACAACTAGACACAAGAACAGTTTTTTCCTGAAAGCCATCACTCTGCTAAACAAATAATGCCCTCAACACTGTTCAACTATTACAAAGTTTGCACTACTATTACTGTTCATCTTCTCATCACTCCTTATCACACATCTCCTCCCACTTGTGATTGTATGACAGTAACTTTGTCACTTGTACCCTTACGATTTATATTGACTGTTTCCTAGTACAATTTGATTGCTGATTGTACCCTAAGTGTTGTACCTTATGATTCTTGATTCCTGATGAATGTATCTTTTCTTTTATATATACTGAGAGTATTTGTACCAAGACAAATTCCTTGTGTGTCCAACCACACTTGGCCAATAAAGAATTCTATTCTATTCTATTCTATTCTATTCTATTCTATTCTATTCTATTCTATTCTAT